>LR738711.1:590073745-590107132 GCA_902687465.1 Secale cereale | reverse complement strand
CCCCCCCCCCCCCCCGTCAATCATTGAGCTGAGGAGGAGAGGGAGTTCCTGGAGGTAGAAGGTGACTAGGGGAGGCTCTGGTAAAAAGTTGAGCTCATGGAGAACAAGGAAAGAGGTGAAACTAACAGTTTTGGAAAATCACCAGAAGGTATTTGATGGGGTTTTGGTTAATCAAATGGATTCTAATAGACATGAGACTTAACATGATGAAATAAAACATAGAAATAGGGTGCTCCACCGAGTTTGTGTTCATTTTGGTAAAGTTTCCAATGCAACTTTTGTAAACTCTAGAAATCAATAGAAATGCCTTTTCCAAGATTTAGTCATGCAAATCACCCCTTCTTAATGCACCACTTGGTGTAGTGTCACCATTTGGGGTTGTGAGCCTGTCCACAAAATTTGGGGTCACAAGTAAAAAGTTGGTAATGTAGATGTTCAAATTTGGATCTGGTCAGAAAGGGTTTTGGGGCACTTTGATCAAGTTATCCTTCTCCAATACTTGTGCCATTTGGTCTAGATGCATAATTAGACCATTTTAGCATGTTCGCCAAGTTTGAGAGCATTTGGACAAGTTTGGTAATGTAAAGTTGCTCAACATTCAAAATGAACAGAAATGGTTTTGAGGGGATTTGATGATGTTTTCTTGTTCTCCAAGGCATGAGGCTTGGCAAGATCATCAAATCTGTCATATTTGACATGATAGAATTTTCCAGTAATTTTTAGAGAATATTTCCTTTGTAAATATTTCAAAAGCTTGAAATATCCACAAAGGGTTTTTGTGGGATTTGACCAACATTTTGAACATGACCATGTGTTGAAACTCTTATATGTGGGATTTGACCAACATTTTGAACATGACCATGTGTTGAAACTCTTATATATGGACAATATATGTCCTATGAGCTTCCCTGAATTTTGACAAATATTTTTGAAACAGTTAAATAATTTTCACCTATTAAAGACCATTTCTGGCCTTAAGGAAAAGCATTTAAATAAAATAGCAAAATAGCTTTGAAAATAATATTTTTGTGGTGTTTGGGGGTCCTATTTCTAATAGGAGTCAAATATGCTTTTTGAAAGATTTTTCACACCACAAATCAAGTACTTGCAGTACAAACCTCGATTCAGGGGTTTTTGGACAAACTAATTTTTAGAAAATACTTTTTGGCAAAAATATTTTGTGAGAAAATACTATAATGTTCTATACACATGGCATGATCATTGGGAAAAAGGTTTGGATCAAGGAGAAGGAGTATAAGGGTAGGAGGATTTATTTTATTTTTAGAGCCCTTGCAAGCAGCAAACAGAAAATCAATCAAGCAAAGTAAAAGAGAAAGAAAACACTCAAAAGTTTTTGTCACACCACATTTTAGCATGATTATCATCTTAAGTGTTATGGCATGAAAATCAGGGTGTGACAGTATACTGCTACACTTGTATGCCGTTCTGGTTGCGGAATGCAGGAGAAACTTTCCAGCGGCTCATGCATATCGCCCAGGAACGCTGAGGCCTATGTTGATGACATCATGGTAAAATACCGGGAGGTGAAGACCCTCATTGAATATTTGGAAGAGACCTTCGGCAGCCTGCGCAAGGTAGACCTGCAGCTCAACACAGAGAAGTGTGCATTCGGCGTCCCGTCAGGCAAGCTGCTGGGTTTCCTGGTGTCGCACTAAGGATTCGAGGCTAACCCCGAGAAGATCAAGGCCATAGAGAAGATGAGTCCACCGAAGACCCTCAAGGAGATGCAAAAGCTGGCCAGCTGCGTGACGTCGCTCGGGCATTTCATCTCCAAGCTGGGGGAGCGTGCCCTTCCCTTCTTCAAACTGATGAAAAGGAAAGGCTCGTTTGAGTGGACCCTAGAGGTCGATGCAGCATTTGAAGACCTCAAGAAGTACCTCACTAGCCCGCCGGTAATGGTGGCGCCAAAACCCCAAGAGCCCTTGGTGCTTTACCTAGCCGCGACACCACACTCCGCCAGTGCAGCACTGGTGGCAGTCCGGGAGGAGCGTCAGGACAAGGCCGCACAGCCCCGGGGCGACACTCACGAGGCTGCGCCAGGGCCAGCCGACGACCAAGCTCCACGAGATGACGTTCCTAAATCCCCAACCGCTACGTCCGGTAACCAAGCTCCTGAGGCCCTCTCGCCCCAGGAGGCACCACAGCCTCAGGAGAGCCTGGCCCCCACCCTCGTCGAGCACCCGGTGTACTTTGTCAGCACGGTGCTTCACGACACTCGGGCACGCTACCCATGCTGTAGAAGCTTCTGCTCGCTCTCCTCGTCACTTCGCGCAAGCTGCACCACTACTTCCAAGGCCATCCCATCAAGGTTGTATCCGCTTACCCGTTGGAGAGGGTGTTGAGGAGCCCCAATGCTGCTGGAAGGGTCGCCAAATGGAACATCGAGCTGCAAGCGTTTCAACTGGAGTTCTGCACCACCAGGGTCGTCAAGGGCGCCGCGCTTGCCGGATTCGTGGCAGAATGGACCGACGCCCCAGAGCCCACAGTGGGTGTAGACCGGTCCCTCTTGCCAGGGAGTGAATCACCAGATGGCTGGGTCATGTACTTTGATGACGCCTTTGCACACCAGGGCACAGGGGCTGGCGTCGTGCTCATCTCGCCCACCAAGGACAAGCTCTACTACGTTGTGCATCTCCGCTTCCAGCACGGTGAGAAGGTCTCCGACAACATCGCGGAGTACGTGGGCCTGATCGCCGGCCTGAAGGCTGCGGCCGCCCTTGGTGTGAAGCACCTCACCATCAAGGGCAACTCTCAGCTTCTCATCAACTTCTCCAACAAGGTCTACGAGCCCAGGCATGAGCACATGGATGCGTACCTAGCAGAGGTACGCAGAATAGAGAAACAATTCTTGGGCCTGGAGTTGCAGCACATACTGCGCAACACGAACAAGGAGACACACAACATCACCAAGAGGGCGTCCAGGCGCTAGCCGTAGGAGCCCGGTGTCTTTGAGGAATGGCTCTTCAAGCCCTCGGCCGCCCCACCGGCTACGGAGCCGACACTGCCTCAGGAGGAGCTCCCCCTCCGCCAACCTCGGGAGCTCCAACCTGCGGGCCGACCTCGGGAGCGCGCTTGCTCCTTGCTCTCGAGCCCCAGGAGGGGTGATAGACTCGAGAGTTCAAGACCTACCTACTACTTGGAACACTACCAGAGAAGGAGGAGGACGCAGAGCGCGTGGCCCAGCAGGCCTCGGCTTCCTGCCTCCGGGATGGTGGGTTGTACCGAAAACGACCCAATGACGGTTCCTTGAGATGCATCTCCAGGGAGCAGGGGCGCGAGCTGCTAACTGACATACATAGTGGGGACTGCGATCATCACTCGTCCTCGCGCACCCTGGCGGGTAAGGCATTTCATAGTGGATTCTATTGGCCAACAACGCTCATCGATGCTGCTGAGCTGGTGAAATCCTGTGAAGCTTGGCAGTTCTGCGCCAAGCAGAAACACCAGCCAACTCAGGGCCTTCAGACTATCCCACTCACATGGCCGTTCACGGTCTGGGGGCTAGACATCTTGGGGCCCTTCCCCTGAGCACCCGCGGGCTACCGCTACCTCTACGTCGCCATCGACAAGTTCACCAAGTGGGCTGAGGTGGAGCCAGTGCGCACCATCCCTGCCGGCTCGGCGGTCAAGTTCATCAGGGGGCTCGTGAGCCGGTTCAGGGTCCCTAACCGCATCGTCACCGACGAAGGCTCGCAATTCAGTAGCAACCTCTTCAAAACATATTGTGCTAACCTTGGAACGCAGATATGCTACGCCTCAGTGGCACACCCCAGGAGCAACGGACAAGCTGAGCGCGCCAACGCGGAGGTCCTGACAGGCCTCAAGGCAAGGACCTTCAAGAAGAAGCTCGAGGCCTATGGCAAGGGCTGGCACGATGAGCTCCAGTCCGTGTTGTGGTCCATTCGCACCACCGCCACCAAGCCAACAGGCAAGACCCCGTACTTCCTCGTCTACGGAGCCGAAGCAGTTCTCCCTCACGAGGTCAAACATCACACCACGCAGGTCTTGGTGTTTGATGAGGCACGCCAGGACGCTGCACAGGGGGATGGATCTCATGCTGGGAGAGGAGCGCCGCCGCCAAGCCTCGCTCTGAGCATCAAAGTACAACAGGCGCTGCCACGGTACTCTTGCCACAACATCCGTTCCAGGACGCTCGAGGTGGGCGAGTTGGTCCTGAGGCGGGTGCTCTCTAGGAAAGGGTTGCACGAGCTCTCACCCATGTGGTACGGCCCGTTCAGGATTGCTCACGTCTCCAGGCCTGGTGTCGTATGCCTGGAGATGGGGGACGGCATCCCCATCCAGAATGCCCGGAACATCCAGCACCTCCGGAAGTCCTACCCATGATGAAAGGCCCAGTGCCTGTGAAGCCAAGGCCCGGTGCCTATGAAGCCAAGGCCATGTGCCTGTGAAGTCAAGGCCCTGTGCATGTGAAGGAGGGCCCAATGCTTGTGAAGGTCTCCACCCGTGATACTCTCACGTAATAATGAGTGGGGCTATACATGCCCGGGAGTCTCCGGAATGCCGCCCTCGGGCCTCGGGGGCTCCCTCCCACATCCTAGTGGCAGCACTTAGCTTCGCGTTGGTGAGAAGACTACACTAGGTGCCGGACGCCGCTGTTCATTTGCTTTCTGTATCTAGTTGCAGTCTTTTAATGGATTTGGAGTTCTGTGTCCTTCGGTTGCTTGGTTGAGTTTTCCTCTTTTCTCGCTTTGTTCGCTCTTTTTCTCGCCACGGGGAGGACGACAGTTGTTTGATGTTCTCCCTCGAGCACCTCCTGGGGGGCTAGGCAGGAGTGTCCGTGTCCGTGCGCTGGCCAGCTCACGTCACGGGCACGCCTCGCCAGAACCCTCTCCACCCAGGGCTTCGGCCTCCTTGATCTTCGCGAGGCGCTCTCGTTTGTGCTTGTGAGTGGCACAACCCCCTCAAGTCCGTGCCCCCCCGGGTACCACGATGCGGTGCGTCAAGCCATGATCAACCCGCGCCTGAGAGCTCGCGCAAGAAGGAACGAGGTATCTGGCGGATTCCTTAACAAATTTTGCATATGCCCCCTCCAAGGCCAGCAGCGCCTGCGCTGGCAGCGAGGAAGCCTCCCCAGATGCTGGAAGACGCACCCTCGAGCATTCCCATCTAAGTTACCCCTCTACCCTTGTGAGGCACTCGAATATCATAACATACCACGGCAGCATAGGCGTCACAACTCATTACACGCCCCAGTTGGGCCACTTGCCCTTTTTCGAAACGCATGAAGGAAGGAAAGCTATATAAAACTAGGTCGCACGGCCACAACAGCTCGCGAGACCCGGCACCAGGGGCCTCTGGGGCTCAGCTCGGTCTGAGCCCTCCTCGCGCTTCACCGCCGCATGGCGGCGAGACGACCCATCACCGACCTCGAAGCGAGCCGAACGGCGCGGTGGCTGGTCGTTGTCACCGCTGCTCGAGCTCTCGCTGGCGGAAGAGCTGCCGCCGCTGGAGGAGTCATGGCCATCACCAAGGGCGAGCCTACCTGTGGCCTCGTCACAAGTGTCGCCAAGGCCGAGCCCATCGTAGCCACTGTCATGTTCAGGGCAGCACCCCAAACAGCGGCCGTCCGCCCCAAACACCCTCACGAAGAGGTTCGCGGCGCCATCGTACTTGAAGTGGAGGGTGCATCGCCTGCCCAAGCCATGTGCGCGGGCGAACATCTGCCAACCGTGGGTCAGGGCCACGTTGCTCGCAGCAGAGATCTCCACTGCAACCCAAGATGCCTTGCTGCGGTAGCCATCGCCCTGTAGCCAGAGGCCGTCGAGACCCTCAGTCGGCAGCTCATGGGCGAAGAAGCGCGGCAGCTGGAGCCAGGCATCGGCCGGATTCTCCGGCCACACGATGAACTCCAGGAGCGCCTCCGACAAATGGGAGCCCGACCGAGGAGGTCGGGCAACCACGGTGCGCCTTCCTACGGCGAAGGGGATGCCGTGACGAGGGCGGCCCCTGCCACGGGAACAAGGGTCGTCGTGACCACCCGAGGCGGCATCAACCCCGGAAGGAGTATGCCTGTGACCCTGGAGCACCGCTGGAGGGGTAGCGACGTGCTTACTGGGGCAACCCCGCCCCCTCTTGAGCGGCACCAAGTCGGATTCTTCCTGGCGAGCTTTCCCCTTCTCCACGATGGAGGACCTCTTGGGTGGTGTCATGGAAGTTGCAACAAGAGGGCGAAGAAAGGAGGAAGAAGGAGAAGCGGGCGACAAGAAGAAGAAGATGGGAAACAGGGGCTTCACCCTCCCCATTTATAGCCTAGAGGAGGCCAACCGTCGGCCTCCACGATCTCACGTAATGATGTTTCTTCTGTGCATGCAGCAGGGTCTCGTCAAGTCGGGCATTTTTCGAGGCAGCGTGGGGAAGCGGAGACACCCACGTCCAATCAAGTCGCCATGCGTCGACCAAGGCCGCAGGTGTTTGGGACCCGCGGTGCTTCGCCCTTGCCCCTTTGGCTTTGCCTTGAAGCCAAGTCCGTGCGCACCTCGGGCCCGGGAGCTACTATCGGTGTCCTGGGAATGGGGGTACCCAGACTTGCCTGCCTGCGGCCCGTGACGTGGCTCCATCAGCGGCCTGGTGTGGCCCAACTTTGGCAACTACAACTCAAGACCCTCGCAAGGGGCCAAGCATCGCGAGGCGGGCGAAAGCAAGACCTCCCTGGGGGCAGTCTCTCTAGGCTGGCTCCCGAGGAGCGGAGATATCTATGCAAGGAGCACCTCGCAAGGTTAACGGGACGTGAGCTGTGATGACCAAGGCCAGGCGGGCGCCAGCGGACGCAGTGTACCCATTTCCTCTTTGGTGCTAAGAGGGCAAGCGCAAGCGCGGAGTCCCGAGGGATCGGGAAAAGGTTTCCACATCAGTGCAACAGGACCAAGGACCGTCAGGGCTGCAGAACGGAGGTCGTCGTGGACCCCGGCGCGGCGTCACCACTTGAGCTTTTGGCAAGCGAAGACTACTTTTGTCAGTATAACTTGTACTAGTTGTCCCCCCCCTTCATATTTGGCCGTTGTGGGATCCCTTCCCTCCGATATTTGGGAAGAGGACCAAGGCCACTATAAATAGGACCTAGCCACCACCATAGAGGGGATCGAATCCATTCCATCCTACAAATACCACAAGCTCATTCGAGCCCAAGAACACCTCTCCTCCGGAGGATATTCGGCCATTGTACCAGTTCATCGACAGCCATACTAGGCAATCCACCACACACACTGGAGTAGGGTATTACACCATAGGGTGGCCCGAACCAGTATAATCCTCCGTGCCCCTTGTTCTTTGAGTTCGTCGAGCTGGGCCGTGGAATCGCAGGGTGAGCGTGCTGGGGAGAGAGTGTTTTTCGTGCGCACCCCAGAGTTCAAACCTCTCAAGCATTTGCGGAACCCGAAATCCGAAAAAATCAACGCAAGCTCAAGAATTAGGAAGGTGTGGTTGTGATGTTTGAATACCCAATGCACAACTTTGATGTGGCATCTGCCTCGGAAATCATAAAGTCCCCACACGGAGCGAGGTCCATGACGTGTACAGTATATGTTGGTCCCCTCCCTCCTCTTGGACGCATACTATATACCCGTAAGACAAACCAAAAAGAATCCTCCTTGTTGGTCAAATTAACCTCTCTCGTTGTAGGTCAAAGTGATGGATGACGACCTCGCGGGCCCACGAAAGGTAGCGTTGCATGCAAGTGAGTGTCCTATAGGACAACCACCGCATGCGTGTGGCCCAAAGAGGTGTTGTGTGATGTTTGACTACCCAATGCACATCTTGATGTGGGACCTTCCTTGGAAATTGTAAAGTCCCAACACGAGCGAGGTTCATGACGTGTAGTATACATTGGTCCCCTCCCCCCTCTTTGATGCATATTATATACTCCTACCTTAACACAAACAAAAAAGAATCATCCTTGTTGGTAAAATTAACCTCTCTCGATATAGGTCAAAGTGATGGATGACGACCTCGTAGGCCCATGGATGGAAGCATCACACGTGAGTTAGTGTCCTAGGACAACAACCATCTACATCCGGCCCACAGAGGTGTTGTGTGATGTAACACCCCCAGTGTCATGCTAAAGTGACCACACACTAATGGTGCAATGTCATCAAATTTAACTAAGCCAAATTGCCACTTGATAAAAATCAAAGCCAATTTCAAGTTTTAAATAAAGTCAAATAAATTATTTCTTCAAACAGTAAAAAAATGTTCGATGAGTTGCAAAAGTTCACTAACTAATTGTCATGAATAAACAAACATTATTTGAATTATTAAAACACCCTTAACCTATTTTAAACTAGACCAAACAACCCCAAAATAAATATTTTCTATTTAAACATAATTGAAAAGAATTCAAATAATCCTCAAAGTTTTGTGGTAGTGGCCTCAATTGCACTAGTAATTATGGTGCAAGTGTCATATTTTATAAAACTAAAATACCATTGAAAATTAATTACAAAACAGAATAAGTAAAAGAAAACGAGAAAAGGAAATAATAAAAGAAGAAAAAGTAAAGTAAAGTAAAAGGCCAAACTGCACTGTGCACTTACCGGCCTGCCCAGCACAGTGCTGCCCAACCCTTGCATGCTGGCCTTTCCCCTACCTCATGCAGGGGAGAGGCAAAGACCCTGGCATGGCGGCCATCCATGGCCACCACAGCCGGATGCGCGACGCCTCGCGCTATAGTGGCGTCGGGGTTGGTTAAAAACGATACCCTCGACCCCCTGTTGAACCCTAGCCCCGTTTCAGTTCCCATGTTCTTCCCCGCCTTCATCCAAATCATCCCGCACATAGTCGTCGTTGCGTCGCTGACGTTACCACGCACCGGAGCCTCCGCGCGGCACAAAAGGGTATCCAAGAGCTCCATCGCATCGCGCCCATCCTCTCGGATTACTCCATTTGCACCGGGAGGCCCCAAGACGACATCACGTTCCTTGTCTTCCTAGCCACCAGTTGATCGCCTAGATTCGCCACCTCCCGAGCTCCCTCCGCTTCCCCGATGTGCCCACGAGCTCCGCTATGAGGCCATCCTCTGATTCCCCCTTCCCCATAATTTTCGTCGCCGTAGGCTCCCGTACTCGCCGAGGTCAGCGTGCCCAGAGCTCCGCTCCCAAGCACGCTCGCTACGCCCCTGGCCGCGCTCTGGCCACTCCCATGTGTGCCCCGCCTCCCAGCACGCTCATGTCCACGCCATGGCCACGTGACACGCCCGCGCTGGCTGTGCTCGGCTCGCCTGCTGCCACCGGCGCCCCGCTACCTTCCACGTTTGCGTGCGCCCGCATGCCACCTCCCTGGTTTGCTGCTACCAGCGCTGCCACCTTCGCTGCTTGCTCATGCCGCTACTCTACTGCTTCCCCTGTTCCCGCTGCCATCTGTTGCTAGCCACTCCCCTCAGCCACACCGGCCCGCGCCCGTCACAACCATTGCTACCGGCCATGACTGCGCCCGCCTCCACCACTTCTCCAGCCGCGCTCCCGCGCCTCGCTACAAGCACCCACACCCGTGCACACCCGCCGCCGCTGGCGGTGGAGCTCCTAGAACCCTCCATTGCAGCTCCCATTGTTTCTTGAGGCCCTCCGCCATGGCAGGAGGCCACCATCGTTTAACCGCCGTCTTAAACAACCATTAGAACTAATCCCGTCCCTAATGACCCCACGTGAGTATAACTAGTGGCCTCGCACGTTAATTAAACTTTTTAGCTTTTAGTTAAATTTCTAGTCAATGACAGTTGGGTCCTGCTAGACCTAGTTCACCAGTCAATGCTAACCAGTCAACTGCTGAATAGGCAGTTGACAAGCCCGACATGTCATCCCGTGTAGCCACTGCTGTGTACACTTCTGTGTGTGCACTTAGAAATTTCCAGTTAGGATTTGAATTAATAATAATTCCAGGAAATTCCAGAATATTGTTAAAACTTCGGAAAATCATAAAAAAATAACCATAGCTCAAATGAAACAAGTTTATATATGAAAAATGATCAAAAGAAAAAAAGAAAAATCTGAATACGTCCTCCACATACCTGCCACATGCCCCAACACAACAAACATGGAACCTTCCTCTCTGGATCTTCCGACCGATTGAAAGTGCAACTATGCCAGGGTTGTTTTGGTATTTCCTAACAACATATAGCTCATTGAACTAATGCTCTGTCAAGATGATCATTTCAGAAAGTTCAATGATTAGCATGGCATGGACTAGGAATGTGGACCCCTCAAAATGCTAAGGACACATATTGGCTCAAGCTCAACACTCTACATTTTCATTTTAGTGATCCAAGATCACATTGAGTCCATAGGAAAAGCCAATACTATTAAAAGGGGATGAGGTGTTGCTTAATGGCTTGCTTGCTCAAAATGCTTAGTGATATGCTCCAAAAGCCCTCAACCACTTTCTCATATCCACATATGTCCCAAACCAAAAGTCAAACTCGGCCCCACCGAGTTCATTTGACATAGCCATAGTCAGAAACCCTAATTAGTTCGATCTCATTGATAGGGATCTCGGTCTCACCGAGATAGGATTGCAAACTCTCTGTTTTCCTTCGTAACATTTCGGTCTCACTGAGATGGGATTGCAAACTCTTTGTTTTCCTTCGTAACATTTTGGTCTAACCGAAGTGAGCGATCGGTCCCACCGAGTTCGCAATGCAAACTCTTTGTTTCCTTTTTGTAACGGTCTCACCGAAATGAGCAAATCGGTCCAAACCGAGTTTGCCTGACCAACTCTCTGTTTCCCTATTACAGTAATCGCTCTCACCGAGTTGATGTGATCGGTCTCACCAAGATTACGTTATGCCCTAACCCTAATGAAATTGGTCCCACCGAGTTGATCATGTCGGTCCCACCGAAAAGCCTAACATTCATATTTTGAACTAAATCGGTCCGGCCGAGTTTCATGATTCGGTCCCATCGAGTTTGGTAAATTGTCTGTAATGGTTAGATTTTGTGTGGAGGCTATATATACCCCTCCACCCACTCTTCATTCATGTAGAGAGCCATCAAAACGTACCTACACTTCCATTACTCATTTTCTGAGAGAGAACCACCTACTCATGTGTTGACACCAAGATATTCCTATCCTACCATGTGAATCTTGATCTCTAGCCTTCCCCAAGTTGCTTTCTACTCAAATCTTCTTTACACCATATCCAAATCTATGAGCGAGAGCTGAGTGTTGGGGACACTATCATTTGAAGCACAAGAGCAAGGAGTTCATCATCAACACACCAACTATTACCTTTTGGAGAGTGGTGTCTCCTAGATTGGTTAGGTGTCACTTGGGAGCCTCCGACAAGATTGTGGAGTTGAACCAAGGAGTTTGTAAGGGCAAGGAGGTCGCCTACTTCGTGAAGATCTACCCTAGTGAGGCAAGTCTTTCGTGGGCGATGGCCACGGTGGGATAGGCAAGGTTGCTTCTTCGTGGACCCTTTGTGGGTGGAGCCCTTTGTGGACTCGCGCAGTCGTTACCCTTCATGGGTTGAAGTCTCCATCAACGTGGATGTACGATAGCACCACCTATAGAAACCATGCCAAAAACATCCGTGTCTCCACTTGCATTTGCTCTCTCCAAACCCCTCCCTTTACCTTCATATGCATTGATTTACTTTCCGCAACTACAACTCTAGAATTGCATGTGTAGGAAGATTGCTTGACTTGTGCTAAATTGGTAAAACTGTCAAAACATAAAATTGGGAAAAGGCTAAGTTTTTATTTTTTTCAAGTAGTCTAATCGCCCCACTCTAGACATACTTTCAATCCTACAAGTGGTATCAGAGCTTTGGTTTCCATTTGGCTTGATTTCCATAGCTTTGGTGATCACAGCCTTGGTTTCACAACCTAGGAGAGTATGACATCTATCGAGGAAAGTTACCACCATAGAGGTCCTTACTTTGATGGTAAAAAATTTGCTAGTTGGAAGCATAAGATGAAAATGCATATTCTTGGACATAACCTCACCGTTTGGGTATTGTGTGTATTAGTTTGCAAGGGGAATTCTTCGATGGGAAGGAACCAAACCGTGAAGCCTCTGCTGAAGAATTGAAGATGTTGCAATACAATGCTCAAGCTTGCGATATCCTCTTCAATGGATTGTGTCCCGAAGAATTCAACAAAACCAGTAGTCTTGAGAATGCGAAGGAAATTTGGGATACTTCGATTGATATGCACGAAGGTACCGACTCTGTCAAGGAATCCAAGTTGGATGTGCTTCAAAGTTAACTTGACAAGTTCAAGATGAAGGATAGTGAAGGTGTCGCTGAAATGTACTCTAGGCTTGCTCTCATCACAAATGAGATTGGCAGCTTAGGAAGCAAAGTAATGACCAATGGATTCATCATCAAGAAAATCCAAAGAACCTTGGATGGAAAATATAACACCGTGTGCACATTGATCCAAATGGTGCCCAATTACAAATATCTCAAGCCAACGGAAGTCATTGGTAGAATTGTTGCTCATGAGATGTCACTCAAGGATAAAGAAGAGCTTCACAACAAGTCTAGTGGTGCTTACAAATCCTCATGTGATGCTCCTACATCATCAAGTGAGAAACACGTCTTTAATGAAGAAACGAGCTTAATGGTGAAGAACTTCAACAAGTTCTACAAGAGTAGAAGCAAGGAAAGAAGTTCCAAGTCAAGGTCCTACAATGACAAAAGATCTTCTAGTCATGAACGCAATTGCTACAACTATGGAAGACCCGGACACTACTCCAATGAGTGTACGGCTCCCCACAAAAGAAGAGAAGACTCACCTAAAAGGAGAAGTAGAAGAGAAGAATCACCACCAAGAGAGAGAATGAGTAGAGATGATCGTTATGAATGAAGACCCTCTCAAAGAAGAAAGTTTTCAGAAAGGAAGGACAAATCATCAAGGAGCTATACAAGACGAAGACATCAAGCTCATGTTGGCGAATGGGTATCCAGTACCGACTCCGATAACTACTCCGAGAGAAGCTATCACTCCAACTCAGAAGATACTCAAGATGAAGGTGTTGCCAGAATTGCTCTTGTGTCATCCAACTCCTACGATATATTTGACTCACCAAATGAAGGAATTGGAAGATGCTTCATGGCTAAAGGCCCTAAGGTATCACACCCCAAGTATCTTGATTTCAATAGTGATGAAGATGATTTTCTAGGAGATGATGATTTACTTGTTGGTCAATAGTGATGAAACCTTAGATGAAAACTATGATGAAATTGCTATTAATCATGCTAATCAAGATAAAACGAATGACAATGATAAGGAGAATAGTGAGCGTCTAACTAAACAATTAAACACTCTCAAGTTAGCTCATGAAACTACCTTAGATGATCATCGAGAACTTTTGAGGACTCATGAGAAGCTACACTTTGAAAAGCTCAATCTAGAGCAAGAGCATGAGTTCTTAAAATCAATCAATGATGATCTTCGTAAGAAAAGTTCTTCTTACATTGCCAAGCATTTACTCTTGTCTACTTAGATGCCACAAGTAAAATCTAGCAATAAGAACAAGAAAGATTCTTCCTCTAGTAGTAACAATAATCCTGAGAAAACAAATGGTGTTGCTTCTAGTAGTTCTCTTGATTCCACTAATGATTCTCTTAGCCAAGTTATAGGTGAGCAAGAAAATAGCTTGTTGAAGGGAATTATAGAGAAAGGTGTTTATAAGAACCTTGCCGGGTGTAAGCAGTTCGAGGAAATTGTACGCAAGCAAGGAAGGCACCGAAAGAATCAAGGTGTTGGTTTTGAACGAAAGTTCAATGCCAATGGAGTTGAGTGGGAAGAAGATCAATACCCCAAGACAAAGTTTGTTCATCAACAAGTGAAGTATGATCCTACTTCCTTCGAGAGGACACTGATGGGCCTCTAACCCCTCGTTGGTTACCCCAAGTAAGGTTCTTATACACCCCCAAATCCCTCAACCCTAAAAGTCTGCTATTTATAGACCCCTAGTCTATTTTTGGCATCCCTAACCTCTAGCTCCTCTCTCCCCCTCATTTTTTCTCAGATCCACCAGCCACTTGGCTCTTCCCTCGAGCTCCCCACCGAACCAGCCGATCCAGCCGTGCCTGGGATCGAATGCCTCTTTTCCCTTCGTCGACCGGCCAGGTCAATGCTTCAGCCAGGCCCCCCCTCGATCGATCGAACCATCGCTGGCCAGGGACTACTTCCCTTCGCCAGGCCCATCGCCCCAGCTCCGATCGGGCGCCCCTTCGACGCTTCAGGCCGCAGCCTCGGGACCACTTCACTGCTGCCTCCAGGCCCGTACGCCGCCGCGCCAGGCCTTCCCCGCCTGGGTGCCCCGCCTCAGTGGGCCACCGACGCCAGGCCCGCGCCGCACTCCACCATCCCGTCGCCAGGCCAACAACCGGCCCGAGCCGCAGCCGCGTGGGCCGGCCCTCTCATCGCCCGCCGCTCCAGCCGCGCGAGGCGCCCGCCTCTCCACCTTGGGCCGCCGTCGCCGGATCGGGGCCCAGTCCCAGCCGCCTCCCGCGGGCCGCGCGCCGCTGGGCCGCGTCCCTCCTCCGCCGGGCCCGATCCGCCGCCCTCGGCCGAAGCCGCCGCGCCGGCCCGTCTCCGATCTGCCTCCACCGGATCCAGATCCAGCCCGTGGCCCGTTCACTTTTCCAGCTCAGATCTGAGGTTATTTAAAAAAAAACCCTAGACCTACCTGTTCTTTTGTTCTGTGATGCCATATTCAAACTGCTCTAACTTTGTGTGTGTTTGTCCGATTCGCGCAAATAGCATGTCCAGACGTTCGTGGTGAATAGCACTACGTTTTATCTTTTTGTGTCATGCATGTTAGAGTTCATTTAGGTGCTTGTTTTTCTGTTGCAATAGTGCATCGTGATGTAAACTGCTGCTATGTGATGTTTTTATGCCAACTTTGCCATGTGATATCTTTTAGCTCGTTTGTCCGAATGATGCAAATGACATGTCCACGTGTTCGTCTTGCCATGCTCTACATGTTGTATGTGTTAGGTTGCATGATATATTTATTCTTGCCATATTTATCATCGTTACAAAGTGCCATGTGGCTGTGATGTTGTTTCACTTGTTATGAAATGCCATCTTGTTGAGCTCGTTGCTATCGTTGTGTTTATCTCCATGAAGCATGTTTGTGTGTTTCGGAATCACCATCATGTGTACTTTGATGTGGTGCTTACCACTTGCCATGTTTAGTTTCGAGGTGACTTAAACATGCTCTTTTAGATGCCATGATGAAATTGCTGTTTTAGGACTTAGTGGATTTTCACTAAGTCTGAAATCTGTAACGTTCCGATGCCATGTTTGCTTGCTGCTCTAGGACAAACCATGTTAGTTTTGGAGTGGATCTTGATTGTTCCTTGTAGTATATATTGTTGGCTTTCCATCCATGTTTTCACATGCCTATTTAAGTGTCTGTAGCATGTTTATCTTTTGCTCCAAAGTTTCAATAAAATTCTGCTGCCAGAATTTTATTGTCAAGTTCCATATGTCCAAGAGCATTGCTATTGATCTGTGGCTCCTTTGGGGGTGCACCTTTGGACTTAATTGCTGTAGTATATGTCTAGTTTGTGTTCATGTCCTTTGCCATGATATTTGAGTGCTGTAGCATAATTATTTTGTGCTCCGAAGTTGCTATGTTGCTGTAATTTTCAGCTTTTGCTCATTTCTTGTTTCAGGCATAACTTTTAGCCCGTAACCCCGATTTCAGCGAGTCTTATATGAAACTTGATTGATTTTCTGTGTAGATTCATAATATGATATTGTTATCATGATTTGAGGTGTTTTTCTTGAGTGCTATTTTTCCGTGCTCCGTGTGCATCCTTAGTGCATCCATCATGCATCCATCATTTTCGAGTGCGCGTTGCATCTTGTTGATTTGCGCTTGGTGTGATTGTTTTGTTTAGAGCCGTTAGCTGAGACCGAGTACGAGTACGAGCACGAGGGTACCAACGAGGTTGAGCACGAGGACCCTTCTTACGATCCGAACGACTTCTCTTCAGGCAAGATGACCGAACCCCGATAACATTACTATCTTTGCCTATTGCTAGTAGTTCCGATCTATAGTTTTGCCTCGATGCCCATGTTCTTCCTGTCAGCCTCCTACTTGTAACCATTGCCATGTTTAACCACCCTACCTATGCAAACCGTTGCTTGGCTAAGTACGCTTCGCTCAGCCCTTCTTATAGCATTGCTAGTTGAAGGTGAAGATCGAAGATGCTTGCTACATGTTGAAGTGTTGTTGGGTTATATCACACTATATAAATGCTAAAATGAAATCATCTATATATTGGCAAGGGTGGAAGGCTAAGCCTTTTGCTTGGTGATTTGTTCCACTCATGCCGTTAGGAACCGTATAAACCGGTGTTATGTTCCTTGATTATGCGTTCCTAACACGGTTGGGGTGTATGGGACCCCCCCTCGATAAACCGCTAAGTGCTAAGTCTTTTCCAGCAAGTCCCAACATTGGTACTATTTGCCTAATAACAAACTAAACTTGCATAGGGAGTTATAAACCCTTTTTCTTAATCAACAACCCCGGGCCAGTGCTCCACATGAGTGTTGGTCCGAACTGGGGGTCCTGCGGGGCCACCTCAAGGAAACTCGAGGTTTGGTAAAAACCCGTAGCATCACCCATCCGGTCGTGTCCTGAGACTTAGATACGCGCGGCTACTATCAGGGTGTCAACACGCCGGGAGGATTTGCTGGATTAGCCTTACCTTAGTTCGGTATATCTTGAGCACGGGATTCCGAGAATACTCGGGTCTTCCCACTTTGGAGTTGCGACTCCGCGGATCGTGGGCTTGTAATGGGTCAAGTTGGAACACCCCTGCAGGGTTTGAACTTTCGAAAGCCGTGCCCGCGGTTATGTGGCAGATGGGAGCTTGTTAATATCCGGTTGTAGATAACTTGACACAATGTTTCTAATACACTACCAGCGTGTGTTCCGTGACCGTGAATTTCCGAATAGGGATTCGGGAGTTGAACACGGAGGGGTTATGTTTGACGTGTTGTAGCTAGGATCACTTCGTGATCACTTCTCGACCGAGCTTTCTCTTCTCGCACTCTCTCACATAAGCTAGTTGCTAGTTGCTGCTGCAGACACTTATTCTTTTCTTCAGCCTTATCCTCTCCCAAGGCTTAAATAGTCTTGTTACCCGGGAACGGGATTGCTGAGTCCTCTGTGGCTCACAGTTACTTCACCACACCAGATGCAGGTCCAGTTGTGAGCTATCCAGGTGATGGCACCGAGCTGGATTGGGAGTTCGACGAGGAGCATAGTCGGTACTATGTTCGCTATCCGGATGATCAGTAGTGGAGACTTCTACTAGGATTCGATCCGCCTGTGGTTTATTTATCTAAGTTTGGTATCTTGACTTTTGGATTTTGCCCTTAGATGGTTGTGTTTTTCTTAATGTATGATGTTTGAGACATGTTTTGTAATTGTGTGACGTGGCGAGTGTAAGCCAACTATTTTTGTTTACTATTCCCCCCCTTTTTACATGAGATGTGCAAAGATTACCAAACTTGAGATCATTCTACGATGGACTTATGCCTTTAAGTCGTGCCTCGACACGTAGGAGGTATAACTCCATCCTGGGCATTACAAGTTGGTATTCAGAGCCTTCTCCGACCTAGGAGCCCCCACTGTTTGATCGAATCGTTGACGGTCGAGTCTAGGCACACACTGAAAACATTTTGAGTCCTATATTATATCGGAGAGTAGGATTTCTATGCTTCTCATCCCCTTTCTCTCTGGTGAGGACTCCTGACGACTACTCTTGTCTCTCCTATCTTAAAAAATTGCACCAAATTTTTTTTAGGAATCCCGCGAGTATTCTGGGATTGTTTTGATGTTCTTGTGACGAGGATATTGTTCTCGATGCCTCCTGACATTAGGGGTTGTGGCAGTGTCCCGGGGAGTTGAGCTTCGGGGTATTGTCATCACAAGCATATCGTGGCAGTACTAAATACTTAAGACGGCCGACATCGAAAATCTCTCCTATATGGCCAGTGGCAAGATAACCCCGACATCACCCAGTACTGG
The DNA here is from genome assembly GCA_902687465.1 of Secale cereale. Lineage (NCBI taxonomy): Eukaryota > Viridiplantae > Streptophyta > Magnoliopsida > Poales > Poaceae > Secale > Secale cereale. The sequence goes on along the minus strand of LR738711.1, from coordinate 590,089,099 downwards.
GGAGGTAGTTCGGGAGTATTGCCATAGCTTGTTATTGTGGATGCTTTTTGAAGGTCCGAGGTAAACAGTTTCCGAGAAAGACTGGTTATGTGTTGAAGGATGGATACACCTGGATGTAGGTTTAGAGTTGATTGCGCGGTGCTTCCCGTGTATCCCCAACACCAGATTGCATAACTGGAATCTTTCGGAAATTTATAGGTGGGTTTTATCCAGTAGATCGTAGGCATTCTTCCAACGAATGCAGGTTAGCGAGTTCGGGGTTCTACATTGAGTGAAGTGGTATTATGACCGATGTTATTATCAGGAGATGCATCTTAAAGGGTCCTTGGCTATGCTGATCCGGGGATTGCAAAACCTTTTCGTAACGCGTTCATATGCTTTCAGCACAAAGATGTTAGAACAAAACTCCTCTCTTGTGTTTGTTCTCATCCGTACCTTGTTGTTTTTTTTCTTATTTTCCTTTTGATCCCTATGTGGCTTCTCGTGAAGATTGATGTTATCATTTAACTGAGAATTTCATTCGTTCCTCTTGTTCGAATGATTTCATTCGTTCTATTGTTCGAATGATTATTGTGAAGACTTGTTGCAATTCATTCCATTGATTCAGCTTATACCTTCTGTCAATCAATTGCTGATTCGTGGTCATCTCTTTCAGGATGGCTCCAAAAAGGGTTCCCAATGCTAATCCAGAGGCGGAAGAGGTCCCAGAACGTCCTCCTTCCCCTCCTCCTCCGCCTGAGGCTTGGAGAGCGATTATGCAGACTACAGCTCAGAACACCCAGATGTTGATGCAGATAATGCAGCACATGCAAGCTAATCAAGCTAATCAGGGTGTTCCAGGGAATCAAGGCAACTTCTTCAACCAGCAGCACCATGCTACTCTGAACCAGTTCTTGGCCAACAATCCTAAAGCTTTCAGTTACTGTGTCGACCTTCTTGATGCGGAAGATTGGTTAACCGACATAAAGAAGCATTTTGAGTGCAGTAACGTGAAGGAAGATGATTATGTGAAGTTTGCAGCCTTCCAACTGAAAGATCAAGCAGCTGATTGGTGGCAGCAATACAAAGACTCCAGGCCAGGTCAAGTGTTCTCTTGGGAGAATTTCTGCAAGGATTTTCGCTCGCACCACATTCCTACAAGTGTCATCGAGGGTATGCGTGAGCAATTCTGCAACCTGAAGCAGGGCTCCATGACAGTCTATCAGTATAATGTCAAGTTCCAAAACCTCCCCGCTATGCTAAGCAAGACATTCCTGATGCCAAGAGAAAAATCAACCAGTTTCGTGGAGGCCTCAAAGATGAACTTCAACTTGCTCTCACTCTGTTCGAGCCCGATGAATTCGACAAGTTCTATAACATGGCTTTGAAACAAGAAGTAGCTCAGCTTAAGATGGAGGCTTCTAAGAAGAGAATTCGAGATGCCGTTCACTCTTCCTCATCGTCTCAGTTGGCTGCGAAACAACAGAAATTCTGGCTTCCTCCTCCTCCAGTGATTCGAGCTCCTTACAACAACTCCAACAACTCCAACAACTACAAGAACTTCGGTGGACGTGGTTTCTCCCACCCACCCAACCCGAGCAACCAGTCGAAGAAGCAGTTTCAGTCTCAAGGCTCCAAGTCCAGTGGTTCTCTTTTCCGTCCTCTCTCAGAAGTGACTTGCAACAAATGCACTCAGAAAGGTCACTATGCCAACAGATGTCCGAACCCGAAGCGTATTCCTCCTCCTCCACCTGTGAGTTCAGCTATTGTCAGGCATGATCCAAAGTCTGCAAGGGTCAATCTGATGAGTGCAGCGCAAGCGGAGAATTCTTCTGATGTCATTTTGGGTAACCTTCCAGTTAACTCCATCCCTGCTAAAGTGTTGTTTGATTCGGGTGCTTCATGCTCTTTCATGTCTCAACCATTTGCATCCAAGTATAATGTGGACATCAAAAGTTTGCCAAGGGAGTTATCAGTTGTTTCTCCGGGGAGACGAATGCATTCCAGTATATATGCTCCGGATGTATCTATTCGCATGGGTGATTATCGATTTTTGGCTTCTCCGGTGGTTCTTGGTAATTCCGACATCGATCTCAAATTCCGGTGGTGAACGAATATCAAGACGTCTTTCCTAAAGAACTTCCAGGCATGCCTCCACACCGTCAGGTGGAATTTGTCATTGAACTCGAGCCGGGTACTGAGCTAGCATGCCGGCGTCCGTACAAGCTCTCTCCGGATGAATTGAAGGAATTGAAGAAGCAGCTTGATAAACAGGAGAGTATGGGTCTCATCGGGCCTAGTACGTCTCCGTGGGGCTGTGGTGTCTTATTTGTCAAGAAGAAAGATGGCACGGAGCGTCTCTGTGTTGATTACCGGCCATTGAACAAGAAGACAATAAAGAACAAGTATCCGCTCCCCAACATCAACGAACTCTTCGAGCAGCTCAAAGGAGCTAAAGTGTTCTCTAAGCTTGACCTCCGAATGGGCTATCATCAAATTCGCATTCGCGAGGAAGACATTCCCAAGACGGCCTTCAGAATGAGCTACGGTTCATACGAGTATACCATCATGTCCTTTGGTCTCGCCAATGCTCCTCCTACCTTTTCGAGGATGATGCATTACATCTTCAACCCCTATACTGGCGAGTTTGTGCTTGTGTATCTGGATGATATTCTGGTGTTTTCCAAGAATGAAGAAGATCACGAAAAGCACTTACGTATGGTTCTTGATTGACTCCGAGAGCATAAGTTCTATGCCAAGTTCTCAAATTGCGAGTTTTGGCTCGATAAGGTTTTGTACCTGGGCCACATCATCTCAGCTGACGGTATTAAGGTAAATCCCGAGAAAGTTGAGGCAATTGTCAACTGGGAAGCTCCTCAGAACGTCAAGCAGCTCCGCAGTTTTTTGGGTCTTGCCAGCTATTGCAGAAGGTTCGTTGAGAACTTCTCCAAGATTGCCAAGCATCTTTCAAACTTGCTTCAGAAGAATGTCAAATACTTTTGGTCTCCAGAGTGTGAAGTGGCATTCAAAACTCTCAAAGAAAAGCTTGTCTCTGCTCCAGTTCTGACTCCTCCAGATGAATCCAAGCCCTATGAAGTATTCTGTGATGCTTCTCTTCAAGGCCTTGGTGGTGTGCTTATGCAAGATAAGAGAATTGTGGCATACACTTCTCGTCAGCTCAAGCCAAGTGAGAAGAACTATCCCATGCATGATCTCGAGCTAGCAGCTGTGGTACATGCTTTGATTACGTGGAGACATCTGTTGTTGGGCAGAAAGGTCGACATCTTCACTGATCACAAGAGCTTGAAGTACATCTTCACACAGCCGCATCTGAACCTCCGCCAGACTCGTTGGGTTGAAATGATCCAAGAGTATAATCCCAGCATTGAATACACTCCTGGCAAGGCGAATGTGATTGCAGATGCTTTGAGCAGAAAGGCATATTGCAACAGCCTTCTTATCAAGCCGTACCAGCCTGAGCTTTGTGAAGCATTCAGGAAGCTCAATCTTCAAGTTGTTCCGCAAGGTTTTCTTGCAAATCTTCAAGTTGCTCCTACCTTGGAAGATCAGGTCCGTGAGGCCCAACTCAGTGATACCATGGTGAAGAAGGTGAAACATGCTATTGCAAAGGGCACTCCAAAATACAAGTGCTTCCGTGTTGATGAGAGAGATACCTTGTTCTTCGAGGACAGACTCGTTGTTCAAAAAGGTGATCTCAGGAAGCTCATAATGGAAGAAGCTCATGATTCTCTCCTTTCCATTCATCCTGGCAGTTCCAAGATGTATCAAGATCTCAAGCAGTCTTACTAGTGGACACGCATGAAAAGGGAGATTGCCCAATTCGTGAATGAATGTGATGTGTGCAGAAGAGTGAAAGCAGAACATCAACGTCCAGCCGGTCTTCTCCAACCTCTTCCTATTCCCGAGTGGAAGTTCGACCACATTCAAATGGACTTCGTCACTGGTTTTCCTATGTCCAAGCGAGGAAATGATGCTATCTTTGTGGTGATTGACAAGCTTACCAAAGTCGCTCACTTCCTGCCAGTCAAAGAATCAATCAATGCAGCTCAATTGGCAGAGCTGTACACTTCCAGAATTGTGTCCTTACATGGCATTCCTCAAGTTATATCCTCAAACCGTGGAAGTTTGTTCACTTCAAGGTTCTGGGACTCCTTTCAGTCCGCCATGGGCACTAAGATCAGGTTCAGCACTGCTTTTCACCCTCAGACTAGTGGTCAAGTCGAGCGAGTGAATCAGATTCTAGAAGACATGCTCAGAGCCTGTGTCATATCTTTCGGCATGAAATGGGAAGACTGGCTTCCATTTGCCGAGTTCTCTTACAACAACAGCTTTCAAGCAAGTGCAGGCAAAGCTCCGTTTGAAATCCTCTATGCAGAAAGTGCCGTACCCCTCTCAACTGGTCTGAAACAGGCGAACGTCAACTTCTTGGCAATGACTTGATCTCAGAAGCCGAAGAAATGTGCAAAGTCATACGTGAGAATCTCAAGGCCGCTCAGTCGCGTCAGAAGAGCTACTATGATGGCAAGCATCATGATTTGGCTTTCAACATTGGGGATCATGTCTATCTCCGTGTGTCTCCGATGAAAGGCACCCAAAGATTCGGTATCAAAGGAAAGCTTGCTCCTAGATACGTCGGGCCTTTCAAGATTCTTGGCAAAAGAGGCGATCTAGCCTATCAACTTGAGCTCCCTTCAAACTTCGCCAATGTTCATGATGTGTTCCATGTGTCTCAACTTCGCAAATGCTTCAAGGCACTTGAGCGCATGATTCCGTTTGAAGAGATTGATCTTCAACAAGACCTGTCCTACCGAGAGCACCCAGTTGCCATTCTCGAAGAAACCGAACACAAGACCCGCAACAAGTCCATCAAATTTCTGAAAGTCAAGTGGTCACATCACACTGACCGAGAGGCTACCTGGGAACGAGAAGATCATCTTCGTTCCGAGTACCCTTCCTTTTTCCAGTCCTAGATCTCGGGACGAGATCTTTTTGTAGTAGAGGAGAGTTTGTAATGCCCCGGATGTAATACTTTCCCTTTTGGGTATATAATATATCTCCGGCTTCATCTATTTCCATTCCGGGTTCTTTGTCTTTCGGGTTTTTGTCGTTTTGTCGTGTGAGTGTGTGGCATTCATTCATATCATGTAGGCATGTGCATCGCATTGCATTTGTGTTGTCGGTTGCATCCGGTTCCACGCGTTCCTTCCCATTGTCCGTTTCGCGTTCCGGAGCTCCCTCACGTGTCCATGACGTTCCGTAGGCCTACTTTGTTGTTTGGGCGTGTAACGTTACCGGTGTGCCGCGAGGTTGTTGTGTGTGTTGTTGTTTTGTTGCGTGCAACCCGCCTCTCGAATCTCGTCGCGTTTGGACTCCGTTTGCTATCCCAGCAGTTATTCGTGTGGGTCCAAAGTGCCTTCACTTTGTGTCCCGGAAACACCCCTACAGCAAACCACTACCCTCTCCTAGGCCCATCTAGACTTCCCCCGCGATCGGATCCGTCGGATCGCGATCGGAGGGCTCCTAACACCCCCAAATCCCTCAACCTTAAAAATCTGCTATTTATAGACCCCTAGTCTATTTTTGGCATCCCTAACCTCTAGCTCCTCTCTCCCCCTCATTTTTTCTCAGATCCACCAGCCACTTGGCTCTTCCCTCGAGCTCCCCACCGAACCAGCCGATCCAGCCGTGCTTTGGATCGAACTCCTCTTTTCCCTTCGTCGACCCACCAGGTCAACGCTTCAGCCAGGCCCCCCCTCGATCGATCGAACCATCGCTGGCCAGGGACTACTTCCCTTCGCCAGGCCCATCGCCCCAGCTCCGATCGGGCGCCCCTTCGACGCTTCAGGCCACAGCCTCGGGACCACTTCACTGCTGCCTCCAGGCCCGTACGCCGCCACGCCAGGCCTTCCCCGCCTGGGCGCCCCGCCTCAGTGGGCCACCGCCGCCAGGCCCGCGCCGCACTCCACCATCCCGTCGCCAGGCCAGCCACCGGCCCGAGCCGCAGCCGCGTGGGCCGGCCCTCTCATCGCCCGCCGCTCCAGCCGCGCGAGGCGCCCGCCTCTCCACCTTGGGCCGCCGTCGCCGGATTGGGGCCCAGTCCCAGCCGCCTCCCACGGGCCGTGCGCCGCTGGGCCGCGTCCCTCCTCCGCCAGGCCCGATCCGCCGCCCTGGGCCGAAGCCGCTGCGCCGGCCCGTCTCCGATCTGCCTCCACCGGATCCAGATCCAGCCCGTGGCCCGTTGACTTTTCCAGCCCAGATCTGAGGTTATTTCAAAAAAAAAACCTAGATCTACCTGTTCTTTTGTTCTGTGATGCCATATTCAAACTGCTCTAACTTTGTGTGTGTTTGTCCGATTCGCGCAAATAGCATGTCCAGACGTTCGTGGTGAATAGCACTACGTTTTATCTTTTTATGTCATGCATGTTAGAGTTCATTTAGGTGCTTGTTTTTCTGTTGCAATAGTGCATCATGATGTAAACTGCTGCTATGTGATGTTTTTATGCCATCTTTGCCATGTGATATCTTTTAGCTTGTTTGTCCGAATGATGCAAATGACATGTCCACGTGTTCGTCTTGCCATGCTCTACATGTTGTATGTGTTAGGTTGCATGATAGATTTATTCTTGCCATGTTTATCATCGTTGCAAAGGGCCATGTGGCTGTGATGTTGTTTCACTTGTTATGAAATGCCATCTTGTTGAGCTCGTTGCTATCGTTGTGTTTATCTCCATGAAGCATGTTTGTGTGTTTCGGAATCACCATCATGTGTAGTTTGATGTGGTGCTTACCACTTGCCATGTTTAGTTTCGAGGTGACTTAAACATGCTCTTTCAGATGCCATGATGAAATTGCTGTTTTAGGACTTAGTGGATTTTCACTAAGTCTGAAATCTGTAACGTTCCGATGCCATGTTTGCTTGCTGCTCTAGGACAAACCATGTTAGTTTTGGAGTGGATCTTGATTGTTCCTTGTAGTATATATTGTTGGCTTTCCATCCATGTTTTCACATGCCTATTTAAGTGGCTGTAGCATGTTTATCTTTTGCTCCAAATTTTCAATAAAATTCTGCTGCCAGAATTTTATTGTCAAGTTCCATATGTCCAAGCTCATTGCTATTGATCCGTGGCTCCTTTGGGGCTGCACCTTTGGACTTAGTTGCTGTTGTATATGTCTAGTTTGTGTTCATGTCCTTTGCCATGATATTTGAGTGATGTAGCTTAATTATTTTGTGCTCCGAAGTTGCTATGTTGCTGTAATTTTCAGCTTTCGCTCATTTCTTGTTTCGGGCATAACTTTTAGCCCGTAACCCCGATTTCAGCGAGTCTTATACGAAACTTGATTGATTTTCTGTGTAGATTCATAATATGATATTGTTATCATGATTTGAGGTGTTTTGCTTGAGTGCTATTTTTCCGTGCTCCGTGTGCATCCTTAGTGCATCCATCATGCATCCATCATTTTCGAGTGCGCATTGCATCTTGTTGATTTGTGCTTGGTGTGATTGTTTTGTTTAGAGCCGGAAGCTGAGACCGAGTACGAGTACGAGCACGAGGTTACCAACGAGGTTGAGCACGAGGACCCTTCTTACGATCCGAACGACTTCTCTTCAGGCAAGATGACCGAACCCCGATAACATTACTATCTTTGCCTATTGCTAGTAGTTCCGATCTATAGTTTTGCCTCGATGCCTATGTTCTTCCTGTCAGCCTCCTACTTGTAACCATTGCCATGTTTAACCACCCTACCTATGCAAACCATTGCTTGGCTAAGTACGCTTCGCTCAGCCCTTCTTATAGCATTGCTAGTTGCAGGTGAAGATCAAAGATGCTTGCTTCATGTGGAAGTGTTGTTGGGTTATATCACACTATATAAATGCTAAAATGAAATCATCTATATATTGGCAAGGGTGGAAGGCTAAGCCTTTTGCTTGGTGATTTGTTCCACTCATGCCGTTAGGAACCATATAAACCGGTGTTATGTTCCTTGATTATGCGTTCCTAACATGGTTGGGGTGTATGGGACCCCCTCGATAAACCGCTAAGTGCTAAGTCTTTTCCAGCAAGTCCCAACATTGGTACTATTTGCCTAATAACAAACTAAACTTGCATTGGTACCCTTTTTCTTAATCAACAACCCCGGGCCAGTGCTCCACATGAGTGTTGGTCCGAACTGGGGGTCCTGCGGGGCCACCTCAAGAAAACTCGAGGTTTGGTAAAAACCCGTAGCATCACACATCCGGTCGTGTCCTGAGACTTAGATACGCGCGGCTACTATCAGGGTGTCGACACCGCCGGGAAGATTTGCTGGATTAGCCTTACCTTAGTTCGGTATATCTTGAGCATGGGATTCCGAGAATACTCGGGTCTTCCCACTTTGGAGTTGCGACTCCGCGGATCGTGGGCTTGTAATGGGTCAAGTTGGAACACCCCTGCAGGGTTTGAACTTTCGAAAGCCGTGCCCGCGGTTATGTGGCAGATGGGAGCTTGTTAATATCCGGTGTAGATAACTTGACACAATGTTTCTAATACACTACCAGCGTGTGTTCCGTGACCGTCAATTTCCGAATAGGGATTCGGGAGTTGAACACGGAGGGGTTATGTTTGACGTGTTGTAGATAGGATCACTTCGTGATCACTTCTCGACCGAGGCTTTCTCTTCTCGCACTCTCTCACGTAAGCTAGTTGCTAGTTGCTGCTATAGACACTTATTCTTTTCTTCAGCCTTATCCTCTCCCAAGGCTTAAATAGTCTTGTTACCCGGGAACGGGATTGCTGAGTCCTCTGTGGCTCACAGTTACTTCACCACACCAGATGCAGGTACGGTTGTGAGCTATCCAGGTGATGGCACCGAGCTGGATTGGGAGTTCGACGAGGAGCGTAGTCGGTACTATGTTCGCTATCCGGATGATCAGTAGTGGAGACTTCTACTAGGATTCGATCCGCCTGTGGTTTATTTATCTAAGTTTGGTATCTTGACTTTTGGATTTTGCCCTTAGAGGGTTGTGTTTTTCTTAATGGATGATGTTTGAGACATGTTTTGTAATTGTGTGACGTGGCGAGTGTAAGCCAACTATTTTTGTTTACTATTCCCCCCTTTTTACATGAGATGTGCAAAGATTACCAAACTTGAGATCATTCTAGGATGGACTTATGCCTTTAAGTCGTGCCTCGACACGTAGGAGGTATAACTCCATCCTGGGCATTACAATTGTAGTGATAGATAATGTTTGCAATATTAAGTAAAAGCGAAAAGTAAATAGCGGATGTGATCAATGATGGTAATATGGACCGGAGTCTCATGATGTTCACTAGTGATGTCTCTCTCCCAAAAGACGATAAAACAGCTATGTGAGGTAAACGAATTACAACTAGGCAATTGACAGGACCACGAACGCAAACCAATGTGTAAGTTGCGAGCCCCACCCATAGTGTAAACTCAAAGCAACAGACAACTACATTAAAAGAACTTTGCGTAAAGTAAACAATCCTTGCACCCGCGGGCACAAGCACTATTGTTTTCCCCTTGTGGCAACAGCACATCCCCTAGACTCATGTTTCTGTCACTCAAGCTAGTCATCGAGGGGCATGAACCCACAATCAAGCATAACGTTCCCTCTTGGAGTCACTACGTATTACTTGGCCAAAGCAATAAATAACAACGGAGAACATGCAAGAATTACTTATGAACATAAATATAAAAGAGGTAGATCAAATATATTACTCAAGATCAATCTGAACATAATCTCATAATCCATCGGATCCCAGCAAACTCATCATAGCAACAGCATAAGGATTACATAGGTGCCTCGATCATGTAGGGCAGCTCACGAGGACTAATTAGTTAAGCACAAGAACGGGAGGAGAACATCACATAGCTACTAGTCATGGACTCATGGTCCAAGGGAGACTACTCACAACTCATCCGGGAGGCGTCCATGGTGGTGGAGAGGCTCCCGATGGTGATCCTCCCCTCCGGCAGGGTGCCGGGAAGAGTTCTCCTGGTGCTCCCGATCATGGAAGCGGCGGCGGCGGCGGAACAGAGATGAGATCGCGAAAAAGAGTTCCCATCCCGAGGGTTTCGAAGGACGCTCTAAATATATGCCAAAGGGGGGCACCAGATGGGGCTCGGGGGGCCCAGGCGCCCCCCCGGCGTGGCCCAAGGGGGGGGGCGCCGCCAGGGCGCCTGGAGCCCTTGTGCCCCCCCCGGCTGTCCTTCGGGCGCAAGGTAGGTTCTGGAACGCTGATTTTTTATATAATTTTTCTGGATTTTTCCTGGCAGTTCTCGTAATGTGAAAACCTGAAATACAAAAACAGCCGAAAACAGAAACTGGCACTGGGGTGCACTGGATTAGTAGGTTAGTCCAAATATGATAAAAAAGTGTATGGAAGTGTATAAATATCATAGCAATATCACCCAAAAGTGGCATGGAGCAAGCAGAAATTATAGATACGTTTTGGACGTATCAACATCCCCAAGCTTAATTCCTGCTCGTCCTCGAGTAGGTAAATGATAACAAGAATAATTTCTGTGGTGACATGCTATTAACCATATAGGACTTTTTCATAGTCATATGACAAAAGCTTACTGAGACAATGAATCTAAAGTAATTGAGTTGCCTCATGAGAAAATCACAAATGACTGAAAGTTTGACAATATGAAACTTAAACATCAAAAAGATTTGCAATGAACATGATGTGCAAATATGATAAAGTGATATCTAGCTTGCCCCCTTTAGTGAAGCAAAACATAAATGCAGGGGCACCTTCAAGGTTTAAGTGATGACTAGATACAATGATTTCAAAATAAACGATATCACAATCATGCAAAAGACAATGCTACTTTGGGACAATGCACATTATACTCAGAATGACAATCATGCTCTTAGTAGTTGGTGCTTGAAGAAAGAAGGTGGAGACTGAACATAAAAGTAAAAGAATGGTTATGTGCTAGAGCTTTTTATTTTGAAAACATAGAAGCAATTTTGTCAACGGTAGTAGTACTTCATATGTTTCATGCATAAGACATCCTATAAGTTGCAAGCCTCATGCATCGAATACCAATAGTGCTCGCACCTTGTCCTAATTAGCTCGGATTTCCATGGGTTATTATTGCATTACATATGTTTCAACCAAGTGTCACAAAGGGGTACCTCTATGCCACCTATACAAAGGTCCAAGGAGATAAATCGCATTTGATTTCTCGTTTTTGATAGATCTCAACTTGAGGACATCCATACCGGGACAACATAGAAAATAGATGATGGACTCCTTTTTAATGCATAAGCATATTCTCATAAAAGATTGAGGATTAAGGTCCAAGCTAAAACTCCCACCATGATACATGGCTTTGGTTGGCGGCCCAGTGTTCTTCTCAAACAATATGCATACTCATTCAACCCATGGCAAATCACCCTTACTTCAGACAAGACGAACATGCATAGCAACTCACATGATATTCAACAAAAGTGTGACAGTTGATGGCGTCCCCATAAACATGGTTACCACTCAGCAAGCAACTTATAAGAAATAAGATACATAAGCAACATATTCTTTACCACAATAGTTTTTAAGCTACTTTCCCATGAGCTATATATTGCAAAGTTAGTTAGCTTAGTACAAGTGGAGGTTAGCAAAAGACTGGGAGCGACCAACTAAGAGAGCAATGACGGACATAATCATGCAGAGCGACAAAGCAATATTGAATTAGGCATGGTAGTTATATCGCTACTCAGAAATAAAAGATCATCAAGGCTTGACAGACTTTCTTTACAGTCTTAAATATGCATGAGCATACGCCAAGTAAATCAAAATAAATTTTTGAAGGAAGATATTACTAAACCATACCACATCATAGGCAAACAAATCTTGTTGGTACTCCAATAACACATTGGGAATCCCCCAGCTGTTTGAGATTATCATAGACACATTAACCAATGCAACGGAAGAAAACTCTCTTAATAAGGTGAGCATGATAATTAAAGAGAGTTCAAGCAACCAACTAAACAAAAGCTCTTTGAAAAGATAAGCATGAATACTAAGAGCAGAGCATGATAGTAGCTATTAAAAGACAAAGAACACACACAGCATAGATAGACATGAAAATTCTATGTTATGTTCTAGGTAGAAGTGGAGCGTGTTTCTCTCCCACATAAAGAAAGCTGAGTTCCGACTCGTTATGGAAAACTAAAAAGGAAACTAAAAGCAAGACGCTCCAAGAATAGCACATAACACATGAAGTGATAAAAATATAGCGGAACGAAAGACGAACTGATAATGTTGATGGAGAAGGGGATGCACGGGGGCATCCCCAAGATTAGACGCTTGAGTCTCCTTGAATATTTCTTGGGGGTGCACGGGGGCATCCCCAAGCTTGAGCGCTTGACACTCCTGAATCTTTTTATCATCTTCCCTCGCACACTTGAAAACTCCCTTCATACATAACTCATCATAATCTGATTAGCGAGGTTAGTACCCTTAATAAAATAATTGCACCTTGCTGGAAATAAAGATATTCTTGAAGTTCTACTGTTTCTCAAGATTGCCAAAAGGTTTTTGCAAAGAAAAAGCAAGCTCTTGATTTGCAAAATGAAGGAAAGGCAAAACAGGACAGAATCTGTGAAAAACAGAACAGCAGGTAGTAATTGATTTGTTCGGGGTACTTCTGCAACTCAAATCAAAAAACTCAGAACAGATGCACGAAATACAATTATACAGAGAACGCTGTCGAAAAAATTCAGACCAAAAAGATGATCTGGTGATTTTATACGAATTTTTCTATCCAAGGACAGAATCTGTTTCCTGGACGCACCTCACAACTTTTGAACTTTCTAGCAATCAGAGGCTATACTTGGCACAAATATGAAAAGCAAAGATACAATGATGATGCTACAGCAGTAAACAACATCAAGACACAACAAAAGCAAAAAATTTATTCATGTGGGCTGCCTCCCAAGAGCGCTTTCTTTTATGCCTTTAAGCTAGGCATAATGCAAAAAGGAATCAATAACCATCATAATAATCGGAGTTATAAATTGATTCATATGGTTCCTCAACAAGTTCATTCTTGTTCCTTCTAGGAAAGGGGTACACACCTTTTGCCTTCCCGCGTAAGCGGATTTTTCCCTTACCTATATCGATGAAGCCTTTTACCGCTCGGAGGAAGTCCCTTCCAAGCACTATATTTCCTTGGTTTGGCTCCATGATGAAGAAATCAACCATTGAAATCCCTTTAAGGAATTTAACTGGTACATCTTTTATTCTTCCCTGGATTTCAGAAATATCTCCATTAGTATGTTCATGATAAGATGGTAATCTATCCATGTTAAATTTTAAAGAATCATGAACAATTTTTGGCATAGTAGAAACCATAGATCCAATATCACAATAAGCAAGGAAGTCTTGATTAGAGATGCTAATCCTAACAAAAGGCTCCCAGTCATTATCTATTTCCAAAATATCTCTCTTATTGGGTTTGGGTTTCTCTACCTTCATTAAGTCTAGAGCATCCATTCTCTTTTCAATAGTAGCAAGTCTATCTATGACAGTATCAAAATTATGATCATAAACAAAGTAACTAGATAGACCATGTATAATTTCAAGAGCTCTAGCTTCATCACACTCTAGGAAATCTCCCTCGGCTATAATATCAAGAGAGTGTTTACACCATTTAAAAAGACCCTGGTAAAAATTTCTAAGCACAATTTTTATAGGTATCCAAGGCATAATTCTCCTATGTGCATCAGAAATTCTGTCCCATGCCTTTCATATTTTCTCCATCCCTTTGATGGAAATCTAGAACTTCTGATTCCCTCAAAGCACCATATCCTAACATGTTTAGCTAAACAGATAGGACTACTAACAGGAAGGCAAAATAAAATCTTTTTGTAATTTTTGATAAAGGATACTAAAGCAAAAACTGAAAGGTAAACTAACAAGACTAAAAAGCAAAGGTAAAAGATAGCATGCAACTCCCCTATCCTGAAGAGTGGAGTCCCCGGCAACGGCGCCAGAAAAACTCCTTGATGGGCCTCTAACCCCTCATTGGTTACCCCTAGTGGAAGGTGTGAGATGCAGTGTTGTGGAAGTTTTTCCCTTAGCAAAGATGCCAAGGATCGAATCCCCAGAGACTCCTAGGTTCAACAAGTAGGTGTCAACTGCTAACGGCACCAGATATTAGCAATCAACGTGGACCTGCACACAGATACAAATAACTTTGCTCCCAACGAGTACAGAGAGGTTGTTAATCCCTCTGGCCTTGTAGCTCACAAAGGGTTAAACGCAAATGATAGTAGTGATAGATAATGTTTGAAATAGTAAGTAAAAGCGAAAAGTAAATAGCGGATGTGATCAATGATGGTAATATGGACCGGAGTCTCATGATGTTCACTAGTGATGTCTCTCTCCCAAAAGACGATAAAACAGCTATGTGAGGTAAACGAATTACAACTGGGCAATTGACAGGACCACGAACGCAAACCAATGCTAACTACATTGCAAGAAAGGTTGAGGTTCAAAGCATGGGCGGTACGCCAAAGTAAGTAGACCGAAATCCATCAATATCTACTACTAATCATCCACCTTGAGATATCTATCCAAAACATCTCGCTGGTATTAAGTTGCGAGCCCCACCCATAGTGTAAACTCAAAGCAACAAACAACTCCATTAAAAGAACTTTGCCTAAAGTAAACAATCCTTGCACCCGCGGGCACAAGCACCGTTGTTTTCCCCCTTGTGGCAACAGCACATCCCCTAGACTCATGTTTCTGTCACTCAAGCTAGTCATCGAGGGGCATGAACCCACAATCAAGCATAACGTTCCCTCTTGGAGTCACTACGTATTACTTGGCCAAAGCAATAAATAACAACGGAGAACATGCAAGAATTACTTATGAACATAAATATAAAAGAGGTAGATCAAATATATTACTCAAGATCAATCTGAACATAATCTCATAATCCATCGGATCCCAGCAAACTCATCATAGCAACAGCATAAGGATTATATAGGGGCCTCGATCATGTAGGGCAGCTCACGAGGACTAATTAGTGAAGCACAAGAACGGGAGGAGAACATCACATAGCTACTGGTCATGGACTCATGGTCCAAGGGAGACTACTCAAAACTTATCCGGGAGGCGTCCATGGTGGTGGAGAGGCTCCCGATGGTGATCCTCCCCTCCGGCAGGGTGCCGGGAAGAGTTCTCCTGGTGCTCCCGATCTTGGAAGCGGCGGCGGCGGCGGAACAGAGATGAGATCGCGAAAAAGAGTTCCCGTCCCGAGGGTTTCCAAGGACGCTCTAAATATATGCCAAAGGGGGGTACCAGACGGGGCTCGGGGGGCCCAGGTCCCCCCCCC
>LR738711.1:590011187-590073645 GCA_902687465.1 Secale cereale | reverse complement strand
CCCCCCCCCCCCCGGCTGTCCTTCGGGCGCAAGGTAGGTTCTGGAACGCTGATTTTTTATATAATTTTTCTGGATTTTTCCTGGCAGTTCTCGTAATGTGAAAACCTGAAATACAAAAACAGTCGAAAACAGAAACTGGCACTGGGGTGCACTGGATTAGTAGGTTAGTCCAAATATGATAAAAAGTGTATGGAAGTGTATAAATATCATAGCAATATCACCCAAAAGTGGCATGGAGCAAGCAGAAATTATAGATACGTTTTGGACGTATCAGACAGAAGCCCAAGATGATCTTCCACCACAAGACCACAAGCTAAAGGGCAAGGACAAGCTTCAAGAAGAGATTGCTGCATTTGAAGAAGCTCCCAAGGCCTTGGTAAAGTGGGTTCCCAAGACTACATCGAGTTCTACTTCATCAAGTACGACTATAACTCCAAGGATTCCCATGAAGATGGTGTGGATCCCGAAGAAGAAGAACTAGAGTGTTCTTGAGGGTGACTCTGCCAACATATTTCACTCTTATTCATATTGGCAAGGACAAGTGCAATCAACTTTCACATCTTGCACTAGTTCAAGGAGTCACAAACCCTCTAGTTGGTAAGACAAGGGACAAGGTAACCTAATGCTTTCATCGACATCATCTTGTGTGCAATTCACTCTATGTCCATGGATATCTTTGTTTGTTCCTTGTGGGACTAACCTGTGTAGGTATTGAAAGTGCAACTCACTCCAATGGATTGCTCCAAATGATCTACATCAACATTGAGGATCTACATTTTCAACACCTACATGAAGTCATCGTCGACAAAACCCAAGGTTATTTCACCCCTCTTAGGGGGGATATCACATCTAGGGGGAGCTTTACTCTAAAGATTGAGCTAAAGCAACTCTAATGGTGTGAACACATCAATGCTTTATGTAAAAGTGGCAACCCCACTTGATCTTAGACAATGAGTATGACCTATGATCGAATGTTCTCATTTGACTCCTAAGTCAATATACTCATATATAGATGACCTGGTCATCGCCGATTGCTTCATAGATGCTAGATTGGATGTGCATGCTTTGCCACATGTTTCATTTGCTATCTTATTGTGTGAGTATGTTGAGTGCATATTTTTCTCATTCGAGGACATCCATTTGTTGCTTTGATTGTTTGGCTCTCTTCATTTGCCAAATGGATGGACAAGAATGCCTAAGAACCTCCTCTAGCTATCTATGTTTTTCTAGTCTCAAACTCTATTCATGCTACATCGCAAAATTTGATCAAGTCAGATTCGAACCACTCTAAGTGAGAAGCACTCGGAGTCCCCGATTCGTCATAGAATTAAACTTCCAAAACCTCTCTGTGCATTTCGGTATGACCGATTCCTCCTTTCGGTCTGACCGATATTGCTGAGTTGATCTAAGGTTTCAATCTCGGTGCAACCGATTAGAACAATTCAGTCTCACCGAGTTGCTGTAACTGCCAGCAGTTTTGCATCTCGGTGCCACCAAGTTGTTCCACTCGGTCACACCGACAGAGTCTGGTTATATATACCCATGGGTAGAAACTTGGAAAGTTTTCCGAATTCTTTCGCCCGAACCTATCCAGCATTGCCGTCTCGGGTCTCCGGATCGACCTCTCGTCGCCAGCGACCTCCCGCCGCTGGTCTCCGCCGCCGTCAATGGAATTCAACCCCGCCGTTGCCGCCGTAACAAGCTCATCGCCAAGTTAGGGTATGAGTTCGACCCTTTGTGCAATATTTACCTCCGATTCTTAGCACAAAGTCAATGCCATGATTCATGCCACGTATGAGATCATCCTGTCGAGCGAAAACTCCGTTTAGATTAGTTTTGATTCAAAGTTTTAGAGTTAGGTTTCCGGCGAACTCATCTCAGACCGACCGAGATGTGGAAATCGGTCTCACTGATTTGGCTTTGGCCATTGCACTTGCACTTTTCGGTCTGACCGAAACTTGCAAACCGGTGTGACCGATTTCAACTATCAGTGAAACCCTAGCAAACTCGGAGACACCAAACTGTGTCTCGGTTTGACCAATTTCACTTGCTTAGACTCCAAAGTTGCTTCAGTGTCACCGAGTTTAACAAATCGGTAGCTCTGAAATGCTTTCTGCAGAAACCCAAAAACTAAGATTTTGACTCAATTGTTTTTGCAAAACCTCTGCACTTTGTGATGCTCATCCACTCTACCTCAACTACATCTATTCACAGGGTCTGCTTGCAGTTTCAGAGATGTCATAAGGAAGTGATAGTCAGAACAAATCTGAAGAGCATGCACATCTGAGTGAGCGCTCTAGTCCCTCTAATAGCAGCTACTATGAGAGCAGCAGAAGTACTCCTAGCAATCTGCCAAAGGCTGCTACCAAGTCAAGGAAGAAGAAAACTTCTCATGGTGAGGATGAGGATTTTATGGCTGATGAGGCTACCTCAAAGAAGAAAGTGACCAAGGAGTATGGCATAGTTGCTTCAACAAAGCCTGGTTTGAACAAGAAGAGAGCTCCAATGTCAAAGGCCAGAGCATCAACTCAAGAAACAATGGTGTTCACTAACAAGAGATGATGAGCCAGTAGGAACCAAGAACAGGGATAGGAAGACCACAGCCATAGTGGTTGGAAAGCCATCTATGAGAGCTGATGATGATGATGCCTAAGATGATGCTAATGAGCCTGTTGCACCTACTGCAAAGACTTAGAAGCTGATGGGGGATGCCATCAAAGCCAGGGCAGCTCCTTCTAACCCCAAGACTGCCCCAAAGCTTCTGCTCCAGCCCCCAAGACTGCACCAAAGAGGAGCACCAGAGACATTCCAGCAGCTGAGAAGAACAAGGCCCCAATGGCAGATGTTCCTGAGGAGGAGGAAAATTCAGATCAAGAATCCTCAGATGATGATGAGTCTATGACACTACTAGGAAAAGGGCTATGGATGATATGGCCACTAATGGCGCACCAGACATGTACTAATGGCGCACCATGTGTCGGTGTGCCATTAGTGTCCAAATACTAATGGCGCACCACATCCACGGTGCGCCATTAGTAACACATTTTTTTATCATTTTTTATCAAAACTACTAATGGCGCACCAGTGATAGTGCGCCATTACTAGTTAAACCACATCCACAGTGCGCCACTAGCAATTTTTTTTCAATTTTTTTTCGAAACTACTAATGACGCACCAGTGGATAGTGCACCATTAGTAGTTCAACTAGTAATGGACTAGTAATGGCGCACCACATCCACGGTGCGCCATTAGTATTTTTTTTTTCAAATTTTGTTTTAATTTTTTTTCAAAACTAGTAATGGCGCACCGTGGGAGTGGTGCGCCATTACCAATTGAACAAGTAATGGCGCACCACTCCCACGGTGCGCCATTACTAACTTGGCCCAAAATTTCACCAACTACACCCCCCCTGGACCGCCTTTTCCAGTTTAAAAAAATAAAAGAAAATGATGGAAATGTCAAAAGAATAAAAGAAAATAAGTTTTCCATGTGATATGTGGTCTACTTGTTGTGAAAATTTAAAAATATGAATTTCGACTTTATTTGCAAAATATCTCTGGAATTTGTAAAATGGGCATAACTTTTGCATCCGAACTCGGATTAAAAAGTTTTTTATATGAAAAATCATCTACTCGAAAAGTCACATCCGAATTTAACCGGGGGAACCCCGTTAAACATTTTCAAAATCCCCAAAAACCTAATAGGAAAAAGTTACGGGGCTTTTAAGATCTAGAGGAAAAAAAATGGAAAAAATTTCAAACTTACTAGTGGCGCACCATTTGCTAGGTGCGCCACTAGTAACAGAAAAAATTGGTTTCGAAAAAAAATGATTTTTTTTCAAATATGATACGTAATATGACCGGGAAGTTTGAAATATTTTTTCAAAATTTCATCATACTCATGAACATGAACAAAGTCCTAGGCATCAAGAAGGTTTAATAGTATTGATATGATAGATATATCACCAAGTGCCTGTGAAGTGAGCTGGTGCTGGGGTTGGATAGAACTGCGAAGTTAAGCGTGCTCGGGATGGAGTCGTGTGAGGATGGGTGACCTTCTGGGAAGTTTGACTGTAGAGTGCGATTTGACTTGAGATTAAGCCATAGTGACCAGAGATTAAGGAAAAAACGAAAAAAAATAAAAAAATTTCTGAATTTTTTTCTAAAAAAATTGTTACTAATGGCGCACTTCTATGTGGTGCGCCATTAGTATACCAGATACTAATGGCGGACCCTGGGCTATACTAATGGCGCACCGGTGGTGCGCCATTAGTATACCAGATACTAATGAAGCACCACTGGTGCGCCATTAGTAAAAAATTCTAATGGTGTGGTGCTAATGGCGCACCACTAGTGCGCCATTAGTAGGCAAAAGTCGTGCGCCACTAGCATCCACTAGCATGCCTTTTTCTAGTAGTGTGATACTCAAAAGACTCAAGCCTAAGATTCCAGATCATAATGATGCCCATCTTGTTGCTGAGAACATGAAACTAAGAAATGATGCAGGTCTGAGAAAATGGAGACAGACTGATCCATATGCCACAAGGAGAAAGACTGTTGTGGACTATAGGTTCCACACCAAGGAACAACAGGATTTCTATGAGACAGTGTTGTTGGACAAGAAGCCCATTGTCTGTGACATGAAGTGGGTTGATTGGAAGTACATCGATAAACATGCTGATTTATTTCCGGGTGTTCATGAGAGCTTCAGGAAAAATGAAGTTGACAAGTTTGTGGGAAAGAAACTGACTAGATGGAACGATGAGATGATCATGCAATTCTACTCCACTCCTCATTTCTATCCAGATGGTAGGATTGTATGGATGACTAAAGGTAAAGGGGCCAATCAACTGTGACTGAATGGGCAAGTTTGATCAATGCCCCCAAGGAGAATGAGAATGACACTGATGTGTATGCCAAGTCCATGGATCCAAACTCTATGGCAAATAGGTACAAGCCAATTCCTGACAGAGAAGTGAAAACTCACAAGTTTTCCTCCATATATCATCTATTGTCTTGATTGACCACAATAAACACTATACTTAGGCATGATACGTCTCTGTCGTATCTATAATATTTTATTGTTCCATGCCAATATTCTACAACTTTCATATACTTTTGGCAACTTTTTATACTATTTTTGGAGACTAACATATTGATCCAGTGCCCAGTGCCAGTTCCTGTTTGTTGCATGTTCATTGTTATGCAGAATATCCATATCAAACGGAGTCCAAACGGGATAAAAACGGACGGAGTTTTTTTTGAATATATTTAAATTTTGGGAAGCGGAACCAACGTGAGACGATGCCCGAGTGGCCCACGAGAGTGAGGGGCGCGCCCTGGGACCTCGTGGTCACTACATAAGGCGGTTGATGCCCTTCCTGCACCACAAGAAAGCTAATATCCGGATAAAAATTGTGTCCAAAAATCAGCCCAATCGGAGTTACGGATCTCCGGTAATTTAAGAAACGGTGGAAGGCCAGAATCTGGGAACGCAGAAACAGAGAGAG
The DNA here is from genome assembly GCA_902687465.1 of Secale cereale. Taxonomy (NCBI): domain Eukaryota; kingdom Viridiplantae; phylum Streptophyta; class Magnoliopsida; order Poales; family Poaceae; genus Secale; species Secale cereale. The sequence continues at coordinate 590,068,136 of LR738711.1, read as the reverse complement.
ACAGAGAGACAGATCCAATCTCGGAGGGGCTCTCGCCCCTCCCATGCCATTGAGACCATGGACTAGAGGGGAAACCCTTCTCCCATCTAGGGAGAAGGTCAAGGATGAATAAGAAGGAGGAGGGCTCTCTCCACCTCGCTTCCGGTGGCACCGGAGTGCCGCTGGGGCCATCATCGTCACCGCAATCTACACCAACAATTTCACCGCCGTCATCATCAACTCTTCCCCCCTCTATGCAGCGGTGTAAGCCCTCTTCTACCCGCTATAATCAACGCTATATATTATTTCCCAATGATGTATGGCTATCCTATGATGTTTGAGTAGATCCGTTTTGTCCTATGGGTTAATTGATGATCGTGATTGGTTTGAGTTGCATGTTTTATTATTGGTGCTGTCCTATGGTGCTCTCCCTGTCGCGCTAGCGTGAGGGATCCCCGCTGTAGGGTTTGCAATATGTTCATGATTTGCTTATGGTGGATGGCGTGAGTGACAGAAGCACAAACCCGAGTAAGTAGGTTGTTTGGGTATGGGAATAAAGAAGACTTGACACTCTAATGCTATGGTTGGGTTTTACCTTAATGATCTTTAGTAGTTGCGGATGCTTGCTAATGTTCCAATCATAAGTGCATATGATCCAAGAAGAGAAAGTATGTTAGCTTATGCCTCTCCCTCAAATAAAATTGCAATAGTGATTACCGGTCTAGTTATCGATTGCCTAGGGACAAATAACTTTCTCGTGACAAAAAGCTCTCTACTAAAACTAATTTAGTTGTGTCTTTATCTTAACAACCCCTAGTTTTATTAACGTGCTCTTTATATTCTTGCAAATATATCCCTCTAAAACCACAAAGTTCTTCTAGTTTCATACTTGTTCTAGGTAAAGTAAATGTCAAGCGTGCGTAGAGTTGTATCGGTGGTCGATAGAACTTGAGGGAATATTTGTTCTGCCTTTAGCTCCTCATTGGGTTCCACACTCTTACTTATCGAAAGAGGCTACAACTGATCCCCTACACTTGTGGGTTATCAAGACTTTTTTCTGGTGCCGTTGCCTGGGAGCAATAGCGTGGGTGAATATTCTCGTGTGTGCTTGTTTGCTTTATCACTAAGTAGATTTTATTTGCTCTTCTAAGTTGTTCTGTATCTTTAGTTATGGATATGGAACATGAAATACCAAAAAAATAGGTGTACTTGCTACTCATGGAGATGGGGAACCTCCTAAAACCCTTGATGCTCATTATGTGAATGATATTATGTACTACTTTGATAATCCCGAGAAAACCCCATTCAACTACATAATGGGAGTAACGTTGGATCAACGTGAATACTTTAGGGATTATCGCTTGACACAAAAAGGGAAACTATTATGGGATCAAATTTATATGTTGCATTGGTAAGCTTTGCAGCTACGCTTGAGATATGATTATACTTGTTGCTCTAGGATGAAGGCTCCACACCTTCCCTTTTCATGCAAATTTAATGATAATGAAACCTTAGCTTCTTATGCTAATGGTATATATGATTACTATGATGTTGAATAAATAGAAGAATTTGTTGCTTTTATGGGTGCTTATGAAATTGAATCTATGTTTAAAAGGTATGGAGCTTTTGATGATGATATTTATCGGCCTGAAAATTTTGCTATATTGAAATATTGCTATGAGAATTATGAATACAATGCCGATAATGATGAATTTATTGAGAAGGCCTCCGCTGCCCAAGAAGAGAATAATATTTTGCAGGAATCCATGGAAGAAGAAATTGATGACATTGTGAGCTCATTAGATGAAAAATATGAGGAGGAGAGCGAAGAACAAAAGGAGGAAGAGCAAATTGATCACCCGTGGCCACCTTCTAACGAGAGTAACTCTTTATCCCATACATTGTTTAATTTCCCTTCGTGCTTACCGAAGGATGAATGCTATGATGATTATTATGATCCCGTTGATTATTTTGAAATATCCCTTTTTGATGATGCTTGCTATGCTTGTGGCCAAGATGCCAATATGAATTATGCTTATGGAGATGAACTTGCTATAGTTCCTTATGTTAAACATAAGATGGTTGCTATTGCACCCACACATGATAGTCCTATTATCTTTTTGAATTCTCCAAACTATACTATATTGGAGAAGTTTGCACTTATTAAGGATTATATTGATGGGTTGCCTTTTTCCATTACACATGATGATTTTGATGAGTATAATATGCATTTTCTTGTCCCTCCTACTTGCAATTATTATGAGAGAGGAACTACATCTTCGCCTCTCTATGTTTCCAACATGATAAAATTGCAAGAAACTGCTTATACTATGCATTGGCCTGTACTTGATGTGCATGAATTGTTCTTATATGACATGCCGATGCATAGGAAGAGAGTTAGACTTCAATTTTTGCATGACACATATCACTTTGTGCTCACTACTAAATGCCAAGTCATTGCTAATTAAAATTGGCTTTGATATACCTTGGGATCCGGGTGAATCCATTACTTGAGCACTATATGCCTAGCTTAATGGCTTTAAAGAAAGCGCTGCCAGGGAGACAACCGGAAGTTTTAGAGAGTCATTTATTTCTGTTGTGTAAAGTTTAAAAACGAAAAAATAAAGAGGGGAACCTAATTTTTTTTCAAAAAATATAAGTGAAGCAAAAGAGCATTCTACAAATGGCGGTTTTCTATGTGAAGAGAAACAGGCAATCCAAACTTCAAATGATATAAGTGAAGCACATGAAGCATTCTATAAAGCCATACTCAAACGATATAAGTGAAGTGCAAAGAGCATTCTATAAATCAACCAAGGACTATCTCATACCAGCATGGTGCATTTATAAAAAGGAAAAATAAAAAGCACACGACGCTCCAAGAGTTTACGCATAACATGTGAACGAAACGAATCCGAAAACATACCGATACTTGTTGAAGAAAGATGGGATGCCTTCCGGGGCATCCCCAAGCTTAGACACTTGAGTCTCCTTGAATATTTACTTGGGGTGCCTCGGGCATCCCCAAGCTTCAGCTCTTGCCTCTCCTCCTTCTCCTCATATCGAGACCTCCTCGATCTTCGAACACTTCATCCACACAAAACTTAACCAAACTTTTAGTGGCGGGGTTAGTGCATATCATCAATAAATTCCCATCATGTACTACTCTAACATTATTGTATAATTATGAACAAACATTACCCACATTATTCTATTACAATTATATGGCCCCAAGTCAAGGAGGCTTCAACAAGAATTCAAACATATGCAAATAATGAAGCTATAACAGCAATCTGTGAAAACAGGACAGTCTGTAGTAATCTGAACATTAACCATACTTTTGTAACTCTAAAAATTCCGGAAAATTAGGCAAAATCAACAATTTGTGTAGAAAGAGGCTGCAAAAAGTTTCAGAACCTTTCGACGTTCCAGTAAAGAATGTAAAATCGCGCACTACAGCCAAAGTTTCTGTTTTTTTACCGCACAAACCAACAAGCAGTTTAATCATCCTAAAGGAAACTCTTGGCACATTATTTTTATACTACAATGGAATTGTACAAGGGGATAATTGTTTTTGTTGAAAAGTGTATGTAATTCAAGATTTGAAAAGTTTCCATGGGCATGAACAAAGTTCAAGGAGCTCCCCCATTTCAATGGTGCTCGTCCTTCTTACTTTCACTTTTCTTGTTAGAGCGTGGACATATCTTTTGTAGAAAGAATTTAAACTCTCTTGCTTCACTTATATCTATTTAGAGAGTTGACAGGAATTGGTCATTCACATGGTTAGTCATAAAATCCTACATAAACTTGTAGATCACTGAATATGATATGTTCGATTCCTTGCAATAGTTTTGCGATATAAAGATGGTGATATTAGAGTCATGCTAGTGGGTAGTTTTGGATTGTAGAAATACTTGTGTTGAGGTTTGTGATTCCCGAAGCATGCACGTAAGGTGAACCGTTATGTGATGAAGTCAGAGCATGATTTATTTTTTGATTGTCATCCTTTGTGTGGAGGTCGGGATCACGCCATGGTTAACTCCTAGCAACCCTTCCCCTAGGAGCATGCGTGTAGTACTTTGTCTCGATGGCTAATAAATTTTTGCAATAAGTATGTGAGTTCTTTATGACTAATGTTGAGTCCATGGATCATACGCACTCTCACCCTTCCATCATTGCTAGCCTCTCTTGTACCACGCAACTTTCGCCGGTACCATGCACCCACCATATACCTTCCTCAAAACAGCCACCATACCTACCTATCATGGCATTTCCATACCCATTCCGAGATATATTGCCATGTAACTCCACCATTCCGTTTATTATGACACGCACCATCATTTTCATATTGCCTTGCATGATCGTAAGATAGCTAGCATGATGTTTCCATGGCTTGTCCGTATTTTGATGTCATTGCTATGCTAGATCATTGCACATCCCGGTACACCACCGGAGGCATTCACATAGAGTCATATTTTTTTCTAGCTTCGAGTTGTAATCTTTGAGTTGTAAGTAAATAAAAGTGTGATGATCTTCATTATTAGAGCATTGTCCCGTGTGAGGAAACAAAAAAACAAAAAAGTGAGAAAGGCCAAAAAAAGTTGGCCCAAAAAAAGAGGGGGGCTAAAAAAATAGAAAAGCCCGTCCAAGAAAAAAGAGAGAAAAAGAGAGAAGGGACAATGTTACTATCCTTTTACCACACTTGTGCTTCATCATAGCACCATGTTCTTCATGATAGAGAGTCTCCTATGTTGTCACTTTCATATACTAGTGGCAATTTTCATTATTGAACTTGGCTTGTATATTCCAACGACAGGCTTCCTCAAATGCCCTAGGTCTTCATGAGCAAGCAAGTTGATGCACACCCACTAGTTTTCTTTTTGAGCTTTCATACACTTATATCTCTGGTGCATCCATTACATGGCAATCCCTACTCACTCACATTGATATTGATTGATAGACATCTCCATAGTCCATTGATTTGCCTAGTTGATGTGAGACTTTCTCCCTCCTATTGTCTATCACCACCTTCTATTCCACCCATAGTGCTGTGTCCAAGGATCACACTCATGTATTGCGTGAAGAGTTGAAAAGCATCGAAAAAGTAAAGTATGAAAACAATTATTTGGCTAACACCGGGATAGGCATGAGGGGTACCTTGTGGTAAGAAAAGGGAGCATATAAGACTATATGATTGCGTGAAAGTTGAAAAAGTTTGAGAATACTAAAGTATGAAACAATTGCTTGGCTAAAACCGGGGTTGTGCATGATTTAAATACTTTGTGTGGTGAAGATGGATCATAGGTAGACCATATGATTTTGTAGGGATAACTTTGTTTGGCAGTGTTATTTTGAAAAGACATGATTGCTTTATTAGTATGCTTGAAGTATTATTGTCTTAATGTCAAATGATAGACTATTGCTTTGAATTACTCGTATCTTAATATTCATGCCATGATTAGATTACATGATCAAGATTATGCTAGGTAGCACTCCACATCAAAAATTATCTTTTTTATCATTTACATACTCGAGGACGAGCAGGAATTAAGCTTGGGGATGCTGATACCTCTTTGTCGTATCTATTTTTTTATTGTTCCATGCCAATATTCTACAACTTTCATATACTTTTGTCAACTTTTTATACTATTTTTTGGAACTAACATATTGATCCAGTGCCCAGTGCCAGTTCTTGTTTGTTGCGTGTTTTTTGTTTCACTGAATACCCATATCAAACGGAGTCCAAACAGGGTAAAAAATGGACGGAGATGTTTTTTGGAATATATGTGAATTTTGGGAAGCGGAACCAACGTGAGACGATGCCCGAGTGGCCCACGAGGGGGACGGGTGCGCCCTGGGCCCTCGTGACCACTCCATAAGGCTTGTTGATGCCCTTCTTGCGCCGCAAGAAAGCTAATATCTGGATAAATATCGTGTCCAAAATAAGCCCAATCGGAGTTACGGATCTTCGGGAATTTAAGAAACGGTGGAAGGACAGAATCTGGGAACGCAGAATCAAAGAGAGACAGACAGATAGATCCAATCTCGGAGGGGCTCTCGCCCCTCCCATGCCATGGAGACGATGGACCAGAGGGGAAACCCTTCTCCCATCTAGGGAGAAAGTCAAGGAAGAAGGAGAAGAAGGAGGGTCTCTCACCCCTCGCTTCCGGTGGCACCGGAGTGCCGCCAGGGCCATCGTCGTCACCGCAATCTACACCAACAACTTCACCGCCGTCATCATCAACTCTTCCCTCCTCTATGCAGAGGTGTAACCCCTCTTCTAGCAGCTGTAATCTCTACTTAAACATGGTGCTCAACGCTATATATTATTTCCCAATGATGTATGGCTATCCTATGATGTTTGAGTAGACCCGTTTTGTCCTATGGGTTAATTGATGGTCGTGATTAGTTTGAGTTGCTTGTTTTATTATTGGTGCTATCCTATGGTGCTCTCCATGTCGCGCAAGTGTGAGGGATCCCCGCTGTAGGGTTTGCAATATGTTCATGATTTGCTTACGGTGGGTGGCATGAGTGAAATAAGCACAGACCCAAGTAAGTAGGTTTTTTGCGTATGGGAATAAAGAGGACTTGACACTCTAATGCTATGGTTGGTTTTTACCTTAATGATCTTTAGTAGTTGCGGATGCTTGCTAGAGTTACAATCATAAGTGCATATGATCCAAGAAGAGAAAGTATGTTAGCTTATGCCTCTCCCTCAAATAAAATTGCAATAGTGATTACCGGTCTCGTTATCGATTGCCTAGGGACAAATAACTTTCTCATGACAAAAAGCTCTCTACTAAAAATAATTTAGTTGTGTCTTTATCTTAACAAGCCCTAGTTTTATTAACGTGCTCTTTATATTGTTGCAAATTTATCCCTCTAAAACCACAAAGTACTTCTATTTTGATAATTGTTCTAGGTAAAGTAAACGTCAAGCGTGCGTAGAGTTGTATCGGTGGTCGATAGAACTTGAGGAAATATTTGTTCTGCCTTTAGCTCCTCGTTGGGTTCGACACTCTTACTTATCGAAAGAGGCTACAACTAATCCCCTACACTTGTGGGTTATCAAGGCACACTTTGTTGCCTAAGTCAGGAGATCATAGAATGATTTGAGGTCACTCCATCAACTTGCTCTACATGTTTGATGTTCCCGAGAAGTTCAAGGTCATGAGTCTGATTGTAGAGATAATCAAGAGGATAGCAGTTGACCAGAAAAGGTCTTGTGGATATGCCCCTCACATTCAGATTCTTATCAACTACAGGGTGGAAAAAGGGACATATCTTCTTGACAAGAGGCATCTTCGTCTTAGGCCACATTTCGAGGACAATAAAATTGTCATGGATGCATCCCATCCTACTTCAGTTGAGGGCCAAGAGAAGAATGCTCAAGCAAAGGCAGCCAAGCAAGCAAGTGCTTCTGGAGCTCCTAATACCAAGCAGGATCAACTCAATCATTTACTTGAGGCCACTCTAAGGATTGAGAAGAGTTTGGCCAACTTGACTCAGAATCAAGCGAGCCTTGAAAGGATCATTGAGACTAAATTCTATGATCTAGATGTGAAGGTCACGGAGATCCAAGATTCAGGGAGAAGCTCAAGGAAGAGGCTGAGCATAGAGAAACGATATATGTCTTTCAGAGAGTGCCAAGAGGACAAATATCTGCTGCAGTGCCCATGGATGACACTAGAGCAACTACACCAGCACCGGCAACCACATCATCAGTGCCACCTCCAGTTGCCACTCCACCAGCCCCAACAACTTCCACAGATGCATTCATCCTTGGAGTCCTATCGACGCCTCCTCCCGAAGATCAAGCCTAGAGAGACGCATATCACTATGCATTTTCAAGCTTTTTGGTAACTTGTTGGCAAAGGGGGAGAAAGTGTATAGATCATAGGTTTCGAGAAAGAGAGCTTTGCTTCTTTTGCCTCCTTTGGTTCTCGGTTGAAACTTATTTGCGTGCTTTCTTGATACTCTATGTTTATGTGTGTGTGATACTTGTATGATCATGTGTTTGATCATATCGTACTTTAATGCTTGTTTGAATGATGCTATTATTTATCTCTCGTATATGATCATTCACTTTGCCTTGGTGATGAGTGCATATTTTACTTTCTATCATTTTGAGCGCTCCACCAAGATGTATGTGACATGGAAGAGTAACCAGTGATCCTAATCGATTGTGCATTTGCATTCAAAAGCAAATTTCAAATAATGCACAAATTTAGGGGGAGCTCTTTTTTATCACATACTTCTCAAAGCGACGATATAACTCATTCTTATTATCATTTGTCGAAGCTTTGATCTATATGTTGTCATCAATTACCAAAAAGGGGGAGATTGAAAGTGCAACTATTCCTGGGTGGTTTTGGTAATTCCTAACAACATATAGCTCATTGAACTAATGCTCTTTAAAGATGATCATTTCAAAAAGTTGAATGATTGGCATGGCATGGACTATGAATGTGGACCCCTCAAAATGCGAAGGACACATATTGGCTCAAGCTCAAGACTCTGCATTTTCATTTTAGTGATCCAAGATCACACTGAGTCCATAGGAAAAGCCAGTACTATTAAAAGGGGATGCGGTGTTGCTTAATGGCTTCCTTGCTCAAAATTCTTAGTGGTATGCTCCAAAAGACCTCAACCACTTTCTCATATCCACATATGTCCCAAGCCAAAAGTCAAACTCGGCCCCACCGATTTGATCTATCCGGCGTTACCGAGTTCATTTGACATAGCCATAGCCAGAAACCCTAATTAGTTCGGTCTCACCGATAGGGATCTCGGTCTCACCGAGATGGGATTGCAAACTCTATGTTTCCCTTCGTAATGTTTCAGTCTAACCGAAGTGAGCGATCAGTCCCACCGAGTTCGCAATGTAAACTCTCCCTTTCCTTTTTATAATGTTTCTATCTCACCGAAATGAGTGAATCGGTCCCACCGAGTTTTCTTGACCAACTCCTCTGTTTTCCTATTACAGAAATCAGTCTCAACAAGTTTATGTGATCGGTCTCACCGTGATTATGTTATGCCCTAACCGTAATGAAATCGGTCCCACTGAGTTGATCATGTCGGTCCCATCGAAAAGCCAAACGTTCAAATTTTGAGCTAAATCGGTCCGGCCGAGTTCCATGATTCGGTCCCACCAAGTTTGATAAATTGTGTGTAACAGTTAGATTTTGTGTGGAGGCTATATATACCCCTCTACCCACTCTTCATTCGTGGAGAGAACCATCAGGATGTACTTACACTTCCATTACTTTTCTGAGAGGGAACCACCTACTCATGTGTCGAGGCCAAGATATTCCAATCCTACCATATGAATCTTGATCTCTAGCCTTCCCCAAGTTGCTTTCCACTCAAATCTTCTTTCCACCATATCCAAATCTGTGAGAGAGAGTTGAGTGTTGGGGAGACTATCATTTGAAGCATAAGAGCAAGGAGTTCAAAATCAACACACCATCTATTACCTTTTGGAGAGTGGTGACTCCTAGATTGGTTAGGTGTCACTTGGGAGCCTCCGACAAGATTGTGGAGTTCAACCAAGGAGTTTGTAAGGGCAAGGAGATCGCCTACTTCATGAAAATCTATCCTAGTGAGGCAAGTCCTTCGTGGGCGATGGCCATGGTGGGATAGACAAGTTTGCTTCTTCGTGGACCCTTTGTGGGTGGAGCCCTCTCTGGACATGCGCAGCCGTTACCCTTCCTGGGTTGAAGTCTCCATCAACGTGGATGTATGATAGCACAACCTATCGGAACCACGCCAAAAACATTCATGTCTCCACTTGTGTTTGCACTCTCCAAACCCCTCCCTTTACCTTCATATGCAATGATTTACTTTCCGTTGCTACAACTCTAGAATTGCATGTGTAGGAAGATTGCTTGACTTGTGCTAAATTGCTAAAACTGTTAAAACTTAAAATTGGGAAAAGGCTAAGTTTTTATTTGGTCAAGTAGTCTAATCACCCCCCTCTAGACATACTTTTGATCCTACACCGATAAATGCTCAAAGCCGGGGAAATATCCACGGATATTTTTACCGCTTTGTCTGTAACGTGTAGCGCGACGTTAGGTCACCCCTAGCAATGCATATTGCCATGTAATGCATCGTGATGCATTTGTTTGCATGTATTTATTATTGATCCCCCCTCTTCTCTCCGGTAGACCCCGAGACTGATGCTGCTCCCGAGTATGACGACGCCACTGACGTCCAGCCACTTGCAGTAGAGTTTCCATGCAAGCACAACTCCCTTGATCATTCCTATATCGCCCATTCCATCCTCTCTCATGCTCGCATTAGATTTTGCTACTGTAATTAATTGCTCCTATTCTGATGCATAGCCTTTTTTTCTAACCTACTATTGTTACCTACCTGCTTATCCTATATGCTTAGTATAGGTTAGTTAGTGATCCATCAGTGACACCTCATCTTGTCCCTATTGCCCCCGCTTCATCAGCGATGACTCGATCAACGTGATCGATGTCCAGAGCTTGACACATCACCTCACACCCTCTTAGTTTCATGACACTGTAGAGCTACTATTGAGTGCCGATGGTGATACCTCATATAGCACTTCTGATGAGATCTCTGTTGTGTAGCTAATCGGTTGTTGTCTATTGAGGGTTATTCCTCCTTACCACTCCCGATAAGAACTCTGTCCTGAAAAACCTCAAGTGTGAACCCTTCGAGGGTGATTCCTCCAAGTTCACCTTGATAGTTATGTCAAGTGTTAGCCCTTCGAGGGTGATTCCACCAAGTTCACCTTGACGGTTACATCAAGTGGAATCCATCGAGGTTGATTCTTCGGATTCCCCCTTGGTGTTATGGACACACAGTTACTTTGACTTTACACCAAAACCAGGATGAAGTCGGGTCGGCCTCGAGGGATACCCACGAGATAAATGTGAAGTCGGTTGACCGTAAGGGTACTGACAAGATAAATGTGAAGTCGGGTTGACCTGGAGGTTACCCATAAGAGAACTACACAGCACAACAGGGCATTCTTAGACCTTGTTGTAAGTCCGTGAGACGGGGCGACGGGACCACGGATTGTGGATCATTGATCGTCTTCGCGCGCTCCCAAGACACTAACGGGTTTGGATATGTGATGTGAGTAGGCCTCTAGCCTTTTTGCACTAACCACCATGCGGGAATAAGTATGGGAACTCCATGTCATATGTTTCTTCCGAAAGCTCACTAACATTAGTGATTGAGAAGTGCGTGCCCGGGTGGAAGAGAACCACTTGTAGCTTGTATTAGGGGTGGGTCTGCTCCGGGCCACCCACGCAATGCACATGAGTGCAAAGGGCGATGGGCCAATACCCATGAGCACTTAGGATGTAGACCGGCGTGCTGGCCTATCTATTGAGCCTAGGTAGGACTATGACGTGTTGATATCCCAAGGTCGGGCATGACCCGGAAAAGTGTGTCCAACCAAAGCTAATAGAGCGTGTTGGTTAAGTTGGCGCACCCCAGCAGGGAAGTTAACCTATTTGAATAGCCGTGTCCATGTAACAGACGCTCGGAGTTGTATCTTGATCTATACAACTAGAACTGGATACTGGAGGCATTAGATGGATATGATGGCTCTGGGATTGCTTTCTCGTAGGGAGTCGAGGAAGGATCTTTGGGCATGGATGCTACATATACTTATTACTTATGTTATGATACTCTACTCTCTACTCTTGCTGCAAGATGCTGCTCTTCGAAAGGCTAGGCCTTCCCTCTGTTCTGGTAATCCTTCAGTAAAGTCCACCGATACAACTCTTTCCCATTGATACCAGTGCATGCTTAGCAAAGATCAGATGTATGTCTTGAGAGTACTTCTGATGAGTACTCACGAATGCTTTGCTTCCTTTTCCCCCTACTTTCTTATTCTTGGATTTTGCGATCAGATGATGGAGCCCAGGAGCTAGCTGATCCCGCCAACAACTACTACTACATGGAGACCGTTAACGACCAGGAGTAGATAGGAGGCTCCCAGGGAGCATGCCTTGCCTTTTCGATCCAGTTGTTGTTGTTTGTGCTAGCCTTCTTAAGGCCGACTTGTTTACTTATGTCTGTACTCAGAGACTATTTCTTCCGCTGACTTGTTTGTACTCGAGCTTATGTATTCAAGCCCTTGAGTCCCCTGGCTGGTAATATAAATCTTGTATGACTTTAATTTATGTCTAGATTTGTGTTGTGATATCTTACCATGAGTCTCTGATCTTGATTGTGCATATTTGCATGTATGATTAGTGCACGATTAAGTTGGGGCGTCACAACTTGGTATCAGAGCCAACTGCTTGTACAAAGCACCTTTCCAACTCCTTGGCCGAAGTTGAGTCTACTCTTTGGAAAACTATTACTAACATTGTTGTGTGGCTTACGGGCCCACATCACAAACATGTGGTATTAGGATCTTTTATTCCTTGTCTTTACTTTGGGATTCTAATCTCTCTTCTATTCGGGTTAAAGATTTTGCTAACTCTAACTCTAGGTTGACGCGATTAGTTCATTCTAGAGATCCATTTGTTGCCGCTACTTTCTTGATTCACGAGAAGACTCCGAAGATACTCTGTAATGTTCTCCCGAGACATTGTGGCCATCGCTTTTGCAATTCCTTTTCATCGATAAACCCCTATGGATAATCACATACACCTGCCATTCATACATTAATTCCCAGTTGCTTTTGTTAGTATAGGATACCCCGGAACATTTCCCTATACTCGGAGAATCCATTGTGCTTGCTGTCTTGCAGCTCCATTTCCACATGAATACATCTACGAATAACTCCACACACTTATCGGGGATTTGTACATCCCTTGTTGTTCTTGTGCTTCACACAATACTTTATATTGCTATTGGATCTTCCGAAAATCCTCTACCCCCTATTGCTCTTGAAATCCCATATGTCTAGTAATCTTTTTGACATACTTTGTTGATATCATGTTGCGCCCCTTGATTCAATATGTGTAAGTGCATCTAGTGGCCCCTAGTTGGTTTTGGAGTATTGACGACAAATGTGGTTGAGGGACTAACGTGTTTGTGAGAATTGCACGATAACACATGTAATAGTCCCTCACTGATTCGGTTTACCTTCCAAAGATGACCCCTAAAAATGTGTGAAGACATCGAAGACAGTGGTGGCTCGTGAAGACATTCATGTGAAGATAATGACCTATGAAGACATTCAATGAAGACTGTAGAATGCGAACACATAGTTTCTTCCGTAGTTCTCTTTCTTCTTCCTTGGGTCATAGGAACCACCGTACTGTTAAGTGGGGTCCAAGTGAACATAGTCAGATGACTGATGTGATGCTCAACCAAAATACTATGTCTTTGAGGGAAGACAATGAGAGCAAGTCTTATCCAGAGTTGGATAAGTCAGCTTTGCTTGGAATTCAAACAAATTTGTCGTGTGTGTTCAAAATCCGATCATTGGACACGTGTCACTTCCTTAGTGAGCAGGGGCATTTCGGACATATCATGTCGGGTTGCTTCCTGGCTATAAATAGCCCACCCCTACACCATACATTGGTGGCTGCTCAGAGTTAGTGCACGGCTTTTGTCGTTTGAGAGAAACCCACCTTCAAAGCCTTTGAGAGAAAAGATCCTTGCGAGGACAAATGCCAAAACACCCAGAGACAAAGAGTGCTAGGCATCCCTGAAGTCTTTTTGTCTGTGTGATCTAAAGACTTGTTACACTTGAGGACTGTGTATCCTCTAGCCAGTTAGGCGTCGCGTTCTGAGCATCCAAGAGTCATTGTGGATCGCCGGTGAACGAAGTCTGTGAAGGTTTGGAAGTCTACCTCGAAGACTTACGAGAATGATTGGGCGGCGACTGGGTGTCCTTAGCTCAAGGGGAATAAGGTGAAGACACAGTATTCAGAGTTCAATCTCAGCCTCCCTAACTAGACGTACAACTGACACAACAACTGGAACTGGTCTACCAAATTCCCCTCATCTCCAAGCTGCCGGTTCTATCTTCCAACTCATTTACATTCCAGTTTGTCTTCGTGAAGTCATTGCTTGTGTGTCTGATCTGTTTGACTTCACTGTGTGAAGAATGTCCCATGTTTAGCTTCATTTCTATCTTCCATCTTGATCCATGTTATCTAGCTATCAATAGTCTCCATATTTTCTCAATGGTGCTTACTTGACTATTGTGTGTCTAGATTCGTTTATCTTCCACTGCTTATCATATAGGTTCTTTTCATCCGTCTGTCTTCAAAATATATCGTGTTTTGAAGACTTCCATTAAAATCGCCTATTCACCCCCCTCTAGTTGATAACTTGCACTTTTAATTGGTATCACATCAAGGTGCTCCCTTCTCCTGTGTGATTCGGTTTAACCACCTAGAGTTTTAGTTATGTCGACTGCAGGGATAATCAAAGTCTCCGTTGCGCGCCCTGTCTTCGATGGGACTGATTACCCCTACTGGAAGAATAAGATGCGCATGCATCTTGAAGCTATCGACAATGACCTTTGGTATGTCATCAAGACTGGTGTTCCCAAGGCTGGTGAAGGTGTCACCCCTGCTGATGTCAATAAGTTTGCTCAACTGGACTCAACCGCCAAGAACATCATCTGTGGTCATCTGACCAAAGGACAGTACAAACGTGTGAGTGCATTGGATTCAGCCAAGCTGGTATGGGACTGGATGTCCAAGGTCAATGAAGGTGTCTCAACACAGAGAGACTCATGGATTGACGTTCTTCGCAATCTCTTCAATCGCTTCAAGAGAAATGACAATGAAAATGTCCAGCTTACATTTGATCGCCTCACCGATATCACCAATGAGCTTCATGCTCTTGGCGCCACTGAAATCACCAAGCATGAAGTTGTGAAGAAGCTATTGAGGTCTCCTGACAGTTCGATTGACACCTTGGCATTGATGATTCAAGAACGACCTGACTTCAAAAGTCTTGATCCGTCTCACATACTTGAGAGGCTCAACACACATGAGTTCCAGCTATCTGAGAAGAGAGATATCTATGGCCCCAACTATGGTCGATCCAGAGCCTTGATGGCTAAATCCGTGTCCTCGTCTGAAGAAGACTCTGACAGCTGCTCTGACGATCCTGGAGACATTGGCAGAGAACTAGCTATGCTTGTGAAAAAGTTTCAAAGGTTCTCAAGGAAGAAAAACTTCGGAGAGTCTTCAATATCCAGCTCAAGAAATGACGAGGCTTCCTCTCGTGACAACAAGAAGAGAACATGCCACAAGTGCAAAAAGTCTGGCCACTACATATCTAAGTGTCCTCAGTGGGACAATGAATCCAAGGAAAAGAAGAAGACCAAGGAATATGACTCTAACGACAAGAAGAAGAAGAAATCTTCAAAGTCTTCTTCCAAGTCTTCATCAAAGTCTTTGTCTTGCAACAAAAGTTCATCTGGCAAGGCTCGTGCGTTCATTGGCAAGGAAATGGATTCAGAGGAGGAGTCTGCTTTTGAGGAGGCAGAGGTGGAATCTGAGGACAAATCTAATTCTAGCGTGGCTAGCCTAGCTCTAGCCTCGGCATTTTTCGCCAAGTCCATCTTCAACACTGATGATAATGGTCACTCCTTCGACGCCAAAGCAAATGATGAGGACGGCTCTTCTCCAACCTACTGCTTCATGGCACGTGGTGGAAAGGTAAACTCACGCGATGCCTACTTTCAGACCTCTAGTGAAGATGACTTTGAATGTGAATCCAAACCCACCTATAAAGCTGTTGCTAAAATTGCAACTGAACTACAAAATGCTATGGAACATATTCAAAAGTTGCTAGACAAAAGTGATGATCTGTTGGACGGGAAATGCATCGAACTCAGTCCTTAATTGAAGACATAAAAAATCTTCACGTAAGGTACACTGAACTTGAAGGTCATTATGAAACCCTCTCAGCTACTCATGAGAAGATTTCCTATCATTATCTTCAAAGGAAGCAAGACCTTGAGAAACTTAGAGCGTCTCATGATGATCTTCAAAAGGAAAATGATTCACTAATCGCCCAACCGATTAGTTCCGCTCAGGAAGACTTTGTGCCAAGTTGTCTAAAATATCTTGAGCGTGACAATGTTGTTTCTGTTACTGAATGATCTACTGTTTCTGAAATGGCAATATCTTCAACTGTTGATGTGGTAACTAGCCCCTCAGCCGAGGAAACCACTTCTATTGCTGATGAGAATGCTAGGTTGAAGACATTGCTTGAAACAGGTGTGTACAAAAGCCTCAAAGGGCATCAGACAATGTGCAATGTTCTCAAGAAAAAGATTATGTACTGAAACCCTAGGAAAGAGGGTGTTGGGTTCGAAATGAAAATTAATGTTGATGGTTCTTACTGGAAGCCTGAGCAGTATCCCAAAACCACATGGGCTGCTGCAAAGGGTCCACCAGTAGATCCATCTACCTTATCTGGCTTCACGTTTGCTAACCTTATTATCATTGATGAGTCATTTGACTCAAACTATAAATTGTTCAAGGATCAGAACGGTAAAGTGTTTGCGAGGTTCATTGGAACTAACCGCGGGAATGGGTCACCTATGAAGAAGATGTGGGTTTCAAGAAGTCTTATCGAAAAGTTCCAATGAATGTCATCATGACACCACCTGGAAAGAAGATCAACCCCAGACCAAAGGCTTCATATGGTCCAAAGACTTCATACAGACAAAAGGACCACATTGGGTCACTCTAACGCAATAGTTTTGCAGGCAAATTGTCATCAGACTCATGAATATGAGCATGTTTCATCTAACCACTTTGTTCATAAGACAAAGAACTTCTCTGCATATTCATATGAGTATTATTCATCTCCTGCAAAGCTATTTGCTAGGGCTCCTAAGCCAAAATTCTCGGATGCTGCACTTAGAATTATTGCTTCTAAACCACCCCTAAAGATGTGGGTGGTTAAAAAGAATTAACTTCTCTTGCAGGGAAAGGTCTCCAGCCGAAAATGTAATGCCCCGGATGTAACACTTTCCCTATATGGCAATATATAAACTTTGGCTTCATCAGTTCCATTCCGGGTTCTTCGTCTTTTCGGGTTTTCGTCGTTTTGTCGTGTGCGTGTCTGCGTTCATCCATGTCATGTTATCATGTGCATTGCATTGCATTTGTGTTGTCTTTTGCATCCGGTCCCACTCGTCTCTTCCCGTTGTCCGTTTCGAGTTCCGACGCTCTCACACGTGCCCGTGGCATCTCCGAGTCCTTCTTTTGTGTTTGACCGTGTAACGTTTCCGGAATGGCGTGAGACTTGTCGTGCGATGTTGTTTTGATACGTGTAACCCGCCAGTCAAGTTTCGTCGCATTTGGAGTTCGTTTGGTACTCCAACGGGTAACCTCGTGGGCTAAAAGTACCTCCTCTTTGAGGCCCAAGACCCCCTCCACAACAGCCCAACAACCCAGCTCAAACCTTCCCATCATCTCGGCCGTTGAATTCTGATCGCGTGGCCGAAAAACGCTCCCCATTTGGAGTCTCCTTGCTCCTTGTGCCTATATAAACGTCCACCCCTCCATTTTTTTCGTCCAAAACAACCCTAGCCTTCTCCTAGCTCCAGCCGCCTCGGAATCCGTGTCGGGCGGACGTGTCCGACCTGGACCGGACAGTCCGCCGCCCGCGCCAGTCAACCGCCGCCTCCCACCGCGCCGGCCCGCAGGCCCGACACGGGCCCGCCACTGCCTCCGATCCGGGCCAGATCCCGCAGTCCCGCCGAGTTCGCACCGCGCCGCCGCCGGCCGGAGCCCCGCCGCGCCGCCGCGGCGCATTCACCGCCTCCGCCGCCGGAAGATCGCCGGCTAGAGCCTCCCTCGCCGGCCCCCTCGAAGCAGCCGCCTCCACCTTGAAGATCCCCTCGCTGGCCGAGCCTCGCCCCCCTCGCCCTCGCCGCCGGCCGGCCAGCCTCGCCGGCCCCCTCCGGTTCCCCGCCGGCCGGAGCAAGCCGTCGGCCTCCCCTCGAGGGTGCCGCCGCATCGTAGCTTCGATCGGCCTCCAGCCCGATCTGGATCGGCCCGATCCAGCGCCTGGAACCCTAACGGGTGACCCGGTACCCGCATCGCCTGCTCCGACCCGTTTGACCACCCGCGGACCCGTTGACCCTGAGGTTGTTTTCCCTAAGTCTTTTTCTGTTATTTTTTTCATTATCTGATGCATTTTTGTGATGATGATAACTTTTACTGTGCTTGTCCGTTTTGTCCGTATAATATGTCAAAATGATCGTGGTGATGTGTACTATGATTTGTTCCATTGTGTGATGCATGTTTGAGATCATCTAGATGTCTTAATCTTCACGACAAGAGTGCCACTTGATATAAACTGTTGCTATTAGTTGTTTTGATGCCATGTTTGAGATGTGATAACTTGATGCATGTTTATCCAAATGAAGCAAATGATATGTCCAGATGTTCATCATGAGATGCTCTACATGTTGGTTGCTATAGGATGCATGATAGAATTCATATTGCCATGTTTATCTCCATTGCAAAAGTGCATGTGGCTGTTAGGTTTTTAAACTTGTTACGACATGCCTAGTTGAGGAGCTCGTTGCTATTGATGTGGTTGTCCCCATGTTGCATGCTAATATGTTTTGGATTCCCCATCATGTGTTCTTTGCTGTGGTGCAAACCACTTGCCATGTTATGCCTTGAGGTGACTTAAACATGCTCACAAACATGCCATGATAATATTGTTGTTTTAACACTTAGTGAAATTTCACCAAGTCTGGAATCTGTAATATCTGGATGCTCTGTTTGCTTGTTGTCCTAGGCAAATCCATGTTAGTTTTGGGGTGACCATTGATCATTCCTTGTTGTATATGTTGTTCTCTATCCATGCATGCCCTCACATGCTCGTTTGGGTTGCTGTAGCATATTTAATTCTTGCTCCCAAGTTGCTATAAAATATTGCTGTCAGGATTTTATTGTCATGATCAAAATGTTGTAGCTTGTTGCTATTGATCCATGCCTCCTATGGTGATGCTCCAATGGAATTGTTTGCTGTAGGATATGTCTACTTCATGTACATGCTTCTTGTCACCATGTTTGAGTGTTGCAGAGTATATATTTCTTGCTCTGAAGTTGCTATGTGGCTGTTAATTTCAGCTTTGCATTGTTCTTGTTTAGGGTGTTTCTTTTAGCCCGTTGCTCCGTTTTGAGCAAGTCCTATATGAAACTTGTGTGGTTTCGCATATTCATAATATCATCATGTTAACATGTTTTGGAGTATGATGCTTGATGTTTGGGTGCATCTTGCACCGTTGCCATGTTTATCTTGTCTTGATCATATCTTCTAGACCGTAGCTCCGTTTTAAACAAACTTTATATGAAACTTGACTAGAATTTCGTGTTAACTTTATATGGTGCATGTTAACTTGCTGTTTAACAACTTTAACTTAAGGTTTGTTCAGATCTGGACTAATTTCAAACTATGCATATGAGGACTTACCGGATTTGTCTTAAGTAGTTTTCGGCCTCATTTAAGCCTGTTGTTTCTTGTGTTATTTCTCTGTGCTTCCTACCCTGCCATGCTTTGCATCCTAAATGGACTTGTCTTGCATCCTACTTTCTTGAGTATGTTGTCATGTTTCTTGTGCTGTTTCTCTGTATTTCCTATGTTGGCTTGTTGTGCATCCTAAGTGCATCTGCAGTGCTTCCTTAGTACATCAGCCATGCATCCTGTAGTTTGCGCATTGCATCTTGTTTGATTTCGTGCCTCGTGTGTTCTTGTGTTGAGTAGAGCCGGAAGCCGAGACCGAGTACGAGAACGAGGTTACTACCGAGGTTGAGAACGAGGAGCCCTCTTACGATCCCATCGACGACTCGACAGGCAAGATGACCTGAACCAAATATCATTACTATCTTCGCCTATTGCTAGAAGTCTCGCTCTTTAGCTTATTGCCTCGATGCCTATGTTTGTCTGTCAGCCTCTTATTGTAACCATGAATCTGTCTAACCACCCTACCTATGCAAACCTTTGTTTGGCTAAGTAAGCTTCGCTCAGCCCCTCTTATAGCATTGCTAGTTGCAGGTGAAGATTTGAAGATTCTTGCTTCATGTTGAAGCTTGTTGGGATATCACACTATATAAAATCTTAAATGAAATCATCAATATATTGGTAATGGGTGGAAGGCTGAGCCTCTTGCTCGGTGTTTTGTTCCACTCATGCCGCCCTAGGAACCGTATAAACCGGTGTTATGTTCCTTGATTTTGCGTTCCTCACACAGTTGGGGTTATGGGACCCCCTCGATAAACCGCTTAGCGCTAAGGCTTTTCCAGCAAGTCCCAACATTGGTACTCCATTTGCCTAATAACTAAAACTTGCATAGGGCTTTGCAAACCCGAGTTCTTAATTAACAACCCCCGGGCCAGTGCTCCACATGAGTGTTGGTCCAAACTAGGCAGACTGCGGGGCCACCACGAGGAAACTCGAGGATTGGTATATACCTGTAGGCTGACCTATCCGGTCGTGGCCTGAGACTAGATACACGCGGCTACTGTCAGGGTGTCGGCACGCCGGGAGGATTTGCTGGATTAGTCTTACCTTAGTCGGAGTATCTTGAGCACGGGATTCCGAGGATACTCGGGCCTTCCCACCTTGGAGTTGCGACTCCCTGGATCGTGGGCTTGTCATGGGCCAAGTTGGAACACCCCTGGAGGGTTTGAACTTTCTAAAGCCGTGCCTGCAGTTATGTGGCAGATGGGAATTTGTTAATATCCGGTTGTAGAAAACTTGACACCATGTTCAGAACACACTACCAGCATGAGTACCGTGACGGTCATTTTCCGAAAGGGGCTCGGGAAGTGAACACGGTGGGGTTACGATTGACGTGCTTAGTTAGGATCACTTCGTGATCACCTTGTCGCTCGTGGCACTTCTCTTCTCGCTCTTATTCTGTAAGTTAGCGCTAGTGCAGCTACAGCCTTTTATTCTTTCTTCAGCCTTGTTCCACACCCAAGGCTTAGATAGTTCTGTTACCCGGGAACGGGATTGCTGAGTCCTCTGTGGCTCTCAGATTATACACCACACCAGATGCAGGTACCATGGTGAGCTACTCAGGTGACGGCACCAAGCTATACTAGGAGTACGATGAGGAACGTAGCCGTTACTATGTGCACTATCCTGATGATCAGTATTGGTTTCTACTAGGGGCGATTCGGACCTGTGGCTTTATGTATGTTTGGTCTCTTTCATTTGGATCTTCACCTGTAGACGGGTTGTGATGTTATTTGAATGATGTTTGGCTATGTAATGAATTGTGTGACGTGGCGAGTGTAAGCCAACTATCTCTTTTCCTTTTCATCCCTGTTTTTACATGAGATGTGCAAAGATACCGAACTTGAGATCATTCCAGAATGGGCTTATACCTTTAAGTCGTGCCTCGACACGTAGGAGGTATAGTCCCATCCTGGGCATTACAAGTTGGTATCAGAGCCTTCTCCGACCTAGAAGCCCCCACTGATTGATCGAATCGTTGACAGTTGAGTCTAGGCACACACTTAGAAATGTTTTGAGTCCTATATATATCGGAGAGTAGGATTTCTTTTGCTCCTCATCTCTTTTCACTCTGGTGAGGACTCCTGACGAAAACTCTTGCCTCTTCTACTCTAAAATTTGCACAAATTTTTTTTAGGAATCTCACGAGTATTGTTTGGATTGTTTCGATGTCTTTGTGACGAGAACATTGTTCTCGATGCCTCCTATTATTTAGGGGTTGTGGCAGTGTCCCGGGGAGTTGAGCTCCGAGGTGTTGTCGTCACAAATATATCGCATCAGTTCTGGAATACTTTAGACGGCCGACATCGAAAACTCTCCTATGCGGTTAGTGGCAAGATAACCCCGACATCACCCAGTACTGGGGAGGTAGTTCGGGAGTATTGCCATAGCTTGTATAGTAGATGCGTTTCGAAGGTCCAAGGTAGACGGTATCCGGAAATAACTGGTTATGTGTTGAAGGATGGATACAACTAGATGTAGGATTAGAGTTGAGTGCGCAATGCTTCCCCTGTATCCCCAACACCTGATTGCATAACTCGAAACTTTCGGAAATTAATAGGTGGGTTCATCTAGTAGCTCATAGGCATTCTTCCAACGAATGCATGATATGGAGTTCGGGGTTCTACATTGAGTGAAGTATTTTTATGGCCATTGTACCGATCGGGAGTTGCATCTTAAAGGGTCCTTGGCTATGCTGATCCGGGGATTGCAAAACCCTTTTGTAACACGTCCATAAGCTTTCAACACGAATATGTCGAACGAAGCTTCTATCTTGTATTTGTTCTATCTGCACCTTGTTGTTTTATTTACCTTTTGTCTCCCAAGTGGCTTCTCGTGAAGATTGTTGTTACTATTAAACTGTGAATTTCATTCGTTCCTCTTGTTCGAATGATTCTTGTGAAGACTATGTTGCTATTCTAGCCGTTGATTCAGCTTATATATCTTTCTCAATCAATGTCTAATAGTGGTCATCTCTTTTAGTATGGCTCCTAAAAGGGTTCCCAACGCTAACCCAGAGGCTGAAGAGGTTCCTGATCGTCCTCCTTCCCCTCCTCCTCCGTCTGAGGCTTGGAGAGCAATTATGCAAGCTACAAATGAGAACACCCAGATGCTTATGCAAATGATGCAGAATATTCAAGCAAATCAAGCAAATCAGGGTGCTCATGGGAACCAAGGCAATTTGTTCAACCAACCGCACTTTGCTACGCTCAACCAGTTCCTGGCAAATCAACCAAAGGCATTCAGTTACTGCGTGGACCCTCTCGATGCTGAAGACTGGATAACATATATCAAGAAGCATTTCGAGTGCAGTAACGTCAGGCCCGAGGACTATGTGAAGTTTTTAGCCTTCCAACTCAAGGACCAAGCAGCTGATTGGTGGCAGCAGTACAAAGACTCCCGAGCAGGGCGTGTAATCTACTAGGATGATTTCTGCAAGGACTTTCGCTCTCACCACATTCCAACAAGTGTCATCGAGGGTATGCGTGAGCAATTCCGAAACCTGAAGCAAGGCTCTATGTCTGTCTACCAATATAATGTCAAGTTCCAGAACCTTGCCCGCTATGCCAAGCAAGACATCCCAGATGCCAAGAGCAAGATCTATCAGTTCCGTGGTAGTCTGAAGGATGAACTCCAACTTGCTCTCACCTTGTTCAAGCCTGATGAGTTTGACAAATTCTATAATATGGCACTTAAGCAAGAGGCAGCCCAGCTCAAGTTGGAAGCTTCCAAAAAGAGGATCAGAGACGCTGTTCAGTCCTCCTCATCTTCTCAAGTGGTCGCAAAGCAACAGAAGTTTTGGCTTCCACCTCCTCAAGTGATCCGAGCTCCCAACAACAACAACAAGAATTCTGGTGGCCGTGGTTTCTCCCACCCACACAACCAAGGCAATCAGTCCAAGTCGCAGTACCAAGCTCCAAGACCAAGTGTTCCTCCTCCTCGTCCACTTTTCTTAGGTCACTTGCTACAAGTGTGGTCTGAAGGGTCATTATTCCAACAAGTGCACCAACCCAAGGCGCCTTCCGCCTCCTCCACCTGTCAGTACTGCTATTGTCAAGCACAATCCCAGGCATGCAAGAGTGAACCTGATGAGTGCAGCTGAAGCAGAAAATTCTTCTGATGTGAAAATTGGTAATCTTCTAGTTAACTCTATTCCTGCAAAAGTATTGTTTGATTCTGGTGCATCTCTCAGTTTCATTTCAAGACCATTCTTCACTAAGCATAATTTCACTTCGGTATTTCTGGATAAGAAGTTGTCAATTATCTCTCCGGGCAAGCACATGACTTCCAATTTGAGGGCTCAGAATGTATCTATTCGCATGGGTGATTACCGCTTTCTGGCTTCTCCGGTGGTTCTCGGCAACTCCGACATTGATTTAATTCTCGGGATGGATTGGCTTTCTCAGCATGATGCTCACATTGATTGTGCAAATAAGGAAGTCAAGATTACTCATCCTAGCGAAGACGTGATTATCTTCGCCTCTCGAGATAACACAATCAGGCTATTCTCTCTCAATGACAAGGGCGAGATTAATGCCATCTCTCAAATTCCGGTGGTCAATGAATACGAAGACGTTTTCCCTAAAGAACTTCCAGGCATGCCTCCGCATCGTCAAGTTGAATTCGTCATTGAACTCGAGCCTGGTACTGAGCCAGCATGCCGGCGTCCGTACAAGCTCTCCCCTGAAGAGTTGAAGGAGTTGAAGAAACAGCTTGATGAACAAGAGCGTATGGGTCTAATTAGGCCTAGCACGTCTCCTTGGGGCTGTGGTGTCTTATTTGTCAAGAAGAAGGATGGCATGGCGCGCCTTTGCGTTGATTACCGGCCATTGAACAAGAAGACAATAAAGAACAAGTATCGGCTCCCCAACATCAACGAACTGTTCGAGCAGCTCAAAGGAGCTAAAGTGTTCTCAAAGCTCGATCTCCGAATGGGTTATCACCAAATTCGCATTCGTGAAGAAGATATCCACAAGACTACCTACAGAACGAGCTACGACTCCTATGAATATACAGTCATGTCTTTTGGCCTCGCTAATGCTCCACCTACCTTCTCGAGAATGATGCACTACATTTTCAACCCCTACACCAACGAATTCGTGCTTGTGTATCTGGATGACATCTTGGTATTCTCCAAGAATGAAGAGGACCACGAAAAGCACCTCCGTCTGGTTCTCGACAGACTCCGTGAACATAAGTTCTATGCCAAGTTCTCCAAGTGCGAATTCTGGCTCGATAAGGTCTTGTATCTGGGCCATATCATCTCCGCTGACGGTATTGCTGTGAACCCCGAGAAAGTTGAAGCGATTGTCAACTGGGAACCTCCTCAGAACGTCAAGCAACTCCGAAGCTTCCTTGGTCTTGCTAGCTATTGCAGAAGGTTCATTGAGAACTTCTCCAAGATTGCCAAGCCTCTCTCCAACTTGCTGCAGAAGAATGTCAAGTACAACTGGTCTCCGGATCGTGATGTGGCATTCAAAACCCTCAAAGAAAAGCTCATCTATGCTCCAGTTCTTACCCCTCCAGATGAGTCCAAGCCCTACGAAGTATTCTGTGATGCTTCTCTTCAAGGACTTGGTGGTGTTCTTATGCAAGACAAGAAGATTGTGGCGTACACTTCCTGTCAATTGAAGCCAAGTGAGAAGAACTACCCCACACATGATCTCGAGCTAGCAGCTGTGGTACACGCCTTGATCACGTGGAGACACCTTCTGTTGGGCAGAAAAGTCGACATCTTCACCGATCACAAGAACTTGAAGTACATCTTCACACAGCCGAACCTGAACCTTCGCCAGACACGTTGGGTTGAGATGATCCAAGAGTAGGATCCAAAGCATCGAATACACACCTGGCAAGGCCAATGTGATTGCAGATGCCTTGAGCAGAAAGGCATATTGCAACAGTCTCCTTATCAAGCCGTTTCAGCCTGAGCTTTGTGAAGCATTCAGGAAGCTCAACCTCCAAGTTGTTCCGCAAGGCTTTCTTGCAAATCTTCAAGTTGCTCCTACCTTGGAAGATCAGATCCGTGAGGCCCAACTCAGTGATGCTATGGTGCAGAAAGTGAAACATGGTATGGCAAAGGGTACTCCCAAATACAAGTGCTATCGCGTTGATGAGAGAGATAACTTGTTCTTTGAGGACAGACTTGTGGTTCCCAACGGTGATCTCAGGAAGCTCATAATTAACGAAGCACATGAGTCCCTCCTGTCGATTCATCCTGGAAGTTCCAAGATGTACCAAGACCTCAAGCAATCTTACTGGTGGACTCGCATGAAAAGGGAGATTGCCCAATTCGTGAATGAATGTGATGTCTGTAGGAGAGTGAAGGCAGAGCATCAACGTCCAGCCGGTCTTCTCCAACCTCTTCCTATTCCCGAGTGGAAATTCGACCACATTGAAATGGATTTCGTCACTGGGTTTCCCAAGTCCAAGAAAGGAAATGATTCTATCTTTGTGGTAATTGACAAGCTCACCAAAGTAGCTCACTTCCTTCCAGTCAAAGAATCCATCAATGCAGCTCAACTGGCAGAGTTGTACACTTCCAGAATTGTGTCCTTACATGACATTCCTCAAGTTATCTCCTCAGACCGTGGAAGTTTGTTCACATCCAAGTTCTGGGACTCCTTTTAGTCTGCCATGGGCACTAAGATCCGTTTCAGCACTGCATTTCACCCTCAGACTAGTGGTCAAGTTGAGAGAGTGAATCAGATTCTAGAAGACATGCTCAGAGCTTGTGTCATCTCTTTTGGCATGAAGTGGGAAGATTGCCTTCCGTTTGCCGAGTTCTCTTACAACAACAGTTTCCAAGCAAGTGCCGGCAAAGCTCCGTTTGAAATTCTCTATGGCAGAAAGTGCCGTACTCCTCTCAACTGGTCCGAGACTGGTGAACGTCAACTTCTTGGCAATGACTTGATCTCAGAAGCCGAAGAAATGTGCAAAGTCATACGTGAAAATCTCAAGGCCGCTCAGTCGCGTCAGAAGAGCTACTATGACAGCAAGCATCGTGATTTGGCCTTCAACATTGGGGATCATGTCTATCTCCGTGTTTCTCCTATGAAAGGCACCCAAAGATTCGGTATCAAAGGAAAGCTTGCTCCTAGATACGTGGGCCCTTTCAAGATCCTTGGCAAAAGAGGCGATCTAGCCTATCAACTTGAGCTCCCTTCCAACTTTGCAAATGTTTATGATGTGTTTCACGTGTCTCAACTCCGCAAGTGCTTCAAGACACCTGAACGCACCATTCCGTTTGAGGAGGTTGATATTCAACAAGACTTGTCTTACCGAGAGCACCCCGTTGCTATTCTCGAAGAAACCGAGCGCAAGACCCGCAACAAGTCAATCAAGTTCTTGAAAGTCAAGTGGTCACTCCATACCGACCGAGAAGCTACGTGGGAACGAGAAGATCACCTTCGTTCCGAGTACCCTTCCTTCTTCCAGTCCTAGATCTCGGGACGAGATCTTTTCGTAGTAGAGGAGAGGTTGTAATGCACCGGATGTAACACTTTCCCTATATGGCAATATATAAACTCTGGATTCATCAGTTCCATTCCGGGTTCTTCGTCTTTTCGGGTTTTCGTCGTTTTGTCGTGTGCGTGTGTGCATTCATCCATGTCATGTTGTCATGTGCATTGCATTGCATTTGTGTTGTCTTTTGCATCGGTCCCACTCGTCTCTTCCCGTTGTCCGTTTCGAGTTTCGACGCTCTCACACGTGCCCGTGGCATCCCCGAGTCCTTCTTCTGTGTTTGACCGTGTAACCTTTCCGGAATGGCGTGAGACTTGTCGTGCGATGTTGTTTTGATACGTGTAACCCGCCTGTCAAGTTTCGTTGCGTTTGGAGTTCGTTTGGTACTCCAACGGGTAACCTCGTGGGCTAAAAGTACCTCCTCTTTGAGGACCAAGACCCCCTCCACAACAGCCCAACAACCCAGCTCAAACCTTCCCATCATCTCGGCCGTTGAATTCTGATCGCGGGCCGAAAACCGCTCTCCATTTGGAGTCTCCTAGATCCTTGTGCCTATATAAACGTCCACCCCTCCATTTTTTCGTCCAAAACAACCCTAGCCTTCTCCTAGCTCCAGCCGCCTCGGAATCCGTGCCGGGCGGACTTGTCCGACCCGGATCAGATAGTCCGCCGCCCGCGCCAGTCAACCGCCGCCTCCCACCGCGCCGGCCCGCAGGCCCAACGCGGGCCCGCCGCTGCCTCCGATCCGGGCCAGATCCCGCAGCCCCGCTGAGTTCGCACCGCGCCGCCGCCGGCCGGAGCCCCGCCGCCCCGCCCCGGCGCGTTCGCCGCCTCCGCCGCCGGAACATCGTCGGCCAGAGCCTCCCTCGCAGGCCCCCTCAAAGCAGACACCGCCACCTTGAAGATCCCCACGCCGGCCGAGCCTCGGCCCCCTCGCCCTCGCCGCCGGCCGGCCAGCCTCGCCGGCCCCCTCCGGTTCCCCGCCGGCCGGAGCAAGCCGCCGGCCTTCCCTCGAGGGCGCCGCCGCATCGCAGCTTCGATCGGCCTCCAGCCCGATCTGGATCGGCCCGATCCAGTGCCAGGAACCCTAACGGGTACGGGACCCGTTGACTCCGTACCCGCATCGCCCGCTCCGACCCGTTTGACCACCCGCGGACCCGTTGACCCCGAGGTTGTTTTCCCTAAGTCTTTTTCTGCTATTTTTTTTTCATTGTTTGATGCATTTTTGTGATGAGGATAACTTTTACTGTGCTTGTCCGTTTTGTGCGTATAATATGTCAAAATGATCGTGGTGATGTGTACTATGATTTGTTCCATTGTGTCATGCATGTTTGAGATCATCTAGATGTCTTAATCTCACGACAAGAGTGCTACTTGATATAAAGTGCTGCTATTAGTTGTTTTGATGCCATGTTTGAGATGTGATAACTTGATGCATGTTTATCCAAATGAAGCAAATGATATGTCCAGATGTTCATCATGAGATGCTCTACATGTTGGTTGCTATAGGATGCATGATAGAATTCATATTGCCATGTTTATCTCCATTAGAAAAGTGCATGTGGCTGTTAGGTTTTTAAACTTGTTACGAGATGCCTAGTTAAGGAGCTCGTTGCTATTGATGTGGTTGTCCCCATGTTGCATGCTAATATGTTTTGGATTCCCCATCATGTGTTCTTTTCTGTGGTACAAACCACTTGCCATGTTATGCCTTAAGGTGACTTAAACATGCTCACAAACATGCCATGATAATATTGCTGTTTTAACACTTGGTGAAATTTCACTATGTCTGGAATCTGTAATATCCGGATGCTATATTTGCTTGTGTCCTAGGCAAATTCATGTTAGTTTTGGGGTGAACATTGATCATTCCTTGTTGTATATGTTGTTGTCTATCCATCCATGCCCTCACATGCTCGTTTGGGTTGCTGTAGCATATTTAATTCTTGCTCCCAAGTTGCTATAAAATATTGCTGTCAGGATTTTATTGTCATGATCAAAATGTTGTAGCTTGTTGCTATTGATCCATGCCTCTTATGGAGATGCTCCAATGGAATTGTTTGCTGTAGGATATGTCTACTTCATGTACATGCTTCTTGTCACCATGTTTGAGTGCTGTAGAGTATACATTTCTTGCTCCGAAGTTGCTATGTGGCTGTTAATTTCAGCTTTGCATTGTTCTTGTTTAGGGTGTATCTTTTAGCCCGTTGCTCCGTTTTGAGCAAGTCCTATATGAAACTTGTGTGGTTTTGAATATTCATAATATCATCATGTTAACATGTTTTGGAGTATGATGCTTGATGTTTGGGTGCATCTTGCACCGTTGCCATGCTTATCTTGTCTTGATCATATCTTCTAGACCGTAGCTCTGTTTTAAACAAACTTTATATGAAACTTGACTAGAATTTCGTGTAGATCATCATGGTGCATGTTAACTTGCTGTTTAACAACTTTAACTTAAGGTTTGTTAAGATCTGGAATAATTTCAAACTATGCATATGAGGACTTACCGGATTTGTCTTAAGTAGTTTCCGGCCTCATTTAAACCTGTTGTTTCTTGTGTTATTTCTCTGTGCTTCCTACCCTGCCATGCTTTGCATCCTAAATGGACTTGTCTTGCATCCTACTTGCTTGAGTATGTTGTCATGTTTCTTGTGATGTTTCTCCGTGTTTCCTATGTTGGCTTGTTGTGCATCCTAAGTGCATCTGCAGTGCTTCGTTAGTACATCAGCCATGCATCCTGTAGTTTGCGCATTGCATGTTGTTTGATTTCATGCCTCGTGTGTTCTTGTGTTGAGTAGAGCCGGAAGCCGAGACCGAGTACGAGAACGAGGTTACTACCGAGGTTGAGAACAAGGAGCCCTCTTACGATCCCATCGACGACTCGACAGGCAAGATGACCTGACCCATATATCATTACTATCTTTGCCTATTGCTAGAAGTATCGCTCTTTAGCTTATTGCCTCGATGCCCATGTTTGTCTGTCAGCCTCCTATTGTAACCATGAATCTGTTTAACCACGCTACCTATGTAAACCTTTGTTTGGCTAAGTAAGCTTCGCTCAGCCCCTCTTATAGCATTGCTAGTTGCAGGTGAAGATCTGAAGATTCTTGCTTCATGATGACGCTTGTTGGGATATCACACTATATAAACTATTAAATGAAATCATCTATATAATGGTAATGGGTGGAAGGCTGAGCCTCCTGCTCGGTGTTTTGTTCCACTCATGCCTCCCTATGAACCGTATAAACTGGTGTTATGTTCCTTGATTTTGCGTTCCTCACACGGTTGGGGTTATGGGACCCCCTCGATAAACCGCTTAGCGCTAAGGCTTTTCCAGGAAGTCCCAACATTGGTACTCCATTTGTCTAATAACTAAAACTTGCATAGGGCTTTGCAAACCCGATTTCTTAATTAACAACCCTCGGGCCAGTGCTCCACATGAGTGTTGGTCCAAACTGGGCAGACTGCGGGGCCACCACGAGGAAACTCGAGGATTGGTATATACCTATAGGCTGACCTATCCGGTCGTGGCCTGAGACTAGATACGCGCGGCTACTGTCAGGGTGTCGGCATGCCGAGAGGATTTGCTGGATTAGTCTTACCTTAGTCGGAGTATCTTGAGCACGGGATTCCGAGGATACTCGGGCCTTCCCACCTTGGAGTTGCGACTCCGCGGATCGTGGGCTTGTCATGGGCCATGTTGGAACACCCCTGCAGGGTTTGAACTTTCGTAAGCCGTGCCCGCGGTTATGTGGCAGATGGGAATTTGTTAATATCCGGTTGTAGAAAACTTGACACCATGTTCAAAACACACTACCAGCGTGAGTACCGTGACGGTCATTTTCCGAAAGGGGCTCGGGAAGTGAACACGGTGGGGTTATGATTGACGTGCTTAGTTAGGATCACTTCGTGATCACCTTGTCGCTCGTGGCACTTCTCTTCTCGCTCTTATTCCGTAAGTTAGTGCTAGTGCAGCTGCAGCCTTTTATTCTTTCTTTAGCCTTGTTCCACACCCAAGGCTTAGATAGTTCTGTTACCCGGGAACGGGATTGCTGAGTCCCCTGTGGCTCACAGATTCTACACCACACCAGATGCAGGTAACATGGTGAGCTACTCAGGTGACGACACCGAGCTATAATGGGAGTACGATGAGGAACGTAGCCGTTACTATGTGCACTATCCCGATGATCAGTATTGGTTTCTACTAGGGGCGATTCAGACCTATGGCTTTATGTATGTTTGGTATCTTTCATTTGGATCTTCACCCGTAGACGGGTTGTGATGTTATTTGAATGATCTTTGGCTATGTAATGAATTGTGTGACGTGGCGAGTGTAAGCGAACTGTCACACCCTGCATTTTGTAACATGTTATTTGTATCTTTGAAGCATGAAAATTTGGACCAGCAATTTTTTTAGCATCATTTGGCTTTTATTTGGAATTGAGTTTTCTTCATGTGCTTTTTCACGTGCTCATTAAAGTCAACTATGACCTCTTGTAGAATTCATCTCCATACCCAAAACTTCTGCCCAATGATCATGCCAAGTGTTATATAGCAGTATAGTATTTTCCTACAAAATTAATTTGGCCAAAAAGTATTTTATAAATTTAGTTTTCCAAAAACCCCTGAATTAAGATTTGCACTGCAAGTCCTTTATTTAGGGTGAGAAAATTATTTCAAAAGGTTTATTTGAGACCTAGTAGTCATAGGACTCCCAGAAACCACAAAGGTATAATTTTAAAAGTTATTTTCCTATTTTATTTAAAAGCTTTTTCTTAAGGCCAGAAATGGTCTTTAATAGGGGAAAATTATCTAAATGTTTCAAAAATATTTGCCAAAATTCTGAGAGACTCAGAGGACATATATTGTCCATATATAAGAGTTTCAACACTTGGTCATGTTCAAAATAATGGGCTAAACCCTCTAAAACCCTTTCTGGATATTTCAAGCTTTTGAAATATTTACAAAGGAAATAATCTCCAAAAATTCCAGGGAAATTCTATCATGTCATATATGACATATTTGATGATCTTGCCAAGTCCCATGCCTTGGGAAGCAAGAAAACATCCTCAAACCCCCTCATAACCATTCTGTCCATATTTGAAGTTTGAGCAACTTTACATTGCCAAACCTGTCCAAATGCTCTCAAACTTGGTGCACATGCTAGAATGACCTAATAAGGCATCTAGACCAAATGGCACAAGATTTGGAATAGAGCAACTTGATCAGATCACCTCAAAACCCTTTCTGTTCAAATGCAAATTTGAACAACTTTACATTACCAACTTTTTACCTGGAGCTTCAAACTTTGTGGGCATGATCAATATCCCAAATAATGATGCTACACCATGTGGTGCATAAAGGGTAGATGATTAGCTTGACTCAAACAAGATGAAGCTGTTTCTGTTGATTTCTAGGGTTCACCAAAGTTACATTGGCTAGTTTCTTCAAATGAGCCCAAATTTGGTGAAGCACCCTATTTTCTCATGTCTTTCAGTTCTGTTAAGTGCCATGTCAAGTGGAGTTCATTTACTGGACCAAACACTGATCAAACACCATCTGACTTTTTACTAAAACCCTCCAACTTGATCACTTTTACTCTTCTCCATGGCCTGTACGTTTTACCACATGATCATTGAGTTACTAGCTACCCCCAGTAACTTCCCCAGCACCCCAGCTCCATGATTGAGGGGTAAGAACCCTGTTTTACCTTGCTGGACAGCAAGTTTTCACCAAGTCCCCAGCCTCCTCACTCTCTCTCAGCATCTCCAGGGCATCCAAGGCCTCAGGCCATTTCTTTACTTCCCCCCTGACCTTCTAGACACTGCTGGACACGTTGGTTTTGACCAGGATGGCGAGAGCGCGGCGATGCCTGCCAAACGTGCGCTCTGGAGCACGCAACAGTGCAGACAAGCACTGTAGCTCCGGCCAATCAACCTCCCCCGACAGCCTCGGGCCTCCCCTTCGCGCCAGTCGAGGCATCTCGACGTCCGCGACCTCCCCGGCGCTGTCCCCCCTCCTCCTGCGCCCTCCAGTGGCCGTCGTCGCACGTGCGCTGGCCGCCCGCGAAGGCCACTCCTCTGCCTCGCACGCGCGCACGCTCCAGACGCTCCCCCGCTCCTCCTCTCACTTCTACCGGACGTGGAGCTCGTCCAGGAACACCACGGACTCATTCCCTTGGCCTCCCGTGCGCTGTAGCCTCGAGCCGGAGCTCGCCGACGCACTGGACCACGGGCCTCCGTCGACCACCTATATATAGCCCCTCCCGAGCCTCTCCAGCACCACCAGCGACCTCTCCTCACTCCACTGAGCCTCCCAGTACCACCCACTCCTCCCCAGGACGTCCCAGTACTCGGGATCGACCGGAGCGCCGCCGCGTCGGGCTGCCGGCGATCGCGCGGTACGGGCCTCCCCTGCCCTTCCTTTCGCCTGATTCTGAACCCCCTCGCCTCATTGACTATTTCCCCCCTGTTTCCCCTCTTTATGGCAGCTGGAAACGGCCGGAGCGACGACCTCCCGCAGCTCCTCCGCCGTCCCACCTCGCCGCCGGCGAACCGGACATCCCCGGCGTGCCGCACCACCACCCCCGCATCCACGACACGACGCTGGTCACGTTCCTGCCCTCCGTTGCCGTCGCCGTGGCCGAGAACTTCGCCGGTGAGCTCGCCGTCGCCGTGGCCGCAAGGTTGGAGATGACAGGCGGGCCCCGCCTGTCATCCCCACACCTCTCTCCCCCTCCTCTCTGTCACTGACCCACGAGCCCCGCCCGTCAGGTTCAAAAACCTGACGTACGCGCGCAGGCTCCCGTGCGGCTGGGCTAGACCGCCCTGGGCCGTGCACTGTGGCCTCCCTGGCCCAGTTGCACAGGTCTTTTTATTCTTTTTCTTTTCTGTGATTGTTTTAAACATTTCTACAGAAAAGAATAATGGTCCAAATTAAATGATTCCAACTCCTAAAATCTTGTAATATTCCAACCTATTTAATGGTACCACTTTCACTCAAATCCATGAAACTTTTCTGTTCTGTTAAAATTTAAATTCAAATTTGAGCAGTAAAACTCCTGTTCTAAAATCAATAGATTCCATTCTGTTGCTCCAAAACTCCAACTAAGATTTTTCCCCACCTTAGAAATCCCTCTAGTATTTTACAAAAATGAGTTGACATTTTTCTGAGCACTTTGATTTTTCTGTTTTGTTTGTTTTCTTATTTTCCCGTGGTTATTATGCGACGTATAAATCCCGTATTTGACGAAGTCGTGTGGAAGGAGAA
Source organism: Secale cereale (assembly GCA_902687465.1). Taxonomy (NCBI): domain Eukaryota; kingdom Viridiplantae; phylum Streptophyta; class Magnoliopsida; order Poales; family Poaceae; genus Secale; species Secale cereale. The sequence continues at coordinate 590,033,960 of LR738711.1, read as the reverse complement.
GGAGAAGGATTTGAAGACTTTGAAAACCAAGCCAATCCAGGCAAGCAGCCCTTTGACCATGATACACTTGTTCTCGGAACCCGTTTGTTTCCGATGCATGATGATAGGGTTACGATGGTGACCTAGATGAACCACCACATGATGCATACTTTATTGTTGATCTTGCTATGTGCTAGATGACATGCAAATAGTTGGTCATGATGCTCAAATGATGCATGTGTGATGTGAACCTTCGTAGTTGAAAGCATTTGCATGAACCCATCGGGTGCCCCTAATGCCCGAGGGTGATGATGTGTTAGGTCATCAATTGAGAAAGAAATGATGTGCCGGTAAAATCATGTGCATGGTGGAATGATGGATTAGATATATGTGTGACTACCGTCCCAACCAAACATGTGCAACCACACTACCCTTTATGGGACGGGGCTTTATTGATTACTTAGGTCGATACTAGCATGGTGCCCGCATTACTAGTGACGGGAAGACTTGAGGTCTTTCCCGGGACGGGGTTGTGCTTGGATAGACGACCATGACTGTTTTCACAGGGCACCGGACACACCGTTGGTCCCTTCGGGTACGCGTGAACATTGAAATTAGGGCAAGTCCCGTGATCTATTGTTTGTACCCGAGGGCCGTGTATCAACGAGTGGACTCTATGTTAGTGTCGTCTAAGGAAAGGTAATGACCGGGTGCTTACCCCGGGTACTTGAGGTACCGCGGGTCGTGGATGACACGGAAGTTCCCCGGATCTTGTGGGTAAAGTGCGCAACCTCTGCAGAGTGTAAAACTATTCGAATAGCCGTGTCCACGGTCATGGACAGTTGGGTGGTGCTACTTAAACTATGTCCAGAGTTTTACTTCATCGGTGTTGGTATTCGTGTGATGAGTCAAGGTGGTGACTTGACTCGATGAGTTGAATCTTATTCATGTTGATATCGGTAACCTGTCTTCGAGGTTACGCGAGGTTATTGATGCATAAACTTGATAGTAGAATGTTTGTTCTAGCCTTGCTAGGTTGATCATTATTATCCAATTGCACTGTTACTTTGAACCACATCATGGGTTGCTTGTGAGTACATTCAAAGTACTCATTGGCTTGCCACTGGTTATTTAATTGGCCAGGCATGGAATAACAGGAGTATGAGGAAGAGTTCTTTGGAGACGAACATGCGAACTAGGACGCTATCCCAGTCAGAATGCCTGTAGGGTTAAGGCAGATGGCATGGGTTCTACCCGTTATCGAAGACTTCCGCTATTTGAGTTATTTGCTATTCAGCCCGTGAGGCTCTATCTATGTAAGACTTGGCCATAATGGCCTTAATTCGTGTAAGACTATTTGTATGGATGTAAGACTCTTGTTATTTCAGCTTCTGTGTGTTCAGTTAGCATTGATCTCTGGGATCACTGTACACGTGCGTTCGGTGATCTCGACTTCTAAGTCGGGGTCCCCACAGAGCTGGTATCAGAGCCATCCTGACTGTAGGAAGCCTTAGTTAGCATGGGAGTTAGTTAGTTGAGACCCCCTTTTTCAAAAACCTTCTGAACCTCTCTTCTTTTCTAAACCTGAGATTTCATCAGCTTATTAACCCCTCCTATTCCACCTTTGTAGATGGCCGCTGTACCCGAAGAGCACCTGACCACTGGGTTTCCCTTACTTCTCGAGGATAGCCTCCAGGAGTGTCAGTTCCACCAAGCACCCATCCTCACCTACCTTGAGCATTGGGTGAGCGATACTGAGGTGGAGTACCAAGTGGAAGTGATCGTGAAGGCAAACGATCCTCCCACAAGTTGGTTCTTCGAGGGACCCCAGATGGCAACACTACCTCTCGCTGTCGAGGCTGCTGCACTCAAGGCCCTAACCAGTCTCCGCGAGCTTCTTCCGGAGATGGCAGCCAAGATGACAACTCGCTTCTTACCTTACCGGAAGGAAGGTGACGAAGAAAGCAGCGCACTAGCCCCTCCCCTGAAGGAAGGACTCTCGCTTCGGTTCCAGACCTACTTTAGTCTGTGTGCCGACAGCTTGGCACAAGACTTGGCCTCGGAATCAATGAAGCTTCGAGAAGAACTTCATAAGACCAAGGCACTTCTTCGTCGAGCTCAAGAGAAGGCAAATAGGATCAAGAAGGAAGGAGCACCTTCTGGACAATCCGCTATCGCATATCGAGGCGAAAGGCCCTCCGAGGATGTGTCTTCCATGGGTGAAGAACCACCTCGGCGACGCCGGATGACAGCAAGGGAATATCGCAAGCTTTTCCCTGCCCCACCGACGAAGCACCGTCGTATCCAACTCCTCCACTCCCCCACACCCTCTAGTGACAAGGGGGCCCAGACAGATGAAGACAAGGAGGAAGACCCAGAAGAGCCGGAATACGCGACCGAGCATTCCGCCGCTTAGGCATTATTCGCTACTCGGATATGCCAGTTGTGACCTCTACGGTAGGATATGTCGTGTAACCCCTATGCGCAGTCGAGTCCTTGTATGGTTCATATGAAACCATCTAGTGTTTGCTTTTGTTGTGTCTGGATGTATGTCGTATTCTTCCTTCGGGAATGTGTAAACGACTACATCACCCATTTGGATTTTAATGTGTTTTGGCCTTTCGGCCCTTGCATAATTTGATTTAGTATCACACCCACCCCCTTACTAGGCACCCACCTATCTATCTTGCTTTCCCTCTTCCGAGTCATGAGACCTTTTACCGCTCCAACAGGATGCCTGTTGTAACTCGTACTGGTACCTCTACCCAGCAGCCCGAAGCCGGAGCATCCTCTCAGCCAGAGGCAGGCCACGACCAAACCAATGACCAAGCTCCACCACCACCTCCTCCAAGCATGGACATGGCTCAGCTTCTCCAAGCTTTCCGAGAGGAACGCCAAGCCAACACTGCAGCTCTTCAGCTGATTGCTCAAGCTGTCGCCAACAACCGCCAGCCGGCGGGGAATGGCAATGGACGTTCCACGTTGGCAGAGTTCAAGAAGCATGCACCGCCTACCTTCAGCGAGACTGCTGAACCCCTGGATGCAGACGACTGGGTCCGTTCCATTGAGGAGATATTGGAACGAGTCGGATGCACCGAAGACCGCGAGAAGGTGGCTTATGCAGCCCACTGCCTCGGGGGGACTGCTATAGCTTGGTGGGATGGATTCAAGGTCATGCATGCTAGACAAGAAATCACTTGGGTTAACTTCAAGGCAGAATTCCGCAAGGCCCACATTCCCTCCGGAATCATGGCTATCAAAAAGCGTGAGTTCCGAGCCCTGAAGTAAGGAAGTGGCACTGTCAAGGAGTACATGCAGAAGTTCAGTGTTCTTTCAAGGTATGCCCCTGAAGATGTCAGCACTGATGCTGCCAAAAGGGAGCGCTTCATGGAAGGCCTCAATCAGACTCTGCAGTACTCGCTTGTCGTGTGCGACTGCCCGTCTTTCCCTGACCTGGTGAACAAGGCACTTATGCTTGAAGACAAGCGGCGTGCTTTGGAAGACACTCGCAAGCGCAAGTTGGTCAGTAAGGGAAGTTCCAGCAACCAGAAGCCTCGTCCGTGGCAGTCAGCCCCGGCCAAGCCAACCTATCAGCAACCAAGAGCTCCTGCACCTCGTGCCAACCCTCAGCCTCAGCAGTATGCCAACCCCAGGCCAGCTTTCAACCCCAATACCAGTGGTGGCAACAAGATCAACACTCCAAACCAAGTCACTTGCTTTGGATGTGGTCAGCCCGGACACATCTCAAGGGTGTGCCCCAACAAGAAGCCTGATGCCCCGCACCCCAATGCGCAGAACCAGGGACAAGGCCGAGGAATGCCACCAAGGAACCCAGCTCCTCGCAATCCACCAAACTATGGGAAGGGGCGTGTGAATCACGTCACTGCTGAAGAAGCCCACGAAGACCCGGAGGTCGTGGTGGGTACGTTCCTTGTCAACTCAGCACCTGCAACTGTCTTGTTTGATTCTGGAGCAACGCATTAATTTGTCACTCAAAGATTTGCATTAAAAAGTGGCATGACCCCTACACCCCTGAATAACCCTATGGTGGTACAAACCCCCGGAGCCGAGATGAGAGCCAAGATAGGCTGTAAGGGAGTCGGTATTACCATTAACGATGTAGACTTTCTAGCAGACCTTATCATCCTGAGATCGCAAGGCTTGGATGTGATCTTAGGGATGGATTGGCTCAGTAAGCACCAAGGCTTGTTAGACTGTGCCAATCGGACAGTCACTGTGACCAATGACTAGGGAGTCGAAGTCAAGTTTGCTTCCAACTCCTCTTCCGCTCAAGCTGCTAAAGCCAACTGTCTGTCTGAAGTTGGGCTAGATCAAGTACCGGTGGTATGTGAGTATCCTGATGTCTTTCCGGATGAACTACCGGGAATGCCCCCTGACAGTGACATTGAGTTCATCATTGAGCTCGTGCCCGGAGCAGGACCCATCTATAAGAAGCCTTATAGATTGGGGACGGAAGAATTAGCCGAGTTGAAGAAGCAGCTGAAAGAGCAGCTAAGGAAGGGATTTATCCGCCCAAGTGCCTCCCCTTGGGGATCTCCTGTTCTGTTTGTGGCCAAGAGGGACGGTACCATCCGCTTATGCGTTGACTATCGTTCCCTCAATGAAGTTACAATCAAGAACAAGTATCCACTTCCCAAGATCGAAGATCTGTTTGATCAGCTCAGCGGAGCCAAGGTATTCTCCAAGATCGACCTCAGATCTGGGTATTACCAGCTGAAGATCAGACCCCAAGATATTCCGAAGACGGCATTCGTAACCAGATATGGCCTGTACGAGTGCACGGTCATGTCTTTTGGGTTAACCAATGCCCCAGCCTACTTCATGTATCTCATGAATAAAGTCTTCATGGAATATTTGGACAAGTTTGTTGTTGTCTTCATTGATGACATTCTTGTGTTCTCGAAGTCGGAGGAAGAGCACGAGCAGCACATGAGGATGGTCCTAGACAAGCTTCGTGAGCACCAACTGTATGCCAAATTCAACAAGTGTGAGTTCTGGCTGCATAAAGTAGGATTCTTAGGTCATGTCTTGACCGAGGAAGGATTATCTGTTGATCCTGCAAAAATCGAAGCTGTGACCCAATGGCAATCTCCGACGACCGTCAAGGAAGTTAGAAGCTTCCTCGGATTAGCGAGCTAGTACCGCAAGTTCGTGGAAGGATTCTCTAGCATTGCACGACCAATGACTCAGCTCCTCAAGAAGGACAAGAAGTTCGAGTGGACGCCAAAATGCGAAGAGAGCTTCCAAGAGCTCAAGAAGAGATTGACCACCGCCCCAGTTCTGGCAACACCTGATATTCACAAGGAGTTCGTGATATATTGTGATGCCTCTCGAACCGGATTGGGAAGCGTTCTGATGCAAGAAGACCGCGTCATAGCATACCTCTCCAGGCAGCTACGACCCCATGAGGAGAACTACGCTACTCACGATCTTGAGCTAGCGGCAGTAGTTCATGCCTTGAAGACATGGCGGCATTACCTCCTAGGGAAACGGTGTGAGATCTACACAGACCACAAAAGTCTGAAGTACATTTTCACCCAAAAGGAATTGAACATGAGGCAGCAGTGATGGTTGGAACTCATCAAAGACTATGACCTCAGTGTTCAGTATCACCCTGGGAAGGCTAACGTGGTGGCCGATGCCTTAAGCAGGAAGGCTTGCTCTTTGAATGTCGTTATTCAAGAAAGGTAGCCAGCCTTGTTTAAGGAGATCGAACAATTCAGTTTGGAATTGGTCACCCCTGGATTTCTGGATCATTTGGAGGTCAGACCGACCCTGATGGACGACGTCAAGAAGGCACAAGGTGGACACGCAAGCATCTAAGGCAGCAAGAAGAAGATGAAGCTGGGCAAGGCCCCAGGATTCTCCGACGACGAGCATGGGATTCTTTGGTACAAAGGTCGCATCTGCGTACCAAACAGCACCGAGCTGAAGACGCAGATTCTACAAGAAGCCCACGACACTCCGTATTCCATCCACCCCGGAGGAACCAAGATGTACCAAGACTTGAAGGCACGATTCTGGTGGCACAGTATGAAGAGAGAGATTGCAACCTATGTTGCAAAGTGTGATGTGTGCCAAAGGGTCAAGGCTGAATATCAGCGACCTGCTGGATTGCTTGAACCACTCAAGGTCCATGAGTGGAAGTGGGATAAAGTAGGAATGGACTTCATCACTGGATTACCAAGGTCGAATAGAGGACATGACTCCATCTGGGTCATAGTCGATCATTTGACCAAGGTGGCCCACTTCATTCCTGTCAAGACCACTTATAATGGCAACCGGCTGGCAGCTCTCTACATCGACCGAATCGTAAGTCTTCACGGCGTTCCCAAGGAGATTGTGTCAGATCGAGGAACCCAGTTCACCTCAAGGTTCTGGAAGAAGTTCCAAGAAGCCTTGGGAACCAAGTTGTCGTTCAGCACAGCTTTCCACCCACAGACCGGAGGTCAAACAGAGCGAGTCAATCAGATTCTCGAAGACATGCTCCGAGCCTGTGTCCTGGCGTATGGAGCCAAGTGGGAAGATTGTCTCCCGTTTGCCGAGTTCTCCTATAACAACAGTTACCAGTCAAGCCTTCAGATGGCACCATTTGAGGTGTTGTACGGACGCAGATGTCGCACACCCCTCAACTGGTCGGAGACTGGAGAAGGACTAGTCTTTGGACCGGATAATCTCCGCGCAGCGGAAGAGCAAGTCCAACTAGTCAGAGAGCGATTAAAGGCAGCCAACTCAAGGCAGAAGAGTTATGCTGACACTCACCGTCGGAACATGAGTTTCCATGTCGGGGACCATGTGTACCTACGGGTAACTCCTCTGAAGGGAACCAAGCGTTTCCACGTCAAGGGGAAGCTCGCGCCAAGGTTCATTGGACCCTTTGAGATCACTGCACGACGAGGAGAAGTGGCTTACCAGTTGGAACTACCACCTGAGCTATCCGATGTGCACAATGTATTCCATGTGTCACAACTCCGGAAATGTCTCCAAGTTCCAGACAAGCCCAATCTCTACAAGGATGTGGATCACCAAGCCATTGATCTGCAGCTTGATTTGACCTACCGCGAGAAGCCCATTCGTATTCTGGACGAAGCAGAACGACGTACGCGAAGCCGTACCATCAAGTATTTCAAGGTCCAGTGGAGCACCCACACCGAAGCAGAAGCAACCTGGGAACGAGAAGACTATCTTAGATCCGAGTTTCCCGATCTCTTTTAAGCCCTAGTTTAGGAATCTCGGGGACGAGATTCTTGTAAGGGGGGTAGGTCTGTCACACCCTGCATTTTGTAACATGTTATTTGTATCTTTGAAGCATGAAAATTTGGACCAGCAAAAATTTTTAGCATCATTTGGCTTTTATTTGGAATTGAATTTTCTTCATGTGCTTTTTCATGTGCTCATTAAAGTCAACTATGACCTCTTGTAGAATTCATCTCCATACCCAAAACTTCTGCCCAATGATCATGCCAAGTGTTATATAGTAGTATAGTATTTTCCTACAAAATTAATTTGGCCAAAAAGTATTTTATAAATTTAGTTTTCCAAAAACCCCTGAATTAAGATTTGCACTGCAAGTCCTTGATTTAGGGTGAGAAAATTATTTCAAAAGGTTTATTTGAGACCTAGTAGTCATAGGACTCCCAGAAACCATAAAGGTATCATTTTAAAAGTTATTTTCCTATTTTATTTAAAAGCTTTTTCTTAAGGCCAGAAATGGTCTTTAATAGGGGAAAATTATCTAAATGTTTCAAAAATATTTGCCAAAATTCTGAGAGACTCAGAGGACATATATTGTCCATATATAAGAGTTTCAACACTTGGTCATGTTCAAAATAATGGGCTAAACCCTCTAAAACCCTTTCTGGATATTTCAAGCTTTTGAAATATTTACAAAGGAAATAATCTCCAAAAATTCCAGGGAAATTCTATCATGTCATATATGACATATTTGATGATCTTGCCAAGTCCCATGCCTTGGGAAGCAAGAAAACATCCTCAAACCCCCTCATAACCATTATGTCCATATTTGAAGTTTGAGCAACTTTACATTGCCAAACTTGTCGAAATGCTCTCAAACTTGGTACACATGCTAGAATGACCTAATAAGGCATCTAGACCAAATGGCACAAGATTTGGAATAGAGCAACTTGATCAGATCACCTCAAAACCCTTTTTTTCAAATGCAAATTTGAACAACTTTACATTACCAACTTTTTACCTGGAGCTTCAAACTTTGTGGGCATGATCAATACCCCAAATAATGATGCTACACCAAGTGGTGCATCAAGGGGAGATGATTAGCTTGACTCAAACAAGATGAAGTTGTTTCTGTTGATTTCTAGGGTTCACCAAAGTTACATTGGCTAGTTTCTTCAAATGAGCCCAAATTTGGTGAAGCACCCTATTTTCTCATGTCTTTCAACCCTGTTAAGTGCCATGTCAAGTGGAGTTCATTTACTGGACCAAACACTGATCAAACACCTTCTGGCTTTTTACTAAAACCTCCAACTTGATCACTTTTACCCTTCTCCATGGTCTGTACATTTTACCACATGATCATTGAGTTACTAGCTACCCCCAGTAACTTCCCCAGCACCCCAGCTCCATGATTGAGGGGTAAGAACCCTGTTTTACCTTGCTGGACAGCAAGTTTTCACCAAGTCCCCAGCCTCCTCACTCTCTCTCAGCATCTCCAGGGCATCCAAGGCCTCAGGCCATTTCTTTACTTCCCCCCTGACATTCTAGACACTGCTGGACACGTTGGTTTTGACCAGGACGGCGAGAGCGCGGCGATGCCAGCCAAACGCGCGCTTTGGAGCACGCAACAGTGCACACAAGCACTGTAGCTCCGGCCAATCACCCTCCCCCGACAGCCTCGGGCCTCCCCTTCGTGCCAGTCGAGGCATCTCGACGTCCGCGACCTCCCCGGCGCTGTCCCCCCTCCTCCTGCGCCCTCTAGTGGCCGTTGTCGCACGCGCGCTGGCCGCCCGCGACGGCCACTCCTCTGCCTCGCACGCGCGCACGCTCCAGACACTGCCCCGCTCCTCCTCTCACTTCTACCGGACGTGGAGCTCGTCCAGGAACACCACGGACTCATTCCCTTGGCCTCCCGTGCGTTGTAGCCTCGAGCCGGAGCTCGCCGGCGCACTAGACCACGGGCCTCCGTCGACCACCTATATATAGCCCCTCCCGAGCCTCTCCAGCACCACCAGCGACCTCTCCTCACTCCACTGAGCCTCCCAGTACCACCCACTCCTCCCCAGGACGTCCCAGTACTCGGGATCGACCGGAGCGCCGCCGCTTCGGGCCGCCGGCGATCTCGCGGTACGGGCCTCCCCTGCCCTTCCTTTCGCCTGATTCGGAACCCCCTCGCCTCACTGACTCTTTCCCCCCTGTTTCCCCTCTCTGTGGCAGCTGGAAACGGCCGGAGCGACGACCTCCCGCAGCTCCTCCGCCGTCCCACCTCGCCGCCGGCAAACCGGACCTCCCCGGCGTGCCGCACCACCACCCCCGCATCCGCGACACGACGCTGGTCACGTTCCTGCCCTCCGTTGCCGTCGCCGTGGCCGAGAACTTCGCCGGTGAGCTCGCCGTCGCCGTGGCCGCAAAGTTGGAGATGATAGGCGGGCCCCGCCTGTCATCCCCACACCTCTCTCCCCCTCCTCTCTGTCACTGACCCACGGGCCCCGCCCGTCAGGTTAAAAAACCTGACATACGCGCGCAGGCTCCCGTGCGGCTGGGCTGGACCGCCCTGGGCCGTGCACTGTGGCCTCCCTGGCGCAGTTGCACAGGTCTTTTTATTCTTTCTTTTTTCTGTGATTGTTTTAAACATTTCTACAGAAAAGAATAATGGTCCAAATTAAATGATTCCAACTCCTAAAATCTTGTAATATTCCAACCTGTTTAATGGTACCACTTTCACTCAAATCCATGAAACTTTTCTGTTCTGTTCAAATTTAAATTCAAATTTGAGCAGTAAAACTCATGTTCTATAATCAATAGATTCCATTTTGTTGCTCCAAAACTCCAACTAAGATTTTTCCCCACCTTAGAAATCCCTCTAGTATTTTACAAAAATGAGTTGACATTTTTCTGAGCACTTTGATTTTTCTGTTTTGTTTGTATTCTTATTTTCCCGTGGTTATTATGCGACGTATAGATCCCGTATTTGTCGAAGTTGCAGTGGAAGGAGAAGGAGAAGGATTTGAAGACTTTGAAAACCAAGCCAATCCAGGCAAGCAGCCCTTTGACCATGATACACTTGTTCTCGGAACCCGTTTGTTTCCGATGCATGATGATAGGGTTACGATGGTGACCTAGATGAACCACCACATGATGCATACTTTATTGTTGATCTTGCTATGTGCTAGATGACATGCAAATAGTTGGTCATGATGCTTAAATGATGCATGTGTGATGTGAACCTTCGTAGTTGAAAGCATTTGCATGAACCCATCGGGTGCCCCTAATGCCCGAGGGTGATGATGTGTTAGGTCATCACTTGAGAAAGAAATGATGTGCCGGTAAAATCATGTGCATGGTGGAATGATGGATTAGATTTATGTGTGACTACCGTCCCAACCAAACATGTGCAACCACACTACCCCTTATGGGACGGGGCTTTATTGATTACTTAGGTCGATACTAGCATGGTGCCCGCATTACTAGTGACGGGAAGACTTGAGATCTTTCCCGGGACGGGGTCGTGCTTGGATAGACGACCATGACTGTTTTCACTGGGCACCGGACACACCGTTGGTCCCTTCGGGTACGCGTGAACATTGAAATTAGGGCAAGTCCCGTGATCTATTGTTTGTACCCGAGGGCCGTGTATCAACGAGTGGACTCTATGTTAGTGTCGTCTAAGGAAAGGTAATGACCGGGTGCTTACCCCGGGTACTTGAGGTACCGCGGGTCGTGGATGACACGGAAGTTCCCCGGATCTTGTGGGTAAAGTGCGCAACCTCTGCAGAGTGTAAAACTATTCGAATAGTCGTGTCCACGGTCATGGACAGTTGGGTGGTGCTACTTAAACTATGTCCAGAGTTTTACTTCATCGGTGTTGGTATTCGTGTGATGAGTCAAGGTGGTGACTTGACTCGATGAGTTGAATCTTATTCATGTTGATATCGGTAACCTGTCTTCGAGGTTACGCGAGGTTATTGATGCATAAACTTGATAGTAGAATGTTTGTTCTAGCCTTGCTAGGTTGATCATTATTATCCAATTGCACTGTTACTTTGAACCACATCATGGGTTGCTTGCGAGTACATTCAAAGTACTCATTCGCTTGCCACTGGTTATTTAATTGGCCAGGCATGGAAGAACAGGAGTATGAGGAAGAGTTCTTTGGAGACGAACATGCGAACTAGGACGCTATCCCAGTCAGAATGCCTGTAGGGTTAAGGCAGATGGCATGGGTTCTACCCGTTATCGAAGACTTCCGCTATTTGAGTTATTTGCTATTCAGCCCGTGAGGCTCTATCTATGTAAGACTTGGCCATAATGGCCTTAATTCGTGTAAGTCTATTTGTATGGATGTAAGACTCTTGTTATTTCAGCTTCTGTGTGTTCAGTGAGCATTGATCTCTGGGATCACTGTACACGTGCATTCGGTGATCTCGACTTCTAAGTCGGGGTCCCCACACCAACTATGGCTTTTCCTTTTCATCCCTGTTTTTACATGAGATGTGCAAAGATACCGAACTTGAGATCATTCCAGAATGGGCTTATACCTTTAAGTCGTGCCTCGACACGTAGGAGGTATAGTCCCATCCTGGGCATTACAGAAAATCAACTTCAGATGCCAATGTTGGGGACCTAAAACATCTTGTGGGATACAAGATTAAATGTCCAAATGGTCTAACCATGTATTTTGTCCCATGGATTCTTGACAAGCTTCCTATCATGCCTAACAAGGATCTTAACTTTGATAGCATGCTTGTTCGTCAAATGTTTATGCTTCACACTTCTCTTTGTGAAGACTATGCCACTAACTGATCTGTTGGGTACTGCCTCGGAAGCCACTGAATGAATAATTGACAGTGGATGCACCAACCACATGACTGGTGATTAACGTCTTCTCATGGACTCAACTCTACGTCCTTCTCCCAAAAGCCACATCACATTCGCAGATACTGGTAAAAGCAAGGTATTGGGTCTTGGTAGGGTTGCTATCTCAAAGGATCAACACATGGACAAGGTGATGCTTGTTGAATCCCTTGGATACAACTTAATGTCAGTCTCTATGCTATGTGATCTAAACATGATTGTGATATTTGGCAAATATCGTGGCCTTGTGCTTATGGAATCTGACACGTCTCTAGTCTTCGAAGGACATCAAAAAAGTGATCTGTATATGGTAGATTTCTCTGTAGGGCCATAGCTCGCCGTTTGTCTTCTCACAAAAGCTTCAGAGTGTTGGCTTTGGCATCAAAGACTAGGTCATGCAGGCATGAGGAACCTACATACTCTCCCCAAGAAGAAGCACGTCATAGGCATCGAGGGCGTCAAGTTCAAGAAATATCATCTGTGTGGTGCTTGTGAATCGGGAAGATGACAAGGGCCAAGCATCCCTCGAAGACAATCATGACTACATCTCATCGTTTCGAGCTGCTTCACATGGAATTATTTGTCCCTACTCACTACTCTACTCTCACTACTACTCCGTGTTTATATGGCTTCGTGATCGTTGATGACTGAAGTGCAGGATGTCTTCAGAAGGTTCACCAATCGAGCCATGAACAACTATGGCATCAAGATCGAGCACATCATAAGTGACAATTGAACTGAGTTCAAGAATACAGGGCTTGATACTTATCTTGATACATTGGGCATCACGCATGAGTTCTCCGCTCCATACACATCACAACAGAATGGCGTCGTCGAGCGCAAGAACCGGACTCTCATTGAGATGGCACGTACTATGCTCGATGAATACAAGACGCCAAGAAAGTTCTGGCCTGAAGCCATTGATACTGCATGCCACATCATGAACAGAGTTTATCTTCACAAGTTCTTCAAGAAAACATCATATGAACTTCTGACTGGTAAGAAGCCAAATGTCAGTTATTTCAAAGTCTTTGATGCTAAGTGTTGGATCAAAGATCCGCATCACACTTCCAAATTTGCACCGCAAGCACATGAAGGTTTTATGCTTGGTTACGGAAAGGATTCGCACACCTACCGGGTCTTCAACCTCTTTCACTATAAAGTGGTTGAAACCCTAGATGTGCGGTGCGATGAAACTAACGGTTCGCAAAGAGAGGACCTATCAAATGTGATAGATGAAGCTTCTCCCAGTGAATCTATCAAACAAAAGGGTACATGAGAAATTATACCCACTGGGGAACCAAGTGAAGAGTAAATCATTATGTCTCCACCTAATCATCCTGAAGACAATGCTCAGCCTGAAGCTAATCCTAAACAAGAAGATGATTAACAACATGAGCAAAGTCTTCACCCAGTTCATCCTCGGGTAGGTAATGAAGTCCAAGTTGAAAAGATTCTTGATAGCCTCAATGCAACTGGTCCACTTACTCGCTCAAAGCAACTCAGGTAGCCAACTTTTGTGGACACTCTGCATTCGTTTCAATATCTGAACCCAAGAAAGTTGATGAAGCCTTTATGGAACTTGAATGGATTCAAGCAATGCAAGAAGAGCTTCAATAGTTTGAGCTGAATAATGTGTGGGAGCTTGGTAAGCGTCCTGATCCATAGAAGCATAACATCATTGGCACCAAATGGATCTATCGCAATAAACAATATGAGCATGGTCAAGTTGTCAGAAACAAGGCTCGTCTCGTTGCTCAAGGTTATACTCAAGTAGAAGGAATTGACTTCGATGAAACCATTGCTCCTGTATCTAGGCTTGAAGCCAGTCGCATACTGCTAGACTATGCCAACTACCATAACATATTTCTGTATCAAATGGATGTAAAGAGTGCCTTTCTGAAAGAAAAAATTGAAGAAGAAGTGCATGTTGCACAACCTCCTAGCTTTGAAGACCCAAAGCGTCCTGACATGGTTTACAAGCTCAACAAGGCACTATATGGCCTCAAACAATCACCTCGTGCATGGTATGACATACTCAAAGACTTCTTGAAAAGCAAAGGCTTCAAACCTGGTTCATTAGATCACACACTCTTCACGAAGACATATGATGGTGAACTGTTCGTATGCCAACTCTATGTGGATGACATTATCTTCGGATGCACTCACAAAAGATACAGTGATGAGTTTGGATACATGATGCAAGAGCAATATCAGATGTCCATGATGGGTGAGCTGAAGTTCTTTCTTGGTCTCTAAATTCGTCAACAGAAGAATGGCATCTTCATATCTCAAGAGAAATACCTCGAAGATTGCCTAAAGAAGTTTGGAATGCAAGATTGCAAAGGGTACACGACACCTATGGCAACCAAAGGTCAATTGGGCTCCGACGACAATGGTAAAGAGTTTGATCAAAAGGTATACTGCTCCATGATTGGTTCTTTACTCTACTTATGTGCATCCAGGCATGATATAATGCTTAGCGTTTTCATGTGTGCCCGATCCCCAGCGGCACTAAAGGAATTGCATCACCTCGTTGTGAAGCGAATTCTTTGATACTTGGCTCACACCCCAACACTAGGATTATGGTATCCCAAGGGCTTTATATTTGATCATGTTGGATTCTCATGTGCTGACTATGCTGGTGACAAAGTTGATTGCATGTCCACTATGGCACCCCAGCTCAGAGAAACAGGAACGCCCCATATTCCAGCCCAGAGATCGAGGTGAAGTCTTCTGGAATACGGAACTGCTTAGCAAAGAACAAACCAGCTTTCTGTTACAACACGAATATGGGTACAAGGTCTCCGATATTATAATGAATAACACCGGCATGGCGACACGACGCCAACCACGGTTGCTCTATGCAAGCAGCATAACAACTCAAGGCAGCGGAACCTCTACTGGCAGCAAAACAACGAACGACGACGATAGAGTCCAATCCGCATGGACTCTGGCTGGAACGTTTATCCTAGCTCGCGAACACAGGAACCACACCAAAACAAGCAAGCAATCCAGGCACGACCTGCAAACTGGCATCACACTCCAGGTCAGTACATTGAATGTACTTGCAAGCTGACAATAAACCAAAAGCACTCAAGACAAACAACAACATGGCATTAGCAGGTTAATTCAATCATGATCACAGTACTAATAGAACAACATGACATGCACAACTGAACATGATACAACTAGAACAAGCATAGCATGAACATACGAGCATGATGATACTACATGCAACATGATGATACTAACATGCACCAACTTACTCTTCTCGGGTTACCTTGTAACCATCACATGCACAAACTTAACACCACAAACATCTCACGATCATCTCAGGATCAAATCAAGCTTGGTATAAACAATGCCGTAGGGATCATTTATGACCATAAGGAGCTTGACCTTTATCATTGACGCTCGCATAACATCCCAAATATCCAACAACTCGGTATCCTCGATACCATCGTGATCATCTCACAATCACATCCAACAACTCGGTATCCTCGATACTACCGTAATCACCTCATGATCACATCCAACAACTTTCTCATCATCAAACCGGGGTTGTTATTAAGCACATTATTATTATTATTATTATTATTATTATTATTATTATTATTATTGTTGTTGACTCATATTGTGACCGACACGAACTGGGCCCTTATCCGCGGGCACGACTATCGATAGATTTGGACACACACACTCTGTAGAGGTAGCGCACTTTACCCACACCACGGAACCCATGGCCTCGCACTCCCATTCGGGTGGACCAACGGCGTTCCGACAAAACCGATATACTGCCATGACACTCTCCCGGCCACTCCGACTCACTCCCTACTGGTCTAGTCCTGGGTGGCCCCATGTCTACCAAAGACACAATAACCACAGTCGTGGCCCAACGGTCCCAAACGGGGACCCGAGCTCAAAACAACAACAACAACGGCCACACAAGGTTATGTTCGCCTACCTGATAAGGGTAGCGCACGCCCATAACCTTCCCTCATTGGAGGCACCGGCGAGAGGCACGACAATAGACCCAGTTAGGGCCTTCCCATAAAGGCAAGTGTGGCTGCACTCGTCAGCTCGATATGGTGGCACCATGTCGGTGTATTGAGAACGACACGTATGGGATCACAAGAATCCCTACTACGGTTGCGGGGCGCGGGGTTGAGAGAAGAGCAGATCAAACAGATAGCACACGGTTCCTTTACCCAGGTTCGGGCCGCGAGGATGCGTAAAACCCTACTCCTGCTTTGGTGGATTGTATATATGTGTCCTTCAGTTAGCTATGGGGCATGAGGAGCTCCAAAAAGCCGAATCCCCCTCCTGGTCGCATCGGGCCTCCTTTTATAGGGAAAAGGGGTCGCCACAATGGCACACATGAGGTGGAAAGGGTATAGTGAGGCGAGGTTATCCCTCGCATTACATGACAAGGCACATTTAATGCGTCTTGCTTAGGTGTCCTTGCTTTATCGGGGACGGGGGAGACATCCGTCTTGTCCGTCGCCGCTCCTTCTTACGTCGACACACTCCCTGGCCAGCGATGCGTGAGATGCCATGTAGGCAGGCAGGCAGCTGAGGTGGCGCAATGGTGGGTCTCCACGAAGATCTGCATGTCGGCACGCAGGTGCCTGCCTAGCTGGTTGGGTTGGCAGCTGCATGGGGCGGTGGAAGCTTAGTTGGCGTGGGCTTGATGGTGGCCCTGCGGATGTCCTCGGCAAGGGCCTTGCCGGGGCACCGACAAGGGTCTTGCTGCGGCGCCCGCTGTCATCCCCGGCAAGGTGCTTGCCGTAGGTCTTGTGTTCTTCCTTGGCTGGGATCCCGCCAAGGGTCGTCGTCTTCGTGCGTGTCTGATCTTGAATGTCTTCACAAAGATCTGCATGCCACTACGGGGACATCTCCCGAATCCTTGCCCCATGCGGGCAGTGGACTCAAGGGGGATTTGCTCCGTAGGCGTGGGGTGAATTACCGTGGCAAGGGTCTTGCCGGGGCTGCTAAAGCCGGCCCTGGCAAGGATCTTGCCGGGGCTGCTAAAACTGGCTCCCGGCAAGGATCTTGCCGGGGGAAGCCGCTTCGTCCCTTTGCTCTTTGTGGTCATGGCTTTGGGCTTCAGTTCCATCGAGCTTCGGTCTTACCCTGGCTCACCTCCCTTGTCGTGCTTGGTGTGGTGGTGCCCGTGGCTTAGACTGCCCGTGCACAGTCATAGGGGTACAAAAAGTGTACCCCTCTTTTTGTACAACGACAGGAGCCCCCAGGCCTGGGCCACACATAAGCGCGACGCGTTGTTGGGCTAGGCCCAGAATGGTGCGCGGGCAGGCGGGACGGTTTTTACCGTGGTAAGATTTTCCACGCAATGCGCCTCCCACGATCCGCGCGCATGGCGCGGTGTGGAGGGGCGTGCGTGACGTGGGCGGCATGCGCGGGGGTGGTTTCCGCAGGCATGCGTCACGTCGCAGTTAATGCAAAAGGAGGCTGCCCGCATTTCCCCCCATAAGAAGGAATAACCGCGGGCGAGCTGCTCACTTCCTCCGCTTTCCTCGCGCCTCTTCCAATCTCAGAGCCGCCGTTTCCTCTCTTCCTTCCTTCCGAAGCTTCCGCCGTCGCCTGCCGCCATTGCTTCGCCATCCCCCTCCCTCAGTCCTCCAATTTAGCCGCCATGGCGTCCAAACCCGCCAAGGGCAAGGGGGTGGCCAAGGGCGCCGGGTCTGTGGAGCCGCCGGAGAGCGCGCTATTGGGGGACCGGACGAAGTCCGCCTTCTTCTTCCCGTCGACGGTCGACGTCCACGAGCTCCGGGCCGCCTTCAAGCCTCTTTGGGGGGTGAAGACGGGGGGAGAGAACTTGGGACATCCAGCGACGCGCGTCATTCCTGCCGCTTGCACCGAACCTGGCCCAACTCGGTATCCCTTCTTCGTCGACTACTTTTCTTGCGAGTTATGTCCCCCTTTCTCCGATTTCTTCTGCGATATCATGCACACCTTCGGCTTCCGCCTCTTGGATTTCACTCCGAATGCAGTGGCGTGCATGGCTTTCTTCGTGCACCTTTGCGAAGGCTTCGTCGGGGTGCAGCCCAACACGGCGCTCTTCCACCAATATTTCTCCCCTCGGATCCAGCCGTGAGGCGCCGTCCCTGGATGCATCACCTGGATCCCAAGATCCAAGGGGGCGTACCCGGACGATGCCGTGAAGGAGAGGTGGGATGAATGGCGTGGCCGGTGGTGCTGGATTGAAGACGAAGGCCCGCCAAGATTCTGCAGGGTCCGCCGAGTGCCGCCGGTCCGTGGCAATGATTGGAGCGATGTCGACGCCGCCGACGAGAGGCTCACTGTCGCCACCACCAGGATTCTCCGGCTCACCCAGGCCGGACTCACCCTTGAGATGATTGGGGCGGACTTCATTCGCCGTCGGATCGCCCCATTGCATAACAAGGGGCCTGGCTCTTTAGGAATCCGGCTGACGTCATGCGGCTCCGTCCTGGCCTCGACCACAACTTCACGGTGATGGCGCATGCCAATTTCTACCAGCGGCTCTTCCAGCTTGATGTGGGTTGCGATGGCGAGCTCGAACGGACCGGCAAGGCCGCGAGGGTTGCCGTGAAGGCCGACAAGGCCATCAAGGGGCCGTTTTTCAAGCTGCCAGCGGGGGTGGTCCAGCTGTGCAACAATTCGCGCCAGTCCGAGATCATCGCCATGATGCCGGACTGCAACGCGCACGGCCCTGTCCCGAGCTGGAAGGAGCCGGCGGACGAGGACGTGCAGCAATTCTTTGACTCTCTGGTTGAGGTGTACGTCAAACCTGACGCTGAGCGGTGGCTTGTCATGGACACCACCCAGGCAGAGCTGGACTACATCGCCACTAGGGCGAGGGAGGCGCAGCTTGCCACGGAGGCCGGCAGCGCCGGGATGTGGAGGACAAGGCCACAACGGCTACGGAGGAGGAGGAGCTCGCCCAGTGGGCGGCGGTCGTCGGGGAGGCTAGCAGCACCAACACTGGAGCTCCGCTTGTTGAGGACGCGGCCGACGAGTCGTCGTTGGAGTAGGACGTGGCGGCGGGCTCGACGCCAGCCAGGGGAAGAGGGCGAGTCCTGCAGCGGGCTAGTTCCGGCGAGCTGGTCCGGCCTAGCAGGGCCACGCAGCCTCAATTGACCCTAGAGGGGTCCGGGCGCCACACGAGGGCCACGGCAGCGAGGATGCCGACGAAGGCCGCTGAGAAGAAGAAGGCAACAACCTCTTCTCCAACTGGGCGCGCACCAACTCCGCCTTCTTCGCCTCCCCCGGCAGACGTTGACTCAAATATCGACGCGGAGTTCCCTTTTGATCTTGGGCCTCTCAGCCCGAAGAGGAATAGGAAAGCGGTTGAGGAGGAGGAGATGGACGACGAGTAAGTACTCCGTTCATTAATACCATTTCCATTCTCCTGAACCAAATCACCCATCTTGATCCCTTTTTTCTTTTCAAGTGATGCAGAGACGTTGGCCCAGAGGGTGAAGAGGGCAAAGGCCTCGGCGAGCAGTCAGCCCCCGGCCGGGGCTTCAGAGACACCACTGGTGGTGTTGAGCAGCCCGAACAGCAGCCCCCGACACAACCCCCAGCATAAGTTCGTCACCCTCCTCTTACTCGACATGTGGTAGGTGTTTGATGCTATGGTGCTGACCTTGTCGGTTTCGTAGGACGGGAGCGGCAGCAGGAGGAGCCGCCGGGGGCTACCCCCAACACACCAGCCCCATCGACTACGCCGCCGCGAGGGGCGTCCCCGGCAAGGGCACCAAGCATGGAGCCCACACGCATGGAGGAAGAGGGGAACTTGGGCGCTGGTGGCTCTGCCACGGCGCGAAACGCTGGCGGGGAGGGGACTTCTGCTTCACAGCCTGCCACTGGTGAGTGGCCTGTCTTCTGTCTCTGCTTTTCCCTTATTCTTTTTCTTCGCTTCATTGCTCCCATTACTGCCTAGGCCATCCTTCAGATATGGAGGACGTGGACGCCGTTGTCGGGAACATTGCTGAGGAGGCCGCGGCAGAGGCCGACAGGATCTCCGCCGAGGAGGACGCCAAGGATGCTGACGAAGACACCGGCGTGGGGGCCGGCAAGGCGACCGACGAGGCTTCTGCCGAGGGTGCCGGCGTGTGATGGCCTGACTTATTAGGGATGATAGACTACTCATATCAATAAGGAATTCCTTCTTTTCCGGGAGCCCATTCGGATAGAACTCCAAAGTTAAGCGTGCTCAAGCTAGGAGTATTTTTAGGATGGGTGACCGACCGGGAAGTTGCTCCCGGGTGCGCACGAGTGAGGACAAAGTGCGCAGAAAAGACTAGTATTGATATGTGGGGTCATTCTAGATCCCGCCAGGAGTAACGACTACGGGCGGGTGTGTCCGGGGCGTTACAAGTTGGTATCAGAGCCGACCCTCGTGGTTACATGGATGTTTGCGGACAGGTGCTCGGTCATGTTGTTCATGACGTTTGTGACCCGTCGTGGCACACGACATGGCACATGTATTGGACTGGATGCACAGACATTTGTGCCAAGAAGGAACGTTCCTGTGGCCCGACGAGGACGTCGGTTCCTCTGAGTGAGGGTGTATGTGATGGCCTGGCTTATTAGGGATGATAGACTACTCATATCAATAAGGAATTCCTTCTTTTCCGGGAGCCCATTCGGATAGAACTCCAAAGTTAAGCGTGCTCAAGCTTGGAGTAGTTTCAGGATGGGTGACCGACCGGGAAGTTGCTCCCGGGTGCGCACGAGTGAGGACAAAGTGCGTAGAAAAGACTAGTATTGATATGTGGGGCCAGTCTAGATTCCGCCAGGAGTAACGACTACCGGCGGGTGTGTCCGGGGCGTTACACGGCGGTGGGCCTGCCGGGGAGGCCGGCAAGGCCACAACCGAGGAAGAGATGGTTGATGATCAGCCTTCTTCCTGCACAACCTCGGGCCCCGGCAGGTATCTGAAGGTGGGCGACGATCTCTTCGTGCACCTCGCAGGGGCGTCAAGTTCACGAGCGCCCGCCGGGGGGAAGTCTTCGATGGTGAGGTGCTTGCCGCCACCGGGCTCGAGGTGGTCGATGAACCGGGTGTCGGCGGCGATGGTTCCCCATAAGAGCAGCTCTTCCGCGCTATGGGGGCCAATTTCCGGAAGCTCCAAGCGCTCTACCGTGCCCGTCTGGACAAGGTTAAGTCCGGGATGGCAACGGTGGACGAGGCGGAGGTGGACTTCAAGGCGCGCGTTGCTGAGGCGTAGACCTGGTTTCACCAGACCCGCGAGGAGCAGAGGTCCTTTTAGGGGGAATTGGCCAGGCGTGAAGTAGAGCTAGCCATGAAGATGGCTGACGTCGAGAAGGCCCAGGAAGAGGCGGCAAACTTGGCTGCCGCGGCAGAGGCCGCCCGGAACCAACATCAAGCCGCCTTGGATTCCCAGGAAGAAGACCTCTCCGCGCGTTAGGCGAAGCTTGCCGCAACGCTCCGCGGCAAGGATGAGGAGCTCGAGGTCCTTGTCGAGCGGCTGACTCGTGAGCTGGAGCAGAGGCACAAGGAGACACTCGATGCCCAGGATCTGGCCCACGCCGACAAGGTGAAGGAGCTGGAGCCGGAGCGGGATGAGCTGAAGGAACAGGCCCTGAAGCTGTCCAACGAGAAGAGCACGCTCAACTGCGCCTTGGTGGAGGCGCATGGAGCGGCCATCAGCAGGGCTGGGGAGCTCTCCGAAGCGCAAAATTCCATCAGAGATCTCAAGCTGAAGCTGGAGAATCTCGAGAAGATGTTGTCGGAGAGCTCGGCTCGGGAGGAGACCTTGACAAGGAGCCTGGAGGAGGAGAAACAGCTGCGGGCGGACGAGGCCGCCTCCCACCAGGAATACGTGGCGGGCGATAACATATGGATAAGCCGGCTAGAGGACGTCGCCGGCAGGGTCACCTCATAGTTGATACTCATGGGGATGCCAAACGTGAGGTATGCCCCTGAGTAGAGCGGGACCGTCAACGCCAAGCTGACCCTATTCTTCGAGGGCGCCCTCGGCGCCTTGGCTGATCTTCACTCCAACAGAACGGCCACGCTGGCCAGGGAGGCCCGGCGACTCTGCCGGGGGGTCATAACCAAGGTCCTCACCAAGATGGTGTACTGGAATCCCGCCCTTGACTTCGAAGCCGCGATGGATAGCTTGTCAGAGGGTACTGACCTCACGGTGCTCAAGGAGTGTATCAAGCCCGTCATCAGCTGCATCGACGAAATCAAGAGGGTGGAAGGCCAGCGCCAGGATTAGGCATCCCGTTCTTCTTCACCGCTGCGGGTTCATGACCAAGACAAGTTTTACCTTTAGTTAGAACCGCAGCGATGATATGATGTAACATAACTTTGAAATATTTCTGGGATTATGCATTTTTTGTCCTGTTTGTTGTTTCTTTGTACGTCCACCCTACGCTAGCTGGGCAGGCTTGCCGGCGCGAAAAACCCAGGGCGACGTCTTGGGGACGGGTCCCCATTGGCCTGCTGATACGTCCAAAACGTATCTATAATTTCTGCTTGCTCCATGCCACTTTTGGGTGATATTGCTATGATATTTATACACTTCCATACACTTTTGATCATATTTGGACTAACCTACTAATCCAGTGCACCCCAGTGCCAGTTTTTGTTTTCGGCTGTTTTTGTATTTCAGGTTTTCACATTAAGAGAACTGCCAGGAAAAATCCAGAAAAATTATATAAAAAATCAGCGTTCCAGAACCTACCT
>LR738711.1:589961437-590006037 GCA_902687465.1 Secale cereale | reverse complement strand
GGCACCAGAGCTCCAGGCGCCCTGGCGGCGCCCCCCCCCTGGGCCGCGCCGGGGGGGCGCCTGGGCCCCCCGAGCCCCGTCTGGTGCCCCCCTTTGGCATATATTTAGAGCGTCCTTCGAAACCCTCGGGACGGGAACTCTTTTTCCCGATCTCATCTATGTTCCGCCGCCACTGCCGCTTCCAAGATCGGGAGCACCAGGAGAACTCTTCCCGGCACTCTACCGGAGGGGAGGATCACCATAGGGAGCCTCTCCACCACCATGGACGCCTCCCGGATGAGTTGTGAGTAGTCTCCCTTGGACCATGAGTCCATGACCAGTAGCTATGTGATGTTCTCCTCCCGTTCTTGTGCTTCACTAATTAGTCCTCGTGAGCTGCCCTACATGATCGAGGCACATATGTAATCCTTATGCTGTTGCTATGTTGAGTTTGCTGGGATCCGATGGATTATGAGATTATGTTCAGATTGTGATTGAGTAATATATTTGATCTACCTCTTTTATATTTATGTTCATAAGTAATTCTTGCATGTTCTCCGTTGTTATTTATTGCTTTGGCCAAGTAATACGTAGTGACTCCAAGAGGGAACGTTATGCTCGATTGTAGGTTCATGCCCCTCGATGACTAGCTTGAGTGACATAAACATGAGTCTAGGGGATGTGCTGTTGCCACAAGGGGGAAAACAACGGCGCTTGTGCCCGCGGGTGCAAGGATTGTTTACTTTACGCAAAATTCTTTTAATGCAGTTGTCTGTTGCATTGAGTTTACACTATGGGTGGGACTTTGTAATGCCCAGGATGGGACTATATCTTCTACGTGTCGAGGCACGACTTAGAGACTTAACCCCATGCTGGAATTATCGCAAGTCTGGTATCTTTGCACAACTCATGTAAAAGATGGGGATGGAAAACATAAAATAGTTGGCTCACACTCGCCACGTCATCCAAATACATTACATGATCAAATCATCATACAAAAGAACATCACAACCCTCTAAGGGTAAAATCCAAAGTCAAGATACCATACATAAATTAAATCCACAGGTCAGATCGAATCCTAGTAGAAGTCTCCACTACTGATCATCAGGATAACGAACATAGTATCGACTACGCTCCTCGTCATACTCCCAGTCTAGCTCGGTGCCATCACCTGGATAGCTCACCACTGGACCTGCATCTGGTGTGGTGAAGTAACTGTGAGCCACAGAGGACTCAGCAATCCCGTTCCCGGGTAACAAGACTATTTAAGCCTTGGGTGAGGATAAGGCTGAAGAAAAGAATAAGTGTCTGCAGCAGCAACTAGCACTAGCTTACGTGATAGAGTGCGAGAAGAGAAGTGCCTCGGTCGATAGGTGATCACGAAATGATCCTAGCTAAAGCTCAACAAACATAACCCCACCGTGTTCAACTCCCGAATCCCTATTCGGAAATTGACAGTAACAGTACACACGCTGGTAGTGTATTGGAACATTGTGTCAAGTTATCTACAACCGGATATTAACAAGCTCCCATCTGCCACATAACCGCGGGCACGGCTTTCGAAAGTTCATAACCCTGCATGGGTGTTCCAACTTGACCCATTACAAGCCCACGATCCACGGAGTCGCAACTCCAAAGTGGGAAGACCCGAGTATTCTCGGAATCCCGTGCTCAAGATACTCCGAACTAAGGTAAGGCTAATCCAGCAAATCCTCCCGGCGTGTCGACACCCTGAGAGTAGCCGCGCGTATCTAAGTCTCAGGACACGACCGGATGGGTGATGCTACGGGTTTTTACCAGACCTCGAGTTTCCTTGAGGTGGCCCCGCAGGACCCCCAGTTCGGACCAACACTCATGTGGAGCACTGGCCCGGGGTTGTTGATTAAGCAAAAGGGTTTATAACTCCCTATGCAAGTTATTTAGTTATTAGGAAAATAGTACCAATGTTGGGACTTGGTGGAAAAGACTTAGCACTTAGCGGTTTATCGAGGGGGTCCCATACACCCCAACCGTGTTAGGAACGCATAATCAAGGAACATAACACCGGTTTAAACGGTTCCTAACGGCATGAGTGGAACAAATCACCAAGCAAAAGGCTTAGCCTTTCACCCTTGCCAATATATAGATGATTTCATTTTTTAAGCATTTATATAGTGTGATATAACCCAACAAAACTTCAACATGAAGCAAGCATCTTCAATCTTCACCTGCAACTAGCAATGCTATAAGAGGGGCTGAGCGAAGCGTACTTAGCCAAGCAACGGTTTGCATAGGTAGGGTGGTTAAACATGGTCATGGTTACAAGTAGGAGGCTGACAGGAAAGACATGGGCATCGAGGCAAAACTATAGAGCGGAACTACTAGCAATAGGCAAAGATAGTAATGTTATTGGGGTTCGGTCATATTGCCTGAAGTGTAGTCATTCGGATCATAAGAAGGGTCCTCGTGCTCAATCTCTTTGGTAACCTCGTGCTCATACTCGTACTCGGTCTCAGCTTCCGGCTCTAAACAATACTATCACGCAAGGCATGAATCAACAAGATGCAATGCGCACACCAAAATGATGGATGCACTATGAGAGCACTCGAAGCACGGAAAATAGCACTCAAGAAAAAAAGCTTCAAAACAGGATAACAATAGGATATTATGAATCTACACGAAAAATCAATCAAGTTTCATATAAGACTCGCTGAAATCGGAGCTACGGGCTAAAAGTTATGCCCGAAACAAGAAATAGGCGAAAGCTGAAAATTACAGCAACATAGCAACTTCGGAGCACTAGAAACATAAGCTACAGCACTCAAACAACATGGCAAAGAGCATGAACATAAACTAGACATATCCTACAGCAAATAAGTCCAAAGGTGCACCCCCAAAGGAGCCACAGATCAATAGCAACAAGCTTGGACATATTGAAGTTGACAATAAAATTCTGACAGCAGAATTTTATTTCAAACTTTGGAGCAAAAGTTAAACATGCTACAGCCACTTAAATAATCATGTGAGAACATGAATGGAAAGCCAACAATATATACTACAAGTAACCATCAAGATCCACCCCAAAACTATCATGGTTTGCCCTAGAGCAGCACGCAAACATGGCATCGGAGAATAACAGATTACAGGCTTAGTGAAAATCCACTAAGTGTTAAAACAGCAGTTTCATCATGGCATCTAAAAGAGCAAGTTTAAGTCACCTCGAAACTAAACATGACAAGTGGTAAGCACCACATCAAAGTACACATGATGGTGATTCCGAAACACACAAGTATGCATCATGGAGATAAATACAATGATAGCAATGAGCTCAACAAGATGGCATTTCATAACAAGTGAAACAACATCACAGCCACATGGCACTTTGCAACGAGGATATACATGGAAAGATAAATCTATCATGCATCCTAACACAAGCAACATGTAGAGCATGGCAAGGCGAACACGTGGACATGTCATTTGCATCAAACGGATAAACGAGCTAAAAGATATCACTATGCAAAGATGGCATAAAAACAACACATAGCAGCAGTTTATATCGGGATGCACTCTTGCAACAGAAAAATAAGCATCTAGATGACCACAAACATGCATGGCACAATGGAATGAATCGTAGTGCTAGTCACCACGAATGGACACGTCATTTGCGCAAAATGGACAACCACACAAAAAGATATTGCAGATCTAATATTGCATCAGACAGATAAAAACTGGGACTTAGGATTTGGGAGCAACCTCTCTCAGATCTGAAAAGGAGTCACGGGCCTCGAACGAATCTGGTGCGGCCCGGCTGGATCGGCCCAGGCGAGCTGTGGATCTGGCGGCCTGGCGAGGCGCGAAGGGGCCGGCTGGGGGCTCGGGCGGCCTCGGCCCACCCAGTGGCGGCGGCCCGCGGGAGGGGCACCTGGCGGCAACGCGACCTGGAGGGGCGGCCCGCTTGGCGGAGAGGCGAGGTCGGCCTGGGGCGCCTGCGAAGTGGCCCGGCGACCCTCGGCCCAGGAGGCGGGGCACCTGGCGGGAAGCGGCTGGGGACGGCTGGGCCGTCGCGGAGAGGGGCGGCTTCGGCCCAACTGGCGACGCGGAGGGAGGCGATGGCCTGCTGCGGCGCGGGCGAAGGGGCTGCGGCCCGGGGTGCTTCGCTGGAGGGAAGCCCAGGGCGATGCGGGACTCTGGGCCGCCTAGGGTTTCGGTGGAGGAAGGCCCAGGAGCTGCAGATCCGTTCGGGACGAGGGGAGCCTGGCTCCCTCGATCCTTCCTGGTGGCGGCGGCGAAGAAGCTTCGATCTGGCGGCGGGGAACCGGCGACGGGAGGTGGTCCGGCAGCCTTGGGAGGCCCGCCGGCGGCCGGATCTGTACGACGGCGGCGGACCTAGCCGGAGGGAGGCGTGGTGAGGTGAGGTGGCGCGGTGGAGAGGTGAGAGGAACTCCGGTGGTGAGGTGAGAAGCGGATTCCGGCGAGGTGGAGTATTCCGGCGAACTTCGAGCGGGATTCCGGCGGAACTCCGGCGAGGTGGCTGGAGGTGGAAGAGAAGTGGCTAGGGGAGCTAGGGTTTCCTTAATTTGGGGCAAAATTTGGGGGAGTGGACAAATATATAGGCACAAGGAGCTAGGGTTGCCCAAATGGAGTGCGGTTTTCGGCCACCGGATCAGATTTGGATGGCCTAGACAATAGAAGTGGCTAGGAGTGGTTTGGTGGGCTGTTGGAGGGGTGTCTTGGGCCTCAAAGTGGAGGCACTTTGAGCCCACACAAATAACTGTTGGGGTAACAAACGGACTCGAAACGCGACGAGATTTGATAGGCGGGTTACACAAACCAAAACAACAACACACGACAAGTCTCGCGCCAAACCGGTAACGTTACACGGCCAAACACCAAAGTAGGCCTACGGGACGCCACAGACATGTGAGGGAGCTCCGGAACGTGAAACGGACAACGGGAAGGAACGCGTGGAACCGGATGCAACCGACAACACAAATGCAATGCGATGCATAAGATTACATGATATGAATGAATGCCACACACGCACACAACAAAACGACGACAACCCGAAAGACAAAGAACCCGGAATGGAATAGATGAAGCCGGAGATATATTATATGCCCAAAAGGGAAAGTATTACATCCGGGGCATTACAAACTCTCCTCTACTACAAAAAGATCTCGTCCCGAGATCTAGGACTGGAAAAAGGTAGGGTACTTGGAACGAAGATGATCTTCTCGTTCCCACGTAGCCTCTCGGTCGGTATGATGTGACCACTTGACTTTCAAGAATTTGATGGACTTATTGTGGGTCTTGCGTTCGGTTTCTTCGAGAATAGCAACGGGATGCTCTCGGTATGACAAGTCTTGTTGAAGATAAATCTCTTCAAACGGAATCATGCGTTCAGGAGCCTTGAAGCATTTGCGGAGTTGAGACACATGGAACACATCATGAACATTGGCGAAGTTGGGAGGGAGCTCAAGTTGATAGGCTAGATCGCCTCTTTTGCCAAGAATCTTGAAAGGCCCGACGTATCTAGGAGCCAACTTTCCTTTGATACCGAATCTTTGGGTGCCTTTCATCGGAGAAACACGGAGATAGACATGATCACCAATGTTGAAAGCCAAATCACGATGCTTGCCGTCATAGTAGCTCTTCTGACACGACTGAGCGGCCTTGAGATTCTCACGTATGACTTTGGACATTTCTTCGGCTTCTGAGATCAAGTCATAGCCAAGAAGTTGACGTTCGTCTGTTTCAGACCAGTTGAGAGGGGTACGGCACTTTCTTCCATAGAGGATTTCAAACGGAGCTTTGCCTGCACTTGCTTGAAAGCTGTTGTTGTAAGAGAACTTGGCAAATGGAAGGCAGTCTTCCCATTTCATGCCAAAAGATATGACACAGGCTCTGAGCATGTCTTCTAGAATCTGATTCACTCGCTCGACTTGACCACTAGTCTGAGGGTGAAAAGCAGTGCTGAACATGATCTTAGTGCCCATGGCGGACTGAAAGGAGTCCCAGAACTTTGATGTGAACAAACTTCCACGGTCTGAGGAGATAACTTGAGGAATGCCATGTAAAGACACAATTCTGGAAGTATACAACTCTGCCAATTGAGCTGCATTGATGGATTCTTTGACTGGAAGGAAGTGAGCGACTTTGGTAAGCTTGTCAATCACCACGAAGATAGAATCATTCCCTCGTTTGGACTTAGGAAAGCCAGTGACGAAGTCCATTTCAATGTGGTCGAACTTCCTCTCGGGAATAGGAAGAGGTTGGAGAAGCCGGCTGGACGTTGATGTTCTGCTTTCACTCTTCTGCAAACATCACATTCATTCACGAATTGGGCAATCTCCCTTTTCATGCGTGTCCACCAGTAAGATTGCTTGAGATCTTGATACATCTTGGAACTGCCAGGATGAATGGAAAGGAGAGAATCATGTGCTTCTTCCATTATGAGCTTCCTGACATCACATTTGGGAACAACGAGTCTGTCCTCGAAGAACAAGGTATCTCTCTCATCAACACGAAAGCACTTGTATTTTGGAGTGCCCTTTGCAATACCATGTTTCACCTTCTGCACCATGGCATCACTGAGTTGGGCCTCACGGACCTGATCTTCCAAGGTAAGAGCAACTTGAAGATTTGCAAGAAAACCCTGCGGAACAACTTGAAGGTTGAGCTTCCTGAAGGCTTCACAAAGCTCAGGCTGAAACGGCTTGATAAGAAGGCTGTTGCAATATGCCTTTCTGCTCAAAGCATCTGCAATCACATTCGCCTTGCCAGGAGTGTATTCAATGCTGGTATCATATTCTTGGATCATTTCAACCCAACGAGTCTGGCGGAGGTTCAGATGCGGCTGTGTGAAGATGTACTTCAAGCTCTTGTGATCAGTGAAGATGTCGACTTTTCTGCCCAACAACAGATGTCTCCACGTAATCAAAGCATGTACCACAGCTGCTAGCTCGAGATCATGTGTGGGATAGTTCTTCTCACTTTGCTTGAGCTGACGAGAAGTATATGCCACAATTCTCTTATCTTGCATAAGCACACCACCAAGTCCTTGAAGAGAAGCATCACAGAATACTTCATAGGGCTTGGATTCATCTGGAGGAGTAAGAACTGGAGCGGAGACGAGCTTTTCTTTGAGAGTTTTGAATGCCACTTCACACTCTGGAGACCAAAAGTATTTGACATTCTTCTGAAGCAAGTTGGAAAGAGGCTTGGCAATCTTGGAGAAGTTCTCAACGAACCTTCTGCAATAGCTGGCAAGACCCAGAAAACTACGGATTTGCTTGACGTTCTGAGGAGCTTCCCAGTTGACAATTGCTTCAACTTTCTTGGGATTTACCGCAATACCGTCAGCTGAGATGATATGGCCCAGGTACAAAACCTTATCGAGCCAAAACTCGCACTTGGAGAACTTGGCATAGAACTTATGATCTCGGAGTCGATCCAGAACCAGACGTAAGTGCTTTTCGTGATCTTCTTCATTCTTGGAAAACACCAGAATATCATCCAGATACACAAGCACAAACTCGGCAGTATAGGGGTGGAAGATGTAGTGCATCATCCTCGAAGAGGTAGGAGGAGCGTTGGCGAGACCAAAGGACATGACAGTATACTCGTATGAACCGTAGCTCGTTCTGAAGGCCGTCTTGGGAATGTCTTGCTCGCGAATGCGAATTTGGTGATAGCCCATTCGAAGGTCGAGCTTAGAGAACACTTTAGCTCCTTTGAGCTGCTCGAAGAGTTCGTTGATGTTGGGGAGCGGATACTTGTTCTTTATTGTCTTCTTGTTCAATGGCCGGTAATCAACACAGAGACGCTCTGTGCCATCTTTCTTCTTGACAAATAAGACACCAAAGCCCCAAGGAGACGTACTAGGCCTGATGAGACCCATACTCTCCTGTTTATCAAGCTGCTTCTTCAATTCCTTCAATTCATCCGGAGAGAGCTTGTACGGACGCCGGCATGCTGGCTCAGTACCCGGCTTGAGTTCAATAACGAATTCCACCTGACGGTGTGGAGGCATGCCTGGAAGTTCTTCAGGAAAGACGTCTTGATATTCGTTCACCACCGGAATTTGAGATATGGCATTAATTTCGCCCTTATCATTGAGAGAGAAAAGCCTGATAGTGTTATCCCTGGAGGCAAAGATAATCACATCTTCATCCGGATGAGTCATCTTGACTTCTTTCTGTGCACAATCAATGTGAGCATCATGCTGAGAAAGCCAATCCATCCCGAGGATGAGGTCGATGTCAGAATTACCAAGAACCACCGGATTAGCCAGAAAGCGATAATCACCCATGCGAATGGACACATTCGGAGCATATATACTGGAATGCATTCGTCTCCCCGGAGAAACAACTGATAACTCCCTAGGCAAACTTTTGATGTCAACATTATACTTGGATGCAAATGGTTGAGACATGAAAGAGCATGAAGCACCCGAATCAAATAACACTTTAGCAGGGATAGAGTTAACTGGAAGGTTACCCAAAATGACATCAGAAGAATTCTCCGCTTGCGCTACACTCATCAGATTGACCCTTGCTGCCTTTGGATCATGCCTGACAATAGCTGAACTCACAGGTGGAGGAGGTGGAAGACGCTTCGGGTTCGGACATCTGTTGGCATAGTGACCTTTCTGAGTGCACTTGTTGCAAGTCACTTCTGAGAGAGGACGGAAATGAGAACCACTTGACTTGGAACCTTGAGACTGAAACTGCTTCTTCGACTGGTTGCTCGGGTTGGGTGGGTGGGAGAAACCACGTCCATCGGAGTTCTTGTTGCTGTTGGAGTTGTTGTAAGGAGCTCGAATCACTGGAGGAGGAGGAAGCCAAAATTTCTGTTGTTTCGCAGCCAACTGAGACGATGAGGAAGAATGAACGGCATCTCGAATCCTCTTTTTAGAAGCCTCCATCTTAAGCTGAGCTACCTCTTGTTTCAAAGCCATGTTATAGAATTTGTCGAATTCATCGGGCTCGAACAAGGTGAGAGCAAGTTGAAGTTCATCTTTGAGACCTCCACGGAACTGGTAGATTTTGCTCTTGGCATCAGGAATGTCTTGCTTAGCATAGCGGGCGAGGTTTTGGAACTTGACATTATACTGATAGACTGTCATAGAGCCCTGCTTCAGGTTGCGGAATTGCTCACGCATACCCTCGATGACACTTGTAGGAATATGGTGAGAGCGAAAGTCCTTACAGAAATCCTCCCAAGAGATCACACGACCTGGCCTGGAGTCTTTGTACTGCTGCCACCAGTCAGCTGCTTGGTCTTTGAGTTGGAAGGCTGCAAACTTCACATAGTCCTCTTCCTTCACGTTACTGCACTCAAAATGCTTCTTTATGTCGGTTAACCAATCTTCAGCATCAAGAGGGTCGACACAGTAAATGAAAGCTTTTGGATTATTGGCAAAGAACTGGTTGAGAGTAGCATGGTGCTGCTGGTTGAAGAAGTTGCCTTGATTCCCTGGAACACCCTGATTAGCTTGATTAGCTTGCATCTGTTGTATCATCTGCATCAACATCTGGGTGTTCTGAGTTGTAGTCTGCATAATCGCTCTCCAAGCCTCAGACGGAGGAGGAGGGGAAGGAGGACGTTCTGGGACCTCTTCACCCTCTGGGTTAGCGTTGGGAACTCGTTTCGGAGCCATCCTGAAAGAGATGACGACGAATAAGCAATTGATTGACAGAAGGTATAAGCTGAATCAATGGAATGAATTGCAACAAGTCTTCACAATAATCATTCGAACAATAGGAACGAATGAAATCATTCGAACAAGAGGACGAATGAAATTCTCAGTTTAATGATAACATCAATCTTCACGAGAAGCCACATAGGGGACAAAAGATAAAATAAGAAAAACAACAAGGTACAGACGGGAACAAACACAAGATAGGAGCTTCGTTCTAACATCTTTGTGCTGAAAGCATATGAACGCATTACGAAAGGGTTTTGCAATCCCCGGATCAGCATAGCGAAGGACCCTTTAAGATGCAACTCCCGATCGGATCATCGGTCATAAACCACTTCACTCAATGTAGAACCCCGAACTCGCTAACCTGCATTCGTTGAAAGAATGCCTACGATCTACTGGATAAACCCACCTATGAATTTACGAAAGATTCCAGTTATGCAATCAGGTGTTGGGGATACAGGGGAAGCACCGCGCAATCAACTCTAAACCTACATCCAGCTGTATCCATCCTTCAACACATAACCAGTCTTTCTCGGAAACTGTTTACCTCGGACCTTCGAAAAGCATCCACTATAACAAGCTATGGCAATACTCCCGAACTACCTCCCCAGTACTGGGTGATGTCGGGGTTATCTTGCCACTAACCGTATAGGAGAGATTTTCGATGTCGGCCGTCTTAAGTATTTAGTACTACCGCGATATGCTTGTGACGAGAATACCCCGAAGCTCAACTCCCCGGGACACTGCCACAACCCCTAATGTCAGGAGGCATCGAGAACAATATTCTCGTCACAAGAACATCGAAACAATCCCAGAATACTCGCGAGATTCCTAAAAAAAATTTGGTGCAATTTTTGAAAGTAGAAGAGGCAAGAGTAGACGTCAGGAGTCCTCACCAGAGAGAAAGGGAATGAGAAGCAATGAAATCCTACTCTCCGATATAATATAGGACTCGAAATGTTTTCAGTGTGTGCCTAGACTCGACCGTCAACGATTCGATCAATCAGTGGGGGCTCCTAGGTCGGAGAAGGCTCTGAATACCAACTTGTAATGCCCAGGATGGGACTAAATCTCCTACGTGTCGAGGCACGACTTAGAGACTTAACCCCATGCTGGAATGATCGCAAGTCTGGTATCTTTGCACAACTCATGTAAAAGATGGGGATGGTAAACATAAAATAGTTGGCTTACACTCGCCACGTCACCAAAATACATTACATGATCAAATCATCATACAAAAGAACATCACAGCCCT
Organism: Secale cereale; assembly: GCA_902687465.1. Taxonomy (NCBI): domain Eukaryota; kingdom Viridiplantae; phylum Streptophyta; class Magnoliopsida; order Poales; family Poaceae; genus Secale; species Secale cereale. The sequence goes on along the minus strand of LR738711.1, from coordinate 589,995,118 downwards.
CTAAGGGTAAAATCCAAAGTCAAGATACCATACATAAATTAAATCCACAGGTCGGATCGAATCCTAGTAGAAGTCTCCACTACTGATCATTAGGATAACGAACATAGTATCGACTACGCTCCTCGTCATACTCCCAGTCTAGCTCGGTGCCATCACCTGGATAGCTCAGCACTGGACCTGCATCTGGTGTGGTGAAGTAACTGTGAGCCACAGAGGACTCAGCAATCCCGTTCCCGGGTAACAAGACTATTTAAGCCTTGGGTGAGGATAAGGTTGAAGAAAAGAATAAGTGTCTGTAGCAGCAACTAGCACTAGCTTACGTGATAGAGTGCGAGAAGAGAAGTGCCTCGGTCGAGAGGTGATCACGAAGTGATCCTAGCTAAAGCTCAACAAACATAACCCCACCGTGTTCAACTCCCGAATCCCTATTCGGAAATTGACAGTCACGGTACACACGCTTGTAGTGTATTGGAACATTGTGTCAAGTTATCTACAATCGGATATTAACAAGCTCCCATCTGCCACATAACCGCGGGCACGTCTAAAGTTCATAACCCTGCAGGGGTGTTCCAACTTGACCCATTACAAGCCCACGATCCGCGGAGTCGCAACTCCAAAGTGGGAAGACCCGAGTATTCTCGGAATCCCGTGCTCAAGATACTCCGAACTAAGGTAAGGCTAATCCAGCAAATCCTCCCGGCGTGTCGACACCCTGATAGTAGCCGCGCGTATCTAAGTCTCAGGACACGACCGGATGGGTGATGCTACGGGTTTTTGCCAGACCTCGAGTTTCCTTGAGGTGGCCCCGCAGGACCCCCAGTTCGGACCAACACTCATGTGGAGCACTGGCCCGGGGTTGTTGATTAAGAAAAAGGGTTTATAACTCCCTATGCAAGTTATTTAGTTATTAGGCAAATAGTACCAATGTTGGGACTTGCTGGAAAAGACTTAGCACTTAGCGGTTTATCGAGGGGGTCCCATACACCCCAACCGTGTTAGGAACGCATAATCAAGGAACATAACACCGGTTTAAACGGTTCCTAATGGCATAAGTGGAACAAATCACCAAGCAAAAGGCTTAGCCTTCCACCCTTGCCAATATATAGATGATTTCATTTTTTAAGCATTTATATAGTGTGATATAACCCAACAAAACTTCAACATGAAGCAAGCATCTTCAATCTTCACCTGCAACTAGCAATGCTATAAGAGGGGCTGAGCGAAGCGTACTTAGCCAAGCAACGGTTTGCATAGGTAGGGTGGTTAAACATGGTCATGGTTACAAGTAGGAGGCTGACAGGAAAGACATGGGCATCGAGGCAAAACTATAGAGCAGAACTACTAGCAATAGGCAAAGATAGTAATGTTATTGGGGTTCGGTCATCTTGCCTCAAGTGTAGTCGTTCGGATCGTAAGAAGGGTCCTCGTGCTCAACCTCGTTGGTAACCTCGTGCTCGTACTCGTACTCGGTCTCAGCTTCCGGATCTAAACAATACAATCACACAAGGCACGAATCAACAAGATGCAATGCACACACCAAAATGATGGATGCATGATGGATGCACTATGAGAGCACACGGAGCACGGAAAATAGCACTCAAGAAAAAAGCTTCAAAACAGGATAACAATAGGATATTATGAATCTACACGAAAAATCAATCAAGTTTCATATAAGACTCGCTGAAATCGGAGCTACGGGCTAAAAGTAATGCCCGAAACAAGAAATAGGCGAAAGCTGAAAATTACAGCAATATAGCAACTTCGGAGCACTAGAAAAATAAGCTACAGCACTTAAACAACATGGAAAAGAGCATGAACATAAACTAGACATATCCTATAGCAAATAAGTCCAAAGGTGCACCCCGAAGGAGCCACGGATCAATAGCAACAAGCTTGGACATATTGAACTTGACAATAAAATTCTGACAGCAGAATTTTATTGAAACTTTGGAGCAAAAGTTAAACATGCTACAGCCACTTAAATAAGCATGTGAGAACATGAATGGAAATCCAACAATATATACTACAAGTAACCATCAAGATCCACCCCAAAACTATCATGGTTTGCCCTAGAGCAGCACGCAAACATGGCATCGGAGAATAACAGATTATAGACTTAGTGAAAATCCACTAAGTGTTAAAACAACAGTTTCTTCATGGCATCTAAAAGAGCAAGTTTAAGTCACCTCGAAACTAAACATGGCAAGTGGTAAGCACCACATCAAAGTACACATGATGGTGATTCCGTAACACACAAGCATGCATCATGGAGATAAACACAATGATAGCAATGAGCTCAACAAGATGGCATTTCATAACAAGTGAAACAACATCACAGCCACATGGCACTTTGCAACGAGGATATACATGGCAAGATAAATCTATCATGCATGCTAACACAAGCAACATGTAGAGCATGGCAAGGCGAACACGTGGACATGTCATTTGCATCAAACGGATAACCGAGCTAAAAGATATCACTATGCAAAGATGGCATAAAAACAACACATAGCTGCAGTTTATATAGGGATGCACTCTTGCAACAGAAAAATAAGCATCTAGATGACCACAAACATGCATGGCACAATGGAATGAATCATAGTGCTAGTCACCACAAACGTCTGGACACCTCATTTGCGCAAAACGGGCAACCACACAAAAAGATATTGCAGATCTAATATTGCATCAGACAGATAAAAACTGGGACTTAGGATTTGGGAGAAACCTCTCTCTGATCTGAAAAGGAGTCACGGGCCTCGAACGAATCTGGTGCGGCCCGGCTGGATCGGCCCAGGCGAGCTGCGGATCTGGCGGCCTGGCGAGGCGCGAAGGGGCCGGCTGGGGGCTCGGGTGGCCTCGGCCGATCCAGTGGCGGCGGCCCGCGGGAGGGGCGCCTGGCGGCGACGCGGCCTGGAGGGGCGGCCCGCTTGGCGGAGAGGCGAGGCCGGCCTGGGGCGCCTGCGAAGTGGCCCGGCGACCCTCGGCCCAGGAGGCGGGGCACCTGGCGGGAAGCGGCTGGGGACGGCTGGGCCGTCCCGGAGAGGGGCGGCTTCGGCCCAACTGGTGACGTGGAGGGAGGCGATGGCCTGCTGCGGTGCGGGCGAAGGGGCTGCGGCCCGGGGTGCTTCGCTGGAGGGAAGCCCAGGGCGATGCGGGACTCTGGGCCGCCTAGGGTTTCGGTGGAGGAAGGCCCAGGAGCTGCAGATCCGTTCGGGACGAGGGGAGCCTGGCTCCCTCGATCCTTCCTGGCGGCGGCGGCGAAGAAGCTTCGATCTGGCGGCGGGGAACCGGCGACGGGAGGTGGTCCGGCAGCCCTGAGAGGCCCGCCGGCGGCCGGATCTGTACGACGGCGGCGGACCTAGCCGGAGGGAGGCGTGGTGAGGTGGGGTGGCGCGGTGGAGAGGTGAGAGGAACTCCGGTGGTGTGGTGAGAAGCGGATTCCGGCGAGGTGGAGTATTCCGGCGAACTTCCGGTGGGATTCTTGCGGAACTCCTTCGAGGTGGCTGGAGGTGGAAGAGAAGTGGCTAGGGGAGCTAGGGTTTCCTTAATTTGGGGCAAAATTTGGGGGAGTGGACAAATATATAGGCACAAGGAGCTAGGGTTGCCAAAATGGAGTGCGGTTTTCGGCCACCGGATCAGATTTGGATGGCCTAGATGATAGCAGTGGCTAGGAGTGGTTTGGTGGGCTGTTGGAGGGGTGTCTTGGGCCTCAAAGTGGAGGCACTTTGAGCCCACACAAATAACTGTTGGGGTAACAAACGGACTCGAAACGCAACGAGATTTGACAGGCGGGTTACACAAACCAAAACAACAACACACGACAAGTCTCGCGCCAAACTGGTAACGTTACACGGCCAAACACCAAAGTAGGCCTACTGGACGCCACGGACATGTGAGGGAGCTCCGGAACGCGAAACGAACAACGGGAAGGAACGCGTGGAACCGGATGCAACCGACAACACAAATGCAATGCGATGCATAAGATTACATGATATGAATGAATGCCACACACGCACACAACAAAACGACGAAAACCCGAAAGACAAAGAACCCTGAATGGAATAGATGAAGCCGGAGATATATTATATGCCCAAAAGGGAAAGTATTACATCCGGGGCATTACAGATTTGCAACTTAATACCAGCGAGATGTTCTGGATAGATATCTCAAGGTGGATGATTAGTAGTAGATATTGATGGATTTCAGTCTACTTACTTTGGCGTACAGCCCACGCTTTGAACCTCAACCTTTCTTGTAATGTAGTCAGCATTGGTTTGCGTTCGTGGTCCTGTCAATTGCCCAGCTGTAATTCGTTTACCTCGCATAGCTGTTTTATCGTCTTTCGGGAGAGAGACATCACTAGTGAACATCATGAGACTCCGGTCCATATTACCATCATTGATCACATCCGCTATTTACTTTTCGCTTTTACTTACTATTGCAAACACTATCTATCACTACTATCACTTGCATTTAATCCTTTGTGAACTACAAGGCCGGAGGGATTGACAACCTCTCTGTACTCGTTGGGAGCAAAGTTATTTGTATCTGTGTGCAGGTCCACGTTGATTGCTAATATCTGGCGCCGTTAGCAGTTGACACCTACTTGTTGAACTTAGGAGTCTCTGGGGATTCGATCCTTGGCATCTTTGCTAAGGGAAAAACTTCCGCAACACTGCATCTCACACCTTCCACTTGGGATAAACAACGAGGGGTTAGAGGTCCATCACCTGACGGGCGAGCGTGCTGCCGGGTGAGCCACCTTGCCGCCCTTAACGCAGCCGCTCGAACTGTCGAGTTTGACTCGAGTCAGAGTCGAGAGCCTTGCCAATTGCGGAAGGCTACCCTACCGTTTCCAAGGCAACCATTCGAACTGTTGAGCGGACTCGAAATAGAATAAAGGCATTGCCGGTCGGGAAGGGGCCCATTTGCGTACAAGTTTCTTTTTGTACAAAGAACGACATCTCCGAGGATAATAACTTTATATAATTGAATGGAAATATCCAGGGTTCAATGTAACTTAGCTTTTATCTGTAGCCGCTCGAGTGCTGATCTTCCGGCCTCCTTCCTTCTCTATGAGCCACGAAGACGAAGGAGCGTCGGGCAAACTGCTAGAGCCGATTATCACAACTGCGCCATGCCCCCTACCGTGCGCGTCAAAGATGTCGGTGTATTGAGAATGACACCTATGGGATCAGAAGAATCCCTACTACGGTTGCGGGGCGCGGGGTTGAGAGAAGAGCGGATCAAACAGATAGCACACGGTTCCTTTACCCAGGTTCGGGCCGCGAGGATGCGTAAAACCCTACTCCTGCTTTGGTGGATTGTATATCTTTGTCCTTCAGCTAGCTATGGGGCGTGAGGAGCTCCAAAAAGCCGAATCCCCCTCCTGGTCGCCTCGGGCCTCCTTTTATAGGGAAAAGGGGTCGCCACAGTGGCACACAGGAGGTGGAAAGGGTACAGTGATGCGAGGTTATCCCTCGCATTACATGACAAGGCGCATTTAATGCGTCTAGCTTAGGTATCCTTGCTTTATCGGGGACGGGGGAGTCATCCATCTTGTCCGTCGCTGCTCCTTCTTGCGTCGAGACGCGCCCTGGCCAGCGATGCCTGAGATGCCATGTTGGCAGGCTGGCAGCTGAGGTGGCGCAATGGTGGGTCTCCACTAAGATCTGCATGTCGCCACGCAGGTGCCTGCCCAGCTGGTTGGGTGGGCAGCTGCATGGGGCGGTGGAAGCTTAGTTGGCGTGGGCCTGATGGTGGCCCTGCGGATGTCCTCGGCAAGGGCCTTGCCGGGGCCCCGGCAAGGGTCTTGCCGCGGTGCCCGCTGTCATCCCCAGCAAGGTGCTTGCCAGAGGTCTTGTGGTCTTCCTTGGCTGGGATCCCGCCAAGGGTCGTCGTCTTCGTGCGTGTCTGATCTTGAATGTCTTCACAAAGATCTGCATGCCACTACGAGGACATCTCCCGAATCCTTGCCCCATGCGGGCAGTGGACTCAAGGGGGATTTGCTTCGTAGGCGTGGGGCGAATTGCCGCGGCAAGGGTCTTGACGGGGCTGCTAAAGCCGGCCCCGGCAAGGATCTTGCCGGGGCTGCTAAAACTGGCTCCCGGCAAGGATCTTGTCGGGGGAAGCCGCTTCGTCCCTTTGCTCTTTGTGGTCTTGGCTTTGGGCTTCAGTTCCATCGAGCTTCGGTCTTAACCTGGCTCACCTCCCTTGTCGTGCTTGGTGTGGTGGTGCCCGTGGCTCAGACTGCCCGTGCACAGTCATAGGGGTACAAAAAGTGTACCCCTCTTTTTGTACACCGACACACCATGACTCAGCCAACAGTTGTTCAAGTTCATTATTATCTGGTTGAACTTGAATGCAATAAGTTGAGTCATAATAAAATAACATGATGCAACTACAATGCATGAGCATGATATCAACATGAGCATGGAGGTGCAACATAATCATCGAGCATAACCACAATGAAGCATATATCCAAATGAGCATGGCATACTGACTAGCATGAATATCACAAGTATAACCCTACTCATGGCATACATGAGTACTAGCATCATAAATAAATACCATGCAAGAACATAGCAAGAACACTACCAAGTAATCATGTAACTAACTAGTTGCAACAGAACATGCTTATCACGGTACTTGACAGACAACAAGCATGCATCAAGACTACTACTAGCATGTACTTCTAAGACCAAGCATAACATGTGAACATGATACTAACAAGTAGTACAAGATAACTAGAAGCATCAGATCATAGCATGACAGTGAACATCAAACCACGAGCAAAACCGAAACAATGATAGTAGTAGCAAACAAGTAGACATATAATAGGCAAACTTTTATTAAATATTCAAGTTGAAAACCATGGCTACTGCATGGCTATCATGCAAGTGGCTATTGTGGCTTGCCAGGGGTGATCGAGACTCCGGGAAGAAGTGCGGTGAAGCCACGGAACGAAATTTTGAAACGCTTCTCTCTCGGAGGGGTTGATTAGAGGCAAGGGCATAATGGTCATATTCAGAATGTTAACACATGGTGCAAATGATACCAACAGAACAGGTTCGACGAGACAAAGACGTGAGCGTTGGTTTCACCTGATTCGGTCACGAAGATATGAAGGGTAGAAGCTCAGGGACCAATCTGCAAAAAAGTATATTCACAGATGGGTCCCTGAGTGGATAAGACAAAAGCGCAGAATCAGAAATACGCTTTGAGAACTGGAAAACGTACTTTGGGATGACGCAGAAAGAAACTAGGCTTTCAAAGATAGAAAACGTATTATAGAGAATACGTCTCCACTTAACTGATGTGGCAATGCGGGGTCAACGCGTTGAGGATGTCACGCGGGGCCCGTGTGGAGGTGGGTCCCGCCTGGTCTGGCCCGGTCGTATTCTTCCTCCCCTCGTTCTGTTCCTCGACCGAATAGAGGAGGCGAGGCAGGGGAACGCCAGCGCCGGCCTGGCTACCTCCGGCCACCCCCGGCCAGGGAGAGGCCACCGGCGGGCGTGACTCGGCCAGCCGCATCCATCCAGAGGAAAGGGGCATGCCCGGGAGGGCGGGGGAGGCGGCGAAAGGAGGAGGCAGGGGAGGACAGTGAGGTGGGGTGGTGGTCATGTTCGGTGCTATGGCCAACTCGGGTGAGGGGTAGGTAGGTGGGGTGGCTTGCCGGACGGAGGGGGTGTCACTGGTGGTGGCAGAAGAGGGAATGGGCTCACTGGGATTTAGGCCGGAGAGAGCGGTGGCCACGATGGCCATGGTGGCAATGGCGAGCACAGAGAGCTCTAGAGGCTCGGGCGAGAGTCATGGAGGGGCTAGAGGAGGGAGTAGATGAGCTTGGTGAGGTCGGGGCACCTCGGGGCTGGATATTTATAGCCGGGGACGAGATGGCCGAGCCAGATGCCGCCGCTCGCGTTCGGCCGAGCTCTGGCGACGGACAACGATCACGGGGAGGCGAGGAACGCGACGACGGGGGTGTGCATGAGCGACAGAGGTGCACTGTGCAGGAGGGGCCGAGGGGCGCAGGGGAGGTGCGGCCGAACGCCATTAAGGCTTAGTCGGCCATAGTGCTCCCATGGGCGCGCAGCGACGAGCGCCAACGAGGTGGCTTCTGGAGGGAGAGACGAGTCCGTGGGGAAGAGAACGACGAGTGCAAGCTATAGGGCAGGGCTGGTTGCGCGAGAGCGACGAGAGGAGGTTGGGCCCGAGCAAAACAGCACGCATCTCGCGGCCATGGCATGCCAAAGCGGTGGTCACCGCGTGACCATGGACATTCAATGCGCTCTGGCACCCGAGTTGGTGTCTAGTAGAAAGACCTTGGTGACCTTAGTATAGATGAAGAAAGAAATTGGTCCACGGGCAAAGAAGTGATTTGCACTTAGCTCTAAAGTAAACCAGCAGCCAAGTGTTTGTGCTGTGCTGTGGGGACAACAACTTGGTAAACCAGTAACTAAGTTGTTTGGCGATGATCTTACACTAAGATGATGTAGATCACCAAAAATCAGACTAATAGAAGGAGTTTAGATGAGGGTTGCTATAGAAAGTGCAAAACTGGCCAGATTAGGGCACAATGATATTGCACTCACATACTTAAGTGTCATGAGCTGTAATTTGGTGGAGACGGATTATATGACCATATGGAGCTGCTGTAAAAATTCCATGCCATTTGGAATTACCAAAGTGGCACTTGCTTCACAATGCTCCATTCTGGACAGAGACTAGGAAAATTTACTAAGGGTAAATGGCTGAGTGGATTGAGCCAAAACTTGGTGGAGGGAGTAGGTATAGATATAAGAATGTCCTAGTAAATTTTCAACTCAAATGAAGCAAGGTAAAATAGAGTTGCTTCACAAAGTGAAAATTTGACCAGAAACCAAGATTTGGAGTTGAGCTCACATAAATGATCTCCATGAGCTCAAATTTGGTGGTGATGCATGATTTGGTCAAATGAAGGATGTGACAAAGTTTCAACTCATTTGGACATGCCTAGAATATACTTCCTTCACAAAGTTCCTTTCTGGACAGAAACTTTGGAAAATCACTGAAAAATATTTACTAGGCAAATGTATCGACAGGAAAAGATGTCCACAAAGTTTGGAGGCCATTGGGCAAAGGTAAATAGCACTTGCTTCACAAAGTGCCATTTAGAGAAGAATAGGAAAATTATTATTGGAGGATTATTTTTGAACATGGCAATGAAATGTTTTGCCATATTTGATCAAGGTATGACCCCAACAATTTATGAGAATTATTTGGGAATTTTTAGAATGACAGAGATATAGGTTGCTTCACAACCTAGGGTAGAAAGAATTATTCCTTTAATAGAAAAGGAGTATTCCTTGGAAAAAGAATATTGGGTTAGGTTAAGGATGGAACTGACATGGTCTTGGGATGATAAGGAGGATGGCAAGCCACTATAAAACCTAGGAAGACATGATCTTCCCAAGTTTCAGAACCACACAGCCACTGAAAAGCAAATAAAATCAAGAAATCCAAGAAAATTAAAAGAAAAAGAAAAGGGCAAAATCCAGGCTGTCACATCCACATCAGGCACATGTCACTTTCTAGGACGATCTCTTGTGTGTTGGTCTTCAAAGAAACAGAACGCAGTGTCTCTCTCCACCGCTGAAGCTGCTTACATTGCTGCTGGATCTTATTGCGCTCAGCTTCTGTGGATGAAGCAAACTCTTAAGGACTATGGCATCAACATGGTGAAGGTGACTCTCTTCTGTGATAATGAGAGCGCCATCAAGATTGCTCACAATCTCGTTCAGCACTCGAAGACAAAGCACATTGAGATTCGTCAGCACTTTCTCAGAGATCGTGTGATCAAGAAGGACACTGAAATCATACATGTAAACAACAAAGAGGACCTGGCATATATCTTCACTAAGCCCTTGGATGAGAAAAAGTTTTGCAAGCTACGGTGTGAGCTAAATATCCTATAATCCTTGAATGTCATGTGATTGGACACACATCCTAACGCTTATGCATTTTGATGACTTAGATGTGCAACACACGAAATAACATATGTCTTCAATTCATGAAGACATACACTCTGAGTGTGAATACATTAATGTGGAATTCGACTCTGGAGCGCCACAATAATTGTGCGTTGTGTCCTGGTCTAATACTTCATATACGGTGGGTAACGCCACCACCAAACTTTCTTGAAGTTTTTCATTTGGCGTCTTGACTGCACTATCTTCTTACTTGGTTTGTCTTCAACATCGTTTGTCTTCAAGATTTATCTTCTCAATGTTGATTTGTTTGGCTTTTCTGACATATCTGTATAGGTGTTCTGTCCTCCATAGCATTCACATATTGCTATGTCTTCAGATTGTTTTTCTAAGTGAATGTGATCGGACCCAAACCCTCTCCATGCTATATCTCTCCAACTCTCTCTACCTATTTATATACATTCTGTTGACACGTGTCGAATGTCTTCACTGTGTCCTTGTCAACAGAAGAAATGGAGACACACAATTAAATCTGTTTTCAATGCCTTATCCTTTTTGCCCGAAAACCAGAGAAACTAAAACGTCCATCCGACAAACCAGGCGTGCGTGGGGTCGTGGCTCAACTCTCCATAAGTTGCATGCTAGCCACGTGTCGTTCAGAAGTGAACCGCCAGGGGTACCTTCGTAATTGCACTGAGCCGCCATATCTCCTTATAAATACTCCACTCTCGCGGTCATAATTTCTTCTCCCACCTCTCGTGGTCATAATTTCTTCTCCCACCTCTCGCCATCTCGCTCAACCTACTACAAAAAAAAGACACATCCGTGACATTTTGGGCCGAACGAAACATTTTTCTCTCATACTTATTACACTTCTATGACAATAATTGTGACAAAACACGGTATCATCATAGATGTGGTGGGTTCCTACATCTATGACAAAAAATCATGACAGAAAATCGGCTTTTCTTCCTGGGCGGGCCGGAGACGCAGCTGCATGACATTCTTTGGGCCGTCCATGACGGAAAAAACCGTGGTAGAAGTGAGGGCGAGGAAAATATCGGGGTGTTCCCGGTTACGGTGGGTGGTCGGGGACGAGCGATGCGCGTTTCTCTCGTACACGCACGCGCGTGTGTAACACCCCAAAAATTTAAACATGATTTGTTTTTTAAAATTTTGCCAGGAAATTAAATTTTTCACCTTGTGGGTTTTCTTTGATTTCAGAACCACTTTTTTCTTTGATATTATGGAGTTTTTACCCCAAGTGAAAACTTTTCAAATATATTATTGGACTTGTTTACCCTCTCAAGAAAAACATTTCTTTCACCAGGAGAATTATTTCTATAATTATTTTTCCTGAGTTTTACTTCTTTTAAAATGATTATTCCTAAGTTTTGAAGCCCCTTTTGCACTGCAACCCTTTGATAGATGCATTTAGAAATTCCACCAAAATTTGGGGATGTTAGTAGTGGTGTATAATTCATCTTTATGAAAAAACCCAGTGGTGTTCTTTGAAAAATTTGAGCAAATCATCCTCTTTTGCTCTTTGGACCAGATTGGCATTTTCTACTGCAAGCCTAATCATTTTTGCTCTAGTGACCATGAGCTTTTTCCTGCTTGTAGTACAACCTACCAAACTCTCAAGTCCAGGAGAACGGATCCATTGGAGTATATTTGGTCCATGATATTATACCCTTTTCTTTCTGTCCAGATTTGATTTTCTAGAAAACTTACACTAGCAAGTTTCTGGTATTGACCAATTAACCTTGCCACCATCTCCTACAACTAAAGAGACACTGGTCTGGAGATTTCGGCCACCCCAGGAGCTGCCTAGATGCCCTTGGCATTTTGTAAAACACCTTGGGTGCATGGCCAATTTGGCATGATTTTGGGTTTGCATTACAAGCTTGATCTACTGACCCAGCAACCTTGTCCACTAAACTCTTAGATGCCTCCAACCTAGACCTATTAATCCCCAGCCCCACCCAGGCCTTCTAGCATGCCTTGGCATTTTGCCGAACAATTGTCGTGCGTGCCCGGAGCACGAGCAGAGCGCATGTTTTGCACGTGCGTGCGCACGCGTCACAGCGTCCCACTGCCGCCTCCCCACGCTCGTTCTGGTCCCTCCCCAGTCACAACCAACACGCTCGGCCCCTCCCGTGTCGCAGAGCCACACTGGCGCCCTACAGCACTGCCATCAGAGCTTCCTTGGCGGCACGACTGCGTCCACAGTGCGCCCCTGCCATGGGCGGTGCCGCCCGAGCCACTCCAGCGCGCCAGCTGCCCCTGGAGAAACTCAAGCTTATCCACGAGCCCGTCCGCTAGCGCCCGTCGCCTCCACGTCGCACTGCTGCAATAGAATGGCGGTTCGCCGACGATCTTATCCCCGGCCGCCGCGGAACCAACCTAGCCACGCTATAAATAGGAGCTCCGAGCTCGTCCAAGCACTCAGGCGACCTCAAGACACCTCTCTAGAACCCCCGCAACCAGCAATCAATGGGGGAAGCTGTCTTCCTCATCTCCGGCCAGTTCGGCCGCCACCGCACTCCAGCTCCGTTCGCCGCGAGCAGGCCCTCTCCCATCCATCCAGCGCCACCACCCGACTCCCCTTAATCGTGCAGCGCTACCCAAACCCTCAACTTCGACCAGGAGCCACCGTAGCCAAGACCCCGAAATCCACCCGAAGCCACCTCCGCCGCGGAGCTTGACGCTGGCGATTCCCTCCACCCCCACCAACCTAGCAACCACCGGGAGGACCGCCTCAGACTGGCGGATCCATCCTCACCCTCAGAACCCCGGAAGGAGCCATGGCTCGTCGACGGCGATCGCCGGAACCCATGCCCCGCTCGGACAGAGGAGGAAGGAGGCGCGACGACTGGTCAAACCTGACTAGTGGGCCCAAGGGACCCACTGCCAGTGACCCAGCGACGACCCGCGCCAGTTTAAGTGGAGGCGTAAACCCCTGAAGTACGTCTCCTCTGCCTCGGAAGCGTATTCTCCCCGAAATGTTTTCTTTTTCTTGTTTTATTTAAAAACATAATATTAACTAAACTTTGACTGGCTATAACTTTATAAATATAAGTCCAAATGACTTGATTCTTTTTCTGTTATTCCTCAAATTTGGTCTAGTTTATTTTCATATTTATTTGAAAATTTTCCTAACAACTTTTTTGTACTGTTTTGAAACTATGTGTTGATTTCAAATCTTCTTTAATAGGATTTTTGAAGAGGGAAGAAACTTTCTAAAGTTTTGGGAATGCACCCTGCCTCTCCACAACTTGAAGGCAAGCATTCTGAACCCTGGCCTAATGCTTGTTGTGTGTTGTTTGATACGATTACAACACCACCTTGGCACGGAGTTTCGATAATTTTATGTGATGATGTGAGCATGCTCGTGGGTGCATGATGATGTTTCCTTGCTGTTGGAAATTAATATACTTGTGATAGTAGTCACCCTCGTTTACCTTTCATGCCTACTAGAAGTAATCCGGGAGAGTCTCTGTCTTGGGTAGACACGAGCTCGTTACTAATATTTCGTTGGGACGAGTATAGTCAGTAAGGCATGATAAGGTATGGTGAACGGTGATTCTGTCTGTTGGTGTGGATCATATTTGCTATGCTAATCATGCAGGTGATGCTTTAACCTCCTAAGTCGACCATAGATCGAGTCCTGTTCCAGTAACCCCCATACTTGTTTCGTACTACCACTTGTCCCTGCCATATGCAGGGTACGGTTCAGTAAGTTGTCAACCCCTTTCTAGCACACACCGTACAGAGAGGCCATGGTGGAAGATACCGGCTGCATCCGGTAGGCATGCCACCTGGTCCGGGAGCATGGGTGTTTCCGGTGGGGACCGAGAGGGGGGCACCCCTTAGAGCGCGCGATATAAGTTTGATCCCATGCTAAGCGAGGTTGTAGCCTCCCCACTTAGAGTTTTGCTTGACGGGTGTCGTGGGTGATTCCAGACACCGGTAAGTTAGGCTGGTGTGTGCGGTCAGGTGTGTTTTCGAAGGAAAGGCCGTAGACGGAATTAGTCCCGATGGACTAAAGGAATCCGTTACTCGTGGGTAAAGAGTACACCCTCTGCAGAGATTATATCTATTCGAATAGCCGTGTCCATGGTTAAGGACTATAGTCTGGGATGGGTCAAGTGTCGGTCTTAGTGTCAGTCTTCGGAGGAAAGATTGCTAAACCAAAACATGGATCATGACTTGTGACTTATGATGAGTATTGTTATTATTATTATTATGGACTAACCATTTATATTATTTGAGTTATTAAGTATCCCTGGGACGGTTCTACCTCCTAGATATTCACTATGATTAATTTATTTATAAGCCCTTTATGTGGTGTCGCTCAGACGCCCGACTGTGGCATGCTTGTTATTTCTTTTATTTATAAGCCCTTTATGTGACGTCGCTCAAACGCCCTACTGTGGCATGCTTGTTATTTCTTTTATTTATAAGCCCTTTATGTGACGTTGCTCAGACGCTCAACTGTGGCATGCTTGTTATTTCTTTTATTTATAAGCCCTTTATGTGGTGTTGCTCAGACGCCCGACTGTGGCATGCTTGTTATTTCTTTTATTTATAAGCCCTTTATGTGACATCGCTCAGACGCCTGACTGTGGCATGCTTGTTATTTCTTTTATTTATAAGCCCTTTATGTCACGTCGCTCAGACGCCCGACTGAGGCATGCTTGATTTTATTTTTTTCTCCCTGATTGCATATTCATGTTTTATATGAATAACCTGCTTGCATCGTGGATTATTATTTCGTGACTGACGTAGTGATCATCGAATATTTCCGAGCATTATTATCTTTTTTTATATTGTACCCGTGTTCATAATGTTTGTGAGTACATTCAAAGTACTCACTGGCCTGTCCCTAGCTATTGTCTTGGCCAGTTTCCTTGCATGGAGAGGAGCGTTGCGATGACCGCCCCGGAACCTACGCAATGGTGATAGCAGCCCCGCAAAGATAGGAGTTATCCTGGTCAGCTATTCCCGTGGGAAATGGAGTCCCATAGACACTGATGAACCACAAACCGCTTCCGCCATCAGCCACTAGAAATCTTGTGTTGTACTCACAGGCCAGAATGGTCTTGTACTACATATTTTGTATTTTTTTCTTGGAATTCCTGTATGCAGTGGTGCCTCATCAGCTAACAATAATCATGGGGCTGGTGAGCACAAGGGCCATTCTCTGGGAGATTTATCCCAAAAACCCGGTCCTGATAGTGTGGGTGTGAGGCGTTGGGCTCTAACTAAACCCGAGCGATTGCACTGTAGGCTACACGTTACTGAACACGAGCGATCGATTGATGGCTGTTAACAGAACCCGATCGAACGGTTCCTTCGCTACTGCTGCTAACTGAAGCCGATCGATGCTGCCTCTGCATGAACAGTGAGCGTTGCTGGTGGGTTGGATGAACAGTTCACGGTGGGGGTGGCTGAACCAGACCCCGTGGTGTTGCCTCTGCATGAACAGGACCCCGTTCGATCGAGCCGGTTGGGGCTGCATGAACAGGACCCCGTGGAGGGCTGCATGAATAGGACCACCCCGTGGAGGGCTGCCTGAACAGTGGACGGTGGAGGGCTGGATCAACAGTAGCCCATGGAGGGGTGGTTGAACAGGAGCCCGTGGAGAGGGCTGGTTGAACAGTAGCCAGTGGAGTAGTGCGTGGTGGAGGCTGAACAGTCGCACGTGGAGGATAGAGGAGGTCAACGGTGGATGAACAGTAGCCCATGGATGCTGGAGGGGGTCGACGGTAGTGACGAATAGTATCCCGTGGAGTCTCGTTTTGCGGTATGCCACACCCCTCCCGATGAACAGGACCCCCTCTTCGACCGTAGCGCTCCAACACAAGTCCGTTTCCTCTATTTTGCGGTATGCCACACCCCTCCCATCATCAGGACCCCCGTTTCGACCATAGCGCTCCAACACAAGTCCGTTTCCTTCGTTTTGCGGTATGCCACACCCCTCCCGATCAACAGAACCCCCGTTTTGACCGTAGGGGGTCTGTTTCCTCCGTTTTGCGGTACGCCAGACCCCTCCCGATGAACATGATCCCGTTTCGAATGTGGCCGGTCGAACACAAGGTCGTTTCCTCCGTTCTACGGTACGCCAGGCCTCGTTTCCATCGTTTGTTCCATCCAAGCCCTCCCGATGAACACGACGACGCATTCCGTTCTGACCTAGCTGGTTGGCTTCCCATGAACACGACGACGACGTTGTTTCTCTGTTCCGACCCAGCCATGTACACGAGCCCTGGCTGTACGTACGCGCGAGTAGGCGTTTGAGACCTCGCCCGTATGTACGTACGTGGTCGTATTTTCTTTCTTGCACCCTGGTCGTAGTACGTACGTGTACATGCTACATGTGCGCCTCTGCTACGACACGTGCGCGCCTCTACACCGACCAGTATGTACGTACACGTTCGCGACCAAAATGACAACGCTACGTACGCTTCGACCAGGTGGGTCCCGACTGTCAGGCACTTCCTTGCGTGTGAAGATGTAGCTGGTGGGTCCCAGCAGCCAGGGGGGCAAATCGTTTTTTGCCCGGACGCACTTCCTTGCGTGCGAAGATGTAGCCAGTGGGTCCCAGCAGTCAAGGGGAAACGTTTTTTTTTTGGCGAAATACGGTGGCCCATCAAGCGGGTCCCCGATGTCAGGTGGTGGAATAATTATTTTGCGCGTAATAAGGAGGCACTTCCTTGCTGCGGCCGTGGACCCAGCTGTCAGCCTCTCCACGTACAGTACTCTTCCGATGGAAGCCGTTCCTTGAGCACGTTGACCACGCCGCCCCGAGAGCACCATGGCGGTGAACGGCGGCGAGGCCTAGGAAGGGGACGACGCGGAGCTGAGGAAGATATGGCAGTGGAAGCCCGCGTGGAGAGGAGTACGAGGGTTCACTGGTTCGGCTGTGGTGTGAGGCTGCCGTTGCCGCAGAATAATAGGGGGTGTGGGTGAGTGGAGGGATGGCCTGGCTAGCGGTGGGAGTAGTAGGGGGCGGTCAGGACTCCGCGGCAGCACAACCAACCACGGGAGGCATGAGCACGAGGCACGACCAGCGCTGGTTTGCTAGCTGGTTTGGGTGGTTGGAGCAAGAAGACCAGAGGTTGAAGAAGCACTACGGACGTTGGATGGACATCGTACGGTCACTCGAGCTAGAATCATGCATATTGACTAATTTGACAAAGCCCTCCATCCCCGTCAACTTAGTAGGCCCACAAGTCATCCTGCCACTATACTGGGTCCCAGCTAAGAGGGGGAGTATTCATTTTTTTTGCGTAATAAGGAGGCACTTCCTTGCGTGCGAAGATATAGCTGGTGGGTCCGAGCAGTCAATGGCGGTAACCTTTTTTTCGCGAAATAAAGAGTCCCTTTCGGTGGGTCCCAGATGTCAGGTGGAGGAATCATTATTTTGCGCGTAATAAGGAGGCATTTCCTTGTGTGTGGCCATGGACCCAGCTGTCGGCCTCTCCACGTACAGTCCAGTTCAGATGCATGTCGGTCGTTGACCACGTTGACTAGGCCGCGCCGAGAGCACCAGGGCGGTGGACGACGGCCAGGCCTAGGAAGGGAACGACATGAAGCCAGGGAAGACTCAGCAATTGTTTCCCACGCGGAGCAGTACGAGGGTTTACTGGTTCGTCTGCCGTCCCCAGAGAAAACAACAGGTGTGGGTTAGTAGAGGGATGGCTAGGCCAGCGATGGGAGTACGATGGGGTGGTGAGGCCTGCGCGGCAGCACAACCGGCCACGGGGAGGAGAGAGCAGGCAGTCCCGCCGGCGCTTGTTTGAGCTACTGGAGCAGGAAGAGCAAAGATTGAAGAAGCACGACGGCCGTTGGATGGACATTCAACAGTCACTGCTTGTGCGCCAACCTTTTTTTAGGAAAGCCTCAAATCTGTGGAAAATATCATACATCCCATCTGCCATTATAAACAATAATTTAGAACCCATTTGCTAATTCTTACGGGTTTTTTGGAGCCCATATTTTTTTATTAGCATTACAGCCCATATTGTGGCCACGGTTAAAAAATTATATGAAATTTTGCATATTTCGGTGCGGTCCGAACTGTTTTTAATCCCGAAATTTCGAATCACATCCAAACTGATTTTAAAAATAGATGTATATCAATATAAAATCAAACAAATTGTCCACGCATAAAAATAAATGCAATTTGAAATCTCGAAATGAAAAAAATTGAAACTAATTGCCGGTTTGATGTGTTTTAAAAATGTACAGCCCATTTCTCATTACTCATAGGCCATTTTCTCGGCCAGCCCAATGAAGCTCTCCTTGTCTTAAAAGATTTGCAGCCCAACTGGCCTAACAAAGCGACTTACTTGGCAAATAAAAAAAACTGGGCTGTGGTCGTGGACCCAGCTGTCAGCCTCTCCACGTACAGTACTCTTCGGATGGAAGTCGGTCGTTGACCAGATTGACCACGCCGAGCCGAGAGCACTAAGGAGGTGGACGACGGTGAGGCCTAGGAAGAGGACTACGTAGAGCCGGGGAAGACGCGGCAGTGGATGCCCACACAGAGAGGAGTATGAGGGTTCACTGATTCGACTGCGGTGTGAGGCTGCCGTCGCCGCAGAATAACAGGGGGTGTGCATGAGTGGAGGGATGGCCTGGCCAGCAGTGGGAGTAGTATGGGGGCAGCGAGGCCTCCACGGCAGCACAGACGGCCACGGGAGGCCGGAGTAGGCGGCACGACCGGTGCTGCTTTGGGCGGCTGGAGCAAGAAAACCAAAGGTTGAAGAAGAACTATGCCCGTTGGATGGACATCGTACGGTCACTGGAGCTAGAATCATTCATATTGACTAACTTGACAAAGCCCTCTGTCCCCATCAACTTAGTAGGCCCACAAGTCACCCACCCACTATGGTGGGTCCTAGCTAGCAGGGGGGTATTCATTTATTGTGTGCGTCATATGGAGGCACTTCCTTGCGTGCGAAGATATAGCTGGCGCGTCTGACCTATCATTGGGTGGGACATTTTTTTCGCAAAATACAGAAGCCCTTCGCATGGGTCCTAGCTGTCAGGTGGAGGAATCATTATTTTGCGTGTAATAAGGAGGCATTTCCTTGCGTGCGGCCATGGACCCAGCTGTCAGCCTCTCCACGTACAGTCTACTTCCGATAGATATCGTTCATTGACCATGTTGACCAGGCCGCGCTGAGAGCACCAGGGCAGTGGACGACGGCGAGGCCTAGGAAGGGAACAACACGGAGCCAGGGAAGACTCAACAGTTGTTTCCCACACTAAGGAGTACGATGGTTTACTGGTTCATCTGCCATCCCGGAGAAAATAGCAGGTGTGGGTGAGTAGAGGGATGGCTAGGCCAGCGATGGGAGTACGGTGGGGCGTTGAGGCCTGCACGGCACCACAGCTGGCAGCGGGGAGGAGAGAGCAGGCCTTCCCACTGGCGCTTGTTTGAGCGGCTGGAGCAGGAAGACCAGAGATTGAAGAAGCACGATGGCCGTTGGATGGATATCCAACAGTCTCCGCTTGTGCGTCAACCTTTCTTTAGGAAAGCCTGAAATCTACGGAAAACATCATACAACCCATCTTCCATTATTTCTAATAATTTACAGCCCATTTGCTAATTCTTAAGGTTTTTTTGGAGCCCATATTCTTTTTGTTAGCATTACAGCCCATATTGGGGCCACAGTTAAAAAATATTACGAAATTTTGCATATTTCGGTGCAGTCCGAACTGTTTTTAATCCCAAAATTTTGAGTCACATTTAAACTGATTTTAAAAATTGTAGCCCATATTGGGGCCACAATTAATGTATATCAATATAAAATCCAACAAATTGTCCACGCATAAAAATTAATGCAATTTAATATCTTGAAATGAAAAAAATAAATTTGAAACTAATTGTCGGTTTGATGTGTTTAAAAAATGTACAATCCATTTCTCATTACTGATAGGCCATTTTCTCGTCCAGCCGAATGAAGCTCGCCTCGTCTTGAAAGATTTGCAGCCCAACAGGCCTGACAAAGCGACTTACTTGGAAAATAAAAAAAAAACTGGGCTAGCCATTTTCAGAAAGAAAAAATAACTACTGGGCTGGTTTGTGGTAAACATAAAAGAGAAGGTTGTCTAGATAGGCCAGAGTGCCCCGCACAGCCCAGTTGACACCCTGCTTCCGTCTCAAAAACAAAATTAGATAAATGCCACTCCAATTATAGCGATTCATAAAAATGCCACTACAATTTCCAAACTTTGAAAAAATGACACTTCAATTTTTGCAAACTTTGGAAAATCTCAGTGCAATTTGCAAACTTTGAAAAACGCCACTCCAGACTTCGAAAAATGTCACTGGAAATGGCATGAAATTTCATTTTCAAAGTTTGGAAATTGCAGTGGCATTTCTCAAAAACACCAAATTTGGAGTCGCATTTCTCAATATAACCCAAAACAAAAATAGCTGGGAGAGCTGCTGGGTCCCTGCTGTGAGCCGCTGTTGTGCAATTCTCTCGTTTATTGACTACGTTGGCAATGGCATGGGACCCAGATGTCAAAAATCCATTAGGAGAAGCCATTTTTTATTGGCTTGGAATAAGGAGGCACTTGCTTGCGTACTGCCATGACCTTGGCGGGTCCCTGCTGTCATCCTCTCCCCGTATAATCATCTCCTAATTGTGTACGCGTCAACTTGGTAGGCCCACAAGTCAGCCTCTAAACCCGTGGAGGATAAATACAACCCATTTAAAAAATAACATCCCATTCCATATGTTCAAACAAAAAGTTCAATATTCAGAGCAAAGTAACAGGACTTGTCCACATATAGAGTACTGAACTTACACGTTGATAACCATCATAGCCAAGTTAACTATCTACTCCCACTAATACTCTAGTAGCGTACAAGTACTAACTTACTCTTAGCTAGATGATGCCGGCCGCCATCTGCGGTACACGCTAAACACCGGCACCGGCGTCCTCCACCTCGCCTCGGACTTGCCAGAGGTGCGAAAGGGCGCGTTGCTCGCGCGTGTTGGCCCTTTCCATGTCGGCGTGGTCCACTGAAGCTTCGGCTTCTAAGCGGGAAACCCACTTGACGAGCTGGTAGTAAAAATCGGTGTCGCGAACGCGTGCTTGCCCGACAGCCTCCAGGGCTATTTTCTGGGTGCCGGCCTCCACGTAGTCGGCCCAACTGCTGGCGCTCTGCTCGCTACACAGAGCGTCGGTGCGCTGCTGCTCCATGTCCCGCTGGCGGCGCAAATCGGCGATACGCCGCTCCTCCGCCAAGCGGTCGCGCTCCAACCACTCATGCTCCTCCGCTAGGCGGTCGCACTCCAACAAGTCCTTGATCTCCGCATTGCCATCTAAAGACCGATAGAATGCCTCCTCCCTCCGTCTGCCTTCCGGTGAAAAACCGGACACTAGTTCCGGCGGTGACCGCCTCCGGCATCGCCTATCACGGACGGGCGGGGGCATGGCGGACGTGGCGAGAGCGAGGATAAGTGGCGAACGACGTCGGGACGGTGGGGGCTTATGAGGATAGGGCGAGTTGGGTCACGGTGCCACCATAGATGACCGGGAAACAATACTTATAGGCGGAAGGTAGCGTGACGGTCATCAGAATCCAATGCATAATTAAGCAGGCATGGCTTAGCGCGCCAGCTTGCCGTGGAAAACTAGAGAAACTGGAATTCTGACTGTGTCGTCCCGTCCCGTTCGTGCTGGGTCGCACGCCGGCATGACGGTCAAACAAGTGCACTCGAATCATCTCCCTCATTGCCAATAATGATTCCACGGATTTAAAACGCCCGCAACAATTAAAGCGCATCTTTTTTCGCATCAGTTAGCTGTCCTAATTACGGCCGGCTACATGCAGGCACTCAAAATCGCTCGCAGCCAGTACACGGAGCAGCATGCAATGAGTCGCAGCCGAGGGCATTAGTTGATGAACTTTAGGTGGGAGATAAGGCAAATGCGAACTCGAATCATCCAGATGAGGTACTCCCTCCTTGTCAAAAATCATTCCACCACTCATCATCTACCTTGGTTGGTGAGATTTTTGAATTAAGCCATGCAAACCGAAAAGGACGTAGTACGTGCATGATCCGCTATTTATTTGTGTAGGATCGAGTAGGTCATTTTTTGAATTGAGCCCTGCAAACCGGAAAGGAGGTAGTACGTGCGTGATCTGCTATTTATCCGTGTAGGATCAAGTAGGTCAGATGGTGTACGTGTACGATCGCATTAACTAATGAACATTCACTAGGAGATAAGGCATTTGCAAATGTTTTTGCTGGCAGTTTCTTCAGATTTGCATGGCATTTTCTTCAGAACAGCTTGTCACTTTCTTCAGAGGTAGGCATTTTTATTCAAAAAACTGCCACTTCGGATCTTGCGTCGCAACTAAAACTGCCGGGAGCGCATTAGTAGGCTAGCTAGTGATCGATCAGTAACTTGTAAACATTGAGCGAACAGATATAAGGAAATGTTAATGCATCTCAATGATTCACAGATCATATACAAATATGTAGCTCCAAAAGCAAAGATCAGCCACAACTAAAACCAACTAGTACGATTCCCATACATAAGACCAACATGTTAATGCATCTCAATGATTCACAGATCATATACAAATATGTAGCTCCAAAAGCAAAGATCTAGAAAAAACATATGTTCTTCCTACTAACATGGATGCTTCTCTTGGCCAACATTCAATACAGACTGAAAGACAAATTTGTTTGTGAAGTCTACAATTCCTCTTGCAAACGTAAGTGGTTTCACCAACAACTGGAACCATCAGAATAAACCACACATGATGGAGGAACATCCACAACAATATGATTTAGTCTTCTCTCGATCACACAGCGAGACTATTTTCGGAATACAAACTTTAACTTAGGTAAAATGATGCCCATTGTATAATCAGACCAAAGCAATGAAGCACCTAGTGTTGGCCAATAAATAGTACAGTACTACTTTGCCGCAGTCCATGAAGTGACTATCCAATCTTTCTGTGTCTATTTTCAAATGGCACTGCATGTAGTGACTATACTATTCTCTTGTGCAGTTCAACCAAAATTGTAGTCACTTTTTGTGTTTGCCAAATAGCAACGGGCAGACATCTCTGTCTGCACAAATATCAAGCAGCTAGTAAACATATACTCCACCTTGTATTTTTGGTTTAAACATGTCTCTTCCGCTTAGCATCTGTCATGTTTTGCACTGGACAATTTGATACAGTCATGTTTTGCCCTGGACAATTTCATACTAAATTGATTTGCTTGTTCAGAGCAGAAATATAGTGCCTATTCTTCATCAGGCCAAGGATATCCATGTTCGCAGTGATGGAAGAGGTGAAATCGATACAACCGAAATTGAGCATCCAATCATTGAATCCTGTCCTGCACCTCCAATGTAGGTCCACCCTGCCAATAAATTCACATGCAAATCACTAGTATTACTATCTAATGACAGTACAAAAATAGTAGCAAGATAGTAGCAAACCATGTACCTTCTTAATGAACAGCTCATAGTGCCACCAATTGGATATAAAGGTTTGGAAGAAAACATGCTCCTAATGTTGAACCAGTTTGACAGTTCCACTAAACTCGAGCATCCCTATTTGCATAGATATTGCAAGTGTGATTACTATAAAAGTGGCACTAGTTGAAGCATAGAGTCACAAATATAAGCATTCCAATTTCTTAATGGGAAAAGGTTTCTATAAGCTCTAGCACTGGAAGATTTCCATAAGCTCTAGCACTGGAAGATTTGTATAAGAATTAACAATACAAAATGTAAAGGTAACAAGTTTCAGCATTGGTATACTAGTTGTGCAAGAGCATTAAACCACATACAAAAGTCTGAAGGTAACTAGCATTATTATCTAATGACAGTATTAAAAAATTGCAAACCATGTACCTTCAAGGTAAATATCATTTCGAATTTGAGTGAACATGAAAATTGCTATCCAAATCTTAACAATGGTGTGGCTAGCTTTACTGGCAGTATTTGAGTGAACTCTACACCCTCTGTAGCAATGCTGAAACTTGTCACACATCTAGTACACCAATGCTGAAACTTGTTGCTCTGGGAAAGCTTGCCACACCTTATATATGTCGATAGGCTATTGCAACACCATTCAAATAGTACATATATACACTAATCCACTGGCTAGTGGAACAGTGGAGTAATTTTTTTATTACGGGGTAGAGTATAATGGTTTTACTTAACTAATCTCCATAAGCTAGCACTTGAAGATTTCTATAAGCATTAACAATACAAAATGTAAAGGAAACAAGTTTCAGCATTGGTATACTAGCTGGCAACAACATTAAACCAAATACAAAAGTCTGAATGTAACTAGCATTATGAACTAATGATAGTATTTTTTTTTTGCAAACCATGTACCTTGAAGGTATATATCATTTCGAACTCTAGAGGACCTAAAAATTGCTATCCCAATCTTGATAGTCGATTAAACATAAAACTTGACCAATCGAATAAAAGAAAATAGCCGGATAAGGAGGTGCCCACTCTTGACCTTTCCTCTTGTCTTCATAATTTTTTGTGCAGTTTAACCAAAATAAAATGACATCAGCGCCTTGGCATTTGGTGACACTGTACAAAAAAATTGACTTATCTCATGAAAGTGAGGTATGTAATCTATAAGCATTAACAGTGCAAAAATCTGAAGCTAGTAACAAGTTTCATCATTGGTATACTGGTTGTGCAACAACATTAGAATGCCATAGCTGAAAAATCTTTAATACATCCACAATCAACAGCTAACCCTGAAATAATCCAGAGACATTAAATGACATTGCTTAAATTTATCGATGGCATTAGACTGAGTGCGGTATTAGTTAAATGTGGCATCACTTTAGCAGTAGCATTGGTTGACTTTACCGCTGGCATTATACTAATAGCAAAAAAGTGGCAATAAGAGCATGGGAGACCCATTCGGACAGTGGGCGCACTAGTACGATGTACCTCCACGGACGCATAGAGTGGTGAGGGAGGTATGGTTGCCCAGAGCAAAAAATATCCAGGCAGCATATGTGGATTACGTCCCATTTTTGTTATGTTCAGCCACCTTTTTCCTTTATGAGGACAACAAACTGATCGACCTAGTCATTCTCTATTGCGTTGTCATGCCTTTCTACCCTTCTTCAACCAAGAGACACGAGACTCGTTCCTTAGCTACTGATTTTCCCCTTTTCAACCTAGATGCGGGTTCGATGCCTACTCTCTTGGACAGTACAGTCTCCCTTCCTTTCGTTATTCAACCCAGACATGGATTAGTCTGCATGAAGTAGGGTTTCCTTTAATAGTGCAAATTAAGGTTTTCGTCTGCATGACCAGCAAAGCAGAGGATAGCAAATTGGGAAGATGGTGGAGTGGAAAAAGATCCACATGCAGCGACATGGCAGATGGGGCAATAGAACAAGGGTATGGTTCGAAAAGAGGTAGCATACATGAGGGTCTGCGGGAAGTGGCTTCGCTCGTGGTCGTCGTCCTCCGCACGCACTATCGCAGCGAGCTTGGGGACGGAGGCCATCCCGCGCGGGCGCTAGATTTGAGAGGACGGCCTTGTCGTCATAGCATGACCTCGCTTGCCGACGACGAGTGCGTCAACGCTCCACGTCCTTTTCTTTGCCGGCGGATCTGTGACCACCGGTGAGGAGGGAGAGAGAGGCCGTATTTTTTAGATCTGGAGAGAGGGTGATTGTGTGAGAAGCAAGTGGGCAGCCCTTAGCAAGAAAGCTCTGCAGCTCTAGCCTATATATCTTTTTTATACTACTTGTACAAGAGGTAGAGTAGTGGTAGAGTACTTTATATATTTTCTCCGCAAACAGTACCAATTAGTCATGCTTCAAAACTGAATGGCACGTCATTAAAAAAATAAAGGTCCATAACTAATGCGGCACCTCGAGCCAATGCGGCCAGATCGCATTTTGCACGAGAAATTACACACCATGTTTCGTTGACATGTGGCCCCATGTACCAGATGAATGACTCCAAGTTCGACGACCGTGATGCTAGGTGCGAGCGGAGGAACACTGTTGGAGAGACCCCCCTCATAATTTTCCTACATTGGTCGTTTGATTCATAGGATAGAATGCTATATGATCTTTTTCCTATGTAATCATGTTTTAGTTGACAATCTAGCATCCACTCCAACTTTTGTTTCACTTCCTTTGATCCTACGAAGAGAGTACTTGCTCTAAATGATGTGCCGCTGCAAGAGCCTCCTATATTAATTAACCATGCTCTAAAAAGGTGGACCAGCTTTGGCTATAGTAGTACTGTACGTTTTTTTTGCGGGTGTAGTAGTACTGTAGGTTAGTAGGTGAACTTGCGCTTGGCTCTTCTCCTCTTCCAGAAGTCGAACAATAATGATGGTACTACTTCTAGCAATCAGACACCAAATGAACTACATCAAGTCCACCGCTTGTAAGGAAAAGTTTCTCCTCGTGTTGCGAGCCACCACGCACGCGTCGGCGAGGGAGAAGGCATAGTAAGCAAGCTTCTCGTCGTTCTGTGAGTTGATGGGACAGATCAAAGTTACGTATTTATTAGTACTCTCTTCAAAAAGGGCCGACCATGTCCATGGCTACCATCCCGTTCTCTGTCATTGAGTACGTGCACTATTCACGTGCCATCGAGGAGAAAAAAATATTGCATAGTACTAGGTGCCATCGAAGTGCATGACTTACTTGCGCACTGCAATTCTCCATTTTCTTGCATGACACGCCACCTTGATGCTAGAAGTCCCGCGTGTCATGGAGGCATATAGTATGATTTTGTAAAATGGAGGCATATAGATGTCCCGCGTGCCGGCAACAGGATGAACAAAGCTCATGTCTTAAACAAAAGAGTGGAAGAATATAGATTCCCAACGACCGAGAAGGACCTACAAACCTTGGGGTGGAGCGTCTGCACTCATAATATTTTATATTATTCAGCGATAACTAATTTGGCACCTCGGGCCAACGCGGCCAGATCGCATTTTGCACGAGAAATTGCACACCATGTTTCGTTGACATGTGGTCCCGTTCCAACATGTCAGTGAGACAACGGCGAGTCCTTTTGTACAATTTCCGAAAGGACGTGTAGGCCGGGGCGCCTCTTCGTGTACCGTGGCAAACTGGCAACCGTCCAGCGACTATGCGCCTTTCCCTCTCCATTGGGAACTGCTGTCGCACACTCTTCCTCCCTCCTCCACTTGCCTTCACCCTTCCTTCTACCATTGTTCCATCGTCTTCTCCATGGAGGGAACAAGCCGGAAACGACCCCGTTATTCTTGCCCCGACCTGTATGATGACGCGGTGGGGGAACTCATTGATCGGTGCGACGTCATCACCTCGGCTAGCATGCCAGGTTCGTTCAAGAACATTCTCGACTCAACTAATAACATCACTACAAGGAACCCAAGGGTCCAGGAGCGGTTTGATCGCCCCTATATTCTTCACCGTGACCCTGCTGACCGGTGCTGGGACGAGGGAAGCCTCGCCTTGTGCAAGTTGATGTCGCTTGATAATGATACATATGATGTTAAGATGCCATCGCTTGAGGGCAAGCGTTGGGCAGGCACGAATGGAGATTGGGTTGTTTATATTGGGTACAATTGCGAGTGGTAACTTGTGAACGTGTACACTCGTCAGCGGATTCCACTTCCAAAAATCTCCGAATGCCCTGAGGTTGAGCACACAGATGATCGACGTATGTTCAAATATGATCATGGTGACTGTTGTCTACAAAAGATAGCAATTTCTCGAGTTGCCAGCCGCTCTTGGAATTACAAGAACTATAAAGTTGTTGCTATCTTCGACAAGTTTGTTGCCGTCCTTGGTGGTTCAACTGGATGGATATTGCACAAAAATCAGTTTCTATACCCGGATGTGTACTGTGATGCAATTGAAGGCGGGAGGCTTATGTTTGCTGCCACCACTCGTGGCACTATTTTTGCATGGGATCCTTATTGTTTCGGTACGTTTGTCTTCCACCGTAATTATAATTGTTTCATCCACATGCATGCGAGTTAGCAAGTTTCCCTTCTCAACTAATTAACATTCTTCTTGTGTTTCCAAGGTCCTATGAACATTCCACCACCTATACATGAAAATTTTTATAACCAAGGGGGAGATGACGATGGTGATGATCATGAGCATGAGGACGAGCAGGGCCCATATGCTCATTGGCGGCTAGCAACTAATTCCGATGGATCACCACTTCTTGTCTATATACAGCCCACTGCTGATGTTACTACTGAGGGAGTAGGTGTTGTCTCCCATGGTCGCACTGTCCGGACCTATTCCAACACCCGTTGCATGGTATTCAGGATGGATACTAGTGTGCTAGCGCCAACACCTTCTCCCTCGTACAGTATTGATAGTCTTGGAGCAAACTCGCTCTTCCTTGGACAAAACTATCCAATGATGGTGAAAGGCGATCCAACTGCTGTTGACACAACATTACTACCATTTATGAGAAGCAACTGTATCTATACGTTGGACATTGCGGTGGCTCCCTACCCTGGTCGTGATATAGTAGGCCGCTTCAGCCTGGATGATCAGTCTTGCGTTGGTCTTGAGATTGACACTAGCTGGCCCTTCCCAGAGAATCACTTGTGGTTCAAAGCAAGCGTTTCCAACGACGAGGATTGGTTGAGTTGAAGTTCATTTCATTGCTTGTTATTTGTTGTGTGATGAAAACTTTAGTATTTATAATGTATCCTCATTGTTGTTGTTTGTTGATGACCTGTTGTAGGTAATAAAATGATATGCCTGTGATAAACTTACTAAATTTATGAATGCCTTTCGAGTCGCTTCTCTGAGTGGGTGCTGCGATGAGGATTTTTTTTCCAAATACATAATTGTACGTGCATTGCAACAGGTTATCAGATGAGGCCAATCAACAATAGTACACTATTTGTACTAGCTTCACATGCTCACTACGAGAAAAAGGGCTATAGATGGGATTGACACTAATGGCGCACCAGACAAGCGATGCGCCATTAGTATATATTAATGACGCACCACCTTCAGGTACGCCATTAGAGTTGAATACACTAATGGCGCACCAGGCTCAGGGTGCGCCATTAGTATCAATTTTTTTTCCTTTTCCAAACATAGTAATGGCGCATCCAGACACAGTGCGCCATTAGTAGTTGTAACTAGTAATGGCGCACCAGTCACAGAGTGCGCCACTACTGTTATTTTTTTATTATATTTTTTATTCTTTTTTTTACAAAACTACTAATGGCGCACTGTTCCACAGTGCGCCATTACTAGTTTAAACTAGTAATGGCGCACTTTGGGACAGTGCGCCATTAGTTTTTTTTATTATTTTATTTTTGCAAAACTACTAATGGCGCACCACCAGAAGGTGCGCCATTAGTAACCTGGGTTACTAATGGCGCATTTTGGGGTGGTGCGCCATTAGTAAGTGGGCACCAACAAGATATTTTGGACAACCACTCCTACCCACACTCACTTTCTCCCCACTTCATTCTCTCCACCTCCTCCTTGTCTCAGGTGCCTCCTCTTTGTCACCTCATTTCCACCATAGATTCATTCAAATTAAGTGGTTAAATTACCTTGTTTTGATAAGTAAGTAAGGGGGAAAGTTATATTTATGTTGTTCTCCCTACAACAATGTGCACATGCACTTTTTATGGCCTAGCTAGATCTATGTATGTTCGTGGTGTTGCATATGTTTGTGGTGTTGCATATGTGTTTGTGTTTGGAGGTGTACCGTTATTTGAAATGCGATAGTTGCCAATATTTTGCCGGAATGTTGATTCATTTCCGTTTCGGCGAGAATTTTGGCATTAAGCATTCTTTTTTGTCCTATTTTTAGGGAAAGTCATGCCAAATTTTTTCTTGGTTCAAAAATATCGTTTTGCTCTACCCCGCAGGCGACCATGGTCCGCACGATGACCGAAGGCATCATGAATAGGTTTTTGAGCTCCGCGAAGGCCGAGATGCTTCAAAAGAACGAGACGGAGATAAGATGTCCGTGTGTAAGATGCAAGCTGAAGAGCCTTATTGCGGACCCGGATTCCGGGAAGGTGCGGGACCACCTGCTCTTGCGTGGTTTCATGGATGTCTATCGATGGCAAGGTGATGAAGATGACTATGAAGTCGTCCATGGGGGCCGGGCAAGAAATGAGGAAGGGCAGCAAGACAACCACCGCGGCTCGGGCGGGCGAGAAGACGAAGAATCCCCAAAAGATGATCACGACGGTGATGCTGTACACAGTCATCATGTGGAAGATGCAGGACATGATGATGAGGAAGATGCCGGAGCAGACGACGAGCATGATCATGAAGATGATGATGCCGGCGGAGCAGACGACGCTGGACCATCGATGGGCTGGGTGCAGGACCCTCATATTCAAGAGCTGCTTCTCAAGAAGACGGATAATGCAAGAGCTGTCGCCCGAGAGAAAGCCAAGATGGATCAACTTGAGTTAGACGCGGTTACTCCGTTGTATGAAGGATGCAGGCCCGAGGATACCCGCCTGAAAGTAACGCTCATGGCTCTGGAGATGAAGGTAAAACACAAAATGACCAACGCATGCTTCGTCGCGAACATGTCATTCTGGCACGAACGTCTTCCCAAGGGGAACAAGTGCCCGACCAGTTTCGAGGAGGCGAAGAAAATCGTGTGTCCTCTGGATTTACGGCACGTGAAATACCATGTGTGCATGAACAATTGCATCATTTATCAGGACGAGCACGCGGAGTCTACCAAATGTCCGGTGTGCGGCGTCACTCGATACAAGAAGAGGAAGAAAGCTCCTCGAAAAGTGGTGTGGTACTTTCCGATCACTCCTCGTCTGCAGCGTTATTTCGCGGACCCTAAGGTAGCAAAGCTCCTGCGTTGGCACGCGGATAGGGAGGAGAAGAAGCGAGAAGATGACGCAAATGATCCGGAGATAGATAAAAAAGACAAGATGCTGAGTCACCCTAAGGATGCGAGCCAGTGGCAAGCATTGAACTTCGAAGACCTCAAATTTGGGAACGATCCAAGGAACATCGTGCTGGGCGCGAGCATCGATGGAGTCAATCCGTTTGGCAGCCAGAGAAGCACACATTGCACCTGGCCTGTGTTTGTGTGGATGTACAACCTCCCCCCTGGTTGTGCATGAAGAGGAAGTACATTCACATGAGTATGCTAATTGAAGGACGAAACAACCAGGGAACGACATCAATATGTATCTGGGGCTGCTGAAAGAGGAGCTTGACACGCTGTGGAAAACGCCAGCCAATACGTGGGACCCCGGAGAGAAAGAATATTTCCCTATGAGAGTCGCGCTGCTCACGACGGTGCACGACTATCTCGGTTACGGATATGTCGCGGGGCAGGTGGTCCATGGATTTTCTGGATGCGTTAGGTGCATGGATGACACAACGTATCGCCAACTAGATAGAGATCCTGGGTCTTCGAAAACCGTGTTCATGGGACATCGAAGGTGGCTGCGCGACGATGACCTATGGAGAAAACGCAAGGATTTCTTCGATGGTGAAACCGAACCCCAAGGACGCCCGCGTACGAGGAGCGGCGAGGAAATAGACGAGATGTTGAAAAATTAGAAAGATTGCCCTCTACCGGGAAAGAAGCAAAAGGCGCCAGAGCCGGGAAAGAAGCGAAAGGCGCCAGAGCCGCTGCTGAAGGTATGGAAAACGAGGTCTGTTTTCTGGGACTTGCCGTACTAGAAGATCTACCGTGTGCCTCACAGCCTTGATGTCATGCATATCACGAAGAACGTGTGCGAGAGTCTGCTTGGTACCCTGCTCAACATGCCAGAGAGGACCAAAGATGGGCCGAAAGCAAGGGCAGACTTGAAATCAATGGGCATCAGGCAGGAGCTTCACGCTATATATGATGATGATGATGATGATGATGAGGCGAAGCAGGACACGGAAAGTCGTCGCAAAGGAAAAAAGGCCAAGAAGACCAGAAATGACTACCCTCCCGCGTGCTTCACTCTAAGTCAGGAGGAGATCGAGCTGTTTTTCACCTGCCTCGTAGGAGTAAAACTTCCTTACGGTTACGCTGGGAAGATAAGCAGATACCTAGACCCAGCGAAGCTGAAGTTCAGCGGGATGAAGTCTCACGACTGTCACGTGCTGGTGGCGCAGATACTTCCAGTTGCAATCTGTGGGATCATGGACGCGCGCATCCGTGAAACGCTATTTGGCATATGCAACTTTTTCGACGTCATCTCTCAGAAGTCGGTTGGCGTGAGGCAACTCAGAAGGCTACAGGAAGAGATCGTGGTGATACTATGCGAGCTTGAGATGTACTTCCCGCCCGCATTCTTCGACGTTATGGTGCCTCTGCTGGTCCATATCATGGATGATATCATCCAACTCAGGTCGACGTTCCTGCACAGCATGATGCCGTTCGAAAGGATGAATGGTGTCATCAAAGGATACGTTCGGAACATGTCACGTCCAGAGGGAAGCATAGCCATGGCCTTTCTGACAGAAGAGTGCATCTCCTACTGCACGAATTATCTAGGCATCGAGAACCCCGTTGGTCTGCCCGTCAACAGGCACCTCGGCAGGCTCGCTGGATGGGGTCACCGTGAGGGTCGCCGCGAAATGCATGTCGACTTCGACGGTCGACTCGCCGACTTTGAAAGAGCAAACCTAGTCGCGCTACAACACATAGAAATGGTCGATCCTTGGGTGGTAGAGCACAAAACCTTTATTGAGAAGACGTACAATGAACGAGGCCAACAGAGGACGGACGGAGATATAATCAAAGAGCACAACTCATGTTTCACGCGTTGGTTCAAGCAGAAGCTTCTGTCGTACCCTTTACACGAGGATTCTTCCGCGGAAGAACAACTCATATTCGCCTTGTCACAGGGCGACGAGCACAACCTGATGACCTATGAGGCGTATGATATCAACGGCTACACATTCTACACCGAGGCCAAGGACATGAAGAGCGATGGTTATCAGAACTCCGGGGTAACGATGGAATCCTACACCGGTAACGACAAGGACAGATACTACGGAAGGATCGAGGAGATCTGGGAGCTGAGCTACGCTGGAGAGAAGGTCCCGATGTTTCGTGTCAGATGGGCCAAGAGCGTCCTAAAAGATGACCGGTATTTCACCACCATGGTTATACCCGAAGCCAAATCCAAGACCGCGGGCGCAAACGTCACCGTGAAAAATGAGCCATGGGTACTGGCTTCCCAAGTTGACCAATGCTTCTTCATTACCGACCCTTCAAAGCCCAGTCGTGTTCTCGTGAGGAGAGGCAAAAGGAAGATCATCGGAATGGATGGAGTAGCCAATGAGCAAGACTTCGACAAGTACGGCGACCCGAAGATCGAACATGACGACGATGATGAAGTAGCAGCATACACCAGAAGAAGAAGCAGGACCACCCTACCTAAAGGACGTCCGTTCCACAGAAGAACTCCATTTGCGAAAAAGAAGGGCAAGCAGATTGTGAACAGATAGCTAGCTAAGATTGATTGTATTTAAATCGTAGCCTTCATTTCTCGATTGCATTTCATGGGCACTTTTTGAACTCTTGAATGTTTTTAAATTTCATGGACACTCGATCTCGATCCCCCTCCATCTCGATCG
This sequence comes from Secale cereale, assembly GCA_902687465.1. NCBI lineage: Eukaryota > Viridiplantae > Streptophyta > Magnoliopsida > Poales > Poaceae > Secale > Secale cereale. Next base: position 589,961,544 of record LR738711.1, on the reverse strand, counting down.
CTATCCCACCTCGCCAGATCCGGCCCCCGTCGCCGCCGAGCACCCCCCGCTCCACCGGCCGCCGCCGCCGACCCCCCGCACCCTCCCCTACTCAACCACCGCCGACG
>LR738711.1:589844874-589960437 GCA_902687465.1 Secale cereale | reverse complement strand
CTACTCAACCGCTGCCGACGACCCACCGCACCCTCCCCCGCTCCACCGGCCGCCGCCGCCGGCCCATGAACTCATGATATTTTCAAATAATAAATTTGATGATATTTTTCATATTCATAAATATATTCAAATAACAAATTTGATGATATTTAAAAAAAAATTATTACTGTTTATAAAAAAAATATTACTATTATGATTTAAACAAGTTTGAACATATTTAAACACAAATAAGTATCAAACAGCATTTTAAATGCATAAAAAATATTGTGGAGCCTGGGAATCGAACCCAGGACCTCCTGGTGTGAGAACTGCGTGCTGACCAATCGGGCTAGTAGAGGGGATTTGATGTGGATGAGGTTTGGTGGAAGATAACCTGTTGGCTCGAACAGAAATAAAAAAAATACTAATGGCGCACCAGGAGGAGGTGCGCCATTAGTATGGATGTACTTATGGCGCACCAGGGGGAGGTGCGCCATTAGTATTGTGCCCCCATCCATATTTCGTCCCCGGCCAACTCCACCTATTCCCTCTCTCTCCCTCGCCCTCGCCCTCGATCCCCTTCCCCTCTCCTCTCCCGACGCCGCTGCCCCGACGCCGCCGCCCCCGCGCCCCCGCGCCACCTCCGCCGGACTCCACCCCCGCGCCACCCCCGCCGGACTCCACCCCCGCGCCACCCCCGCCGGACTCCACTTCCGGCTCGGCCCAGAGCAGCCTCTCACCTCTCCAGCGCGGGGCTGCCGCCGCCCTAACCTCGCCCGTCCCGACGCCGTCGAGGACCACCGCCACTACCACCGCGACCCCCTCGCCGCGGCCGTTCTGTTCGTCTCCTTCCCCGCCGCCGGAAGCCACCACAGTCGCCGCCCCATCACCGCCCGACGCCAGCGCCGCCGCCTGCTGTACGTCATCATCGCTTCTGTAAGACGACCGCCCCTTTCAGTGTTTTTTTTCTTTATGCCCTGTAGGTAGCTAAGATCTGTCTGTTCGACCCATGTATAAATTGGTCTTGAGAGCTGCAAAATTCTGTAATCGTAGACTGTAGCATATGTTTATTTTTGTATGTTTGGTTCTGTATGCAAGCATTTTTTAGCTATGTAGGAGTAGAAAGGATTTGGTTGCAGTTTGCACCGTAGGTATTGGTACCAATGTGCAATATCAACAGCTAGCCAGATTCTAATCCCTATTACTACTTCTTTCACTCCAGTATTTGTTTCATCCAAAATTCCCCCTAGACTGCGTCTCCGAAAGGCAGCGGAACGATCTTCGCCTGCATAGTCCATTATTAGTTTCAGAACCCAACCAAAAAAAAAGCTTCAGAACTGCCTCTGATAGCCATGATAGGATAACTAGGAGCATAGAAAAAAAAACTTCATAGGAAATGAAGATAGTGAAGATCATGGACCAGGTTCAGATTTGGGACTTCCATGGGATATGCCTCTGATAAACTCTAAACTGTAGTTGCTATTGCAGATTATATATATGGTGCTGCTAGTAAATAGCTTCTTCTATATACTCATTTGCATCAAAGTGTAGAACAAAGCATCAGACTGAATGTCTTTTTCTTTCAAAAACTGAAGCCCTAATGCATGTTTTGTTGTACCTTAGATTCAGAAGCAAAATCTTTTTATCAAATTGACCTTATTCAGTCTGCAAGTTGTTTCTCTTATATATGTGCTGTTATTAACAGTGGGTAATTAACCTAACTATTCATTTTTCCTTAGGTTAATATAAAAATGTCCAGTGTATATATATTTGAAAATGATTGCTGCTAGATGTTAATTTGCTGGTACTAGCTAGAATTTGGCACTGAAAAGCAAAAGCAAAAGCTAATTAACTGCTAGGTAATAGCACTGGTACTAGCTAGCTAAAATATGTGTTCTGAAACACTGAGAGCAGAAACACTTACTACATGCATATGCTCGAGAAACACTTACAAACCAGAAAAGGTTTTGACTTGAAATGTTAATAGCACAGAGAGCACCACAAGTTAAACACCTCAATCTGTTAGTATTTGTCTGCATTTTCTCACATTCTTCTTGTATCTGATCTAGTATTGCTTGTAGTGGTTTGTCCAAAATGTTGAATGATACTGCTTGGAGATGCATATATTGTTTCACCTCTTCACATGCCAATGTATTTTCCATGTTGTGATGGAGGCCTTTTTTTTAACACTAGCTTTGCCACCTGTTGTTTGTCTTGTAAATAGCATTGGACAGAGATTTAAGCAAGTAGCACATTGCCTTGTCCACCTGGGATAATGATTTTGCCTTGTCCACCCGAGAGGCCCTTGAGTTTGCTGGAATGTTGATTAACTTCCGTTCCGGCAAATTCGGGTACTCCATATGTCCTATTTTCAGTAAAGGTCATGCTGAAATTTTCCGTGAATTTTAGCATGACTTTGCTAAAAATAGGACATATGGGGTACTTGTGACTAATGCATGGGCCGGGGTATCTTAGTAGTTAATTAAGTAGGATCAACTGCCCCTTTATTCTAGCTGCATTAAACCATAGGCGGCAATAGAGCCAAGTGATTAGGCGCAACTTAGAATTCTCCTTCCCAGCTTAGCTTTTAGGATGCCTCGGTGTCGACAAACCATAAATTATAAAACCTTGGCTTTTAGGGTGCCTCGGTGTCGATAAAAACCGAAATGATGAAAGCTTATGCTTTTAGGGTGCCTCGGCGTCAAAAAACCCTCAATGATAAAATCTTAGCTTTTAGGATGCCTCGGTGTCGACAAACCCTAAATGATGAGACCATGATCTTGTTCCTTGACAATAACCAACTTTTTGACCAAACTTTTTTCCTATTTAGAGAGAAACATGGCCAACAACGATGAGGCCGTGGGTTCGGGCGGCAAGGCATTCTGGGAGCTGTCCCAGGAGATGGAGGAACAACCTCACTTGTATGAGGATGCCGCCTTCCCCACCGATCCTGAGACCACTGATGGTACCGCCGAGGATAACCCCACTGATGGTGCCGTCGAGGATGCCACCACTGATGGTGCCGCCGAGGATGCCACCACTGATGATGGCGGCGCATGCACAGATGGCAGCCAACCGAAGAGGCAACGGAAGGACCGGCGCCCGACCGTGCTCCGCACCCTCAAGGAGGAATTTACTGAAGTGGACTCCGACAGGAATCCAACGGCGCCCGAACGAATAGTCAAGGGGTACTCGGTTCAGCTCGGGTGCATTCTCCGGAGCACCGTCTCGATCAACACCGAGAACCTGAGGCATCTTGACCGAGGGAATTTGCGCAACCTCCTCTTCACGAAGATGCACGAACGATACAAGTTCCCCGCTGAATTTGAAAACACAAGCCTCAAAGGGAATAAAGTGAACAATACCGCCCTCACGAAGATGAGCACGGCCCTGTCTAGTTGGAAAATCAATGTGAAGAGAATGATCGAGAAAGGTGAGAGTTATGAGAAGATCAAGGAGAAAAATCCTTCGATCACCGAAGATGACTACAACGACTTCAAGATCAAGTGCTCGAGCACCGCAACCTCCGAATCAAGTCAGTGGGGGAAAGAAATGCGGGAGCTGAACTTAGGGGAACACACACTCGGTCTCGGCGGTTACAGAGTGGCGGAGCCTATATGGGACAAGGAGGAGGCGGACCGTGTCGAGCAAGGCCTACCGCCCCTCTTCGATAAATACGGTGACAAGCAGACAAGGAACTTTGTCAGGGCCCAGTACAAGAAGGACCCGAGAACAAAGGAGCTTACCATGGATCCAAAGACCAGGGCGCTTGAGCTTGCTCTGGTAAGGAATACACCCCCGCATAATTAGCTCCATATGGTTGCATTCTAATTAATGAAGCCAAATTTCTAAATGGTTCACATTCCTTCCGCAGGCGACTGAAAGCAGTAGCGCGGGGTCGACTAAGAGCAACCCTTGGGACACCACTCTAAATAGGGCGTTGAATGTAATGAAGAAAAAGGATAAGCTCAGTAAGCCGACGTTAGCTGGTTGTGTGGCCTGCAAAGGCTTGTCCACAAAATGGTCGTCATACTATAACGCTGGTGGGCGAAAGGAGAAAAAGACCAGCTCGGAAAGCCAGGCGCGCGAGGTTCAAGAACTCAAGGCACATGTGGCACGGATTCCGGAGATTGTCCAAGAGCAAGTGCAACAACAACTTGGAGCGACGATCACCGCCATTGTGCCTACCTTGATCGAGGGGTTGCACGCGTGGATTGCGGGCGGCCAACAGGGGCCACCCCCGATTCTCCACTTCACGGCCAGCAACTCGCAGAACGCGATGGCGGGGCCATTGGTGTCTCCGGCGAAGGCGGCATTGGTGTCTCCGACGCCGGCACGGGAGCTTAATGCACCCGGGTGTACGCCGGTCGGCACCTCTGCAGCAAGCGGCCCCTCCGTCAACTGCACGCCCGCCATTGGCGGTGCCTCGACATTAGCCGAGCTCAACGCCATCATCACGGTAACTAATTAAGCCTTTCTCGGCCGAGGACTTCATCTCCTTGCCTTTGACTAGGCATCCCTAACGCCCTACATGTTTTCGCAGGGCGCCGCCAACGTTCCGTACACTCTTCTGCACTTCGTGAACAACGAGTTGGTCGATGTCGCCAAGGGCAAAATCGTTCAACCGGGCAACCCCGTGTTCCACGGTACCCAGATGCCACCCAACTTGTATAGGGTTCAACTGGTTCGGGTGCTGCCAGGCTGCGACGAGTTGTTACCTCCGATTCGACCCGTCGGGGCCGACGAAGATGACATGATGACCCTCAGCGCCTGCCTGAGCTGGCCCCTGCTTTGGCCGAAGAGCCAGATTTGTTTGGGTGCAGGGGACACCACCCCAAAGACAACACCGCCAGTCGTGCCGGTGCCAAGTCGTCCCCATGGCAAGACCGCCACAATGGTGCCGGACATCCCTATGCCACTGGATCCAAACATGCATATGGCACAGGATCCGAACGACGACGACGACAACGACAACGATACATTTGCCAATGTCGATCAGTACTTTGCCGATCATGGGTATGGTGGCGACTTCGTGGGGCCTCCTTCTCAAGAACCCAACCCTACAAAAGACGTGCGCGATCAAACTGGTACCACGGAGAAACCAAGTTGCAACAGGCGTCGTCTGTCGTTCAGTTCTCAGGAGACGCCTCTAGCTGCCGACTTCACCGAGCCTCAGATAGGCGAGGTGCGAAATATTATCAGCCCCAACACACTCAAGAAGGCGGTCTGTGAGTTGAACTTGGTCCCATTACAGGAGAAGAAGAAGGCACGCAAAAGAAGGACTAACAAGGGTGCGAGCCAGCCGGCACCGAGTACGATCCGTGCTCAGGACGGGCCACCTTCACCTGAGGATGTAATGAGGAGGGTGCATGTGGCGGGTAGGCCGATGCTACCGAGAAATATGCTCGATGCTGCAACCGGTGCTATGCGGAGTCTGCATGACAGTGTTCTTTCTTTGGAGAAGCGGCGTCTCAGATAAAAGGATGTGGCATACCCGGTTTTCACGGCCAAGGTGCCAGAGGGCAAGGGCTTTGTGGATAACTCCATCGGGGGTACAATCGTCCTGCGGTTTGATGACATCTACGCTATGTTGAACCTTCATCTGCTGCACTACACCTTCGTTCGCCTATTTTCGCTGAGTATGGAGATGCGGATCATTCGCGACAAGACCCCGGACATCGTGATAGTCGACCCCTTCTACATGTGTGCCGAGATCTTGGGCAGCGCTGGGGACCGGCAAGTCGCGAGTTCTTACCTCGAAGGCGTCATTCTGGCAAACCGAGATAAGGATAACTTCCTCGTGCCTTACTTTCCCGAGTAAGTCCTCCCCTCAACCGCCCCGTAACATATGAATTCTTAGATTTCGATCATTTTTCTTTTAACATCCCGTGTTTTCTGCAGTGAGACACATTGCACGCTCATCCTCCTAAGACCCAAATATTCCATGGCCACGTATTTCGACTCGGACCGTTAGTCGAACGTAGACTACACAAATGTCAAGAAGGTTCTTGATGATGTTCTCCCCGGCTACGCCAAATCTGGAGGCACCTTCACCAGGCCTATTCTTAAGACTGGCAAGCACGTGTTCTCCTACAATCCGACGTTCTGCTGCGTCAAGCAGCCGCCTGGCGGTCAGAAGGGTGCCTACTACGCCATCCATCACATGCGGGCGATCGTACGGGACCATCATCAACTTCTGCTACCGAGTAAACTCAAAGATTGGGCCGCGAGCGTGTCGGCAATCCAGGACGCGGACATCAGACAAGAATTCTTTCGCATCCAGTCAGAGTTTGCAGAAATCATCCATCAAGATGTCCTTCGTACCTCGGGGCAGTTCTACCTTAGAAATCAACCGTGCAAAAGTGACATCGACACAATGCTACAAATGCAGGCTGACAACGCCCACGATTTCATGACTCCCACGATAGACGGCGGCTTCATCCATGCTCCGGTCCCTTGAGTCGAGTCGAAAGTAGTGATGCTGTGTCTAGTTCTGAGACATCGATTGGCTCATGTTGTAATTAAACTTTAATGAACTTGTAGTATGTCTCTTTGGTTTCGACTGTCGTTCAACTTAGATGTAATCGATGCTATTAATGTCTTGCTTTTCTCTTCCGATCGTTCTGTTGCATACTTATATATTGCTTATGTATTGTCTATGAATTGGTACTAATGTTTCGTTTGGCTAGTGCATAGCGATGCCGTCGTATGTCGTGTACAAGGGTAAGGTTCCCGGAGTGTACGACGACTGGGAGGAGTGTCGGAGAAAGGTTCACCGATTCAGCGGTAATAGTTACAAAGGGTACACCACTAGGGCCGAGGCAGAATCTAGATACGCCCGCTATCTAGCAGGAGAGGGGAGGGAGCGTTGGAGGAACCGGATGAAGACGAGTTTCATCGTGATGATGCTCATCGTGATGACCACAGCTCTCTTCTATGTGATGGCAGTTTAGATGATCGATATCGACTTGTAATGGGAAGACAAACTCGCTACTCGCGGTCTCGAGACTTGTAATATAATGTTCTATCTTTGTTCGGTCTTTTCAATTCGGAGACTAATATGATGAATTGTATTCGGAGACTAATATGATGAATTGTATTCAGAGACTAATCTTCTATTGTATTCGATGAATCTGTTGTTGATGTGTGCTGTCTATATTCTGTCCAATAATACATTTTGTAACATGTGCAAAAAACAGAAAATTAAAAAAAACCTAATATTCATACTAATAGCGCATCACATCATAGTGCGCCATTAGTATGCCAAAGGATACTAATGGCGCATCATTAAACAGTGCGCCATTAGTATGCCAAGGTTACTAATGGCGCATCTGGCAGTTGTGCGCCATTAGTATGCCAAAGCACCTGGGTATACATGGGCCCCTGGGAGGCATACTAATGGCGCACCGTGGTATATACTAATGGCGCATCTGAGGTGCGCCATTAGTATACTAGATACTAATGGCGCACCAGAGGTGTGCCATTAGTAAAATATACTAATGGCGTGGCACTAATGGCGCACCACTAATACACCATTAATGTCCAAAATAGGTGCGCCATTAGTAGGCCTTTTCCTAGTAGTGGCAGCACTATCTCTACGTCTACGTACGTAATACAACAAGTTCTAAACTTGAGACCAGCCACTCATCCTCACAAAGAACACTTTTTAACCTAGCACAGACTCCAGGAAATTTGGTCACAGTGTGAGGTGGGCCATATGTTAATGTGTTCGTTGTACATAACCAGCACCTCGAATCCTCGATACTACTACTATAAGTAGTAGGAGTAGTAGGGTGGCATGGGCCAGAACAAGCATGCACATCCAGGAGTACGGCACATGCCACCATCACGACTTCCATCTGACACCATATTTGTTGGAGTCCGTGCCACAACAATCTCTTCAACCTCGTCGTTTCTCTAACTCAACCATCGCATGGCGGGCGAGGTGGGGGCTTGCCGATAGTCGGTTTCCTCATCTGCGGTCCGACTTGTAAGGCCAACTCCAACGAACGACCCCAAACGGACCTCCGTTTTGCCGTGCGCCGAATGCGCGGACGCATCCCGGTCGTGTACATTTTTCTTTGCAAACACATATCTTTTTTTCATCATTGATTTTTTGGTACAAGGAAATACATCACCAAAATTTTGACTGGAAAAACAAGAACCACAAGAATACATTTTAGAAGATATCCAACTTTCATAACTGCTCCTGTAAGTTGGATTAGTGCCTTCTTGATACATTCATTGTTGATCTGCGAAGGCTCGATCCTGCGTGCTTCTTTCTTCTTCGAGTGTAAAGAAGTAGACGTGTCTAGCCTCTATTCTATCAACAAGTGCACTAGTGACATCTCTAGCCTCTATGCTAGCTAAAAGTGCTAGAACATCTACTAAATTGCGCTCTATCAATATATCGTTGTACTCTTCTTCCCAATACCAAAACATGCATCCCTTCTACACAATAAAATTTTAAGTTAGCACAACTAGTCTAATCCAAGAGCACAACCAAAGATTTGGTCGAGTTATTCCTCCTTTGGCCGACACGTGGGACATCCAGCATCTAGGTCGTGTCATGCAAGAAAATAGAGTGGTAGTTGAAGCCACGTGATGTGCATCTTGGGTTAAGCTGTAAATAGAATCTTACTACTCTTGAGTAACTCCAAAAGCGGCCAGCGAAGATCTTTATTGGATTTGATTTTCATCACCAGCACGTCGAGGCGAAAGATGTGCAGGTTTAGTTGGTCCTCTTGCGTTTTTACTGACATGTGGGACCGCATATGAGCAAACAAACGATGGGCTCCGCTCGTCTGCTAGCTGGCTGAGAAGAGAGATAGAGAAGGGCTGAGCACGGACTCCAGGAAATTTGTTCTACGTAACCAGCACGTCGATATAGTGGGATGGCATGGTCCATAACTAGAATTCATGTCTAGCAGTACGGCACACGCCACCCACACGAGTCCCATCCGACACCAATTTTCTTGGAGTCCGTGCCACAACCATCTCTTCTCCCTCTAGTTTTCTTAGCCATCGCGCGGTGGGCGGGGTGGGGGTATCCTGTAGTCGGTTTGCTCAACTGCGGTCCCACTTGTAAGTGAAAATGCAACATAGCACGCATTCCCCCTTGAGCGGCGTGCGGACCAACCGTGTGGGGGTGCGAGTGGATACGACAGGCTTTTCCTTTTGAACTTGTAACTTGTAAAATTTGGTTCTGCTCCATGGCGTGGCCGATAGACAGAAATAACGATTTTCCCTAGAGTAATGAGAAGGTTGGTTCTGGCGCGGTTCATGTATGGATTACGTAGGAAAATTATGCAGTTGATGCGAAAGGTAAGATAATTACTAGTAGTACCATATACTACTACATGGATTTGATGGAAAGATAAAGATACATACAGATCCATCAACGACATGCTCGCGCCCTAGTGCACCGGGTCACCAATCGACGTGTGAGGAGCAGCGGCGTTGGCGGCAAGCTCAATGTGCTTCTGAACAATGCCGTCCAAGGTTGCCCTACGGTCCAAGAAGGCCAGCGTCCTATCGTCCTCCTCTTGCATGTAGTAGTCCTTGTGGACGATTTGCGCGTAGACGTGGGTGATTATATCGATGGTGTCTTGCTGCGCCAGGTGCTGCGCAGTGAGCACGACCTCGAGGTGGACGTTCTCCGGCGCGACGGTGGGCAGTCGCAGGGCCACCAGTGCGTCTAAGAGGTTGTCACCATAGAGGCCGCTAAGAGTGGCAGGCATCGCAGAGCCTGGGCGCGTGGGATGGAGGTGTACGTCAAGGTCGTCCGCGAGCTTCTTGATGATGGTGAACTTGTCGAGGAAGCCGACGAGGACCTCGTCGAACAAGGAGACGAAGTTGCCGTCCAAGCGGCCCCTCGCCCTGGCGGCCCTCAAGCACTACTTGGAGATGTTCCTCGGTGCCGGGCCGCAGGCCGACGTCGTGGACCATCTAGCATAGCCGGCTGATGCTCGCGCTCATCGCCTCCATGGGTCTAGCTTCTAGTCAACTGATCTTGCGATTGGAGTGATCACTCTAGCCCTTGGGTGCGTAGGTGCGTAGGATTTCGTAGATTGGACTGGCGGGAGCCTTTATATGAGAAGTGCAGACTGTGTTGAATTCACGTGCGTGTTGGCCATCTACTCCTCGCCCCTCTATTGCACCTGCCTTTGGTTGTATGGTGGGTTGGCCAGCCACCCGTTGGGCCCACGTGTCATACACCCAAAGGCAGGTGCAGTAAGTCAATGAAGCTGCGTCCCCTTCCGTGCTCGTGCATGCTTTCAATGACTTGAGACTACCAAACATCACATGCAGTGGTTAGTTAATTACATGTAATCCTATTAAGTAGCAAAAATACATAAAGTTATATCGCCGATAGGAATAAAACAATACACCATGTATTTATTTACAGAGGGAGTATTACATTTTTTGTGACATGCATTACTAGATATTGCTAGTCAAATACTAAATCCAGATGCACGTGGTAGTACTACTAAATCCAGACAGTGGTGCTAGTACTACTACTAGTAGTACTACCAATGTAGTAGCACTGTACTACCCGTTGGTCAAATTATTACGTGCTGCTCCTCACAGTGAAGTGACAAGACCGTACGCCGGAGATGACACCTGAGTATAGGCGCCGTGTTCGGCATACCATAGTCAGCCTCACCGTCTGCAGTCACTATCATCATGGTTGTAGACCTAGCCTGCTTACAACTAGTTGTGTTCGACATAATTTCCCATGCGTAGATGCCCGTGCATTGCACGGAACACCAAGATTGGGGTTTGGACGGCGCCGGGAGCGGCCATCGTGCCAGATTTTGCCATGGCTTTCTAGATGTGGTGGGGTGGAGATAAGGCTGATTGTGAGAGACAAGGAGTTGTTTGTAAATAGCGAACAAGTGCAGGCATCTTTTTGCAAAACTGGAGAATTTTGGTTTGTATGCGTCAGATCTAGATCCGACGGCTATTGGTGAAAGATGGCAGGCACAACATCATCACCAACTCAGGACCTGTTTGATTCGCAGGATTTTGAAAACGCAGGAATAGGACACGACAACATTACAAGTTTCAAACTGATATTACAAATGTTAGGAGTAATGCTCCACCTATGAAGAGGGAATTACTAGGAAGTTTACGTAAGAACTATCGTTACTTTAGGTGGATGCAGCATTATCATACAAAGTAATGGGCAAATAACTTTTCGAGTCTCTGGCCACTTGATGTTTCAAAAACAAATTCAGCTCCTGTGGAGACTTTGTCATTTAGGCTTAGACGCCTGCGGTGATCACCACGCCATTCATTGTTGCGCCAGAGAACGCCAAACCTCATTACCTTGACCACACTTGCCTCCAGAACAAATGCCCAAGCTCTTCACGTACTCCTAGGTAAATGAGAGGAGAGAGAGAGAGAGAGAGTGAAAAAATATCACTAGCCAGCCAACCCTATTGTATGAGCGAATGATATTGGTACCTCTTTATGACACGGCAATCTTATACATCCAGCTGCTCTAATATGTTCTCTTCTTTTGCAGATAAAAAAGACCTGAAAGTGAAAAATGTGCTGCACTATAACAATCTCATCGAATGCAGCTGGATGCCATATTTCACAAAAGTATGCCACATAATATGCATCAATGTCAAATCAAGAGATTTTGGCACCGCTCTCGCGATGTGAGAGAGTTTGCACCGCTGTGCACACAGACCCACATGTATAAACAAATCAATCAAACCAACTACAACAGCCTCTCACTCTCCCAAACAAGTGTTTTTTTATTGCCTCAGTCCTCAATGCGCCCTCAATTTACTAGCATGCGGAGTGCTACCCCGAGTGGTTTGAACTTTGCTTACTTCACCGCGTGTCAGATGGGCCTCCAGTTTACTTATTTTCACCCACTACCACATGGGCCAGCACACGAAGATACAGAACACGAGTTGACAAGGCAGCATGTGGACAGGTTGACCGGTCAACTAAACAATATACAGAGCTATACGCTGACACAGTGAGCTTATAATCCATCGGTATAGAGTGTTCGTGTGAGAGAGGAGGCCCGTGGGAGATACCAGAGAGAGAGAAAGAGCTACTACCTCCGTTCGATAATGTAGTTCCAACATTTTTAAAAGTCTAACTTTTGAAACTTTGACCAAGTTTATAAAGAAATTACTTATATCTACAATTCGAAAGATAAATGATAGTATGAGGTAAATACATGTTGTGATGAATCTAATGATCTTTCCAGATGTAAATGTTTTTCTCCACATATACCTGGTCAAACTTTTCTGAGGTTTGACTTTTCAAAACATCCATATGCTTATGGACGTGACAGAGTCCCTAACTAGAGAGAGAGAGAGAGAGAGAGAGAGAGAGAGAGAGAGAGAGAGAGAGAGAGAGTGAAATAGAAAGAGTGAGTGAAAACTGTGTTTGTGCTTGTGTGAAAGAGACATGGACAACACTCGATAAAAGTCAAGAAAAAACATGTGTGTCTTATGCAAACATATCACACATGCATCTTCGACAACAGAAGCAAGGCGAGGAGATAGTGTGTGATTGTTTGCAACCGAGAGAGCAAGACCCCTAGCACGTGGCCAAGAGGGGTCTGACAAACAAGGGAGAGAGCTCGAGAGAGACGTACGGAGAAAATGCAGACATGAGGAGGAGAGAGTGTACGTTTGTCATAGAGAGATCCCCTGGAGATCGTGATGGGACTACGTGGGTGGGAGATCGAGTGACAAGGTGTGTGCGCGATAGAAGATACCCCGAGAGATATCGAGATAGACCTATGGATGGAAGGAGACAATACGTGTGTTCCTGATGGGTAGTGAGAGATAATCAAACTTAGGGGGGGAGTGCTTGCGCCTATGATGGAGTGAGGAATTATGGTACTTATTAGGGGGTGCGTGTCACATAGAGAGAACAAGGGCGGAGAGTGTTGTATGGGTCTATATGTATAGCGTGAGCGAGACATGTGTATGTGTGAACCAGGGAGATATAAAGTTTGAGAGAGATAGAGGAGCCTCGATAAGGCTGAGTGGTACGTCAGATAGCTGAGAGAGGGAAAGAGATATTCCATCCGCTCGATAATGCAGTGCATGTAATTTTTTTAGAAGTCAAACTTTGGAAACTTTGATCAGGTTTACACAAATGTTATTTATATCTTCAATGCCCAAGATACATCATACGAAACTACATCTCATGGTGAATCTAATCGTATATGTTTGCCGTTCCAGATGTAATTCTTTTTCTCCACGTACATGGTCAAACTTTGTGACACTACTAGGAAAAGGCCTACTAATGGCACACCAGTTTTGCCTACTAATGGCGTACTACTGGTGCGCCATTAGTACCACGCCATTAGTAATTTTTACTAATGGCGCACCACTGGTGCGCCATTAGTATCTGGTATACTAATGGCACACCACAGGTGCGCCATTAGTATAGGCCACGGTGCGCCATTAGTATCTGCTATACTAATGGCGCACCACATAGAAGTGCGCCATTAGTAAAAAAAATCATAATTTTTTTTTCAAATTTCAAATCGCACTCTGTGGTCAAACTTCCCGGAAGGTCACCCATCCTCACACTACTCCAGCCCGAGCACGCTTAACTTCGTAATTCTATCAAACCCCGGCACCAACTCACTTCACAAGCACTTGTTGATATATCTATTATATCAATCCTATTAAACCTTCTTGATGTCTATGAGTTTGTTCATGTTCATGAGTATGATGAAATTTTGAAAATATATTTCAAACTTCCCGGTCATATTACGTATCATATTTTGAAAAAAAATCAAATATTTTTTTTAGAAACCAAATTTTTTAATTTTCTTTCAGTTACTAGTGGCGCACCTAGCAAACGGTGCGCCACTAGTAAATTTTAAATTTTTTGAATTTTTTTGCCTCTAGATCTTAAAAGCCCCGTAACTTTTTTTTGTTTGGTTTTTGGGGATTTTGAAAATGTTTAACGGGATTCCCCTAGTTAAATTCAGATGTAACTTTTCGAGTAGATGATTTTTCATATAAAAAACTTTTTAATCCGAGTTCGTATGCAAAAGTTATGCCTGTTTTACTAAATTCCAGAGATATTTTGCAAATAAAGTCAAAATTCATATTTGTTAATTTTCCCAACAAGTAGACCACATATCACATGGGAAACTTATTTTCTTTTAAATTTTTTTGACATTTCCATCATTTCCTTTTATTTTTTTAAACTGGAAAAGGCGGTCCAGGGGGGTGCTGTTGGTGAAATATTGGGGCAAGTCAAGTTAGTAATGGCGCACCGTGGATGTGGCGCGCCATTACTAGATCAACTAGTAATGGTGCACCACACCCACGGTGCGCCATTACTAGTTTTGAAAAAAAATTGAAAAAAAAATACAAATGGTGCACCGTGGATGTGGTGCGCCATTACTAGTTGAACTAGTAATGGCGCACTATCCACTGGTGCGCCATTAGTAGTTTTGAAAAAAAATTGAAAAAAATATTTAAAAAAATATTAAAAAAAAAATGAAAAAAATTTACTAGTGGCGCACCATGGATGTGGTGCGCCATTACTAGTTTAACTAGTAATGGCGCACTATCCACTGGAGCGCCATTAGTAGTTTTGAAGAAAAAATAAAATAAAAATTGTTACTAATGGCGCACCGTGGATGTGGTGCGCCATTAGTATTTGGACACTAATGGCGCACCGACACATGATGCGCCATTAGTATATAGTAATGGCGCACCACATGTCTGGTGCGCCATTATTAACAATTCCATCTATAGCCCTTTTCCAAGTAGTGTGATGTTTGAATTTTTAATAAATCAATATTCTATGGACCGAGGAGAGTGCCTAAGTTGAGAGGGATCAAGTGTGTGTGAAGGAGAACGAGTAAGTGTGCAAAAAGAGTATGTGTGTGAAAGAGAAAGTGACAACAAACGATAAATTATAGAGAGAGTGTGTTTTTCGTTTCCTAGGCGAACATATCACGCATGCATCTCCGAGATAGAAAAGTGAGCCGAGGAGATACACGAAGATAGCTAGTGTGTGATTGTTTGCAACGGAGAGAGACACCCCTATAGCATATGTCTAATAGAGGTCTGGCCAACAAGGTACAAAGGTCGAGAGGGACACATGGAGAACATGGACGCATGGGGAGGGCGAGAGGGTGTCCTTACGATAGAGAGACCCCCTCGAGATCGTGAGGGGGCTATATGGGTGGGGGATCGAGGGAGGTGCGTGCGCGATATAAAGATTCGCCGAGAGAAATCAAGATAGACCATGCACATGTTTGTGATGGAGACTAAGATTAGCTAGTCATATACATATGGGGGGACTACGTGTGCCTACAATTGAGTGAGATACCATCATATTTGGCTAGCTAGGCATGAGATTGTGTGTGTGTGTGCGTGTGAGATGGAGAGAGAATGAGGGAGAGAGATAGAGTTTTAGATGGGCCTACCGAGTGCGAGTGAGATATGGATGTGTATGTGTGACCCAGGTAGATGGAGAGTTTGAGAGAGAGGGGGAAGAACTCCGAGACGACAGAGTGGTGCGTGAGATATTTATGGGCAACGAGCCAAGTAATTTGTGTGCATACGATGAGTGCACCCAAGATATCTAGCTTGGACTAGAGAATCATACATAGTGTGCGAGAGAGACCTGGAGTATATATGCATGTGAACTAGAAAGACCCCCCCACGCACACACACAAAGAGAGATAGAGAGAGAGAGAGAGAGGTGGAGAGAAAGAGAGAGGACCAACAAGGTTTGTGTGTTGGATGCATGCGACATAATTGAAGATTGTCAGCGCGCGAGAGAGAGAGAGCAGGAGTCTGGGAGAGAGGGATGTCGTGTTTTATGCATCAAAGACTGATATAAACCATGTTTCGATATAAACTTGCAATCAAATATTTAAATTGGAGAACATGTTGTCCGCAATCCACACATGAACGGATATATGCGTATATCAAACAAGTTCATTAATTTGACTTTCAATATGTTCATGGAGTACTGTAATACTGTACAACATGCTATTCGATTGAGATGTTCAATTTTGGATTTAGTTCACTATTTCGACCTGGTGAACGAGCTATTTCATTGAATCGAGATATTTCATTTTGGGTTTGATTCCTGTTTTTGAGTGGGTCAACTATTTGTCATATAGTAAATCGCTAGCAACGAGCATGTAAAAACACATTACTCCCGAGCATCATCTCTCCATCTAAAAAAGAAGTGGCAAGCTAATATTATTAAATTTTATTCAAATCAACTTGGTAAGGTAGACGTGGATGCTCGTTCTCCCAAATTTTGAACGAACCGTTAAACATCCTCTGCTTGGTGGAATTCGCCCGAGCAAATAAATGGGAGACGCGAAATTACCGTCCGATGTGGGAGACGCCTTAATTGGCCCGTTGTGCATCGAGGGTAGGTTCGTAACATCGTCCAAGCGTGCCTTCTCCTCGGCCGAAATGACATGTGCCGAATAATTCATAAACCATGGTCGGAAAAACACGCTCTCCTCACCCGAAATAGCTCGCGCCTACTATTTGAAAACACGCTCTCCTCGCCCGAAATCGCTCGCGCCCACTATATTTCAAAACACGCCCTCCTCGCCCGAAATCGCTCCCGCCCACTATTTGGGTAGAAGCAAAGTTACTCTACTATCCCCGGCCCTCAATACACAGACCCAAGCCGAGAAGCCTAAAGGCAGGGGTAGAACTGTAACTCCCCCTCACATTTCACACAAATGTGTACATGGTTTCACTCCCCTCCAAATTCCCCCCACCCATTCATACCTCGTGGACGACAAATCACCTTCTCCCCGGAAGCTCCCTTCTACTGAGCCGCAAAACCTCAGCCCCTCCTCCATGGTGCCCCCACCGCACCAATTTCACAGCCGCCCTCCTCCCTAATGTCGGAGACACTATCCATTTGCCGTAGTCCATTGGGTCGTGTGCCTCTTACTCCATGTTGCCGGAGCTGCCTTGACGACGGTCGCGTGAACCGTACCGGAGCCGATTCACCCCCGCTGCTGTTCACGTCGCCGGAGCGGCTCCAATTTCGGATCCGTCCAGAGTCCAGGCGCTGCTTCCCCGTAGCTGTCGATCGTCGTGACATCCCTGTTTCCCTGCCGCCGGTGGCCACCGCAACCGCACCGGCCTCACCAACTCGGCAGCTGGACCTGCCTACTTCACCATGCCGCCAGATAGGTCGCACCCTCATCTCAAATCACTTTATTTAGGTGTCAGTTGTCTGAATTTTTATTCTGGGCCAATCGATTCCCATTGGGAAGCAGAACCCCTCGAGGCGGCAGAGCTCCTAGGCTGCCGGTTGGATGGTGTCTAACGTAAGGGTGCGGGGCCACAAGTTCGCCACGGAAGCAACGCTTAGATGGCTATCTTAGAGTTGCGTGGGTTCAAGGTACTGCTGCCGCCGGATCTGGATGACGAGGAGTCTTTGTGGATTTGCCCGGGGGCGGTGCAACCACGGCAGTGCGGTGGGGCAGGGAGCGGGGTTTTGGTCGGGGCCACAGACGGCGGAGGCAAGCTGCTCTGCCGTTGGTCGCTGGCTCTTCGGGGAAGATTCCTAACAGTGTCAGCCGGGAGGCACAAGACGGCCATCAAGCCATCCGGCGTACATCGGATAGTACCAAAATAAAATAAAATCGTGTGACTCCAATTTAGTCTCAGTCAATAGACGTATGACCACTCTCGTACCTTGTTGTTGATCTCTTAGTGTATTTCTTCAGATCAAAGAGATGTGTCATTCTTAACATTACGCGTTATCTGCATCCTCAGCCACACCGTCTTCCGACTCATCGCAGCTGCTACAACAAGGGAAGCATATACCAGAAGGGAGCTATAGTCCCCACTCAACAGTTCGCTACATCGAATGCGCGTGCCCAACATGGACAGCCACAACAACTGCAGGGCCATCAACAAGTCAGCACATGATGCTCACTCCTATGGATGGCGGCCAGATAGGTTGTACCCTCATCTTACTTGTGTGCAACATTTATGGCTTTGTTATTCATCTAAGCATGGAAAATAGATTATTACATTTCACTATATATTCATGCTGATCTCTTACGGGTCTTGTTCAGGAGTTAATGTTGTTCCATAGTTCAGCTAAGATACTTGTTCTTTAGGTAACGCTTTTCCATAGTTATCATCCATCAGCCAATGCTATCCCACATTCTAGTGATTATATTATTATACCACTTCTAGTATTACCTATGTTATTCTTTAATACTTTTGTGTGCCATCTAGTTAATCTCGAGTAAAAACAACACATATTCTATAGCTTTCATCTGTGTTCTCCCTTTATTTTTTGAGACATGTTGCTGCTAGTTAACCCCAGTCCTACTATTTATGTCGTCTCCTACATGCACTCATTACATAAATCTAACTACTAGTTGTCTTCCATGCATGTCAGATATAATTGCACACACTGATATATCCACAAGAACCTCACGGAGCAATGTAAAGGCCAATAAACTTGATATCAATGATACCCAATATGATGGAACATGTAAAGGCAGTTCTTCAAAAGACTTGCAGAAAGATATTGAATCCTCTTCACCCCACAAGGTCCTTGCTCTAACTTGGCCTGTGATATGGGTACAAGATGCATATAATATCCTGGAGTGTATCTACTCTGTTGCAATGCCATGTGCTTATCATGCTGATCATGCATGTAAATATGTCATGCCTTCCTGTTTTTCAGTACCTATTCCATTCATGATAACATGTTTTCAAATTCAAGTACTGTCATTCTACTCTATCGCAATGCCATCTGCTTAATTTGGACATCATGCTTCTGAATATCTTATGCATTGTTATTCATCAGTATGTACTTCACCTGTCTACCATACCATGTTTTTTTACGTTGAAGTGCTGTTCTAGTGCTCTGTTGCAATGCCATCTTAGTTTCCAAACAATACACGTGTATGTTGCCTTAGTTTTTTCTGTACGTATTCTGCTAGCATACAATTTTACATTCAACTAGTGTTTTTTACTGTGTTGTTGATGGCTTCTCGCCCCTCGTTGGTTACCCCAAGTGGAAGGTTGAGATGTAGCGTAGCGGCAAATTTCCCTTGGCAAAGATACCAAGGATAGAATCCCGTGAGACTCCGAGGGTCGACAAGTAGGTATCAACGGCGCCAGAAACTTAGCGGTTGACGGGACCTGCACACAGATACAGATAACTTTGCTCCCAACGAGTACAGAGAGGTTGTCAATCCCTCCGGCCTTGTTGTTTACAAAGGATCAAACACAAGAGATAATAATGATAGCTATGACTGCAACTAGGAAAGAAAAACAGGAAGTAAATAGAAGGTGTGATCAGCGGTGGTAATATGGACCGGGGTCCCATGATGTTCACTAGTGATGTCTCTCTCCCAAAAGACGATAAAACAGCAAAGCGAGGTAAACAAATTACAGCTAGGCAATTGACAGGATTATGTGCGCATACCAATGCTAACTATGCTGCAAAGAAAGGTAGAGGCTCAAAAGCATGGGCGGTACGCCAAGGCAAGTAGACCGAAATCCATCTGCATCTACTACTAATCATCCACCTTGAGATATCTATCCAGAACATCTCGCTGGTATTAAGTTGCGAATCCCACCAAAAGTGTAAACTCAAAGCAACAGACAACTGCATTAAAAGAACTTTGTGTAAAGTAAACAATCATTGCACCCGCAAGTACAAACACCGTTGTTTTCTCCCTTGTGGCAATAGCACATCCCCTAGACTCATGTTTCTATCACTCAAGCTAGTCATCAGGGGGCATGAACCCACAATCAAGCATAACGCTCCCTCTTGGAGTTACTACCTACTACTTGGCCAAAGCAATAAACAGCAACGGAGAACATGCAAGAATTACTCAAGAACAAAGATATAAAAGAGGTGAATCAAATATATTACTCAAACACAATCTGAACATAGTCTCATAATCCATCAGATCCCAGCAAACTCAA
This sequence comes from Secale cereale, assembly GCA_902687465.1. NCBI lineage: Eukaryota > Viridiplantae > Streptophyta > Magnoliopsida > Poales > Poaceae > Secale > Secale cereale. The sequence continues at coordinate 589,940,500 of LR738711.1, read as the reverse complement.
CAAAGCAACAGCAGAAAGATTACATATGTGCCTCGATCATGTATGGCAGCTCACGAGGTCTAAACCATGAAGAGCAAATAGGGGAGGATAACATCACATAGCTACTTATCATGGACCCATTGTCCAAGGTGGACTACTCACGACTCATCCGGGAAGCATCCATGGTGGTGGAGAAGCTCCAGGTGGTGGTTCTCCCCTCCGGCAGGGTGCCGAAATGAGTTATCCTGATGCTCCCGATCTTGGAAGCGCTACGGTGGCGGAACAGAGGCGAGATCGCGAAAAAGGGTTCTGTCCTCGAGGGTTTCGGGACGAGAGGGATATATATGCGAAGGGGGGAAGCCAGAGGCGGAGCAGGGGCCCCAGGCGCCCCCCTGGCATGGCCAGGGGTGGGGCCGCGCCAGGTGGCCGCCTGGGCCTCCCCTGGCTCCCCTCTGGCCCATCTTTGGTTCTTCGCGAAGCTTCCTGTACACTGATTTTTCCTGTATTTTCCCTGGAATTTTTGGAGCACTTTTAATATGGGGGAAACCTGAAATAGAAAAACAGCAGAAAACAGGAAATGGCACTGTGGTGCACTGAGTTAATAGGTTAGTCCAAATATGATCAAAAGTGCATGGAAGTGCATCAATATCATACCAATATCACACAAAAGAAGCATGGATCAAGAAGAAATTATAGATACGTTTTGGACGTATCAGTTGTCTTGTCGTATCCCTAGCTCTTACACCATACTCCCTCCGTCCGGATTACATGTTGCCGAAATGGATGAAAAAGGATGTATCTAGAACTGAAATACGCCTAGACCCATCCATTTGTTTTCCGGATGGAGGGAATACATGTCAATATGTCATGCCTTTCTATTCTTCAGTACCTATTCCATCTCTCTGCTGTAGCATGTTTTATAATTGAAGCACCATTCTTCTTTACAAGGCATGCAAGGGGAAGACGACTATGTTTGAATCTGAAGGGTTACAAACCAGGTCTTTGCAAAAGATCCAAATGCTAGGAGATAATAAACCAACTCCAGTTTTATTGATACTGCTCCAGCACAGAGAAACCCAACTCCTACTGATAATAAGCAGATTCCAGTGGCAATAGAACTAGTCCGCTCTAGTCCAGCAAAAATATGTCAACTCCATTCTAAGAAGTGTGTGCGTATCCTTGCATCATGAAATTTTATAGCATGCTGATCAATTTTCTACATGTTTCTTACCCATCTCTCTTCTAGAAAATAAGCTTAACAGATAGAAGAATTTCTGCACTGGTATCGTCTGTGAGGAAAGATTCTTGCAGGAATTCTCTGTACTCCAATATAGATGTAAGTACCTATTGTATATCACTATATTTTTACATCAACATGTATTTTTTAATCGGCATGAATCCAACCTTTATCTGATCTAAATTTAGTTGTAGCAAAATGTATGATTAAAGGCCACAATGTTGATTTTTGTAAGGAAAACTGCCTGGTAGTTTTGCATCCTAAACTGCATGAGTGTACTATCTCATATCATGCACATTACTTAATTGTAGTGTTGCTCTGGCTGCCCATTCATTCATTGTGTCAACGTTGCTTTCGTATTACCTTACCTGGTTGATGATAGCCATGCCATATTGTGTTAATTTGGTGTTGGCTAGTTGCCCAAACGTTCGTTGTGCCAATGTTGCTTTCCTATTATCTGACTTGGCCAATGATAGCAATGCTAGTGTCTTAATTTGGTGGAGGCTGCTGAAGATAAGAAGACAAACTCTGAAAACAGCAAGGCAACCCCATTGTTTCTTTCCAATAGATCTAGGCCAGGTAATATGCCAATAACTCATGATTAATCTGTTTGGTTCCCCTCCTAATTTATGTTATGATACAGTGGTCGAGACACTCTCCCCTATCAATAATACAATCCTGCCAAAATTGCCATCTGAATCTGTTCAGTATCCTCTGTCTCGAATTTAACGGAAAAAATGTATGTTTGTGAACCAATTAATGGCTGAAGGAATGATGGAAATGGTGGAGGAATCAGAGGTGCAGAGTCGTACGACATAATAACTGATAGATGTTTTCAAAGACAGTGAAGCAAAGCAGCAAGAACTAGCTCACATGCTGATGCGCGTCATCCGTGCTGAGGTTGCAGATTGTTTTTTTTTAACTTTGAGGTTGTAGATTGTGACATTGTAGATCGTTAGGTTCTGTTCATTTATTTGCACTGGCATCAATCTTTGATTGCCTAGTGGATGTACTTTCCTGTAATATATGCTGGATGTGCCATGTTTTTCCCTATATGCCGTACCTTTGCTTGATCAGTTTTGGTCCTGTGCATAATTGCTCCTAGTAATGGGCTCAAATTATCTAATTTGGCCTAAAGACATGTACGAACTTTAATGGGCCCATTAAGTTCATGTGTCGTTACCAGGCCGAAAGTTAATGGTCGGCCCTCTTAACTCCCAGGTTGTTAACAGGCTAACATCGAATCGGGCAATAGGTGGGCCAAATTGATTTCACGGGCCGTTAACAGGACGTTACTAAGTTCGGGCTACGTATGGCCCAACTATACTATGGGCCTTTAGTAGGCCGAAAGAGACAGCGGGCTTGTACTGGACCATGAAGAGCATGGGACGCTAAGAGGCCGAAAGTCAGGTCGTATTGTAAATGGCCCAACTGTGTTGTGGGATTTTAGCAGGCCGAAAGAGAAACTGGGCTGGTATTGGATCATGAAGGGCATGGGCCATTAAACGGCCAAAACTCAGGTCCGACTACAAATGTCCCAACTCATTTATGGTCCATTAACAGGCTGAAAGGCACACAGGGCCGGGAATTGGCCAAACACTTAAATGGGTCGCTAAAAGGCCAAAACTCAGGTCCGACTACAAATGGCCAAACAGATATATGGGCCATCACCAGGCTGAAAGACTCACCAGGCCGTAAAATGGCCCAACACTTAAATGGGACGCTAAAAGGCGGAAACTCAGGTCCGACTACAAATGGCCCAACTGGTTTATGGACCGTCAACAGGCTGAAAGACACACCGGGCCAGAAATTAGCCCAGTATTTAAATGTGTCGCTAAAAGGCCGAAAGATATACATAGTGAAAATTGGCCCATCCACTGAATGGGCCGTTAACAGGCCAAAATCTCATCAAATATATAGCGGGCTGTTAACGGGCTCGAACTGACGATAGGCTACAATGGTGTCAAATCTTTAACGGGCCGTTGACGGGCCGAATTGGCACATCTCGTATGGGTCATGGGCTTAAATGGACCTGACACAAGTAGGCCTTATATGGTCCGGCCTGCAATTTTTTACTGGGCCGACCTTTTTCACCGGAATGGGCCACTATTGGGCCGTGCCACGTGTCGACCTATCATAGGCGTCTCATGTCCAATGAGTGTATGACATCTGTCCTAACGGTGAGGCAACACGTGTTTCCTCCGGCCAATGATGATTTTACACGTGGAAAATCCCCATTGGTCGGTGTTGTTAACGGGTTATCGGATCCAAAAATGGACCCAATAGCTTAACGGCGTTCCGTTACGGTGGATGCCACGTGTCGGTCACCCTTGACTAATGCACTTCTGTGACGCGTGATTTATCGTCATGGAAGTGGACACTTCCGTGATGATAATTTTGGTAATGTCATGGAACACTTGTACGACATCATAGGTATGACTATCTTCATTCTGTCATAAATTTGTCATGGATGTACATGCATGATAGAAAACTTGACCTACTGTGACAAACACGTATCATCACGGAAGTGTATTTTTCTGTAGTGACCCTAGCGCCTCCGCTAGCTCCAGTCGATGCAGGAGACGAAGCGCTTAGCTGCTGTGACTTCTTCGACGCCGTCTTCTCGCCGCCCGCGGACCTCGTATCTCCGCCGCCACCATAGGTCTCTTCCGCCGCCAAGTTAGGGCACGGAAGATCGATCTGATCGGCATCCATCTCGTCCCGTCTAGCAGTTCTTCAGTGCAGTAAATAAATCTCTCTTTTTACCGTCGCTTTTGATCCATCGAAACCATGTAACTTCACCACAAGCGGTTTTTGTCCATCTGAAATCTATTTCTTTCTATATCCTTCTCTCATATCATGCAAGTATATTCACTTATGCCTCATTGCTAGTTAGATTACTCACTTGTACCTATTGTTGGATTCGTACAAATCTGGAACCAACTCACTCCATATAAATGAATGTCTTCGCACTATGAGGTCAATGTCTTCAAACTGTTTTATCTTCAAAATCTTCTGAGAATGCATATGACCTCTTCCTCTTCCCTCTCATCTCTAATGTTGTCACAGGTACATTTTCGTTGGAGAATCTTTTGGTTCTCATAGTCTGCATTCATTTGCAGAATTCTTACCGTGTCACATTGAATCTCTTGAAGCCAGTTCCTGTCTGGCTAGTCGTCAGAAGACAAATTGCTTTGTGAAGCCCTTTTGTCTGAATCCAATGGCTTATGAGAAACAATCCAAGAAAGGTGGCAGGCAGAGATGTACAGACTCAACCAAAGATCTTCCTCCGGATCTATTCACCATGTAAAAGTCTGATCCAGAAGAGACATATGGAGAACGTAAATCTCGAATCCAATGGATACGAAGATATTGGGCAGAACAATGGTTTCTATACTGATTTGTGACTCCTGAATATGCTACCAAGAATGCTATCCGCCCTTCATGGGGTGATATCGTCTATAAGAAGCTTCAGCCCAAAAATATGTTTGTAGCCATTGCCAAGAACTTCTATCCTTGCATGGTCAGAGGACCGATGCCTTCAAATGCTGACCCATCTAGTATTCAATGGTGTCGTGATGATGAATTATTTGAAGAAAACTACAAGTTTGGTAAGAACTCTGCAACCCAGAAAAAGAAGGAATTTGGAATTAACTTCAATCCTGGTCCATCTCGGCCTCGTTCTGATGGAACTCGTGAAGCCAATGACAATCGTGTTGGCTCCTTCAATGGCCTTGATGGACCGTTGTCCCACATCGCTGCTCAAACGGCAACTATGGAGGATGTTGCTGAAGACATGGAACCTGAAGATGTTCCTGAGTCTGTGAAGCCCAAGAAGAAGTCAAAGCCTTCTAAACCTGCTACTGCTCCAAAGGCTTCAAGTGTGAAGCCCTTGAAAACTGTACCTCCTGAATCAAGTGTGCAGTCTGAGGATCACTCTCGCATCTCTCAGAGGTCCAAGCAGCTAGTGAAGCCATCTGGTCAAGGACTCACTCCAGGCAGCATTCTGTGCAATGATGATGACATAATAGATCAGTCCGGCGATGAAGATCTTGTTGATGATGCCCTTGAGATGCTAATCAAGAGCAAGCAACAGGCTGAAATCTTCAATGATTTGCCTCTCTTTGATGCTGATATCATAAATAACTTCATTGATGAGTGGTTTGAGGATACAACTCTTTCCCTTGATGATCTCCAGCTTCCCATTGATATCAGTGTGACCTTTCAAGGATATATTGCTCATGAACTAACTATTGCACGAAAGGTTATTGAGCAGAAGAACAAAATTGATCATGAAAAGGCTCTGTTAAAGAAGCATATGGCAAGCCTTAATGCTCAAGAAGTTCAAAACTTCAAGACTATGATGGCAGATCCCAAGGCTGAATTTGCCAAGCACTGTGATGTTGCAAGAGGCTCCAGGGAACGTCTCAAGTGCTATGCTGAGAAATTTGTCCAAGCCCATAATGAAGATGTAGAGAGAAAAGCTCTTAGCCATCCAGGCATTGACCCCAAGCTGGCCGCCAAGAAGCTAGAGAATAAGAAGAAGCCTGCTGATGAAGACACTTAAGCTCCAAGGCAGGAGAGACCCATCATTGTCTCCCCTGTCAGTATGACTAGATCGAAGCCAAAGGTCCCATCAGCAGCTTCTGAGCAAAATAAGACTAAGCAGGCTGAAGCTGAAGCTAAGAAACGAAAGCATCTTGATGCTCCTGATGCTGCTCCTTCCAAGAAGAAGTTGAAGACAAAAGCTTCCAAGGCTTCACATAAGCCTCGCGCCTCCTCCAAAGAACCTCTGGTTGTTGAACCCATCTCTGTTGCCCTGCCAGCTTCCTCCAACAGTGAATGCCGTCTTGTTGTGCATGAGCCTGCTACCACAGAGGCAGACTGAAGAGATTCCAGCTGCTAAGTCTCCCGCAGCTGAACACATTGGTCATGATGACAATGTTAATAATGATGAAGTCCTTACTCAACTTGAACCCCAACTAGTTCAATCACCTACTCTCACGAGCAGTGAACTCATAAGCATTGGCAGTCCCACGACGCCAATTGCTCAAGATGAATGTTGGGAAGAGCAACACTCGAACACCCCCCTACATGAAGTCATTCCTCGCACTCCGCCGTCTCTTGTTACCACTCCGGTACTTGAGACTCCAAAAGAAACACCTGAAGAAGACATGGAGCAGACCAATGCTTCACCAATAGCGTCGCCTAAGTTGCGAAGGCTTCGCAAAGGTCTCAGGCCTCAAGCCTCCATGTCCAGCATTCCTGAAGAAGTAGTACAAAACTCAAGCTCAGTAGCACATCAAGTGTTTCCTGATACCATTCTTTAGTGTCTGCTCCTGAATCTGAAGCCAAGGCGGCTGAAGATATTCCGGCTGCATCAGCGGATGAAGAAAAGGAAAAAAACTGCAAAGTCACTCCCACTCCCCAAGAATCTGTTGTGCATGAATCTCCTCTCCCCGAAGCCACTGAAGGTGAAGCAAATGTGGCTGCCCCTCCAATGACTACTAAAGCCAATGACACTGTCATGGCTGAAGACAATGTGCAGCATGAAGTCATTACTACCCCTAAAGCGATTGTTCCTTCCCTTGTGCCTCACACCATGGCCCAAGCCTACAATCATGACAGAGAGCTCGTCACTGTCAAGTGGCCAACTCTGACGCCTCCTGCTCCCGGACCACAATATGAATATCATGTGGAGCGGAAGCCTCAGACGCAGAAGCCAAAGCCCAGAATGCCCAGGCTTCCAAGCACTGGGACGACACAAGGCTCCTTCAGTGTGCTCAGCTTCAGAGAGAACAATACTTTCTTTGACTCTGACAAGAACCCATACAAGAAGCCAATGGTCTCTTCTGATAGGTTCTGGAGCTTTCAGCAATGAAGCTATTACTCTTGCATTCTGTAAAATCAAGACCGGATCTTTCCACCCCAACGCCTTGATTGTGATGCCATTGCTGGACTGCCATACCTTGAAGAAGCCCTTAACTGCTTCCGTGATGTTGGATTGCTTCCATTTGTCACTGCCAAAGAACATTGGAACAAAGAGATGCTCCTGCAATTCTATGCTACTCTTCACATCAGAGGCTACAATAGGGATATGAAGACATGGGTCCTTGAGTGGATGAAGGGTTATATTCATCATGAAGCCAAAGCTCAGACTCTTCTTGAGCTTACTTCCCTGCACACTCCTGGTGAGTTATACGAGCCAGGTTGTTCTCTTTATCAAAAGGAGCTGGGGAGCATCTTCAAAAAGGCTGAGCCCAACATGAGTGAAATGCTTAGTATGATGAAGCCACTGCCCCTGGAAGCTGATTATCCCAAGGAATTCTTCATCAAGGATCTCGAGTATCTGCCTCGTACCATCTATCATATTCTGAGGCATACCCTCTGGCCAGTTAAGGGACATTCTTCTAAAGCCAAACTGTAAGGTGTCATGAAGACTTTGGTATTATAGATTCTCAATGGCATCAGATTCAATACGCATGACTTCAACTAGCTGCGTCTGGTATTGATCTATTTGGCCTCCAATTCTATGCTCCATGGATGATGCGGGCCCATTAAGCTTCACTCCACTATCAGCTATCAAGCATATGCACGTAATCATGTTGTATTTTGCCTGAGGTTGATATGTCTTGTGAAGCCATCTATCCTGAGCCTGCCAAGCAACAACATCAACTGCTCAATGCTGATCATCAAAGCTTCTCGCAGCATGTGGAAGGTATCTATGTGCCTAATGCCAATGTCTCTGCTTATCCTCTAGCTGGAAATTTGCGCCTACATCATTGTGCCAACACTGATGCCACTCGTAGCACAATTGTTCAAAGGCCTAAGAAGCGTCCCCGCATCCTCAATGACCGAGAGCTTCTAGTTTCACTTCACCAGAAGCAAGATAAGCACCATGATTGGTTGAAGCGGCAGATGCAAAGTCTTCTCACTAATGTGAATTGCATTCACAACTTGGCTACTAAGAACTTCTTCGTTGCTCATGAAGCCTGTCTGCGGTCCTGGAAGAGCCTCACATTGCTCTGCTCTAAAGACGTTCTTCAAGAAGATGTCTTCACCGAGCGCTTCAAGTTTGACTCCAGGCTTCCACAATCTGTGACTTGGCGTCCAACTCCCTCAACTGAAGATTTTGAGTATTCATCTTCGGATGCAACTGTTGTTGCTTGTGTAATCAATGAAGAAGACGATGCCACTTCTCCAGCAATCGCTATACTGCATTACGACTCTGCGTCAGGCCCTTCTGCAGCGCCCAACTCCAACGTCGACCTGGCTGCACCAGCATCTTCACCACCTAGGAACGCATAGATACTCTATGTCTTCAAACCTTTTTGGTCCTTACTGACAAAAGGGGGAGAAGCATATGAGTTGATAGTCTTCAAGCGGGTCCATATATGGGTCGGGTGCCTTATTTTTGCGAAGTTCTTACAACTCTCGTTTTTAAACATTTGGCTCTTGAGTTGTAACACTTAAACTTGATAGTCGTCTGCTACATTTGCTGATGTTTCTTCTGCTTGGTTAAATATCTATCCAATGCGCATGAATTCATTCAGCAGACGCCCGTTTTTCATTATGCATATCATTATCTTCACTACATCTATTTATGCATGATGGATTGTCTTTATAAGAATGACGGAGATCTCCACAAAGCAAAACCTTCTATGTGCCTTTGCATTCAAAAGAAAATTTCGTATATGCACATCTTCAGGGGGGAACCCTCTCAATCTCATGAAGTCAATGACCGTGTTATCTATAGTTTCACATATTTTATCCCCGTTGAAAACTTCAACCTGTTTGTCATCAATCACCAAAAAGGGGGAGATTGTAAGTGCATCTAGTGCCCCCTAGTTGGTTTTGGAGTATTGACGACAAACGTGGTGGAGGGACTAACGTGTTTGTGAGAACTACAGGATAACACAGGTAATATTCCCTCACTAATTCGGTTTACCTTCCAGAGATGACCCCTAAAAATGTGTGAAGACATTGAAGATAGTGGTGGCTCGTGAACACATTCACATGAAGGTAATAAACTATGAAGACATTCAATGAAGACTATAGAAAGCGAAGACATATTTTCTTTCGTAGTTCTCTCTCTTCTTTCTTGAGTCATGTGTTATACTACCTTGGCGTATTACCATATCTTATGTCAATGACTTCATGAAAATTGCACCACCATCTTGATGCAGTGATGCTTCTCGCCATCACCATTCATTTCTTGTTCCCCATGTTGTTTCTAACCAGAATATACCGAGAATTGAACTATGATGTGTGAATTCAAACTTCCAGTAACCCTATTGCTTGGACTTAATGGTCGAGTTTCATTCTATGTCTTTTCTTTATTGAAGCGCCATTCTAACATTGATCATGCTACTTGGTCCGCATTTCCATGTTCACTTTAGTTCAATATTCATTTGTGGATGTTCTCCTTGAACATACTTCATTATGTACTTTGGTGTGTCCAATGCTATCACCTTGTTCACTTAACTGTGGAAATCAATGTTATGGAAATCTCGATGAATTGTTGCTGAGCCCGTCGGCCACATCCCCATCATTTTTCTACTGAAATTGTATGACTTATTTTATAAGTTGTTCTTGATGAATCCTTTGTGAATCCAAAGTCTGACCTTTACTTGATGACCATGTCAATGCTATCCCGAAGCATGTATGTGTTGCTCTGATCATCAACAACAACATTGGAAGCGTAATGCTAAATGTTTCTTGATAAATTATCCATAGACTGTTGTATGGATAGCATCGTAAATTTCATCGCCCTTTATCTAAATGAATATGTACTTTTTTTCCTGTCATGATTACCCGACTATGCTTGCTCTTGCGAAGGATATACAACTAATACTTGTGCATAAACCATTTTACTTTCCAGTCATCTAATTAATATAATAATTACATTTTCCTTTCCATTGGTTTGTTTAACCTCTCTTATAATTTATATGATCTAAGCAGTAATAATCCCCTGCTTATGTAAACACCTCGATGTACAACTCTGTCAGTAAGACCGTGTTACTATTGCTGTAGACATTCCGGTAACCACTGATGGACGAGAACTTTGCCTATTGGTCCGCCTGGCCTTGTGACCAGGAAAATGGTTCTCTTCGTCCCTCGCCCTTGGTACCAATGTTGTTGCCAACATAACTGCCAAGCTATTCTCTGACATGCCTTGCTATCATGACCGTGCAAGATGTGAGCACCCTTCCTACTTTTATCCCACATGGTGGGCCCATAACCTACAGTTCCATGGGATCAAAACCTAACTCTCCTGTACATCCTAGTTTCCAAAATCATTCCTCATGCTTGACTTTAGATGTAAATCACGAGTCGCCTTCCTAGAGATGATCTACTCTAGTATCAAACACAATATTTAATTATGTTTCTCTAAACCCTTTTGACACTCTGTTTCAGGCATTGAATGATAGCCTTCCCGCTCGAAACTTCTGATGGTACCCTCTAATTTTCTCTCGATACTTTCTTAAGTTTCAATTCAAGAGGTACTCTCTGCCACCTTCCCTAAGTTATCTTCCAGATAAGTAACCTTGTAGAGGCCCGTCCTTCGGAAGTTACTCATTATCCCTTTCGTAAGTACAACGGAGATCCTGAAGAAAGGATGACTAATTCATCTGGATGACCTAAAGTAGAGAAATGAGGGCATCAACCAAAGGGATCAACTCCTTCGAGAAGAGCAACCTACGGCGAGAAAATCCAATCGAATTTCGTAACCGAAACTTTCCCCCTTACTCCACCTATTAAATCTCGGGACAAGATTTCTTGTAGTGGAGAAGATTTGTAACACCCATAGTGTCATGCTATAGTGACCTCACACTAATTGTGCCATGTCATCAAGTTTAACTAAGCCAAATTGCCATATGATAAAAATCAAAGCCAATTTCAAATTTAAAATAAAATCAAGTAAATTATTTACTCAGAAAATAAAACAAAAATCATCGTTGGGTTGCAAAAATTCACTAACTAATTTTCATGAGTAAACCAACATTATTTGAAATATTGAAATTCCCTTAACATATTTCAAACTGGACGAAACAACTCCCAAAAAATCTTTTCAATTTAAACAAAACTAAAATGAATTCAAATATTTGTGGCAGTGGCCTAAATTTGCAATGATAATTATGGTGCAAGTCATATTTTATAAAAATAAAATACTATTGGAAATTAAATACAAAACAAAATAACTAAAAAAGGAAATAAAAAAGAAGAAAAAGAAAAGAAAAGTAAATGGCCGAAGTGCATTGTGAACTTACCGGCCTGCCTAGCACAGTGCGGCCCGGCCCGCGCACGCTGGCCTTTCTCCTACCTCACGCAAGGGAGAGGTAGATACCCTGACGTGGCAGCCATCCATGGCCACCACGGCCGGATGTGCGACGCCTCATGCTATAGTGGCATCGGGGTTGGTTAAAAACGACGCCCTGCCTTGATCTAAATCATCCCGCACATAATCATCGCCGCACGGACGACGTTACCATGTACCAGAGCCTCCTCGCGGCACCAAAGGGTATCCAGGAGCTCCATCGCGTCGCGCCCATCCTCTCCGGTTACCCCGTTCGCACCGGGAGGCCCCAAGATGACGGCATGGTTCTCGTCTTCCTCGCCACAGCTGCCAGTTGCTCGCCTCAATTCGTCGCCTCCTAAGCTCCCTCGGCTTCCCCGACGCGCCCACGAGCTCCACTGTGAGACCCTCCTCCGATTCCTCCCTCCCCTAGTTTTCATCGCCATAGCCGCCCGTACTCGCCGAGGTTGTCGTGCCCGAAGCTCCGCTCCAAAGCGCGCTCGTTGCGCCCCTGGCCTCGCTCTGTCTACGCACATGCATGACCCACCTCCCATCGCACTCATGTCCACGCCATGGCCACGCGACACGCCCGAGCTGGCTGCGCCCGGCTTGCCCGCTGCCACCGGCGCTCTCCATGCTTGCGTGCGCCCGCACGCCGACTCCCCTGTTTGCTGCTCCGGCGCTACCACCGTCGCTGCTTGCAACAGCCGTTGCTCTACCGATTCTCCTGTTGCCGCTGCCATCTTCTGTCGGCCACGCCCCTCAGCCACGCCGGATTGCGACCCATGCTACCAGCCATGACTGTGCCCGCCTCTGTCAGAAATCCCTATCGCTTTCAAGCACGCTCTAACAGAGATGAACATTGGGGTTCTGCGTTGCGTAAGCCTTGCAACTTTTCTCTCTTTCTCATTTGCTACTTATTCTGTTACAAAGAAGGAAACTATGGCCGGTAGAGATCCTACCTCGGCACCACGATCTGGCTCATGCTCGAGCCATCCCACGAACACCAAGATCGGGTCCTAGCCCTACACGCATGGCACGCACATGCGCGGCCCATGCCTAACTGAACTTAACTGAAATAAAGGATACAAAGGAAAGTAAAGCTACTGCTACCAATGACTAGATTAAGTTGTCAACAAATCACCCCCTAATCTTGTCATTGTGGTTTTATTTCCTAAAAACTTCAGTCATGCCGATCCTCCTCCTCAGCTCCTGGAATGCCAAACGTCCAAGTCCCTTGGTCAGAGTATCAGCAAGTTGATCATTAGTTCGAACATAGTCGATGTCGATCTTTCCTTCCTCCACGCACTCCCGAATGAGGTGGTATCGAATGTTGATGTGCTTGCTCCGCTCATGGAAGACAGGGTTCTTCGACAAAGAGATCGCATATTTGTTGTCGACGAACAGTTTGGGCGGCACTGTCTCCTTGTTCAGCATCTCTCCGAGTAGGCGCGCCAACCAAATTCCTTGACACGCAGCAGTGGTGGCGGCAACATACTCAGCCTCGCACGAAGAGATGGCCACCACTCATTGCTTCTGTGACTGCCAGCTTACGTGACTCTCACCGAGGAAGAAGATGGTCCCCGTCGTGCTCTTTCGATCAACTATATCCCTGGCATGATCTGCATCATTGAATCCTGTCAGCTTCGGCTCGCCACTCCCGCGCTTGAACACGCATCCATACTCCAGCATTCCTGCTATATAGCGCAACAGGGGCCTCCATGAACCTGCTCAGATAACCCACCGCAAAGCTTATGTCTGGCCTTGTGTGCTTTAGGTACCGCAAGCCTCTGATGATGCTCCGGTAGTATGGGACGTCAACTGCATCCCCGACGCCATCCTTGCTCAGCTTCAGTCTTGGTTGAATCGGTGTGCTTAGGGAGTTGCAGTCTGCCAGTCCAGCCTGCTCCATCAACCACTTGGCATATGCCGTCTGACAGAGCGTGATCCTATCGCGCTCCTGGTGTATTTCAATGCCAATGTAGAAGCTGAGCTTGCCCAGGTCACGCATGCGGAAGAGCTTGTCCATCTGCTGTTTGAAACTCGTGATCTCCTCCATGCTCACGCTAGTGATGATGAGATCAACCACATATACCCAGACGAGGAGCAGTGAACTTCCCGTGCCCCGCCGATACACAGCATGCTCTGACGGAGAGCGCTCAAAGCTGAGTGTGATCAAACTGTCATCCAGTTTTGTGTTCCATGCCCTCGGAGCTTGGCGCAGCCCGTACAGGGCCTTGCGGAGGAGCAGCACCTTGACTTCTTCTCCGGTCTGCACGTATCCCGGTGGTTGCTGCACATATACCTCCTCGAGCAGATCGCCGTTCAAGAACGCTGACTTCATGTCCATGTGATGCACCTGCCAATCGTGGTGCACGACGAGGGAGATCAGCAAGCGCACCGAGTCCATCCGTGCGACCGGCACGAACACTTCCTCATAGTCGATCCCTTGCCGCTGCACATAGCCCTTTGCAACCAGCCTCACCTTGTGCTTGACGACGGCTCCCTGAGCATCCTCCTTCAGTTTATACACCCACGTCAGGCCGACGGCTCCCTGAACTCCCAGGTGTGGTTGTCGACGATGCTCCACATCTCCTCTTCCATGGCGTCGCACCAGCTGTAATGCCCAGGATGGGACTATACCTCCTACGTGTCGAGGCACGACTTAAAGGTATAAGCCCATTCTGGAATGATCTCAAGTTTGGTATCTTTGCACGACTCATGTAAAAATAGGGATGAAATTGCAAAAGGAGATAGTTGGCTTACACTCGCCACTTCACACAATACATTACATAAGCAAAACATCATTCAAAACATCACAACCCGACTACGGGTGAAGATCCAAAAGAAAGATACCAAAACAACATAAAGCCACAGGTCCGAATCGCCCCTAGTAGAAACCACTACTGATCAACAAAAACGTCACAAGCATACGGCCACTCTCTTCATCGAGCTCCCAGAAGTTCTGATCCATCTCCTGCTTCAAACTCGGCTGAACCTGCATCTGGTGATGTAGTATCTGTGAGCCACGAGGACTCAGCAATCCCATAACCATGGGTATCAAGACTAGCAAAGCTTTATGGGTAGGAAGAGGTAAAGTGGTGAGGTTGCAGCAGCGGCTAAGCATAATATGGTGGCTAACTTACGAGTACAAGAATAAGATGAGCATCTACGCAAACGGTCGCAAACTAGTAGTGATCGCTAAAGATCTTGAACTACCTACGAGTCAAACATAACCCCACCGTGTTCTCTTCTCAAAGTGAAAAGAGACAGTCACGGTTACCCACACACTTGTGTGTTTTACTTCGGATCCTCTGTCAAGTTTTCTACAACTGGACATTAACAAATTCCAATCTTCCACATAACCGCGGGCACGGCTTTCGAAAGATTATAACCCTGCAGGGGTGTCCCAACTTAGCCCATCACAAGCTCTCACGATTAGCTGAAGTGATAAATATAATATCATCACCCCTTATCTTAGAGAAATCCGATCAGGCTCGGCATCCCGGTACACAAGACATTTCGACAATGGTAAAACAAGTCCAGCAAGACCTCCCGGTGTGTCGACACCTTGATAGTAGCCGTGCGTATCTCGTCTCAGGCCACGACCGGATGGGTGATCCTACGAGTAAAACCAAACCTCGAGTTTCCCGGTGGTGGCCCCGCATAACCCCCGTTTGGGACCAACACCATCAGCACTGACCCCCCCTGCTATGTAGAATTAAGAACCCGGGGACATGACCCCCTATGCAATTAATTAATTAATTAAGTTTTTATTATGAGCAAATTAAAACTAATGTTGGGCCTTGCTGGAGGAGTTTTATTCAAAGTCGAACTGTCAAGGGGTCCCCATCCACCCATCGTGTAAGGAACGCAAAATCAAGGAACATAATGCCGGTTTATCGGCGCCTAAGGTGGCATGAGTGGAACAAAACACCGAGCAAAAGGCCCAGCCTTCCACCCATGCCCAGTATATATGTGTGTTATTAATAATTATAGATATTGTGATATTCCCACAACAAGTTCCCTCCTGGAACGATCTTCATCTTCACCTGCAACTAACAACGCTATAAGAGGGGCTGAGCAAGCGGGTAACATAGCCAAACAGTGGTTTTGCTAGGAAGGTGCCAAAGGTTAGAGGTTTCATGGCAACAAGGAGAGGCTGACATAAAAGATGGGTAGCGCGACATGTAACGATAGCATCGAGACAACTAAGCATGGCAATGGTAGTAAAGGTATCCAAGGGTATGATCATCTTGCCTGGGATTTCACAAGGGAGAAGAACGGGTCCATGAAGTAGACGGAGCAACATAGTCGAGCGAATCCTCACAACTCCGAAACGAAACTGAAGCTAACAAGAGAAGCAACCGGAAAGAAGCAAACAACACAATAAACACACAGGAATAAACATGGCATACGATGCACATCCAAGTATGATGCATGTCCGGTTTAATGATGCATGGCATGGCAAAGTGCACAAACAAGTACTACAAGTTAAGTGGAGCTCAATATGCAATGAGTTGCATATTGACGAAACACCACATGTTATTTATTTAGTTGACTCTCGTTTATTTACAAGACAAGATTAAATGTTTTTAACATAGCAAGAGGTGAAACAAAAGTAAACTACCTATCTAGGCAATTTAAATGAGGCCGGAAATACCAACAACAATTCCGGGAAAATCCCCATGAGCATGTTTAGCAATTTTAAGCAAACAACAATTCACACATTTTAAATGTTGTTAACATGATGCGGATGACATGATCAAGTTTATGCAAGTTTATTAAAAGTTGACATGAAGAAGATATGAAGTATTGTCACCGTGGTGTAAGAAAGGGTGCCACGGCAACGATCTGAAAATGATGCAACGGCAACATCTCGGTTCCGGTAACTCGTTGAGAGATCGGTGCAAAAGCAAAGGTGGAGTGAGCGAGCGGAACAAGATGAAAGGTGGGGTGATCCCATCACCGGGTTCCCACGGGTTGGCGACGAGGCAACCGAGGAGCATGACAAAAGACGAAACGAGCACGGTGCACACAAGGGAAAACATCTCATACAACACAAGCATTCATCCATGGGTCATCGTCTCGGGGTTATACCTTCGAAGCGTTCGTTCTGGAAGCGGTTCGAGGTCGTAGGGGAAGTAGTGGAAGTAGTGGTACACGGGTCGTAGAGGAAGTTGTCGTTCCGGTCATCGGTAGGGGTACTTGTCGCATCGCCATGTGTTGTTGAACTTGGGCGTCGGAGAGGAACTTGACGCATCGGGTAGTCGTTCGGTCGTAGCGGTCTTGCCGGCGGGGTACTTGTCACATCGCATCATGTAGTCGTTCTCGTTTCGTAGATGTTCATGGTCAACGTGTTGTGGAACTTGAGGTCTTGGTCTTCGGCGTCGAGGTACTTGGCACATCCGGTAGTCGTACTCGAGGTCGTCGTTGACGTAGGGGTACATGAGGGTCGTCGTGGTACTTGGCGTCTCATCGTGCAGCCGTTTGTCGTAGCCATTCGGGTCTCGGAGTGATTGCAGTAGTTCACTTGGCGGTGGTAGATGAACTGGACGGTCTTGACGTTCCAATCGCAGCAACACAAAAGAACAACAAAGGCGGCAGCACGAGGACGACGAGGCCATGGCAGCGGCACGTGGCAAGGCCGGAGGGAGCCGCTCGGGGGGCGAGGCGCAGGCGCCTTGGTGGCGGACGGCGCGGCGCTGTAGAGGAGAGGCAGCACGGGGCCTTGCTGGAGGTTGCTCGGGCCTCCAGGCGGCGAGGAGGAAGGCCTGCGTGGCGAGGCCGTGGCCTTGGCGAGGAGGCACGCGCGGGGCAGCAGCCTTGGCGGCAACGGCGGCGACCCCTGGCCGACCGGGTTGCTCTGGCGCGGGAGGACGAGACCCGCGGCTGGAGATGGAGGGCGCGGGCGCTGCGCTAGAGAGGGGACGACGATGGGGATCGAAGGCACCGGCGAGGGAGAGGAAAGAAGGCTGGGGATCGAAGGGAGGAGGGGTTGGGGGCGAGGCTGAGAGATGGGGATCGGGTGCGAGGGAGAGAGCTGCGGGACGTCCTGGCGGCGGAGGGAGAGAGCGAGGGGAGAGGGAGATCGGTGGGAATCGGGGGACGGGAGATGGAGGCGAGCGAGGGGAGAGCGAGGGGGTTCGGGCACTGGGGTGAGCGATGCTGGCGGCGCGAGGGGGAGAGGTCGAGAGGAATGGACGAGGGGATCGGGTGCGGGCTAGGGTTTAGAAGGTTAGGTGGGCTTAGGGGAGGATGGGCTGCAGATGGGCCTGAACGGCCTAGTGGGCTGCCATGAGGCCTAGAGGCCGACGGCTGGTTCCTTCCCTTATCAGATTTTTAGCAGAAACCAAATAAGAGAAGAAAAGAATGAGGAGGGGGGTTAGGGAAATAGTTAGCACATGGGATTATTTTTCTCGGGCTCATAAAAATGAGTGTAGTCCAAGAAAAATATAAGTGGCAAGATTGAATGATGAAAATTCAAACTCATTGGATTTTATTCAAATGGGTTTGAACTAGGGCTTGGTTTAGGAAGTGTCCAAAAATGTTCAAATTTTTGGAGGAACCTCGATAAAAGGAAAAGGAAAACTTGGCAAGGTTTGGGAGTAGAAACTTGGAGTGAAAAATAGGCTTGGGGAATATGCAAGTGTGTTATGGTGATTCCGAAGCAATGGAATAATTATATAGCTCCATAATATTAGGAGGATATGTTATAAAGAGAAGTCATCCTTCCCTCAATTTAAATGGACCGAAGGTCCACATAATTTATTTAGTTGAGATGCAGAATTAAAGACATGATGGCATGATGACATGATGCAATGCAAAACTAAAATAACACAAGCACAAAAGAAACACAAGGGAGAACCCAGAACATCTGGAATCTCTGGAATCTTCTGGGACGTCGGTCTTCGGGCGTCACACCAGCTCGTCACAGCTTTTGCCTCACTGTACGACGCTGGTTCTTTTGCAGCAAGCAGACATGAGTGTTGATCCTCTTGCTCGGAGAAGAGGATGTAGTCAGCCAGCTGTGTGTTCGGCTACACAATGCCCTCCTTGGCGCGGGTGCGCATAGGATGCACGTTGATCGCTGCCACCTGTCCAGCGCTTGTCTCCCAGCCCTGCTCAATGGACTCGGGCATCGATGGCATTTACGTGCTCGAGGACGTGGGCATTGCAGCATCTGTACAGGGTGACACGGACGGTATCGGCGTCGTGGGATCCGCGTCGAATGTGTCCGTGGTGACCGCTGGCTAGTACGCCTCCTCGATGACGAAGGACCCTTGAACAAGTGCTGGCTCGTCTGCTCCCTCGGGCTTGCTCCAGTCCCAAGCGGCTTGCTCGTCGAAGACGACATCTCTGGAGACGTGCACCTTCCCTGTTGCCGGACTATACACCGGGTACGCCGCAGTGCTAGGTTCATACCTGAACAACACCATAGGTTGGCTCCTGTCGTCCAGCTTCTTTGCATTTGGGCGCGTCATCTTGACGGGGCGATGCACCCAAACGCCCGGAGATGATGGACGGCAGGTCGCTTGCCACACCATGCTTCATACGGCGTCATCTTGGCCACGCTCTTGGTTGTGGAGCGGTTGAGCAGGTACACGCCCGTGGTGACTGCCTCTCCCCAAATGCGCCGAGGGACGCCCTTTGCCTTCAGGAGAGTGCGAGCCATGCCGACGATGGTCTGATTCCGCCGCTCGACCACGCCGTTCTACTGGGGTGAGTAAGGAGTCGTAAGCTGTCTTTTCACCCCCTGATCCGCGAAGTGCTTCCCGAGGCTGGTGGAGGTGAACTCACCTCCGCAGTCCATGCGCATCGCCTTTAGGCGGCGCCCTGACTCCAGTTGTGCAGCTGCCTGGTACTGCTTCAGCACCATCTCTGCTTCGTCCTTGGTCGCGAGGAGTCACAGCCACAGGAATCTGCTCTTGTCATCAACCGGCAGCAAGAAGTAGCGTTTTTCGACCGGCGTAGTGGGGAGAAATTGGGCCGCAAATGTCCGCGCGCACTAGCTTGAGCACCGTCTCCGCACGGTTCAGTGCCTGGTGCGGGAACGGCGCGCATCGCTGCTTGCCGGCGAGACACGCCTCGCAGACGTGGTCCGCCTCGTCGATCGGAGGCAGACCGCACATCATTTCCTTGCGGGCGAGGCGTCGCAGGGCCTGGAAGCCGATGTGGCCGTACCACGCGTGCCACCGCCATGCGTCCTCGCCGCCGTGCACCGCGAGACACATGGGGCACGCCAGGTTCAGGCGCAACACGTACAAACGCCCCTGTGTGTGTGGAGCTCGTGCGATCAGCCGCCCGTCCGGGTCTCGCAGCTCTAGGACGCTGTGGTGGATGTGGGTGTCGTGGTCGTTCTCGTCCAGTTGGCCATTGCTGATGATGTTGCTTTGCAGCCTCGGGATGAAGTATACTTCCGACAGAACGAGGTGCTCGCCTGAGCGGCTCTCGAAGAGGATCATTCCCCTACCCTCGATCTGCACCCCCGAGCCGTCGCCGAGCTTGAACGAGCCATGAACGCCGGTGTCGAGGTCGGGGAAGATGTCCCGTCATCCAGACATGTGATTGTTGTCTCTCGTGTCAAGGAACCAGGACGTGTCACAGTCCTCCCCTTCTGCAGCGATGCGTGCCTGGGAGCACTCCTCGCAAAGTAGAACATGCTCGTTAGCGCCCTCGGTGAGAGAGAGCGCGCAGATGCTGGCAAGGAAGAGCGCGAACTCCTTCGGCTCATCCTCTGTTTGCGTCAGATTGACGCGTTCCTTGTGCTCACGGCGAGGTTCAGGATAGTCCCTAGACAAGTGATTCACGAACTTGTTACAGTTGTAACATTTTAACTTGGACATGTCGCGACCACCCCCGGACTCCCGCTTGTTCTGCTCGCCGCCACGCCCAGAGCCCTGCTGCTGCTTGCCCTTGTTCTTGTCGCCACCGGAGTTGGAGCCCTGCCCCTTATCCTTTTGCTTGGCGCCCGCGAGCCACTCTTGCTCCTTGAGGAGGAGCTCGCCGCCGTGGTTCGGGGTGGTGATGGAGCAGCGCTCAGTGGCCTAACGGAGTCACCCGATCAGCACCTCCACGGACATGCCGTTGAGGTCGAGCAACGTCTCAATCGAGCACGCGTTTAAGGCGTATTGCATAGGCACCTCGCGCAGAAATTTCTGCACCACCTTGATCACCTCAACCATCTCGCCGAGCGAACGTAGGTTGTTGATGATGCCCGTAATCCGCATGCCGAAAGCGTCGAGTGACTCACCCTCCTTGAAGGCGATCTGCTCAAACTCCTTCCACAGCCGCTGCGCCGTCACCTCCCGCACGCGGTTCATGCCCACGCGCATCATGTGTATCGCTTCCCATGCCTCGTGCGCGGTGTCCTTGACGGCGAGCACCGACACCATCTCACGCCGCACTGCACGGATCAACGTCGTGTGTGCCGCCATGTCCTCGTGGTCGCCCGCCTCGCCCATGCCGGACACGGCCTCCTAGTGACGCTGCGCACGCAGATTGATCCTCATGACAAGGGCCCACTCGATGTAGTTCGTCGCCGTCAGAGTGGGGTAGACGATGTTGCTGCAATAGTTCGTGTGATCGTGCACCGCGCGCTCATGGACGATGACCTCGTTGCCGCCGCGCCTGACGATGCTGCGGCCACGGCTCCGCCTGCGTGGCCGTGCCGTCGCGCCGTCCGTGTCGGCTGCAGTACCGCGTCCTCCGCCCGGTCCATCGGGTGGCGTCGACGGTGTGCGTGAGCCGTCGTTGGACATGGTCGCCTTGGATCGAAGGAGGCTCTGAACCTACACCACTGCTCCTGTTGCACCCATGTGCCTCGCCGCAAGTGCCCACGCACGCGCACTCCCGCCGCAGCTAGCGCTGGAGCTCCCAGTGCCCTGCGCCGCAGCCCCATCGTTTCCTGAGGCCGTCCGCCATGGCCGGAGGCCACCATTGTTTAACCATGGGCTTAAACAGCCATTGGCATTAATCCCCTCCCTAATGACCCCCTGTGAGTATGGGCGTCCTTCTCGCGCTCTATGTTGAGCGCGGTGACCCTCTCCGTGCTCGCCTTCAGGTACTCCTCCAGCTGCACCACCTTAGCTTCGAGGTCCTTCTTGGCGGTCTCCGCGGTGGCTGCGGCGGCCTTCGCTTCCTTCAACTCTCCGCCAAGGGCCTGCTCCCGGGCGGTAAGGTCGTCCTCGTGAGCGTCGAGGTCGACCCCTCCGCTGGTTGAGCGCTCCTTCTCGCTGGGACAGCGCTTCTCCGACGAGTCGCTGCTGCTCCTCGGCCTCAGCCTTCTCCAGGAGGAACTCTTGGTACTCTCCAGCAAGCCTCTCGCGCTCCTCCGCCAAGTCGCGGAGGGCCGCCTGGTTGGCGGCGCGGAGCTCCGCGGCGCGTTTCTCCATACCTGCTGCGGCCTTGGCGGTGAGGGATTCCCGAGACTCAAGTTTCGCCTGCCTGGCCCGGTAAAGGGCCAGGAGCCGGTGAAGCAGTTTCTCCTCCTCGGGCTCGTCGCTCCCGCCAGGCGCTTCGACGATCTTCAACCCTGCGGAGGCGAGGACCTCTCCATCAAAGGTCTCTCCCTCCTCGGGGGCTCGCGACGAGGATCCCCACGGCACTTGTATGAAGACGCCGTTGGGAGCCTCAAGATAGAAGGCGGACAGCTCCTTCTCGGTGGAGGGGTCGGCGGCCGGCGCAGCGCTTGACGCTCCTGCCGCCTCCGGGCCGGCAGTGTGGCCACCGTCCCCCTCCCCGGCCGCGGCGTCTGCGGTCGGGGCAGTCTCCTCCGCGGCAGGCTCGTCGGCTCCTGCCATGTCTTCGATGACAGTGGCGTCGCCGGCGTCGCCTTGCGCGCCCTCCTCCTCGACGATGACCTCCGTCTCCATCTGCTCTGGGGGAGGAGGATCTAGAAGAAGAAGAAAAGAAAAAGATCAAGCAAATATCCAAAAAAGACAAGTCCAAGAAGAAAAAGTTCTCAGACTTACCTTCGCGGACGTCCTCAACGACTGGCTCCCTCGCCAGGGAACCCTCCCTCGGCGGTGGGGCGGTGGCTCCTGCTGGCGGAGGACCGCCCGTGCCCTCCCTTGGCGGGGTGGCCACCCTTGTCGGGCTGCCCGCCCTTGGCGGGGAGCCCGTCCTTGGCGGAACATCCTCCCTCGCCGGGGAGTTCGTCCTTGGCGGGGAGGGTGGGATCAGCAGCTCCTCGGGCGTGACCTCTGGTTGCCCCTGCGGCTGCGACTCCGTTTCTGCACAAGACAAGCAAGACAAACAGAGCAACAAAACATTAATATCAAGCAAAGACCTCATGCGCGCCCGACCAGCGGAAAGATCAAGCCCAGACTTACGCTGGGGGTTGCGCTGGGGGCTGCTCCTCGGAGCAGCGCTTGGGTCCGGCAAGTTCGTCGCCGGCGCGTCCCCTGTAGCCGCGACGAGCGAGTCGTCCTCGACCTCGACTACGGGGACCTTGGCCTTCTTCGCCACTCGCTGGGCCAGGGTCCTGAAATCAAAGCAAGAAGCAAAATCAGAATCATCAAAGAAAGAATCAAGACAGAATCGAAGAAGCTACAAAATACAAGTGCTTACTCCTCTTCCTCGTCGTCGTCGTCGCTCAGAACGGAGAAGTCGAACTCCACCTGAGGCGCTTCCGCGCGAGGAGCTGGAGGAGAAGGCTCCCCTGGGCGCTTGGCGGTTCCCGGGGCTGGGGGCTGCGAAGACCCAGCCTCTGTTGGCACCGGGGCCCGGGGAGCAGGCGGGGCAGCCGCCCCGCTCTGGGAGGATCCTCCTCCGCTTGGCGCTGGTACGCGGGGTGCCTCCGTCGCGGTTTGGCTCGCTCTGGTGGCGCGCGCCGCCTGGCGAGCGGGCTGCTGTCAGGGCGCCTGCGTCCTCGTCGCCGTAGCCGCCTTGCAGAGGCGCTTCGGTGGTGTTCGCTTGGGACTTGCCCGGGGCGGGGAGCTCTCCGAGGACGAGGAGACGTCGTCGTCGAGCCCCAGAGATCCGCCAGTATCCTCGTCGGCTCCGGCGTCCTCCTCCTCCTCCTCCTTGGTGGGCTCGCTGGGCCCAGCACCCTGCCCCGCGGCCTTGCTCCTTCCGGTAGCTCCGCTCCCTCCGGCACCTCTGCTTCCTCCGGCAACCTCGCCTCTTGCCGCGGCCTCGCTCACAACTCCGGGGATCCCGGCATGCCTCAGAGAAGGGACCCCGGCGAGCTCGTCTGGCAGAAGTTTGAGAAGTCTCCGGATCTCTGCCTCCTCGGCCTGGCACGACGCGTCCTCGGCCTCTGCCTCGTCGACGGTGAACCCAAATTCTCCTACCGCTGCGGCTGCGGCGGCCTCTTCTACCCGGGTAGCGATATAAGCTATCTCCCGATCCGTGGTGGCCCGGGTGAGACCCTTGATCTCATCGGTGTTCTTCGGCACCTCGACCAAGTTATCGAAGAAACTCATGATGGCATCCGGCGTGGGCACTATCCATGTTGGGTCGACGCCATGAGAGTCACACGCGGGCATCATCGCCCGCAAGGCATCCCGGGCGGTGCTGTTGCACAGCGGCACTACTCCCCGGGGAGGTTTAAACCACTCCGGGTGAGCCGGGTCGTGCTTGAAAAGCTCCCGGAGCATTCCCTTCAGCTCCAGTGCCGTGAAGTTGTAGTTCAACCCCGGGCGCAACCTCATTATGTCCGCCGCATTGCCAAACTCCCATGCTGGCCTTTTCCTTTCCTGTAAAGGAGCAATGCGGCGGCGGAGGAAATCAGCTCCTACCTCTCCGATGGTCAACTTGGCTACCCGGAGACGAAGAATCCTGACAAGGGCAGCGTTGAGCTTGATGTCATCCGCGGCCAAATCACTCCAGTCCCTGCCACGCACTATAGCAGTTGTGCGCGGCGCAGTGAAAGGCTGCAGCTCGTCCTCCACTATCCAGCACCAATCCGCGCGCCACTCCTCCCACTTGCCGCGGAGCTCCCCTTTCAGATAAGATTCCTTCTTGTTCAAGCGGAAGACCCAAGAGATACCTTCGGAGAGGGGGGCGCCGGCCTCTGCTCTAGGCATGAAGAAATGCCTAAAAAGCGCTACGTTTGGATAGATCGCTATGTAGTTTTCGCACAGATGTGCGAAAACCGCCATCGTGAGGATGGCGTTGGGGGTGAAGTCTAAGAGATGGAGGTTGTATGTATTCATGATATCGCAGAAAAATTCAGAGAATGGAGGACACAGGCCGCAGTGGAAGAAGACAGCGAAGAAGAAATACCCGCTGGGGTACAGATCTCTGGCGGCGGCCGGGTAGACTCGGGTGCGGGGATGCGCCTTGGTCTTCTTGGCCCAGAACAGATAGTACTTGTTCCAGAGCTCCCTAGCGCTGAGCCTTGGCGCGAAGACGACGTTCCTCTTCCGCAGGGCGACAAGCTTCGCCGCCTGCTCGGATTTCTCCCTCTTGGTCTTCTCCGCTTTCGCCTTCTCGGCCTTCGGAGCCATGGCGGAGGCGGCGGAGGAAGGGGCGGAAAGCTCGACGGCGCCGCAGATGCGGAAGAGGGCGGAGGAGATGAGGAGGCGGGGCGCAGAGGAGGATTTCTGGAGGTGGAAGAAGCAATGAAGACGAAGTAAGGTAACTGCCCCTGCTTCCTCTGCTTTTAAGGGGGAAGTGGGGGACGCTCCGCATTTCCCATTAAAGAACATGGCCACGTTCTCTCCCACGACGCCGCAATCGACGCGTGCCGTTAGAAAGGGACGCGGAGGATGCGGAAGGGGAATTATAGCTCGCCGTGGGCCGCGCGTGCCCGTGCACTGTTTTGGGCCTGGCCCAACAGCGCTCGGCACCGTGTGTGGCCCAGGCCCGGGGGCTCCTGTCGGTGTACTAAGATAGGGGTACCTTAGTACCCCAACTTGTGCACGGGCAGTAGCAGCTTCCTGCGGCAGGGTCTACCACGTGCTTGCCGGAAACCCCTCCGGTCCTTATTAAGCCATTCAAAAACAAAGTATACAAGTCAGAAGATCAAGACCCCGGCAAGTGGAGCTTGCCGGGAAGGCCGCTCCAGGCTCAAGACTATTACATTAAGCACAAGCCCCTGGCAAGAGGAGCTTGCCAGGAAGACCAGAGGACTACATCTCAGAAGACATGCCTCGGCGTCCCGGCAGGGCCCGGGGAGCGACAAGCTCCAGGGCCCGGCAAGGTCAAGGCCCCGGCAAGGTGCTTGCCGGGAAGAGTTACGCTGTGTGCCCACGCTCCAGCTCATCGACCCACGCGTCGCCCTGGGGCCGTTCCAGGGACGCGTGGCGGATGGCTGTGCAGCCTGGGGGACACGGTGGCACTCCACGGTGACGAAGCTACCACCGTGGCGAACGGAGATGCAAGGGCGGGCGCTTTTGGGGTCGACGGCGACGGGCATTTAATGCTCTTGTCCCCCACTATCAAAGTAGGTGATGACCACTGTTCATCCACTGTTCCCGCACTGTTACAACTACCACCAAAGTTACGTTTCTGCCCTTTTCTCCTACGTTGACACCTGTCGGTGACCCCTTGAGCTATAAAAGGAGGCCCATGCGCAACGTAGAAGGGGTTCGGAACCTAGATAGCTCTCTCGCTCGGTGTAGCTAGTTCTTCAAGCTCCCGAGCTCCCCAACTCAATACAAATCAAGCAGGAGTAGGGTTTTACGCGTCCATCGCGGCCTGAACCTGGGTAAACTGCCTGCATGGGCTCTACGATCTGCTCTTTGTGTTCCCTCCGCTCCCTTACCGCACGAACAAGGGGCTCCGGTACCATAGGTGCTCGTGGTGGACAGTTTCCCCCGACATCTAGCTTTTAGTTAAATTGTCAGTCAATGATTGTTGGGTCCCGCTGGACCCAGTTGACCAGTCAACGCTAACCAGTCAACTGCTGAGTGGACTAGCACGTGTCTCATCCCTTGTAGCCACTTCTGTGTGTGCACCTAGCAATTTCGAGTTAAAATTCTAATTAATAATAATTCGGAGAATTCCAGAGTATTGTTAAAACTTCTTGAAAAACATAGAAAAATAATTGTAGCTCAGATGAAAATAGTTTATATATGAAAAATGATCAGAAAAATAAGATGAATCCAAATATGTCGTCCACATACCTGCCACATGCCCCCAAGACATCAAACATGGAACCATCCTCTCTGGATCGTCTAACCGATAAATGCTCAAAGCCGGGGAAATATACACATATATTTTTCCCGCTTCGTCTATAACATGTAGCACCGCGTTAGGTCATCCCTAGCACTTCATATTGCCATGTCATGCATCGTGATGCATTTGCTTACTTGTATTTATTGTTTCTTCCCCCTCTTCTCTCCGGTAGGCCCCGAGACTGACGCTGATCCCGAGTATGAATACGCCCCTAACGTCCAGCCACTTGTAGCAGAGCTTCCAGGCAAGCAAAAACCCCTTGATCATTCCTATATCGCCGATTCCATCCTCTCTTATGCTTGCATTAGATTTTGCTTATGTAATTCATTGCTCCTATTCTCATCCATAGCCTACTTTTGCAACCTGCTACTGTTACCTGCCAGCTTATCCTATATGCTTAATATAGGTTGGTTAGTGATCCTCAATGACCCCTCACCTTGTCCCTGTTACCCCTGCTTCATCATCGAAGACTCGATCAACGTGATTGACTTCCAGAGCCTAGCACATCACCTCACACCCCCTTAGTTACACGACTCTTCAGAGCTACTATCGAGTGCCGGGGGTGATACCTCATATAGCAATTCTGATGAAATCTCTATAGTGTAGCTAATCGGTCATGGTCTACGGAGGGTGATTCCTCCTTCACCACTCCTGATAACGACTCTTTTGTGCAACGCCTCAAGTGTGAACCCTTCGAGGGTGATTCCTCCAAGTTCACCTTGACAGTTACATCAAGTGTGAACCCTTCGAGGGTGATTCCTCCAAATTCACCATGACGGTTACATCAAGTGGAGTCCATCAAGGGTGATTCCTCGGGTTCCCCCTTGGTTTTATGGACACATGGTTACTTTGACTTTACCCCAGAAGCATGATGAAGTCGGGTCGCCCCCTACGGGTACTTGCGAGAGAATTATGAAGTCGGGTTGACCATGTGGGTACCCGCAAGAAAACTACGTGGCATAGTCGAGCATTCTTATCCTTGCCGTAAGTCCGTGAGATGGGGCAACGGGACCATAGATCATGGATAATTGATCATCTCCGCGTGCTCCCAAGACACTAATTGGTTTGGATATGTGATATGAGTAGGCATCTAGCCTTTTCGCGCTAACCACCATGCGGGAATAAGTATGGGCACTCTGCATTGTACGTTTCTTCCGAAAGCTCACTAACGTCAGCGATTGAGCGGTGTGCCCTCGGTTGGACAGGAGACACCTGCAACTTGTATTAGGGGGTGGGTCTGCTCCGGGCCGCCCATGCATCATGCAGGAGTGGAAAGGGCGATGGTCCCAGGACCCCTAAGCGCTTAGGATGTAGACCGACGTGTTGGCCTCTTTGTTGAGCCTAGGTAGGACTAGGGCGTGTTGATTAGCCGAGGCCTGGCATAATCCAAAAAAGTGTGTCCGGCCAAAGCTAATGGAGCATGTTGGGTAAGTTGGTGCACCCCTCAAGGAAGTTAGTCTATTCGAATAGCTATGTCCACTGTAACGGACGCTCAGATTGTATCGCGATCTATACAGCTAGAACTGGACACTGGAGGCATGAGACGGATATGAGGCTCTAGGATTGCTTTCTCGTAGGGAGTCGAGGAAGGATCTTTGGGCTTGGATGCTACAACATACTTATTACTTATGTTATGATACTCTACTCTCTTTTGTTGCTGCAAGATGCTAGTCTTCGGTAGGCTAGGCATTCCCTCTGTTCTGCAAATTCTGCAGTATAGTCCACCGATACAACTCTCTCCCATTGAGACTAATGCATGCTTAGCATAGATATGATGTAAGTATTGTGAGTACTTCGGATGAGTACTCACAAATTGTTTGCTTCCTTTTTCCTCCTACTTTCTTCTTTCTGGATGTTGCGATCAGATGATGGATCCCAGGAGCTAGCTCATCCCGCCAACGACAACTACTACCCTGACAGTGCCTACTACTACGTGGAGACTGCCGACAACCAGGAGTAGATAGGAGGCTCCTAGGAAGGAGGCCTTGCCTTCTCGATCTAGTTGTTGTTGTTTGTGCTAACCTTCTTAAGACTGACTTGTTGACTTTTTTCTATACTGAAATATTTTTGCTTTCGCTGACTCGTTTGTATTCGATCCTTCGATGTCCCTGGCTTGTAATATAACGCTTGTACGACTTTAATTTTTGTCTAGAATTGTGTTGTGATATATTCCCGTGAGTCTCTGATCTTGATCATGCACATTTGCGTGTATGATTAGTGCATGATGAAGTCGGGGCGTCACATGTGGATATCTTCCCGTGAGTCCCAATGGACAACTTTGATGTGGCACATGCTTAGAAAACCAAAAATGCCATACACTGAGGTTCATGACCTGTGGTCCCCCTCAATTTGAGTCGGTGGGAGCAATTCATGTGTATGCAAACGCTCAAATTTTGATCTGGAATCTCACCATGATCTACACCGTAACACATGCCAAGATGAATCCACCTTTGGTTAAATGCCTCTCGCCATCCGTCAAAAGTGATGACCTGCACGGGCTAACGAAGGGGCATTGATTACCCACAAGTATAGGGGACTGCAATAGTCTTCGAGGGTAGTATTTCACCTAAAGTTATTAATTCGACACAAGGGGGGGCCAAAGAATATTTATGAGCCTTAGCAATTGAGTTGTAAATTTAACCACGCCTGGGATATTATATTTGTGCAGCAAAGTGTTTTGTAGCACAGTAATGTGATAGTTTGATAGCGGTAGTAACAGTAACAGAAGCAGGTTTGTAGTAATTATAACAGCAGGATCAACGAAAGTAACTTAGCAAAGACCAATATGAGAAAAGCGTAGGCATTGGGTCAATGATGGATAATTGTGTTTCACGTTATTCACCATGTAACAGTCACAACCTAGAGAGATACACAATAGCTCCAATTCATCAATGTAATGTAGGCATGTATCCCGTATATACTCATACGTGCTTATAATAAGAAGTTGCATGCCATCTTTTGTCCAACCCTCCCGTGGAAGTGGGGTCCATAAGGAAACTAAGGGATATTAAGGCATCCTTTTAATAGAGAACTGGGACAAACCATTAACACATGGTGAATACATGAACTCCTCGAATTATAGTGATCCCCGGAGAGTATCCCAACTATTGTCAGTTTGGGGTCTACGGATCAGAACAATAACAAGTGCATATGACAAGAAGATAGAATCAGGAACTCAAATATATTCATGAAAACATATAAGGTTTAGATCTGGAATCATGGCACTGGGTCCCTACTAACATGCATTAAGCATAACAAAAGGCATAGCAACATCAATCTCAGAACATAGTGGATACTATAGGGGTCAAGCCCTAATAAATTGACTCAATTACATGACAAATCTCATCAACTCCATCACCGTCCAGCAAGTCTATGAAGGAATTACTCACTCTCAATGATGAGCATCATGGAATTGTTGATGTGGAAGGGTTGAATTGATGACAGCGACGAATTCCACCCTCCGCAGCCCCACACAAACTCCAGATTAGCCCTCCCAATGAAGAACAAGAGGTGGCGGCGGCTTCATATCGTAAAATGTGATGATTCCTTCTCTCTTATTTCTCTCTGTGAGATGATACTTATAGAGTTAGTCTTAGGGTAAACAGAGGCCCGTGAGACCCACAAGCTCATAGGGACACGCACCCTTAGCTTGTGGCTCCTAGATGGCCCCGTCCAATAGTTCTCTTCGCCAATATTTTTATATATTCTGGAAATAATATCCATAAATTTTTAGCTCAATCCGAGAACTTTTATTTCTGCACAAAAATAACGCCGTAGCAATTCTGCTAAAAATAGCATCAGTCCGGGTTAGTTCCATTCAAATCATCCAAATTATAGTCCAAAACAAGAGCTAAAGTGTTTGGAAAAGTAGATAGGCTTGGGATGTATCAACTCGCCCAAGTTTAACTCATTACTTGTCCTCAAGCAATTCAGTTGACAATCTGAAAGTGATAAATAAAACTTTTACAAACTCTTTTGTTCTTGTTGTTGTATATATGCATAACTAGTGCTCAAGTTTTTAGCAAAGATTATGAACTAACCATATCAATGATAACACTTAGGTCTCACATTTACTCATAAAAATAACATAACCAACTAGCAAGAAATAATATGATACCTCGGATGCCAACAATTTATCAAAACAATCATGATATAATATGATAACATGGTATCGCGCTAGCCCTTTTCGAGACCACAAAACATAGATGTGGAGCATCTCTGAAGTTCAAGCATCGACTAAACATTCTAATTCATGGTAGAAGAGATCCAGTCATGCTGACATCCAACATTAACTAGACTAAATGCATAAAATGAAAATAGTTCTCTTCAAATTGGTGCTTGAATAAGAAGGTGATGACTCAACAATAAAAGTAAATAACATAAAAGTAAATAGATAGGCCCTTCGCACAAGGAACAATAGATTTGCAGAGGTGTTAGAGCTTGAAGCTTAAAACGGAGATGAATACATTTTGAGAGGTGTGCTTTTTTCTTGTCAACATTATGATCAAGGATTTTCAATATCTTCCATGCTAAACACATTATCAGCAGTTCCCAAGCAGAAAGGTAAAGTTTACTCCCCCTCAATAATTCATTCACGAGCCATGGCTAGTCGAATTCATGGGTGCCCTCCAAACTTTCAACTTTTTGCGGGAGTTTTTAATTAATTTTTTCTTTATTTTGATTATAGGACTTTTAATCCCAATTACCAGCCTATCTAGTGCAATGAAAAGTGAAATAACATCTGTCGTGAGAACAACCCGCTTAGCATGAAAGATATTGATAGCCCCTATTGCTCCATGAGCGGTACGGGCACATAAAACAGATGCTTATTTGAATGTTTAGAGGTGACACATGCAAATTTAATTGGAACGGAGGACTAATACCGCAAATAGGTAGATATGGTGGACCCGTCTGGAACAACTTTGGGTTTAAGGATTTGGATACACAAACAATATTCCCCGTTAGTACATGCAAAGGCTAGCTAATATATTGAGAAGTGACCAACTAGAGATCGACATCGGTCATGATCATGCATTTAAAATAATTAACATTGAAAACAAGCATGATTGGGATATAAACATCATGAACATCAATATAAATATCGTGGAGGCATTGTTGGTTTTGAATCAACTACATGTGTGAACATGTGCCAAGTCAAGCCACTCGAATCATCCAAAGGAGGATACCATACTATCATACTACAACATAACCATTTGAATGCATGTTGACACTCAAGATAAATCATTATCCACTCCTAGCTATTTAAGCATGGCATGAGCAACTATAATCTCTAATTGTCATCACAAACATGTTTACTCATAACGCATTGAATCAAGAACGACTGAATTAAACATATTTACAAAAACAACTGAGTTAAACCTATTTATAAAAATGAAAAAAAGAAGAGTTCATCCTAGCTTTCCTTCACCGCAATTACTTAATCAAATCATCGTCATTATTGCCTTTCACTTGCACGACCGAATGATGTGAAAATAATAATAGTGCAAGTGTTGTCGACTAAGTTGTAATCTACAAACATTTTACTGAAGCAAGAAGACAAGGTAATATGGACTCTTTGTGTTAGATCATCAGTAATGCATATGCGAGCCACTCAACATTTTCATCGTGGTCTTCTCCTTTCAATGACTCAACGAAAAGAAATGAATTTCAGAGAAACACACTAAAATATTTTTGGAGTTTTTTTGTTTTTCTAAATAAAGCAAATTAAAGAAGAAATGGGAAAATGAGAACAAACTTTTTACACGGGAAAGCTCCCAACAAAAAAGAAGAAGAATGAGAAATATTTTTGGGTTTTGTTTTAATACTACTAACTAAGTAAACAAGAAAGAAAAACTGAAAAGAAGCGAGAAATATTTTTGGATTTTCGTAGTTTTTCAAACATAAAAGAAGAAAGCGAAAATAAAACTAACATGGATAAATAATGAAAAGGGATGAACACCGACAACTAGAATGAATGTGTGGTACATGAATGTAATGTCGATGAGAAATACGTACTCCCCACAGCTTAGGCTTTTGGCCTAAGTTAGTCTACGATCCCTACTGTCCTGGATAGTAGCCGTGGTAGTGGTTCGGGTTGTACTCGAGTGCAGCCACCACTACCTGACTGGTTGCCTTATTACAAAAAGCTATCTCCTCTATCGTCTCGTATGCCTCTGCCACCTCCGCAAGTATGAAATATCTTCTTTTTTTAGAAAGTTAAAGAAGGCATGAGCAGGTAAAGTAATGTGGACGACACAACATCTATTAAACATTAGCCTATATCAAAATGGCGAGGTGTTTCTTTCTAGAAAATGATGACGCTTCATAGCTTCATAATCAAGGTAACTGGGTGGCAACAACGTGTCATCTTCTTTTATGGCGAAATCACATTTGCTCCCTTGGTGGTTTTGGTAATTCATGTCAACATACATGTTGTTGGACTAATGCTTTTATCTAGTGTATTTCAGATATGTTCAACAATGGCTGACAAAGGACCTAAGGATATGGACCCCTTCAAAATGCTAAGCACAAGAATGGGAAACCCCAGGAATCTACATTTTTGGTTTAGTGATCCAATATCACATTAAGTCCCTTAGGAAAGCCAATACTATTAAAAGGGGATGCTTTATTGTCGGTGACGTTGTTGCTCAAGTGCTTGGTGATATTGCTCCAAAAACCCTCAGTCACTTTCTCAAACACATCTGTCCAAACCCTAATTCTTCATCTCGGTCGCACTGTTATAATCTACCACAGACTCACCGATAGGAACCCACACATTGGCACAACCAAACCCTAGCAATTCAGTTTCATCGAAAATGGATCTTCGTCCCACCGAGATGGCCTTGCCAAGTTTCTAGAATAACATTGTTTCACTTCGGAATCACTGAGTTAAAATAATCAGAAATTCCAAAACGAGGTTTTGCCCTAGCCATTGCACTATGGTCCCACCAAAAGCCAAACGTTCATATCTTTTACACAGATTGGCCTCACCAAGTTTATGTTTGGTCTCACTGATATTGAGTCAAAAGTGTGTAATGGCTGGATTTTCGGTGAAGGCTATTTATACCCCTTCACCCACACCTACTCTCTAAGAGAACCATCAGAACGAAACACTACTTACACCAATCGTTTTCTGAGAGAGAACCACCTACTCATGAGTTGAGATCAAGAGATTCGAATCATACCATTTGAACCTTGATTTCTAGCCTCTTCAAGTTGATTTCCACTCCAATCCTTCTCCTACCCAAGCAAATCTGTGTGAGAGAGATTGAATCTTGAGGATACTATCATTTGAAGCACAAGAGCAAGGAGTTCATCACCAACACAACATCTATTACCTTTTGGGGAGTGGTGTCTCATAGATTGGTTAGGTGTCACTTAGGGCCTCCAAGATCATGTGGAGTTGAACCGAGGAGTTTGTAAGGGCAAGGAGATCGCATACTTTGTGAAGATCTACCTGAGTGAGGCTAGTCCTTCATGGATGCAAGACATAGTGGAATAGACAAGGCTGCTTCTTCGTGGACGCTTTGTGGGTGGAGCCCTCCATGGATTCGGGTAGGTGTTACTCTCTGTGGGTTGAAGCCTCCATCAACGTGGATGTACGATAGCACCACCTATCGGAACAACGTCAAAAACTGTCGGTGTTCTGGGAACGGGGGTACCCAGACTTGCCTGCCTGCGGCCCAGAGCGTGGCTCGCAATGCGGCCTAGTGTGGCCCAACTTCTTCAACAACACTCAAGACCCTTGCGAGGGGCCAAGCCTCGCGAGGCGGACGCCACAGGATATCCCCTGGGGCGCGCGCCTCATGACGTGAATAGTGATGACTAAAGCTAGGCGCGCGCCAGCGGGCGCAGAGTACCAGTTTCCTCTTCGGTGCTAAAGGAGCAGGTGCGGGCGTAGAGTCCCGAGGCGTCAGGCAAAGGTTTCCATATCAGTGCAACGAGACCAAGACCAGCAGGACGGAAGGACGGAGGTCATCGCGGAGCCCACGGCGGCTTCACCACCAGAGCCTTTGGCAGCGAAGACCACCTTTTGTCAGGATAGCTTATACTAGCTGTTCCCGTTCAAATTTGGCCGTTGTGGGATTCCTTCCCGCTCAATATTTGGGAAGAGAACCCTGGCCACTATAAATAGGACTAGCCACCACCATTGGGATCATCTCATTGGAGACATAGTTGATCTCGCCTCAAGTTGATTAACTAGAAGGCCATACACCTCAAGCTCACCCGAGCTCAAGGACACCTCTCCCGAGGAGGCAGTTCATCCATGTACTAGTTCTTCCGTTGCCTACAAGGCAATCCATCAGACACACTTGATTAGGGTGATACACCAGAACGGTGGCCCGAACCAGTATATATCTTGTGTCTCTTGTTCGTTGGATCTGACGAGCTAGGCCTAGACCTGTCGAGTAGAAGGGCTAGGACGGAAGGAGAGATATTCGTGCGCACCCCAGAGTTCGAACCTTGAGGGTTTTGCCGGAACCCTAAATCTGACATTTTGGCGCGCCAGGTAGGGGTGCGCTGAGACCTCCCTTCCGTCGTTTAGTGCTCCGTCGTTCCAGCAGTCCATGGCCGACGCTCGCAGAGCGCGTGCTGACCGGCGGGCTGCCCTTGCCGCCCGCCTCGCTCAGACCGCTCCTACCGATGGACCACCCCGTCATTATCCATCACCTACTGCCAGCGTTGCCACTGGTCCGGCACGGCAAGAACAGCAGGCATCGTCTCTACACCCATCCGTTCGGCGCAACGAACGCATCGCTACCCCGTCGCTAACTCCGGCGATCTCTTTGTCCCGTGCTTGTCGCGGACCCGCGGATGCGCAGGCTGCGTTGCTCCTGGCGCGAGAGCTCCTGCGCTACCACCCCGTCGACGACTTCTACAAAGATTGGCTCGACCACATCGTCGAGCTGGTCAGCGCCGCTGGGGGCTCTCCGGCACCGTCCCTTTCCCTGCCTCGTCCGCCTCCCCACAAGGACGACGATGCCCAAGAAGCTCCATTGATACCCCAGTGTCAAGGCATCGTCCAAGACCTAAGGCGTCTGGCCCCGCAGCGTGACCGCCCATGCGCAGTGCCAGTGCGCGAGGAAGGAAGCTGCCAGGAGATCCAGCGGCCTTGTGGAAGAGCACCTGCGCTCCCTCCATCGCAGTGACGAGACCACGCGCCCCCCGCCGCGGTGGCGTGCGAAGACCAAGACCAAGCCCACCACCCCAGCAAGCACAGGTGTCGACAGCAGGCTGCAAGGCTCTCGCTCCCGAGCTGCACAATGTCAACTGGCCTGGGAAGTTCAAGCCCAACCTACCTCCATGCTACGATGGCACCCCCGACCCTGTGGAGTTCCTGCAGCTCTACGAGCTGAGCATCGAGGCGTCCGATGGCAACGAGAAGATCATGGCGAACTGGTTCCCCATGGCCCACAAGGATGGCGGGCGCTCGTGGCTCTTGAACCTGCCCACGGGATCAATCTCCACCTGGAACGAGATGCGCGACAGGTTCATCGCCAACTTCCAGGGCACTCGAGATCGTCCCCCAGCCGCGGGCGACCTGCGGCGTATCAAGAAACAACTAGGAGAAACTCTGCATAAGTTTATCCAGGGCTTCAACAGTGTCCACGTCAAGATCCCCAAGGTCACGGACGAGGCCATTATTTCAGCATTCTTAGATGGTGTCTGCGACGTCAAGATGAAAGAAGAGCTCACCATCCATGAAGCTCTGTGCACGTCCTTGGAGCTATTCAACCTCACTACCAAGTGCACCAGGGTAGAGGAGGGGCGCCTCTCACTCGTCGAGCTCCCCGTTGCTGAAACCGAAGACAAGAAGGCTAAGAGCAAGGACGTAAAGCGCAAGGGAGCGGCAGTGCTTGCAGCTGAACCAGAGATGAAGCGCGGTCGCGACTACCCGGAGCCACCCAAGAACGGTTGAGCATTGTGCACCTTCCACAACGTGCACATCCACAACACCCATGACTGTCATGAGCTCCGAGCTCTCCGCAAAGGACGCGTCATCCAATGCCCTGAGCGCAGCAGCCGTGGCTACGGTTGCGGGGTAGGTAGGACAAGAGGACACTGGGACGACCATGGACCCCGACAGGAGTGGCATGATCAGCCTCGGGAGGACCTTTGGCGCGGTCAGCCTCGCGAGGACGCCTGGAGGGATCAGCCCCGAGAGGACCGTCCTCAGGGCAGGGCCGACCTACCAGCTTTGTCGCCTCCAAGGAGGAACGACGACCAAGACGAGGGGGCTGGGGGCTTCCAGGAGCCGTGTGCCATCGCTTGCATCTTGGGCGGAGTACAGGCCCCAGCTTCTCATCGCCTCTTCAAGAAGTTCGCCCGTGAAATAAACGCGGCTCTCCCCAAGCTCGAGGCCGCCTGTCCGCTCAGGTGGTCTAGGTGCCTACCAAGCCCTTCTCAGGAGTGACTGATGGCTCCACCACTCCTGTGGGGTAAGTTTGCCTACCTGTAACCTTTGGCAAGCGTGACAACTGCCACACCGAGCTCATCGACTTTGATGTCACCCACATCCATCTCCCTTACAATGCCATCCTTGGGTATCTGGCCCTGGCCAAGTTCATGGCAGTAACTCACCACGGCTATAATGTTCTCAAGATGCCTGGAAGCGGCGGCGTCATCACCATCGCCTGCGAGGAAAAGGACGTAGTGTGCTCGCATGAGCGCGCTTACCAGGCGGAAGCGGTTGAGGATCCGGACAGCGGTTGAGGTCGTTCCCAAGAAGAAGAAGAAGCAGCTGCTGGCTCTGAAGCCTCATGAGGACGCAGCATAGGGAGGCAGCACCACGGGGCCTTCTCCCCCTCTCGCATAGGAAGGCGCGCCCGATGCCCCCCTCAGGCTGGGCTCGAGGGCTCTCCTATGGAGGGCCTCAAACCTAGCCAACGTCACGAGGGAGGCGCTCGGGCACCATGTGGAAGGTTGCTTCACTGCACACTTCCCTCCGGAGGCCTCAAGGCGCAAGGCACAAAGCGCTTAGGAGTTCATCAGCCAGACCATCAATGACCTACAGGAGCCAGGAGTCATGCGAGGCGAGCGCCGGTTGGCTCCTCCGAGGGCATTCGTCGTCCCAGGCTCAGGAGACGGGCTACGCGTTTGCGTCAATGTCCCATCACTCAAAAGGATCGCGTATCAGGAGCTCTACTGGCCTTCCCAGGTGGGCCGGTCTCAGGGTCCCCCTCACAGCTACGTACGCATGCCCTTCGGCGTGCCGAACCAGGCGACCCTGCACCAGCACCACATGTGGAAAGTCCTGGCGGCTCGCGAGGCCAAGCACAAGGAGATCTAAGAGGAGTTGGACTCGGCCCTCCACGAGATCTGTGGAGTCACGGTGCCTCGCGAGGAGCCGGGGCCATGCAGCACATGAAGAGCAGCGCCTTCGCCGAGCATCCTCAGCTACACGGACACTACTTCAGCAACTATGCTAGGTGACATCTTTCGATTTTTGTTCAACAGGGAGCGCCCCTCGGGCACCATTATTCCCAGGCCGCACGGGTCAGCCCTTGCGGCGTGCATCTTTTCGCATCTCTGGTCACCTTTTGGGGGCACCCCTTAGCTGCACTACCCCCAGGCCGCACAAGTTTACCCTGGTGGCGTGTATCTCCATTGCATTTTACCAAAGCTAGCGCTACCATCCTAAGTCATATTACATACGGATCGATCAATTAACCATCACACTTCCGGGTCTCCACCGGCACCCAACGGACTTCTACTCATCTCGATGGAGCTACGTACATTGGCACGGCGCTTGTGCTCGGGTCCGTCCCAGCAACACTGACAAACCCGAGGGACCGAGCTTTGATCCGCGGCCCGCTCCGCCAGTGTCACCTCACCATGTCCCCGGTGCCTTCGTCTCGCAGCGGGATTATTGGAAGCCCGACGCGGGCGCGGCCCTAAGTTGTTCAGCTGCAGGCTAACCCACCGGAGTCTCAGGAGCACGGCGACAGGTAGTCCCACCAGACTCCCCTCCTCACGTGGTTCACTTGCGCGTTGAAGGGGGGGTCCCTGAGCACCGCGTCTCAGGGGCCCTCACTGACTCTCCAGCCCTCACCCCTTGGCCTTGACCACGACATCACGACCTGGCATACCAACGGCGGCTGAGCTTCGCTCGAGGGTCGGGACCCGAGGATGCAGAGCACCGAGAAGCACGAAAGGAGGGGGGTCGGACCGGAGAGCTCGGGCTTGTTCGTACGTCAAGAGGGACCCTTGGGCATCGCGACCCAACGGCCTAACTGGACATGTAGCCCCTCACTCCTTGGTCTTGTCCTGGTTTCTGGTCAAGGCTAGCGGCGGCTGAGGTACGCGCGGGCCGGGCCCTGCCGACACAGAACATCAAGGCCTGAGTCCAGCATTCCCTTCCTCCTGGTCTGTTCGTACATCAAGGGGGACCCTTGGGCATCGCGACCCAAGGGCCTAGCTGGACCCGTAGCCCCTCACTCCCTGGTCTTGTCCTAGTTTCCTGTCAAGGCTAGCGGTGGCTGAGGTACGCGCGGGCCGGGCCCTGCCGATGCAGAACCCCAGGGTCAGTGGGAGGGAATCACGAAATCTCAGCATAATGAACGAGCCAGGCATGTTGTACAAGGATCCGCCCCACGGTCGCCAAGATAAGTCATCGATCCCTTGATGCCTTACTCACGTTCACTTAGCAGGGTTCGATAGTAATGTTTCAGCAATACAGCCACACTTTCTTAACCTCAGGAAGCCACTTGCATGCCTAGGGGGATCTCTTGAGCATAGTGCCTCAGGAGCTCTTACAATACCTCGGGCCGCTCACCTCCGGGCCTTGACCACGGCATCGCGACCTGGCATACCAGCAACGGCTGCAGCTTGCCTTGGGACTGGGGCCCATTGGCGTAGAGCACTATGCAACCGGAAGGGTAAAAAGGGTGGCGATATTGCTGAAACAAGGATCGCGAACAGAGTGCTGTGGTGAAACAGTAGGATAGAAGCAAAAGCATTACAAGTTCTTTACACACCCCCGTGGGGTCGGCTTTGAATCGTCGTTGGGCATGCCACCAAGGGTCTCCAGGAGACCCCCAACTAGGACACCGTCAACAGCGGGCCACCTTCGACCCTAGGCGGGTCACCACCAGCGACGTGCTCGTGAGCCCGACGCGTTTCGGGCGCGCCGCGAGCTCGGAGGAGCGTAGCTATCGTCACTCATCTCCGGGGACTCGGCGGACTTAGAAAAGCTACTAGACCTCCGGAGGCCATCACTACCGCTAGATAAGCTGGCAGCGGAATTGACATCCGGCGCGTCACCTGCATCATACTCCAGGTGGCCCTTCCCGGGGCAACATTCCAGGCAGCGTCCTTCTTCGTTGAACACCTTGAAGTGCAGCACGGAGACGGCGTCGAACTCGAAGTGGATGGTAAGGGTGCCTCCCGAGCCGCAAGCGCGGGCCACCTTGCCCCATCTGCGAGTCATGAAGACCTTGCCTGAGGAGACGACCTCGACCTCCGCCCTCGTCGTCGGGGTCCGGCATTCGGTGTGTCGCAACCAAAGCCTGAGTGGCCGCCTCGACGGCACCTCCACAACGAAGGATGGCGGGAGACGAATCCAAGATCTAGGAGGCATCACTGCCCACACCACGAATTCACGGGAGGTGCCTCCTGCATGAGCTCTCGGGACAGCAGCATGCGCCACAACGGCGCGGAAAGTGCGGCCATGGCGTGGGGGGCACCAAGCGCCAGATCCGCCTCCATGGCCCGGTGCCCTGGCATAAAGGGGCAACGGATAGCCAGGGGGAGGACACTCGTACCAAGGCCTCGTCACCTCCGGCTTCATGACGGTACCATGAGGACGGAGCGGCCTCTTCTTCGGGGGACATACCGATGGCTCCTCGTGAGGGGTCTTCCCCTTCTCATCGGCAGAGAATCATTGAATCGGCGCCATGAGCAGCACGATCGAGCACAACACAAGGAAGAAGGGGTGAGAAGAGCAAATGAAGGAGATGGGCGGCGGAGGCTCCACTCGTCGCCTAATTTATAGCTAGGAGAAGGCCAACCACCGGCCCCTGAAATGACAGGTAATGATGATTGGCTGTGCATGCAGGGACCTGTCAAGTCGCGCAGCCGCCGAGGCTGCGTTCGGAAGTGGAGACGCCCACGTCCCATCAGCCTCCACGAGTCAGACAAGGCCGCCGGCTTTGAGGGCCTACGGCGCTCCACACTTGGCCCTTGGCTTCGCCGCGAAGCCAAGCTCAAACGCACCTTGGGCCTGGGGGCTACTGTCGGCATTCTGGGAACGGGGGTGCCCAAACTTGCTTGCCTGCGGCCCAGAGCGTGGCTCGCAAGGCGGCCTAGTGTGGCCCAACTTCTTCAACAACACTCAAGACCCTCGCGAGGGACCATGCCTCACGAGGCGGACGACATAGGACATCCCCTGGGGCGGCCTCGCCAGGCCGGCTCGGCAGGATCGGAGATATCAATGCAAGGGGCACCTCATGAGGTCCTCATGATGTGAGCAGTGAAGATTAAAGCCAGGCGGGCGCCAGCAGGCGCAGAGTGCCATTTTCCTCTTCGGTGCTAAAGGAGCAGGTGCAGGCGCGGAGTCCCGAGGCTTCAGGCAAAGTCTTCCATATCAGTGCAACGAGACCAAGACCAGCAGGACGGCAGGACGGAGGTCATCGCAAAGCCCATGGCGGCGTCACCACCAGAGCCTTTGGCAGCGAAGACCACCTTTTGTCAGGATAGCTTGTACTAGCTGTTCCCCTTCAAATTTTGCCGTTGTGGGATTCCTTCCCGCTCAATATTTGGGAAGAGAACCCTGGGCACTATAAATAGGACTAGTCACCACCATTGGGATCATCTCATCGGAGACATAGTTGATCTCGCCTCAAGTTTATTAGCTAGAAGGCCACACACCTCAAGCTCACCGAGCTCAAGAACACCTCTCCCTAGGAGGCAGTTCATCCAGGTACTAGTTCTTCCGCTGCCTACAAGGCAATCCACCACACACATTGGATTAGGGTGTTACACCACAACGGTGGCCCGGACCAGTATAAATCTTGTGTCTCTTGTTCGTTGGATCCGACGAGCTAGGCCTAAAACTGTCGAGTAGAAGGGATTAGATGGAAGGAGAGATCTTCGTGCGCACCCCAGAGTTCGAACCTTGAGGGTTTTGCCGGAACCCTAAATCCGACAAAAACAATTGTGTCTTCATTGCGTTTGATCTTGCATACTCTACCCCCTTTACTTTCCGTACTATTGCATGTTGTACTCTTTCAGTTGCTCATTCTCTAGATATGCATGTGTAAGAAGTTTTGGTTCTATCTTAACTTATGCTAAATCTGCCTATGTTCCAAGAAAATCAAAAACTGCACCTTTGGTTGGTTAAGAGTCTATTCACCCCCCTTAGACATATTTTCTTCGATCCCACAATTGGTACCAGAGCTTTGGTCTCCATTGTTTTGGTTTTATCACCATTAGAGGAAGATGGATATGTCTACTTTCGGAAGTCTTAGATGTAGAGTGCCTATTCTTGATGGGAAGTACTATATGTCTTGGAAAAATGAGATGCTTGTTATCTTTTATGAGTTTAATTTGAGCAAGTATATTCATACTCCTTATCTGCCCCCTATTGATCCCTTGCATCCATATTATGAAGAGGATATTGACATGCTCATAATCTTAGAACCGTAAATCTTATCATTTATGTATTACCTAAGAATATGCTTGTCCGTATGCAAAACTTTGCTTGTGCTCACACTTTGTGGAAGGATTTAGAAATGAATTTTCCTGATTACTCTTTAAACAACCTTGATGAGATCCTTTATAAAATTGTTGCCTTTCATAAGATGAAGCCTAGTGATCCTAAATTTGATGAATGCTTCTTTGAGCTTTGTGATCTTATGCTTGCTAAAGGAGATGTTGGAACTACTAGTATCATCATCTGTGAAACTATTAGAATTCATAATGGTCGTGAAACTAACTCATTCATTTTCCTAGGTGATGATGATGTTAAACATGGTTATTATGATGAAGATGAAGATTTTTACATTGAATTCAAAAAGACTATGAGAAATCTTAGTCTCATGGAAAATCATCGAGATTACATGGCCGGAGAAAAAGGGTGGATTCTTGATAGTGGATGCACCGATCACATGAATGGAGATAGAGATATGTTTTGTGAGCTTGCCAAAAATGATGGTCTGCGCAAGTATGTGACTTTTGGAGATAACTCCAAGGGTAATGTACTTGGCCTTGGTAAGGTGGCCATATCAAATCATAGCTCCATTAAAAAAATGATGCTTGTTGAATCCCTTGGTTACAATCTTCTTTTTGTATCTAGACTAGCCGACTTTGGTATCAATGTTCTATTTGCAGAAGTAGATTGCAAGTGTTTCATTGAGATAATCATAATATGGTCTTTATCGGTATTCATAGAGGTGATCTATATATTGTTGACTTTACTAA
Source organism: Secale cereale (assembly GCA_902687465.1). Taxonomy (NCBI): domain Eukaryota; kingdom Viridiplantae; phylum Streptophyta; class Magnoliopsida; order Poales; family Poaceae; genus Secale; species Secale cereale. Next base: position 589,897,442 of record LR738711.1, on the reverse strand, counting down.
AAGAGCCCAACCTCGTACTTGTATTGTTGCTAAATCTTCTAAAGGATGGTTATGTCATAGAAGGTTTGGATGTGTCGGCATGCAAAATCTTGATAAACTTGTTAAACGAGATCATATCCCTGGTGTAAGAGATGTTATATTTGACAAGGATAGACTTTGTAGTGCTTGCCAAGTAGGAAAACAAGTTGGAGGAAGTCACCCCATGAAGAACATCGTGACTACAAGAAGACCACTTGAGCTACTCCACATGGATCTCTTCAGTCCCAATGCTTACAAGAGCCTTGGTGGTAACTCTTTCGGTTTGATCATAGTTGATGATTTTTTCATATTTACATGGGTGTTCTTTCTTGATGACAAATCGTAGGTACAAAAGATCTTCAAGAACTTTGCTAGGAAGGCCCAAAATCAATTTGAAGTAAAGATCAAGAAGGTTCAGAGTGATAATGGAATGGAGTTCGAGAACACAAATGTGGACACCTTTCTTGACGAAAAAGGGATTTCACACGAGTTCTCAACTACGTACACACCTCAACAAAATGGAGTCATTGAGAGGAAGAAACGCACCCTTATTGAGATGGCAAGAATGATGCTAGACGAATAGAAGATGCCAAGACACTTTGGGCACAGTAGTTGAGACTTCTTGTCATGATACAAATAGACCCTATCTTCACAAGCTTCTTGCTAAAGTGGCGTATGATCTACTCACTCGTAAAAAACCATAAGTTGAATACTTTGGAGTGTTTGGATCAGAATGTTACATTCTTGATAAGCATCATCGTTCAAAATTTGCTCCTAAGTCCCATGAAGGTTTTCTACTCGGTTATGGATCAAACTCACACACCACGTGTCTACAACAACTTCACTCGAAAAGTTGAAGAAACGGTAGATGTGAAGTTTGATACATCTAACGGCTCACAAGTCGAGCAATTGCCAATTGATGTACGAGACAAAGTTCCTTCAGAAGCAATACAAGATTTGTCTCTTGGCAAGATTCGTCCCATGGAGGTGAAGGAGAGTACTTCATCCATTAAAGTTGAAGCCTCTGCCTCACATCACGGTGAACCACAAGTTGATTTCAAGGCATCCAAAAGTGGAATACATCAAGATGAAGGAAATGATGAAGTGCAACAAGAAGATCCACCTCAACCCTCTTCACCCCACCTCAAGAAAACGATAATGTCAACAACAACGAATATGATGATGAGGATGCTCCTACTCAATCGAGGCAAGATCTTTTTCGAGTTAGAGCACGAGTCAACAAGAATCATCCCATTGATCATCTCCTCGACAACATCAACTCTGGGAGAATTACCCGCTCTAAATCTCTTTTGGCTATTTTTTGTGAGCATTACTCATTTATCTCAAGCATTGAGCCTATGAAGGTAGAATAAGCCCTTGAAGACCCGAATTGGGTGAATGCTATGCACTAAGAACTATACAACTTTGAGATGAACAAGGTTTGGACATTGGTAGAGAATCCCATGGACGAACAAAATGTCATCGAAACCAAATGGGTATTTCGTAACAATCAAGATGAAGATGGACAAGTTCTGCGCAACAAGGCTATTTAGTGGCTCAAGGCCACACTCAAGACGAAGGAATGGACTATGGTGAGACCTATGCCCCCGTTGCTAGACTTGAGTCCATTCGTATTCTCCTTGCTTATGCTAATCATCATGATATCACCCTCTATCAAACGGATATTGAAAGTGCTTTCTTAAATTGAGAAATTGAGGAGGAAGTCTATGTTAAACAACCTCCCAGGTTCATTAATGCCAAGAAACCTAATCATGTTTAAAACTTCACAAAGCTCTTTATGGCCTAAAACAAGCCCCTATAGCATGGTATAAATGTTTAACGCAGTTTCTTCTTAAAAAGGGATTTGAACTTGGTAAAACTAATTCAACCTTATTCACTAGGAGAGTTAATGGAGAACTATGTGTGTGACAAATATATGTTGATCGTATCATATTCAGTCTGACTAACCCTCATTACAGTGAGAAATTTGGAAGGTTGATGTCAGAAAAGTATGAGATGTCTATGATGTTTGAACTCAAGTTCTTCCTTGGTTTGCAAATCAAGCAAACAAGAAACGGTACCTTTGTTTCTCAAACAAAGTATACCAAAGATATATTCAAAAAGTTCAACGTTAAAGGTATGAAAACTCCCATGCCTACTACCGGACATCTTGACTTGACTAAGGACGGGAACCCCGTTGATCAAAAGGTTTACCAATTCCTGATTGGATATGTCTCATGTCCCGACATTATGCTAAGTGTGTGCATGTGTGCACCCTATCAAGCTGCACCTAAGGAATGTCATATCAAGGCCGGAAGCGGATTGTGATATATCTATTACATACACCAAACTTTGGCATATGGTATCCTAAAGAATCATCTTTCAATCTTCTTGGCTACTCCGATTCGGACTATGCCAGGGACAAGGTTGATTGAAAATCTACCTTGGGTACATGTCAATTTCTTGGTAGATCTCTTGTGTCTTGGTCCTCCAAGAAACATAATTTGGTATCTCTATCCACCGCCGAAGCAGTATACATTGTCGTGGGATCATGTTGTACTCAATTACTATGGATGACACAAACTCTCAAAGATTATGGGATACATGTGAAACATGTGACATTGCTTTGTGACAATGAGAGTGCTATTAATATTGCACAGCATCTCATAGAACGTCCCCGTACTAAGCATATTGAAGTTTGACATCATTTCATTCAAAATCATGTTGCTAAAGGTGATATTGACCTTAAGCATGTTCGTACCGACAAGCAATTGGCGGATATCTTCACTAAACCTCTTGATGAGAAGATATTTTGTCACTTAAGGAGTGAATTGAATGTTATTGATGCTCCCAACATGAACTACAAACTCACTTTGATGCATGCAAAAGCATGAGCTTATACGATTAGTCCTCGACAATTCTCTTATGATGATCATAATATATCTAGGATACAATGCTCTCTTGTACTGCATCTAATCTCTTGTAGGTACTTGGATACATTGCTCTCCTCTATTCCAACTAACCAATGTAGGAAGATGGACTGTAAATTAAAGGATTTGCTCCCAACTTCACTTCATGAGCATCTACCTCAAGTTCGACTACATGATGGAGCTCAGCAAAACCCAATGTAACTTCTCGCATCTTAGAGAAGCTTTACTCAAAGGCATGAGTCAAAGCAACTTAACAAGATGTGAATACATTGACACACTTAAATGAAAATGGTAACCCCATTTTGAGCTTAATGATGAGTATGCCCTATAATCAAGTGTTCTCACTTGACTCCCAAGGCAATGTAATATAACATAGGTGACCTAATAGCTGACTCTCATCTAGATGAAGTTCTTAGTTTCTTTATTAGATTATTCTTATCTTCTCTTGTTGCCTTTGAATGTCTTTTTCCCTTAAAAGAAAACTTCATCATCTAGACACCCTCTATTTTCTTTATTTTTTCTATTTATTTATCAGCTTATTTTAGTTGAATTCCTTCCATATCCTTGTAAGAATTCTTTGCCTGCTGAGTTGCGTTGGTTAAATATTATCTCATAATTGAACTCGGTCCCACCGACTGGAAATGCATCGGGCTCACCGAACTCTAGTTAACATTGTAACATAGTTCATCGATACAACCAAAATGGACTACTTCACACTCACCGACGTGGCTTCTTTGTGTTGTCCTAATCTCGCACACACCAATTGGTACAACTCGACGTCACCGATTTCACCACCTAAAGAATATTTCAAACTTTTTCTATTTATTTCAACTCCAGCTCCACTGAATGATTCTTTCCCTCTGTCTACTTCTAATTAAAATCCCAGCTAGTTGTTGTCGGTGTCCTGGGAACGAGGGTACCCAGACTTGCCTGCCTGTGGCCCAAGACGTGGCTCCACCGATAGCCTGGTATGACCCACCTTCAGCAACCACAGCTCAATACCCTCGTTAGGGACCAAGCCTCGCGAGGCGGACGATGGCAAGACCTCCCTGGGGGCAGCCTCTCTAGGCCGGCTCCCGAGGAGCGGAGATATCTATGCAAGGTGCACCTCGCGAGGTTCGCGTGACATGCACCATGACGACCAAGGCTAGGCGGGCGCCGGCTGGCGTAGTGTACCAGTTTCCCCTTTGGTGCCAATGGGGCAAGCGCAAGCACAGAGTCCCAAGGAATCAAGCAAAGGTTTCCATATCAGTGAAACAAGACTAAGGACCGCCAGGATGGCAGGACGGATGTCACCGTGGATCCCGGCGCGGCGTCACCGCCAGAGCCTTTGGCATGCGAAGACCGCTTTTGTCAGGATAGCGTGTACTAGGTGTTCCCCTTTAAATTTGGCAGTTGTGGGATCCCTTCCCGCCTACATTTGGGAAGAGGACCAAGGCCACTATAAATAGGACCTAGCCACCACCACAACAGAGAGCATTCCACCACCACGAGGAGCGGATCACCCAGTTCCTCCTCACCCTCACCAGCTCATCGAGCCCAAGAACACCTCGCCTACTAAGGTTGTTCATCCACTGTACTAGTTCATCCTAAGCCCCATGAGGCAATCCACCATACACACTGGAGTAGGCTATTACACTGCAAGGTGGCCCGAATGAGTATAAACCCCTGTGTCTCTTGTTCCTTGAGTTCGTCGAACTAGGCCGTGGCATCGTAGGGCGAGTGAGATGGGTAGAGAGTGCTCTTCGTGCGCACCCCAGAGTTCGAACCTCTCTAGGGTTTGCGGAGCCCGAAATCCAACATTTGGCGCGCCGAGTAGGGGTGCATCGAAACTCTCTTCCGTCGGCCGACGCATCACCGCTCCACTGCTTCCATAGCTGACGCTCGTCGAGCTCATGCTGAGCGACGGGCCGCCCTCACCGCCCACATCGCTCAGACAGCTCCCGCCGGTGGCCACCCCCGTTCTCCATCACCTGCCGCCAATGCAGCCACCGGCCTGGTGAGGCACGAGCAGCAAGCCTCGTCACTGCACCCCTCGGTGTGGCGGGATGGACGCACCGCCACGACGTCGCTAACTCCAGCCGGCTCGTCGTCCCATGGTCGTCGCGGTCTCGCAGACGCGCAAGCTGCGCTACTTTTGGTGTGCGAGCTCCTGCGCTACCACCCTGTCGATGACTTCTACGAGTACTGGCTAGACCGCATTGCCGAACTCGCTAGCACCGCTGGGGGATCTCCTGCACTGTCCCGCTCGCTACCTCGCCCGCCTCCCTTTGCGGGCGACATGGCCCATGAAGCACCTCCGCCACCTGCACATCAAGACGTCGCGCTCGCTCCAAGGCGTGCGGCCCCGTGGGGCGCCCGCGCATGAAGAAGGAAGCTTTCAAGAGGTCCAGCGACCGCAAGGAGGAGCTCCTGCACTCCCACCACCACCACGTCAAGACCGTGTGCCCCCTGTGGTGGTAGTGCATGAGAACCAAGACCAAGCTTCACCTCCACGACGGGCTCCGGTAGCCACAACAAGCTGCCGAGCCTTCACTCTTGACCTACGCAGCGTCGTCTGGCCCAGGAAGTTCAAGCCCGACCTGCCTCCATGCTACGACGGCACCCCCGACCATGCTGAGTTCCTACAACTTTACATGAAAATTACGGCGAACTGGTTTCCCATGGCTCTCAATGACGATACGCGCTCGTGGCTCCTGAACCTGCCCGCGGGATCGATCTACTCCTGGGGTGAGATGCACGAGCGTTCCATTCCCAATTTCCAAGGCACTCGCGACCGCCCGCCAGCCACAGGTAACCTGCGGTGCGTCAAGCAGCAACCGGGGGAAACCCTGCAGAAGTACATCCAGCACTTCAACAGCTGTCGGCGTCCTAGGAATCGGGGCACCCAGACTTGCCTGCCTGCGGCCCGTGACATGGCTCCATCAGCAACTGCAGCGCAAGACCCTCGCGAGGGTCCAAGCCTCGCGAGGCGGGCGATAGCAAGACCTCCCTGGGGGCAGTCTCTCTAGGATGGCTCCTGAGGAGCGAAGATATCTATGCAAGGAGCACCTCGCGAGGTTCACATGACATGAGCCATGACGACCAAGGCCACGCGGGCGCCAGCGGGCGCAGTGTGCCAGTTTCCTCTTCAGTGCTAAGAGGGCAAGCACAGGCGCGGAGTCCCGAGGGATTAGGCAAAGGTTTCCATATCAGTGCAACAAGACCAAAGACCATCTAGGCTGCAGAACGGGGGTCATCGTGGAGCCCGGCGCGGCGTCACCACCAGAGCCTTTGGCAGGCGAAGACTACTTTTGTCGGGATAACTTATACTGGCTGTTCCCCTTCAAATTTGGCCGTTGTGGGATCCCTTCCCGCCAATATTTTGGAAGAGAACCAAGGCCACTATAAATAGGACCTAGCCACCACCATAGAGAGGGAGAGATCGGATCCATTCCACCCTACTCACACCACAAGCTCATATGAGCCCAAGAACACCTCTCCTCCGGAGGCTGTTCATCCCTTGTACTAGATCATCCTCAGCCATACAAAGGCAATCCACCACACACACTAGAGTAGGGTTTTACACCACAGGGTGGCCCGAACCTGTATAATTCTATGTGTCCCCTGTTCTCTGAGCACGACGATCTAGGACGCGGAATCGTAGGGTGAGCGTGCTTGGGAGGGAGTGTTCTTCATGCGCACCCCAGAGCTCGAACCTCTCAAGGGTTTGCGGAGCCCGAAATCTGACATTTGGCGCACCAGGTTGGGGTGTGCTGAAGCCTCTCTTCCGTTGATCGGCGCGTCACCACTCCATCGCTTCCACGGCTGACGCAAGCCCTGCTCGTGCTGAGTGACGGGCCGCCCCCGCCGCCCGCATCACTCAAACAGCTCCCGTCGGCAGACCTCCTTGCCGTTCTCCATCGCCCGCCACCAACACCGCCACCAGCCGCACGCGGCACGAGAAGCAAGCCTCGTCCCTGCATCCCTCGGTGCGGCGGGATGGACGCACCGCAACCACGTCGCTGACCCCCGCTGGCTCGACGTCCCACGACCGACGTGGTCCCGCGGACGCGCAGGCTGCGCTGCTCATGGTGCGCGAGCTCCTACGTTACCGCCCCGTCGACAACCTCTACGAGGACTGGCTCCACCGCATCGCCGTGCTCGTCAGCGCTGCTGGGGGCTTTCCTGCCCCATCTCTCTCGCTACCTCCTTTGCCTCCCCATGCGGGCGACGTGGCCCATGAAGCTCCTCCAACACCTCTGCATCAAGGCGTCGTCCACGATCGAAGACATACGGCCCTGCGGCGCGACCCACCACGCGGGGCACACGTGCATGAAGAAGGAAGCTGTCATGATGTCCAGCGGCCTCAAGGAGGAGCGCCAGCGCTCCCTCCACCGCCGCGTCAAGACCGTGCGTCCCCTGCCATGGGGGTCCGCGCAAACCAAGACCAAGCTCCGCCTCCACGACAATCTTCGGTATCAATAGTAGGCTGCAAGGCCCTCGCCCCTGACCTGCGCAATGTCAACTAGCCTAGGAAGTTCAAGACCGACCTGCCTCCACGCTATGACGGCACCCTCGACCCTGCTAAGTTCCTGCAGCTCTATGAGCTGAGCATCGACGCATCCAACAGCGATGAGAAGATCATGGCGACCTGGTTCCCCATGGCTCTCAAGGACGGCGCGCGCTCGTGGCTCCTGAACCTGCCCGCAGGATCGATCTCCTCCTAGAGTAAGATGCGCGAGCGGTTCATCGCCAATTTCCAGGGCACCCGCGACCACCCCCCGGACACAAGTGACCTGCGGCACATCAAGCAACAACCAGGAGAAAATCTGTTAAAGTTCATCCAGCGCTTCAACAGCGTTTGTGTCAAGATCCCCAACGTCGCGGTTGAGGCCATCAGCTCAGCATTCTCCGATGGCGTCCGTGATGTCAAGATGAAGGAGGAGCTCGCCATCCATGAAAATCTGTGCACAATCTTGGAGCTGTTCAACCTCACGACCAAGTGCGCCAGAGCTAAGGAGGGACGGCTCTACCTCGTCGAGGTCCCCACCGCTGACCCAGAAGAAAAGAAGGCCAAGGCCAAGGACGTGAAGCACAAAGGGGTGGCCGTGCTCGCGGCCGAACCAGAGATGAAGTGTGGCCGCGACCACCCGGAGTCGTCCAAGGGCAGCCGTCCATTCTGTGCCTTCCATAACATGCACAACCACAACACCAACGACTGCCAAGAGCTCAGGGCCATCGACGATGGGTGCATCGGCCGATGCCCCGAGCGCAGCGACTGGGGCTATGACTGCGGAGGAAGCCGAACCGGGGCGCTGGGACGACCGCGGCCCCCCTTAGGAGTGGCGTGATCAGCCTCGTGAGGACCGCTGGCATGACCAGTCTCGTGAGGGTGCCTGGAGGGATCAATCTCGCGAGGGTAACTGGAACTACCACACCAAGCTCATCGACTTCGACGTCGCTCACATCTGCCTCCCGTACAACGCCATCCTTGGGTATCCAGCCCTAGCCAAGTCCATGGCCGTGACACACCATGATTACAACATTCTTAAGATGCCAGGGAGCCGGGACATCATTACCGTCGCTTGCGAAGAAAAGGATGCAGTGTGCGCCCTCGAGCGCGCTTACCAAGCTCTGACAGTCGAAGACCCCGACAACGAAGACACTATCCCCCCCCCCCCGAAGCCATCCCGAAGAAGAAGAAGCAGTTGCTCTCCTTGGAGCCTCACGCAAATGCAACACCCGGCGGCCGTGCCTCAAGATCCGTGCCCATGGACGGGGACCCTCCCTCCCTCGCATAGGAAGGTGCACCGACGCCCCCCTTAGGCTGGGCTAGGCGGCTCTCCTCTGGAGGGCTTCTGACCTAGCCAGCGTCTCTATGGAGGCGCTCGGGCACCATGTGGAGGCGTGCTTCACCACACGCTTCCCTCCGGAGGACACAAAGCCAGAAGCACCAAGCGCTCAGGAGTTCACCAACAAAACCATCGAAGGCTTGCAGGGCGATGCGGAGCGAGCGTCGCCCGGCGCCCAGGAGTGCAGTTGTCATCCCCGGCTCGGGCGACGGGCTGCGCGTCTACGTCAATGTCCCAGGACTCAACAGGATCACGTCTCAGGAGCTCTATTGGCCATCTCAGGTGGGCCAGTGCGAGGGCCCTCCTCACAGCTACATTCACCTGCACCTGCGCCGCATGCGGGAAGTCCTGGTGGCTCATGAGGCCAGGCATCAGGAGATGTTGGCGGAAATGGCCTCGGTTCTTCACGAGCTCTCGGAACACCCGGAACCTCGCAAGGCCCGGGAGTCAGGCGGCTCGTGAGGAGTGACATATGCAGCACGCGTCTTCAGCTACATCAGCACCACTCCAACACCGATGCTGGGTGACTGTGTTTCAGTTTGTTCAGTTGGGGGCGCCCCTCGGGCTGCATCATCCCAAAGTAACACGGGCTTGCCCCTGCGATGTGTATCCTTTTTCCATCCTTAGCTTGCTGTCCGATCGTGGGTTCGAGCAAACCCTTGAGGTTCGAAAACTAGGGTGCGCACGAAGATCTCTCCTTCCCACTCTAGCTCGCTCTCGCACCGATTCCTGGCCTAGCTCGTCAAACTCGAAGAATAAGAGACACAAGGGTTTATACTGGTTCGTGTGACCATTGTGGTGTAATACCCTAATCCAGTGTGGTGTGGTGGATTGCCTAGTAGGCTGAGGATGAGCTAGTACAAGGGTAGAATAGCCTCCTGAGGAGAGGTGTTCTTGTGCTTGGAGAGCTTGTGGGTGCGTGGATGGTCTCGATGATGCTCTTAGGCGAGCTCTCTCTCTGGTCCAGACCCGATGCCATCTATGGTGGTGGTTAGTCCTATTTATAGAGGCCCGGGTCCTCTTCCCAAATATTGAGCGGGAAGGGATCCCACAACGGCCAAGTTTGAAGGTGGCAGCTAGTACAAACTATCCTAACAAAAGGAGGTCTTTGCCTGCCAAAGGCTCTGGTGGTGGCGCTAGCGTGGGCTATGCGGTGACCACCGCTCCGCCGTCCTGCTGATCTTGTCTCGTTGCACCAATATGGAAACCTTTGCTTGATGCCTCGGGACTCCTCGCTTGCGCTTGCCACTTTAGCACCAAAGAGGAAACTGGCATCCTGCGCCCGCTAACGCCCGCCTGGCCTTGGTCGTCATGGCTCACGTCACGGGAACCTCGTGAGGTGCCCCTTTCCTTGATATCTCCGCTCCTAGCCTAGTGAGGCCCTACCAGGGGAGGTCTTGTGTCATCCGCCTCGTGAGGCTTGGCCCCTCGCGAGGGTCTTGAGTGGTTGCTGATGAGGTTGGGCCGTACCAAGCCGCTGGATGAGCCACGCCTCGGGCCGCAGGCAGGCAAGTCTGGGTACCCCCGTTCCTGGAACGCCGAGAGTAGCCCCCGGGCCCAAGGTGCATTCGGACATGGCTTCGCGGTAAAGCCAGGGGTTAAGTGTGGAGCGCCGCGGGCCCCAAAAGCCTGCGGCCTTGATCGACGTGTGGTGATTGACTGGACGTGGGCGTCTTCACTTCCCCATGCCGCCTCGGCAACTGCTCGACTCGACAAGTCCCTACAAGACAGATCATCATTACCTGCGATTATGGAGGCCGACGGTTGCCCTTCTCCTGGCTATAAATAAGGCGACAGGCGAAGCCCCTGTTGCCCATCTTCTTGCTCCATTCCTCCTGCCTCTTCTTCTTCTTTGCTCCTTGCTTGGCAGCGCCACCCATGGCGCCGATTCGGCGTTTCTCCACCGCCGAGAAGGGAAAGACTCCTCTTGAGGAGTCGGGGTTGCTCCCGCCAAAGAAAAGACCATTCCACCCTCGTGGCTCCGTCCTGAGGACGGAAGTGACGAGGCCTTGGCACGCGTGGCCTCCCCCCGGCTACCCGCTGACCTTGTACGCCAGGACGCGAGGCTCTGGAGGGGAAGGCTACGCCCAGTGCCGGCCGCACTTTGGCCGCATCGAGCGTGCCGGCGTGGTGCACGCCGCCGTCCCGCGATTGCACGTTGGAGGCTCTTCACACGAGTTCATGGTGTGGGCAGTGATGCCTCCTCGCTCCTGGATCCACTTCCCGCCATTCTTCTCCGCAGAGATGCCGCCGAGGGGGCCGCTCGAGCTTTGGTTGCAGCACGCCGAGTGCTGGGCCCCGGCGACGGGGGCTGAGGTTGAGGTCGTCTCCCCGGGTAAGATCTTCATGACCCGCGGATGGGGCGATGTCACCCTCGTCTGCTGCGCGGAGGACGCCCTCGCCATCCACTTCGAGTACGATGGTGTCTCTGTGCTGCTCTTCAAGGTGTTCGACAAAGAGGGGCACCATCTGGAATGCTGCCCCGGAGGGGGCCATTGGGATGACACAGCGGGTGTCGCCATGCCAGCCATCGACTCCGTCGCCAGCTCTCCCAGCAGCAGTGATGGCCCTTGGGAGTCCAGCAGCTCTCCCGAGGCTGACGAGTCTTCGGAGATGAGCGATGACAGCTGCGCGCCTCCAAGCTCACGCCGTGCCCGGAGCGCATCAACTGCACGAGCTCGTCGCCGATGGTGACTTGAGCGGGGTTGGAGATGGCCTCCCGTGGCCCACTATTTATGATGGCTTCGACGACGGTGGCCGTAGCTAGGGCCTCCTGAAATCCTTCTTTGGCGTTTCCTGCGAGGAATAAAGGCCAACCCCATGGGGGCGTGTAAAGAACTTGTAACGCATTTGCTCCTGTTTTATTATCCTTGCTAATAGAGTCTGTTTGCAAGCCTCATTCAGGCAATATCGCTCCTTTTTACCCTTTCAGTAGCTAGGTGCTCTACGTCGGCAGGTCTCGGTCCCAAGGCAAGCTGCAGCCGTCGTTGGTATGCCAGGTCGCGATGACGTGGTCAAGGCAAGGATGTGAGCGGCCCAAGGTCTGGTAAGAGCCCTTGAGGCGCGATGCTGAAGAGGTCCCCCTTGGCGTGCAAGCAGCTTCCGAAGGCTAAAAAGGGAGGTGGCATTGCCGACACGTGACTGCTGAATCCAACTCTTCAAGTGATGATGGCACATTGATGGGGTTCACAACTTATCTTGATGGGTATGAGGTGATTCCTCAAGTGGTGTGCCTGGCTCGCTTCCGATGTCTCGTGGCTGAGATTTCGCGATTTCCTTCTCGCTTGCCCTCGAGTTCTGCGTCGGCAGAGCCCGGCCCCACGTGTACCTCAGCGCCGTTGGGTCGTCCGGATCACCAGGACGAGACCAAGGGGTGAGGGGATACATGACTAGTTAGGCTCTTGAGTCGCGATGCTCAGGAGTCCCCCTTGACGTACGAACGGCCCTCGGGAAGGAAATGCAGGACTTAAGTCTTGATGTTCTGCGTCGGTAGGGCCAAGCACCGTGCGTACCACAGCCGCCGCTGGCTTGTCCGGATCGCCAGGACAAGCCCAGGGAGTGAGGGGCTATGTGGCCAATTAGGCCCTTGGGTCGCGATGCCCAAGGGTCCCCCTTGACGTACGAATAGACCTGAGCTCTCTAAGCCGGCCTCTCCTTCCCCATCCTTCTAGATTCTCTACGTCCTCGGGTCCTGACCCTCGAGCGAGGCTCGGCCGTCGTTGGTATGCCAGGTTGCGGTGCTGTGGTAAGGAAATGGGGTGAGGGCTGCAAAGTCAGTAGGAGCCCCTGAGGTGCGATGCTCAGAGGCCCCCCCTTTAACGCACAAGCGAATTATGTGAGAAGGTGAGACTAGTAGGGTCGCCTGCCGTCGTGCTCCTAAGATTCCTGCGGGTTAGCTTAAAGCAGCACCATTTAGAATCGCGCCTACCGCTGGGCCTCTGATAATTCCGCGGGAAGACGAAGGAACCGAGGACCCGGTGAGTTGACGCATGTGGAGTGGGCCGCGGGTCAGAGCTCGGTCTCTAGGATTTGTTAGCGTTCCAGGGACGGACCCGAGCACAAGTGCCATGCCAATGTATGTAGCCCCGCTGCAAGATCAGCAGAAGTCCATTAGGCAGCGAAGGAAGCCAAAGGAGGTGATGAGTGAGTAGGTGATACTCGTAAGGCAAGTCATAGGAGGAAATGAGCTAAACCAAGGGTCACAAAATGAGATGCATGCCACAAGGATGGACCCGTGTGGCCTGGGGATGATGCGGTTTGAGGGGGCGCCCCGAACAGAGTAAGCTAAAGATGAAAAAGGATACACGCCGCAGGGACAGGCCCGTGCGACCTGGGAATAATGTAGCCCGAGGGGCGCTCCCAGCTGAACAAAACTGGAAAATGTGACCTGGCATAGTTCCTGAAGTAGTGTTGATGCAGCTGAAGACGCTTGATGCAGATGTCATTCCTCACATGTCGCCTAACTCCGGAACCTCGCGAGGCTCCGGAGGTTCCCAGAGCTCGCGAAGTACCGAGGCCACCTCCGCCAAGATCTCTTGATGCCTAGCCTCGCGAGTCGCCAGGACCTCCCGCATGTGGCGCTGGTGCAGGGTCGCCCGGTTCGGCAAGCCGAAGGGTGTGCGAACGTAGCTCTGAAGGGGAACCTCGCACCGGCCCACCACGGAGGGCCAGTAGAGCTACTGTGATGCCATCCTGTTGAGTGCTGGGACGTTGACACAGACGCGCAGCCCGTCGCCCGAGCCGGGGGCGATGGCTGCACTTCGAGATGTCGAGCGGCGCTCGCCCCGCATTGCCCTGGCACCTGCAAGTCTTCGATGGTCTGGCTGATGAACTCCTGAGCGCTTGGTGCCTCACACCTTGAGGCCTCCGGAGGGAAACATGCGGTGCAGCACGCCTCCACATGGTGCCCGAGCGCCTCCCTCGAGACATTGGCTAGGTCAGAGGCCCTCTAGAGGAGAGCCCCCGAGCGCAGCCCGAGAGGAGCGCCGGGCGCGCCTTCCTATGCGAGGGAGGGAGGCGCCCCATTCCTGGGCGTAGGTCCTGAGGTGCGGCCACTGAGCGCTCCATCTTCGTGAGGCTCCAGGGCGAGCAGCAACTTTTCTTCTTGGGGACGGCCTCATGAGGGTAGATGGCGCCATCGTTGTCTAGATCCTCGACCGTCGCTGCCTGGTAAGCGCGCTCGAGCGAGCACACCGCATCCTTCTCTGCGCAAGCGATGGTGATCACGCCGCCACTTCCTAGCATCTTGAGGACGTTGTAGCCGTGGTGAGTCACTGCCATGAACTTGGCCAGGGCTGGGTACCCGAGGATGGCGTTGTAAGGGAGATGAATGTGGGCGACATCAAAGTCGATGAGTTCAGTGTGGTATTTGTCGCGATTGCCAAAGGTGACAGGTAGGCGGACCTGCCATATAGGGGTGGTGGAGACGTCAGTCACTCCGGAGAAGGGCTTGGTAGGCAGTAGCTGATCTTCAGTCACTAGAGGTTGTCGAACGTCTCGACATACATGACATTGAGCCCTGCGCCGCCGTCGATGAGGGTCTTGGTAACTTGAACATTGCTGATGACGGGTGAACAAAGCATCAGGAGGGCACCGGCCGTCGCCGCACACTTGAGCTGGCTAGCTGAACTGAAGGTGATGGGGCACTTGGACCACCTGTGTGGGCGCGTGGCTTCGAGCTTGGGGAGAGCCGCGTTTACTTCTCGGGCAAACTGCTTGAAGAGTTGCCGAGTGGCTGGGGCACGCGCTCCGCCCAAGATGCAGGCGATGGCGCATGGCTCGTGGAAGCCCCCAGCCCCCTCGCCCTGGTTGTTGATCCTTCTTGGTTTCGGCCGAAGAGGGACACAGACCTTGCCCTGGTGGCGGTCCTCGTGAGGCTGGTCCCTCCAGGCATCCTCACGAGGCTAATCGCGCCAACGGTCCTCCCAGGGCTGATCACACCACTCCTGGCGGGGGCCACGGTCATCCCAGCGTCCCCTGGTCCGGATTCCTCAATGGTCGTAGCCACAGTTGCTGCGCTCGGGGTGTTGGCCGATGCGCCCTTCGCAGAGGGTCCTGAGCTCTTGACAGTCATGAGTTTTATGGATGTGCACATTGTGCAAGGCGCGGAATGGACTGCTATTCTTGGATGACACCGGGTAGTTGCGGCCACGCTTCATCTCTGGCTCAGCCACGAGCACTGCCACTCCTTTGCGCTTCACGTCCTTGCCCTTGGCCTTCTAGTCTTCAGGTTCAACAGTGGGGAGCTCGACGAGGGAGAGGCGCCCCTCCTCAGCTCTGGCGCACTTGGTCGCGAGGTTGCACAGCTCCAGGGTCGTGCACAAATCTTTGTGGATGGCGAGCTCCTCCTTCATCTTGACATCATGGATGCCATCCGACAACAATGAAATGATGGCCTCATCTGTGACCTTGGGGATCTTGACGCGGACACTGTTAAAGTGTTGGATGAATTTCTGCAGGGTTTCTCCTGGTTGTTGCTTGATGCGCCGTAGGTCACCATCGGTCGGGTGGCGGTCGCGGGTGCCCTGGAAGTTGGCAATGAACGACTCACACATCTCACCCCAGGTAGAGATCGATCCCGTGGGCAGGTTCAGGAGCCACAAGCGCGCGCCGTCCTTGAGAGCCACGGGGAACCAGTTCGCCATGATCTTCTCATTGCCGCCGGATGCCTCGATGTTTAGCTCGTAGAGCTACAGGAATTCAGCTAGGATGCGGCTGCCATCGTAGCATGGAGGCAGGTCGGGCTTGAACTTCCCGGCCTAGTTGACGTTGCGTAGTTCGGGGGCGAGGGCCTTGCGACCTGCTGTTGACACTGGAGCTTGTCGTGGAGGCGAAGCTTGGTCTTGGTCCTCGCGTGCCACCATGGCAGGGGGCGCACAGTCCCGACGCGGTGGTGGAGGGAGTGCTGGTGCTCCTCCTCGAGACTGCTGGATCTCTTGGCAGCTTCCTTCTTCAAGCATTGGCTCCGCGCGCGGGAGGTCGTGCCGCGGGGCCGCGTGCCTTGGGTCGTGCACGTCGCCTTGATGTGGAGGTGGTAGAGGCGCTTCATGGGCCACGTCGCCCGCATGGGGAGGCGGGCGAGGCAGCGAGAGGGACGGTGCGGGAGAGCCCTCAACGGCGCTGGCGAGCTCAGCGATGCGGTCGAGCCAGTCTTCGTAGAAGTCGTCGACGAGGCGGTAGCGAAGGAGCTCACGTGCCATGAGCAATGCAGCCTGCGCATCCGCGGGTTCGCGGCAAGCGTGAGATGATGAGCCCGCCGGGGCCAGTGGCGCGGTCGCAGTGCATCCGTCTCGCCGCATGGAGGGGTGCAGGGACGAGGCCTGCTGCTCGTGCCGCGCCGGGCAGGTGGCGGTGTTGGCAGTGGGCTATGGAGAACGGCGAGGACGTTCGCCGGCGGGAGCTGTGTGAGTCATGCGGGCGGCAAGGGGGTCGCGTCGCTCGGCACGGGCTCGGCGAGCGTCGGCCATGGAACCGGCGGGATGACTGAGCGTGGATAAACAAAAAGGAAGCTTCGTCACACCCCTACCTAGCGTGCCAAATGTCAGATCGTGGGTTTCGGCAAACGATTGAGGTTCAAGCACTAGGGTGCGGACGAAGATCTCTCCTTTACGCTCTAGCTTGCTCTCGCACCGATTCTTGGCCTAGATCATCGAACTTGAAGAACAAGAGACACAAGGGTTTATACTGGTTCAGGCCACCATTGTGGTGTAATACCCTAATCCAGTGTGGTGTGGTGGATTGCCTTGTGAGCTGGGGATGAACTAGTACAATGGGAGAACAACCCCCTAGGGAGAGGTGTTCTCATGCTTGGAGAGCTTTTGGGTGCGTGGGTGGTCTCAATGATGCTCTTAGGCGAGCTCTCTCTCAGATCCAGACCCGATGCCCTCTATGGTGGTGGCTAGTCCTATTTATAGAGGGCCAGGTCCTCTTCCCAAATATAGAGCCGGAAGGGATCCCACAACGGCCAAGTTTGAAGGGGGACAACTAGTACAAGCTATCCTGACAAATTGTGGTGTTCGCGTGCCAAAGACCTTGGTGGTGGCGCCGCCGTGGGCTCCGCGGTGACCTCCGCTCTGCTGTCCTGCTGGTCTTGGCCTCGTTGCACTGATATGGAAACCTTTGCTTGATGCCTCGGGACTCCTCGCATGCGCTTACCCCTTTAGCACGAAAGAGGAAACTGGCAGTCTGCGCCCGTTGGTGCCCGCATGCCCTTGGTCGTCATGGCTCACGTCACGGGAACCTCGTGAGCTGCCCCTTGCCTTAATATCTCCGCTCGTCGGGAGCTAGCCTAGTGAGGCCGTCCCAGGGGAGATCTTGTGTCATCCGCCTCATGAGTCTTGGCCCCTCGCGAGGGTCTTTGGTGGTTGCTGATGAGGTTGGGCCGTACCAGGCCGCTGGATGAGCGACGCCTCGGGCTATAGGCAGGCAAGTCTGGGTACCCCCATTCCCAGAACACAGACACTTGCTTTGCTGGGGGGCGCCCCTCGGGCTCCATCATCCCCAAGCCGCATGGGTCCGTCCCTGTGGCATGTATCGCATTTTTCATCACCTCGGTTAGCTCATTTCCTCATATGATTTACCTTATGGACATCACCTGCTCACTCACCACCTCTTTTGGCCTCCCTCGCTGCCTAATGGACTTCTGCTCATCCCGCAATTGGCGCTACACACGTTGGCACGACGTTTGTGCTCGGGTCCGTCCCTGCAACGCTGGCAAATCCGAGAGATTGAGCTCTGACTCGCGGCCTGCCCCACATACGTCACCTCACCAGGTCCTCAGTGCCTTCGTCTTCCCATGGAGCGATTTGTGGCCCAGCGGTAGGCGCGGTTCTAAGTTGTGCTGCTTCGTCAGACTAACCCGCAAGAATCTCAGGAGCACGGCGGCAGGCGACCCTGCCGGTCTTCCCTTCTAATGTAATTCTCTTGCGTGTTAAGGGAGGGGTTGTGAGCATCGCATCTCAGGGGCTCCTACTAACTCTCCAGCCCTCACCCCCTGTCCTTGACCACGGCATCGCGACCTGGCATACCAGCGGCTGCTGAGCTTCGCTCGAGGGTCGGGACTCGAGGACGTAGAGCACCAAGAAGGACGTGAGAAGGGGAGGCTGGCTTAGAGAGCTCAGGTCTGTTCATACGTCAAGGGGGACTCCTGAGCATCGTGTCTCACGAGCCTAACTGGCCACGTAGCCCCTCACCCCCTGGTCTTGTCCTGGCGATCCGCACAAGTCAGCGGTGGCTGAGGTATGCGCGGGGTCGGGCCCTACTGACGCATAACACCAAGGCCTAGTCCAACATTCCTTCCTGAGGGCTGTTCGTACGTCAAGGGGGACCCCTTAGCATCGCGTCTTAGGGGCCTAACTGGCCACGTAGCCCCTCACTCCCTGGTCTTGTCCTGGCGATCTGCACGAGCCAGCGGTGGCTGAGGTATGTGCGGGGTCCGGCTCTGCCGACGCAGAACTCTAAGGCAAGCAGGAAGGAAATCGCGCAATCTCAGCCCCGCGGCATCGGAAAAGCCAGGCTCACCGCGTGGGGAATCACCTCAAACCCATCAAGACAATTCATACATCCCATCGGCATGCTACCATCACTTGACAAGTTGGTTTCCACAGTCACGCATTGGCAATGTCACCTCCCTTTTTAGCCTCCGGAAGCTGCTTAGATGCCAAGGGGGACCTCTTGAGCATTATTCCTTAGGAGCTCTTACCGGACTTCGGGCCGCTCACCTCCTGGCCTTGACCATGGCACCGCGACCTAGCATACCAGTGACGGTTGTAGCCTTCCTTGGGATTGGGACCTGCCGGCGTAGAGCACCAAGCTAGTGAAAGGGTAAAAAGGAGCGACACTGCCGGAACGAGGCTTGCATACATGGTTTCTTAGCGCGGATAATAAGGATCGAAGCAAAAGAGTTACAAATTCTTTCACGCCCCCATGGGGTTGGCTTTGATTCCTTGGAGAAAGCAAAAGAGAGGTATTTCGGGAGACCCTAACTACGGCTACCACCGTCGACGCCATCATCCACAGTGGGCCATGAGAGGCCATCTCCGACCCCGCTCAAGTCACCATCGGCGACGAGCTCGTGTAGCTGATGCGCTCCAGGCGCGACGCGAGCTTGGAGGTGTCGGCGTTCTAGGAACAGGGGTACCTAGACTTGCCTGCCTGCGGCCCAGGGCGTGGCTCATCAGACGGCCTGGTACGGCCCAACCTCTTCAGCAACCACTCAAGACCCTCACGAGGGGCCGAGCACTACAAAAAAGACACATCCCTGACATTTTGGGCCGAACGAAACTTTTTTCTGTCATACTTATGACACTTCTTTGACAATAATTGTGACAAAACACGGTATCATCATAGATGTGGTGGGGTCCTACTTCTATGACAAAAAATCATGACAAAAAATGGGCTTTTCGTCCTGGGCGGGCCGAAGACGGAGCTGCATGACATTCTTTGGGTCGTCCATGACGGAAAAAACCATGGTAGAAGCGAGGGCGAGGAAAATATCGGGGTGTTCCCGGTTACGGTGGGTGGTCGGGGCCGAGCGATGCGCGTTTCTCTCATACACGCACGCGCGTGGGTGCGAGGCATTGGGCTCTAACTGAACCCGAGTGAGGCGTTGGGCTCTAACTGAACCCGCGCGATTGCATTGCAGGCTACGTGTTACTGAAACTGAGCGATCGATCGATGACTGTTAACTGAACCCGATCGAGTGATTCCTTCGCTACTGCTGGTCATTGAAGCCGGTCGATGCTGCCTCTACATGAACAGTGAGCGTTGCTGAGGGGGTTTGATGAACAGTTCCCGGTGGGGGTCGCTGAACAGGACCCCGTGGTGTTTCCTCTCCATGAACAGGACCCCGTTAGATCGAGCCGGTTGGGGCTGCATGAACAGGACCCCGTGGAGGGCTGCATGAACAGGACCACCACGTGGAGGGCTGCATGAACAGTAGACGGTGGAGGGCTGGATGAACAGTAGCCCGTGGAGGGGTGTGATATGTCTCCAACGTATCTATAATTTTTTATTGTTCCATGCTATTATTTATGAAGTCTTGGATGTTTAACAAGCTTTATCTTACACTTTTATATCATTTTTGGGACTAACCTACTAACCCAAAGGCCCAGTCCAGATTGCTGTTTTCTGCCTGTTTCAGGGTTTTGCCGAAAAAGAATATCAAACGGAGTCCAAACGGAATGAAACCTTCGAGAGAGATATTTTTGGAGAAAATCATGCACGGAGAACTTGAGAACCACGTCAGAAGAGCCACGAGGGGCCCACGAGGGTGGGGGCACACCCCCTTCCCAGGGCACACCCCCTGCCTCGTGGGGCCCCCATGACTCCCCCGGTGTCCTTCTTCCTCCTATATAAGTCTTCGTACCCCAAAACCATCATCAACAGAGAGAAAACCCTAATTCCACCGCCATAACCTTCTGTTCCCGTGAGATCCCATCTTGGAGCCTGTTCTGGAGCTCCACCGGAGGGGGATCCATCACGGAGTTCTTCATCATCATCATCATCGCCCTCACCATGAGTTGTGCGTAGTTTACCATAGACCTTCGGGTCCATAGCTAGTATCTAGGTGGCTTCTTCTCTCTCTCTGGATCTCAATACAAAGTTCTCCTCGGTCTTCGCGGAGATCTATACGATGTAATCTCTTTTTGCGGTGTGTATGTCGAGATCCGATGAATTGTGGGTTTATGAATAAGATTATCTATGAGAAATATTTGGTTCTTCTCTGAACTTTTTATGTGTGCTAATAATATCCTTGCAAGTCTCTTCGAAATATTGGCTTGGTTTGGCCTACTAGATCTATAGTTCTTGCAATGGGAGAAGTGCTTGGCTTTGGGTTCAATCTTGCGGTGTCCTTTCCAAGTGACAGTAGAGGCAGCAAGGCACGTATTGTATTGTTGCCATCGAGGATAAAAAGATGGTGTTTATATCATATTGCTTGAGTTTATCCCTCTACATCATGTCATCTTGCTTAAGGCGTTACTCTGTTCTTATGAACTCAATACACTAGATGCATGCTGGATAGCGGTCGATATGTGTAGTAATAGTAGTAGATGCAGGCAGGAGTCGGTCTACTTGTCTCGGACGTGATGCCTATATACAATGATCATGCCTAGATAGTCTCACAAATATTCGCTTTTCTATCAATTGCTTGACAGTAATTTGTTTACCAGCCGTAGAATATCGCTATCATGAGAGGAGCCACTAGAGAACACTATGGCCCTCGGGTCTATTCTCAACATATCAATCTACATCTACTTTACTTTTAGCACTTTTATTTTCTGATCTATTAAACAAAAATACCAAAAATATAAACTATCATCTCTATCAGATCTCACTTTCATAAGTGACCGTAAAGGGATTGACAACCCCTTATCACGTTGGCTGCGAAGTTCTTATTTGTATGTGGAGGTGCGAGGGACTCGCACGTGGTCTCCTACTGGATTGATTCCTTGGTTCTCAAAAACTGAGGGAAATACTTACGCTACTGTGCTGCATCTCCCTTTCCTCTTCGAGGGAATACGACGCAAGCTCAAGAAGTAGCAAGAAGAATTATTGGCGCTGCCGCCGGGGAGGCTTACGCAAAAGTCATATACGAAGTACCTATTACAAACCCTTATCCTTCACATTACATTTGTTTGCCTCTCGTTTTCCTCTCCCCCACTTCTCCCTTGCCGTTTTATTTGCCCTTCTTCTGTCGTGTGTTTATCGTTCGCTTGCTTCTTGTTTGCTTGTGTCTCCATGTGCCTTCTATGTGCTTGTATCTTTGGTTGCTTAAAATCCATTGTTATGGATCACCTTAAGGTGTTCTACTTCGATCGTCTTTGATCCTTATGCGCTCGTGCTGAAACCCCAACTAGCCTAGTTGATGGGAAATCTTTAGATGAGCATGCTCATTTTGTGCGTCACCATTTGTCTGAAAAGGGGATACTCTTATGGGATCAGATAAACAGATTGCTGTGTTATGCTAGGAATCTTTGTGAAATCTTTGAATTTACTTGTTGCTCTAAGAACCCTGGAAAACACCTCCCCTACCTATGTGAGTTTAATGATAATGAAATATTATCTTCTTATGCAAAAGGTGTTTACAGTTACTATGATAGCAAACGAATTGACGAATTCGTTGCTTTTACGGGTGCTTATGAAGTTGCTTCTTTGATTGAAAATTATGATATTACTCTCTATGAATCTAAAAAATTTGACGTACTTAAATATTGCTATGAAAACTATGATCATAATGCCAATATCAAAGAATTTATTGAAGGAATGACCGCTACTTTGAAGGGAAATAATGATATGCATGAATCTATAGATAATTATGATTCCGATGATTTGATTGAAATATCCCTTGATGAACATGACGCTTGCTATTCTTGTGGCCATGATGCCAATATTTATGAAGATAATTTGCTATAGTTCTTTATGTTAAACATGAGATCGTTGCCATTGCACCCATACTTGATAGTTCCTTCGATGAAAAGCATGATTGCAACCATGTTATTATAAATTCTATTAATGTCAATTGTGCTAATGATATGCAAAACCCTAAGCTTGGGGATACTAGTATTGTTATGTCCACTACTTGTTGCAATGATCATGATTGGGGTGATTCTTCTCATGATCTTGGAAATTTATTTAAGCCCCATGATGAGTATGAGATTGATATTAATGTTTGGAATAATATTGAAAGTGGGTTTGGAAGAGTGTCAACTTTAGATCCCACTATTTTGGAAGAGGTTCAACCTCGTATGCTTGTGGATCATGTCGAGAATATGTTATGTGATAGCTATATTGTTAAGTTTGAATATAATTATAAATGCAATTATTATGAGAGAGGAAAATATGGTTGTAGAAATCTTCATGTTACTAAATTACCTCTCTTCATGTTGAGATTGATCTTGTTTCTTTCTTCTTCCTTGCATATGCTAGATCTTGCGTGTCTTGC
The DNA here is from genome assembly GCA_902687465.1 of Secale cereale. Classification (NCBI taxonomy): domain Eukaryota; kingdom Viridiplantae; phylum Streptophyta; class Magnoliopsida; order Poales; family Poaceae; genus Secale; species Secale cereale. The sequence continues at coordinate 589,874,718 of LR738711.1, read as the reverse complement.
TAATTTGTTTTCCTATAAAATTCCTATCCATAGGAAGTATGTTAAACTTAGATGTGTTTGTCACATGTTTTATGATGCTCTCTTTGTGCTACAATCCTTATCTTTCATGTGAGTAGCACTGAATTATCAAGCCTATCTTAATGGCTATAAAGAAAGAGCTTGTTGAGAGGCAACCCAATTTTATATTTTTTTGTTTTTGTTGCTGTTAGGGAACAAATATTGCATCTAGCCTCTGTTTATATGTGGTTTCATGTTTTGTTTAGTGTTTGTGCCAAGTAGAACCTTTGGGAAGATGTGTGTGAAGTTTATGTGATCTTGCTGTGAAAAACAGAATCGTTAGCGCTCACTAGAATGGTCGTCAGATTTTACTGGAGCGTGCTATTTAGTTAATTCTTTTTGCAGATGACTAATAGACAAATTCCTCACATTTAAAAATTTATTTTGAATTTTCTAGAGTTACAGAAGTATGCGAAACCTACAGACTACTACAGACTGTTCTGTTTTTCGTGTGTTGTTTGCTTATTTCAATGCATCTATGAGTAGTATTGGCAAGTATGAACCATAGATAAGTTGGAATACAGTAGGTTTAACACCCATATAAACAAAGAATTAATTCATTGGAGTACCTTTAAGTAGTGGTTTGTTTTCTTATACTAACGAAGCTCACGAGAATTTTTGTCTAAATTTTGTGTTGTGAAGTTTTCAAGTTTTGAGTATTGCTTTGATGGACTATGGAACAAAGAGTAGCAAAGGCCTAAGCTTGGGGATGCCCATGTCACCCCAAGTAAAATTCAAGGATAATCAAAAGCCTATGCTTGGGGATGCCACAGGAAGGCATCGCCTCTTTCGTCCTCATCCATCGGTAACTATACTTGGAGCTATATTTTTATTCACCACATGATATGTGTTTTGCTTGGAGCGTCTTGGATAATTTGAGTATTTGCTTGTTAGTTTTTAGCAATCATCCTTGCTGGACACACCTATTTGAGAGAGTTAAATATGGACCAGGAATTGTTAGAACACTCTATGTGCTTCACTTATATCTATTGAGTTGAATAGTTTTTGCTCTAGTGCTTCACTTACATCTTTTAGAGCACGGTGCTGTTAATATTTTGTAGAAATTGTTGAACTCTCATGCTTCAATTATATCTATTTGAGAGTCTATTAAAACAGCATGGTAATGTGTTTAGGCTAATAAAACTAGTCTTCACATGATAGACATCCAATGTCAATGTAGTAAAAAAAAATCACACTAAGTGCATTGAATATTATGAGATGATGGATGCTTGATAATTGTTTTGAGATATGAGGATAGTGATATTAGAGTCATGCTAGTGGAGTTATTATGAAATTGAGAAATACTTGTGTTAAGGTTAGTAATTCCCATATCATGCACGTATGGTGAACCGCTATGTGACGAAGTTAGAGTATGAGGTATTTGTAGAGTGCCAACCTTTGTGTGGAGGTCGGGAGCGCGCGATGGTTAACTCCTACCAACCTCCCCCATAGGAGCATGCGTTGATTGCTTTGTTTTGATGACTCGTAGATTTTTGCAGTCAGTATATGAGTTCTTATGACTAATGTTGAGTCCATGGATTATACGCACTCTCACCCTTCCACCATTGCTAGCCTCTCTTGTACCGTGCAACTTTCGCCGGTGCCATAAACCCACTCTATGTGCTTCCTCAAAGCAGCCACCATATTATTCCCCAAAACAGCCACCATACCTACCTATCATGGCATTTCCATAGCCATTCCGAGATATATTTCCATGCAACTTTCCACCGTTCCGTTCATATGAAACGCATCATATTGTCATATCGCCATGCATGATCATGTAGTTGACATCGTATTTGTGGCAAAACCACAATGCATAATTTTTCATACATGTCACTCTTGATTCATTGCACATCTCGCTACACCACCGGAGGCATTCATGTAGAGTCATACTTGTTGTAGTATCGAGTTGTAATTTCGAGTTGTAATAAAAGTGTGATGATCATCATTAATAGAGCATTGTCCCATGTGAGGAAAGGCCAATAAAAAAAGATGGCCCAAATAAATAGAGAGGGGCTAATAAAAAAAGAAAAGAGAAAGCTCCTCCAGAAAAATGAGAGAAAAGAGAGAAGGGACAATTGCTACTATCTTTTTCCACACTTGTGCTTCAAAGTAGCACCATGTTCTTCATGATAGAGAGTCTCATGTTTAGTCACTTTCATATACTAGTGGGAATTTTCATTATAGAACTTTGCTTGTATAATCCAACGAAGGGCTTCCTCAAATGCCCTAGGTCTTCGTGAGCAAGCAAGTGGGATGCACACCCACTAGTTTCTTTTGTTGAGCTTTCATACATACTTAGGTCTAGTGCATCCGTTGCATAGCAATCCCTACTCACTCACATTGATATCTATTGTTGGGCATCTCTATAGCCCGTTGATACGCCTAGTCAATGTGAGACTATCTTCATCCTTTTTGTCTTCTCCACAACCACCTCTATTCCACCCATAGTGCTATGTCCATGGCTCACGCTCATGTATTGCGTGAAAGTTTAAAGGTTTGAAAAGATAGAGTATGAAAAGAAGTGTTTGGCTGAAATCGGGGTTGTGCATGATATGCATATTTTGTATGATGAAGAGGGAGCATAGCCAGACTATATAATTTTGTAGGGATAACTTTCTTTAGCCATAGTATTTTGAGAAGACATGATTGCTTTGTTAGTATGCTTGAAGTATTATTATTTCTTATGTCAATATAGACTTTTATCTTGAATCTTTCATATATGAACATTCATGCCACAATTAAGAGAATTACATTGAGAAACTATGTTGGTTAGCATTCCACATAAAAAATTCTTTATTTATCATTTACCTACTCGAGGACGAGCAGGAATTAAGCTTGGGGATGCTTGATACGTCTCCAACGTATCTATAATTTTTTATTGTTCCATGCTATTATTTATGAAGTCTTGGATGTTTAATGGGCTTTATCTTACAATTTTATATCATTTTGGGACTAACCTACTAACCCAAAGTCCCAGTCTAGATTGATGTTTTTTGCCTGTTTCAGGGTTTTGCAGAAAAAGAATATCAAACGGAGTCCAAACGAAATGAAACCTTTGCGAGAGATATTTTTGGAGAAAATCATGCACGGAGAACTTGAGAACCACGTCAGAAGAGCCATGAGGGGCCCACGAGGGTGGGGGCGCCCCCCCTGCCTCATGGGGCCCCCGAGACTCCCCCGGTGTCCTACTTCCTCCTATATAAGTCTACGTACCCAGAAACCATCAGCAATAGAGAGAAAACCCTAATTCCACCGCCGTAACCTTCTATTCTCGTGAGATCCCATCTTGGAGCCTGTTCCGAAGCTCCACCGGAGGGGGATCCATCACAGAGTTCATCATCATCATCATCATTGCCCTCACCATGAGTTGTGAGTAGTTTACCACAGACCTTCGGGTCCATAGCTAGTATCTTGATGGCTTCTTCTCTCTCTCTAGATCTCAATACAAAGTTCTCCTCGGTTTTCGAGGAGATCTATTCGATGTAATCGCTTTTTGTGGTGTGTTTGTCGAGATCCGATGAATTATGGGTTTATGATCAAGATTATCTATGAGAAATATTTGGTTATTCTCTGAACTTTTTATGTGTGCTCGTAATATCCATGCAAGTCTCTTCGAATTACTGGTTTGGTTTGGCCTACTAGATCTATAGTTCTTGCAATGGGAGAAGTACTTGGCTTTGGGTTCAATCTTGCGGTGTCCTTTCCCAGTGACAGTAGGGGCAGCAAGGCACGTATTGTATTGTTGCCATCGAGGATAAAAAGATGGGGTTTATATCATATTGCTTGAGTTTATACCTCTACATCATGTCATCTTGCTTAGGGCGCTACTCTGTTCTTATGAACTCAATAGACTAGATGCATGCTAGATAATGGTCGATGTGTGGAGTAATAGTAGTAGATGCAGGCAGGAGTTGGTCTACTTGTCTCGGACGTGATGCATGTATATAATGATCATGCCAAGATAGTCTCATAATTATTCATTTTTCTATCAATTGCTTGACAGTAATTTGTTTACCCGCAGTAGAATATCGCTATCATGAGAGAAGCCACTAGAGAACACTATGGCCCCCGGGTCTATTCTCAACACATCAATCTACATCTTCTTTACTTTTACCGCTTTTATTTTCTTTTCTCTTATACAAAAATACCAAAAATATAAACTAGCATCTCTATCAGATCTCACTTTCGTAAGTGACTGTAAAGGGATTGACAACCCCTTATCCCGTTGGCTGCGAAGTTCTTATTTGTTTGTGCAGATGCGAGGGACTCGCGCGTGGTCTCCTACTGGATTGATACCTTGGTTCTCAAAAACTGAGAGAAATACATACGCTATTGTGCTCCATCTCCCTTTCCTCTTCGAGGGAATACAACACAAGCTCGAGAAGTAGTAGGGTGGTTGAATAGGAGACCGTGGAGAGGGCTGGTTGAACAGTAGCCGGTGGAGTAGCGCGCGGTGGAGGCTGAACAGTCGCAGGTGGAGGCTGGAGGAGGTCGACGGTGGATGAACAGTAGCCCGTGGAGGCTGGAGGGGGTTCATGGTGGTGATGAACAGTATCCGGTGGAGTCCCGTTTTGCGGTACGCCACACCCCTCCCGATGAACAGGACCCCCGTTTGGATCGTAGCGCCCAACAGAAGTCCTCTTCCTCTATTTTGTGGTACGCCACACCCCTGCCGATCAACAGGACCCTCGTTTCGACCGTAGTGCTCCAACACATGTCCGTTTCCTCCGTTTTGCGGTACGCCACACCCCTCCTGATCAACAGGACCCCCGTTTCGACTGTAGGAGGTCTGTTTCCTCTGTTTTGCGGCACACCAGGCCCCTCCCGATGAACAGGATCCCGTTTCGAATGTGGCCGGTCGAACACAAGGACGTTTCCTCCATTCTGCGGTACGCCAGGCCTCGTTTCCATCGGCTGTTCCGTCCAAGCCCTCCCGATGAACACGACGACGCATTCCATTCCGACCCAGCCGGTTGGCTCCCCATGAACACGACGACGATGATGTTTCTCCGTTCCGACCCAGCCATGTACACGAGCCCTGGCCGTACGTATGTGCGAGTAGGCGTTCGAGACCCTGCCCGTATGTACGTACGTGGCCGTATTTTGTTTCTTGCACACTGGCCGCTGTATGTACGTGTACATGCTACGTGCGCGCCTCTACATCGACCAGTATGTACGTACATGTTCGCGACCAGAATGACAATGCTACGTACGCTTCAACCAGGTAGGTCCCGACTGTCAGGCCCTTCCTTGCGTGCGAATATGTAGCTGGTGGGTCCCAGCAGTCAGGGGGGCGAATCGTTTTTTTTTGCCCGGACGCACTTCCTTGCGTCCGAAGATGTAGCTGGTGGGTCCCAGCAGTCAGGGGGAAATGTTTTTTTTTGCGAAATACGGTGGCCCGTACGGTGGGTCCCCACTGTCAGGTGGAGGAATAATTATTTTGCGCGTAATAAGGAAGCACTTCCTTACTGCCGTCGTGGACCCAGCTGTCAGCCTCTCCACGTACAGTACTCTTCCGATGGAAGTCGTTCCTTGACCACGTTGACCACGCCACGCCGAGAGCACAGGGCGGTGGACGACGGCGAGACCTAGGAAGGGGAAGACGCGGAGCCGAGGAAGACGCGGCAGTGGATGCCCACGCGTAGAGGAGTACGAGGGTTCACTGGTTTGCTGCGGTGTGAGGCTGTCGTCGCTGCAGAATGACATGGGGTGTGGGTGAGTAGAGGGATGGTCTGGCCAGCGGTGGGAATAGTTGGGGGCGGTGAGGCCTCGGCGGTAGCACAGCCGGCCATGGGAGGCAGGAGCATGCGGCACAACCGGCGCTGCTTTGGGCGGCTGGAGCAACAAGACAAGAGGTTGAAGAAGCACTATGGCCGTTGGATGGACATCGTACGATCACTGGAGCTAGAATCGTTCATATTGACTAAGTTGACAAAGCACACTGTCCCCGTCAACTTAGTAGGCCCACAAGTCAGCCTCCAACCAAGGTGGTTCCCAACCACCAGGGGGAGTATTCATTTTTTTATGCGTAATAAGGAGGCACTTCCGGTGGGTCCGAGTTGACTGCGGGGGGAACGTTTTTTTCGCGCAATACGGTTGCCCATCCGGTGGGTCCCAACAGTCAGGGGGGAAACATTTTTTTATGAAATACGGTGGCCCGTCCGGTGGGTCCCTACTGTCAGGTGGAGGAACCATTGTTTTCCGCGTAATAAGGAGGCACTTCCTTGCTGCCGTCGTGGACCCAGGTGTCAGCCTCTCCACATACAGTCCACGTCCGATGGAAGCCGTTCCTTGACCACGTTGACCACAGCGCGCCGAGAGCACCAGGGCAATGGACGACGGCGAGGCCTAGGAAGGGGACGATGCGAAGCCGGGGAAGACGTGGCAGTGGAAGCCCGCGCGGAGAGGAGTACAAGGGTTCACTGGTTCGGCTGCGGTGGGAGGCTGCCGTCACCGCGGAAGAACAGGGGGTGTGGGTGAGTAGAGGGATGGCCTGGCCAGCGGTGGGAGTAGTAGGGGGCAGTGAGGCCTGCGCGGCAGCACAGCCGGCCACGGGAGGCAGGAGCAGGCGGCATGACCGGCGCTGCTTTGGGTGGCTGGAGCAAGAAGACCAGAGGTAGAACAAGCACGACAGCCGTTGGATGGACATCGTACGGTCACTGCAGCTAGAATCATTTATATTGACTAAGTTGACAAAGCCCTTGGTACACGTGAACTTAGTAGGCCCACAGGTCAGCTTCCGAAATGGTGTGCCCCAGATGTCAGGGGGAGGAATCATTTTTTGGGCGGGTGAAGCTAGAATATCCGAGATTGAAGAAGAAGCACGGTATCCATTGGATGGACATCCAACGGCCACTGCTGCTTGAACCGTGTGTTGACTATAAGTTGACAAAGCCTTGCATACGCATCAACTCTCTTTTTTAGGGGATGCATCAACTTAGTAAGGCCACAAGTGTGTGGCAGAGAACTTATAGCCCATTTGAGATTTCTAAGAATGTGCAACCAAATTTTTAATTCGAATGGAATTTACTACAGCCCATTTACAGTTTGTTAAAAGTACATCCCATTTCAACCAACCGTTCAAAACAGAATTCAATAAAATTTCCCACATTTTGATGGGATCCGATATATTTCTATCCCGAAATTTCTAGTCAGATTAAATACAATTTCAATACAAATATATATAACGTAAAAATCTGACGAAACATTGCGCTCGCAACAATTAATGAAATTAAAATTTTCAATATCTAAAAATAATATTTTATAAAGTAATTACTTGTTTGGTGCATTTTTTATAGTTACTGCCCAGTTTTTATAATTACACCCCATTTATTATTTCTTAAAGCCCATCTTCTTGTTAAGCCTAATGCATCCCTCCTAGGAAAGATTTGCAGCCCAGCGGGGCGGAGAATAACAACTTGACCTTGCCTGGGTATTCCTAAAAAAAATTATAGACGGGGTAGCCATTTTCAGCTTCGAAAATAATAATATCTGGGCTGGATATCTGGCCTGGGCTAGACGGGCCATAGCCCGCCCAGTTAATACCTGCAGCTATGTTTTCGTTGTTGTTCAGAGGAGAAAAATTAATATCTAGGCTAAACATCGCTCAAGAAAAACTCTGTAGTGCTCACACCTCAAAAACACAAATACTGCTCGAGCTGCTTGGTCCCAGCTGTCGGCCGCTTCTTGTGCAATTCTCTCGTTTATTGACTACATAGGTTGACATAGGTTGACCATGATGTCTGGAAACCAGGAGGAAGCAAAAAAATAATGTTTTATATACTAATAAGGAGGAACTTGCGTACGTGCGGCTATGGCCCTGGTGGGTCCCCACTGTCATCCTCTCCAAGTAAAGTCATCTCCTCATCCTCATGTTCGTTGACCATGTTGACAACGCGAGACAGCGGTGCCACGGCGAGCGGAACAACTCAAAGGACGACGGAGAGGGCCTCTAGGGCCCTACAGATGGTCTGATACAGCGCTCGCTGCTCATTCGGAAAGCCAGGATCATAGGGCCACATGTCCGCGATGGCATTGTCGTTCGCTTGTTGTTAACCGGTGCTCGTTGAGGAGACGGAGGTTGCAGCACAGGTCCTCCTGCGCTGGTAGCTCTTACGCCATTAGGGCGTCGAAGTGCGGCTGCACCTGCTCTATGGTGAACACAGCATGAACCGGCTTGCAAAGTGGCGCCGGCTCCTGGTCGGAAGCAACGTCCATCGTCTGATTGTCGTCGCTCAGCTCGGTCAAGTAGCTGGCGAGCCAGCATGTTCGACTGCTGGACCGACTCGCTGCCAAGCACGAGTCTGACTGCCCTGGCCCACCCAGACCGCCTCCCTCGCCCACGCGCGCTTTCTGCCTGAAACGGTCAGCGCCGCCCACCCCGCTTCTCGGTGCATGCGATTGCTCCGCCTTCAAACGACACAAGTGCCGTCCGTCCGTCCTTCTGCCGCCCACATTAATGATACACTGTTGCTGAGGTGGCTACTCCGGCGCCACACGTCCATCCCTCCGCCGCCCATCACTGCTATATAAATTGTTGCGTCGGCCATAGCCGTAGTCATCCGCATCTGTTCTTATTCTCCTGTCCACACCACTACTGCCCAGCATGGCTTCCTCGCGCTCCAGCGCTCTTCAGGACGGGCGGACAACGGACCACAAGGAGATGGCAGCCATTGCTGCCGACTGGCTGGCCGGCAGGAAGCCAGAGGACGACGACGTCCCAATGGAGAACATGGTAGTCGAGGATCCGGCGACAACCCCCTCCTCCGTGCCATCCTCGCCGGTGCATTGCACCATGACCATCGTCGAGGCCCGTGCCCAATATATGGACACGGTGAGGCAGAACCGTGAGGAGCAGTTCCGGGAGGCGTAGGCCGACGCCGCCTACAACCACCATCTCCTCCTGGAGCACCTGCAAGCGGAGGAGCAGATCGCCGCGGAGCGGGGGGAGGACGAGGCGCTGCTCGACTTGTACCGCTCCGCCCGGGAGGGCCGCCTCGAGCGCTGGCGGTACCGCATGCGGGTGGTGGAGGCTGCGGCCGCCTACAAAAAGGGTGATGGAGCGGGCGAGGCGCTGTTTGGCGAGACCGAGGAAGAGGTAGAGGACAATGCCGGCTCCGACGAGTCCCCGCTACGCCGGCGTCGATGAGGCCCTACTCCGCCGAGGCCCCGCGGCGCCAACAACGAGGCAGATAACACCGCCGGCTCCGCCGAGGCCCCACCCTGCCGGCAACGAGGGGGGGTTTACCCCGCTCCGCCGAGGCGCCGCCCGCCGGCAACTAGACAAAGGGCATCGCCGGCTCCGCTGAGGCCCCGCCCGCTGCCAACTAGGCCGCGCCACACAGAAAACGAGGAAGAGTAGAACACGGTAGGTCGCCGCCGCTCGGGTCCAAGTAAGGCCACCGCTGCCCTAATCGCTATGACAAGCTAGGCGGGTTGACCACGGACGGCCGGTTAGCTTCTTGGCGGCGACGTGGAGTCGGAGAGCTATGTTGGAGAAGGACGCTACTTTAACTTAACTGCTGGTGCAGTTGGCTGACTGACACGTGGGCCCAATAGGCATCTGGGCCACATGTCAGTTACGCAACTGCACCTGCAGTTAAGTCACTGAAGCTTCTGTTTGGCTCAGCCAGACACAGGTGGGTAGCTTCTGTTAATTAATTATACCTCCAGCACACCCCTTTTTAGTTGAAGAATGTATGAAATGTAATGAAATCCTGCATATTTATATGAAATCCGACCGTGTATGAATGAATTTATTTCGATGAGTTCGAATTCTTGGATCACTGGCATTGGATGAACATGCAATACAATACATACAAGTTTCACATGTACTCCTAGGGTGATCACCTCCTTTGCAGCAGTTTCACATGTACTCCCTCCGATCCTTTCTAGTCTGCATACAAGTTTCGTCTGCAGTCAAAGTATCTCTACTTTGACAAATCTTATAGAAAAAGTATGCACTTTCACAATGTGCAAAGTAAAAAGGAACATAAGGAGTACAAAGATTTTGAGCAGCTTTTTAGCGTTCATGTACATTGCAAGCAAACACACAGGCCTGGCAATTCATAGAGAACATTCAAAACAATCGATGATTATGCATCTCAGCGATTCACATATCAGAGCCAACATTTACTTCACAACTAAAGAATAAAGAAAAACTGGATCGACGCTGCTGATAGCAAAGGGCGTCCCATTCGAAAATATCAAACGCATGTCTTCTTGCTAAAATCGATGAGCAATATTTGACAAGGTTTTCCCATTCCAAACTATCAAATTTCTACGATTGTGGAATGGGCAGGGTTTGCCATCAGTTCAGATATTGACCTGTCACCTTGTGCTAAATAAACCAGCTGACCAGCTGTTCTTTTTGTGCAGTTCCACCAAAATCAACCAAATTCGCTCGTAGCTTGTACGATTTCGCCCTTATATGTTGCAATGCCTTGAACTTATCGGCACCTCCTTTCTAGTGGTGGAATCAAGCTGAGCACCCCTGTTTGCACAAATACAAAAAAAATGATTAGTATAAAGCAAATTGTACTATGAATTGATAGTTTAAACAGGCACCTACATGGTCGATGTAGAGCACACTTTTAGAAAAATGGAACTCACCGGAAAGAATCCTAGAACAATATTGTACTCGCGCATCACAGCAAGAAAATGGAGATTTGTCAGTCCTTCTGAGCTGAAGTTAGTTTGGTCTTGTGGGGGGTAATGTAACCATCCTTCAACTGCTCCTTCTTATTTGAAGATAGATAGGGCTTCTTCATCCTAGCATAATCGGAACTAGTCACTTCAAGTACTCCATATTCTTATTCAAGCCTTGTTCGTTTAGTCCTCCTCCCAAGGGAATTGGAATGGATTGGAGAGAATTTTGGCTTGTTGGGGATCTAATCCCCCTCAAACCTTGCCATTCCCCTTCAAAACCCACCTCAACCGAACAAGGCCTCAGAGGAGGATGGTCCTGTCGTGCAAAGACAAGAGGATAATTAAATGCTAGCATCCCTGTTTGTTCAAAAAAAGGAAAGGAAATATTTAAAACAACACAGATGAAGCACTTCTCAAGGACAATATGTCAGGACCCCGATCCTAAGTCACACAAGTCTAGCCTGTAACACATCATATCACTTTGCGGCCTCACGCACGGTATCCCCACGGGTGCCACCTTACCTGGCCCGGGACCGTTTGCGCATTTTGGCACACGTATATGATAGTGTCGCTAGCATCCATATGACAGAGAACCCGGGCGGACACGACTAGTTATAAACCAAAAGTGGCACTAAATTACAGAGACAGGCATACATGACCCAGTAACGAACGTGTCAGTCATCAACGTATGAACCCAAGTCATAGCAAGCTACAAGGACTTAAAGGAACAACGCGTGACATTTCCCCTAAGGGACAGACACAGGAACGAAGAAGGACACATGCCGGCCAGCCTAAGTGTTCCGGAGCAGTAGCAAGCTACCAAGGCTCAGTGGAAGCACTAGGAGACATTTCCCTGTAAGGTAGGCTACCAAAGGTAAACAACTAGGTGTCGGATCCCAAACATAGCAATATACATTACACGTATGCATAACATGCAAGTATGTGCTGTACAACAAGGCATCACAACATAACTCAACAACTCATATAGATAAAGGCCCAGAAGAGCCATCATAGCATTTATTACAAACAGAGTTCACATGACCCAACACACAGAGCATACAGGCAACGGAAGCATAACATGTCTGAGTACAGACAACTACAAATGAAGAAGGCTGAAAGCCTGACTATCTACAAGATCCTACAAGGGTACAAGATCGTAGCTGAGGTAACAAGCTAAACATCGAAGTCCACGCGGAACCACTAGCGAGACTGAAGTCTCTCTGCAAAAACATAATTAAGCAAACGTGAGTACAAAGGTACTTAGCAAGACTTACATCAGAACTAGCTACATATGCATCAGTATCAACAAAGGGGTAATGGTGTTTGACTGCGGCAAGCCAGCTTTGACTCGATGACTATCCTGAACTACGACTGTAAGTAACTCTTTTGAGGTGGCGCACACGAGTCCACATATTCACCAATCAATACACCACTATGGATCCGCTCCCGTCTCCCTACGAGAAGGCCATCCATAGCACTCACGCTTATCTTGCGCATTTTAGAGTATCCACTTTCACTTGTCTATGAACTGTAGAGGCAACCCAGAAGTCCATTACCGCGGACACGACTATTCGAATAGATTATATATTTAACCCTGCAGGGGTGTACTTCTTCACACACGCTCTCGCCACTTACCGCCATGTTCACGTCATGTATCTCGGCAACCTTCAAGCGGAGGCCTGGCGAGGGTGTCGGCCACGACCTGACTAACCACACAAGTCTCTCGTCCAGGTTTATCGCCTATTTGGGTTCCATCCGTGGGGAGATCCGGCCGGGGTGTCGCTCACGGCCCCAAACGATGTGTACAGGGTTCCCACATCACCAAACGGGCGATCGGTACACCGTGCCACGTACCTGCCGCGTCACAGCCCACCCCGAGGGTCAGCGCTGCGCACGGCCTCCAGTAAACTACAAACACCAGAAACTAGTGGCAACTCTTGGACAGAGATCATGTTGATTAATAAGTCGAGATAGTCAATTAAGGATCCCAATGTGTGGTAGTAGCTGTTTCATGGACCAACCAACACAGAACTCAGTTCCCGAGGACTGCTGCAATGAGACAGCCCACCATGTACTCCTACATGGCCTCTCATCGCTACCTTTCCCAAATCGTGTTCACAGACTTAGCTCTCAACAGTAGGACATGTTCACCACTTTCCAATTCATCCCCGATGAATCAGACCTAACACAACTCTAAGCAATAGCAGGCATAACCAGAAAGCATGAATGAGTAGGCACAACATGGCTCAAACAACTCCTACTCATACTAGTGGGTTTCAACTATTTAATGTGGCAATGACGGGTCATGCAGTGGAAAGGGGTTCAACTACCGCACCAGGTAACAGTTGAAGCGTTGTTGTCCTAATGCAGTAAAAGAGAGCAAGAGCGAGAGAGTGGGATTGTATCGGAATGCTCAATGGGATTTTGCTTGCCTGGCACTTCTGAAGATATCAATGAGTCTTCATCGGTGTCATCGAACTCATCGTCGGCACGTCGTCTACTCAGAGGGGACAAAACCGACAAACAGACAAAGAACACAATCAATGCAATGCAACAATATGATGCATGATCATGACATGGCAATATGTTGTGGATTGTGCTAATGCAACTAGCAACACAATTAAATGAAGTTGGTTTGAACCAAAGGTTCAAATTCAAACTCCATATGTGATTATTCAAATGCCATTTATTCAAATTGTCCTAAACAGTGGCTGTAAGTTATTCAAACATGCATGAAAATGCCATAAGCAGATTCCTTGAATTTTTCTGATCAATTTTCATATATAAATTATTTTCATCTGAGTTAGGGATTATCTTCTGTGATTTTCAGAAGTTTTGGCTATTTTCTGAAATAAATAAATCATTTATGATTTATTTAAAATTCCAGAAAACACTTATTGCATCAGCATGACGTCACTGTGATGTCAGCAGTCAACAGAGGCTGGTCCAGGTCAAACCTGACCTGTGGGTTCCACATGTCAGTGTGACAGTGCTGCCTGAGTCACAGACAGGTGGGCCCAGTCAACAGCCATGTCAGCAAAGTCAACTCTGACGTGCGGGTCCCGTCGGATTTAAAACTAAACTAAACAGAAGATTAAACTAACCTAAACAGGCACAGGGCTCACATGTCATTGGCACTAGGGTGTATAGCGGGGTCATTAGTGCTAACTAAGTGAGCCACGTCGGCGGCTTAACACGGGCGACCAAAGCCGACGGCGGAGGGTCGGCGGACTTGCTCGGGACGGTGCTACGGAGCTCTGTTTCGTGCGTGGTTTGCGGCTACGGCGAGCTGGCGGTGCGGTGCATCTTCTGGCGCAAACGCGAGGAGCCGGGGTGGCCTGCAGGGACGGAACCGACGACGGAGGCGGACGCCGGAGCTCGGAGGTGCACGGGGTTGCAGCTACGGTGCGGGGCAGGCCTAACAGGCAGGTGATTCGAGCTCCTGGAGCCTCCCTGAGTGTGTTGATGTGCTCGGAGGCGAGCTTGCGCGGGCGTAGCCGCGGTGGCGGCATGGCTGGCGGCGAGGAGCTATCGGCTCCGCTGGAACTGGGGCTACGTGGTGCAAAAGAGGCGGGGAAGAGAGGGGTTCGGAGCGGGAGCTCACAGCGATGCCGAAGAGGAGGTCATCGAGCCCGAGGAGGTCATGGTGGTGCCGAATCGACGGCGAGGCCGTTGATGGCCGAAGGATGAGGACGAGCGCGGTGACGGCGAAGCAGAGCCTCGTGGCGTCGGGCGGCTCGGCGAGGAGGAAGAGAGGGACGAGGCGAAGCTCGTGGGCATGCTAGAAGGGCGAGGCGGCAGCGGTGGATATGCGTGCGGCGAACGGCGGCGACGACCGTGTTCGGTGGGGGGAAACGAAGGAGGGGGAGCGTTCTGGGGAGAGAGGGAGAGGTGCAGGGGGTCCAAGGGGTGCGTGGCGTCCGTGGAGGCCTCCAGGGGGGTCGAGACGCAGGAAGGCAGCCTGGAGGTGGCCGGCGTGTGGCCACGCGCGGCGAGCACACGCCCTCCGTCCTTCTGTCACGAGGAAGACGACAGGGGGAGGGCCAGGTGGGCTGGGCCGAAGCTGCTGGGCCAGCAGGTAAGTGGGCCTCAGGTAAGCTTCTCTCTCTCTCTCTTTCTAATTTCTGTTTTCTATTTTCTTTCTTTGTAAACTTTAGGGCTTTATTAAAAATGCCAGGGCATTTCCAAAAATCATGAAACCAATCATGGCTACTGTTTAGAATAAATCCAACAGTAAACATTTTAGCTTATGATTATCTGAGCATTTAAAATAATATATAAAATTTAAATGCCCAAATGCAAGTAAGATATGATTTAATTCCAAAATCCAGAATGGTCCTAGAAATATGTGCAACATTTTTGGCAGAGGTTTTTAATCAATCAAAAAATGATGAACTTTTCCAAGGGGCATTTTGGGTTCATTGAAAAAGATTTTAATTTGACCCTAGTTAAATTAATTTAGTGCTAGGGTTTGAGCATCCCCATTTCCAGTTTCTGAGAAAATAAACATGATGCAACAGACAGGTGCTATCCTAATGCAAGGTGAAGCTGGGGATGTGACAACTCACCCCCACTAAACAAGAATCTCGTCCTGAGTTTCAGGACGTGAGATAAGAAATCAGAGGGGACACTAACTAACACAAACTTCATGATCCCGCTGTCCTTCATATGAAAATTGATTGCTTGCATCATGTAGATCTTGGCATCTTTGATTTCAAAGCTTCATCCAACACGACAACAAAAGAATGTGAATTCTACAAGATTTGATCTTCTCGGAGATCGAGTAATTCAAGATCATCTCATGGATTGAGATGTCGAAACATCTCTTGAGCTGAGACACGGAGTACACCTCCAGAGGGATGTAGTGAAATAAATGATGAAGGTTTACCTGATGGCAATAATTCCACACCTAAGAAGAGGGTGATCGATACCACAAGATGGGGCACCTTTAGAGAAGGTGACTCGTAGAGTTTTTCCCTTAAGTGGCAAAAAGAATTACTTTTGATATAGAGATCATTAAAATTCTCTACACCAGCTTGAGGTATTCACAAACGATCGTTTGACGGAGTCCGAAAGAATTACATTCTCCATCTAGAATCGATGATGTGGACTGCCTTGTAAAAGACAATGCCAAGGTTGATTTTGCTTATCATCGGAAATGAATGGGACCCATGGTAGGACCACTTTTGAAGATAATCCTGAACAGCAGATGCTGGGAATGGCAACCCATGGAAAATTGGCACATTGGCGGTGCAAGCTGGGAACAAAATGCAATGCTGGGAATGATTCTGTAACTGGGAAGAAACCCAACATTATAGAGTAAATTGCTCTTTGAGAGGTTACAACATAACCAAGAACACTGGGAGCAATCCCGGTTAGTGTCGAGGATAACACCTAGTGCTTGTGCGTGCTCTCAAGAACTTGAGTATTCCCATATCCATCAAGGTTTTACCAATATCCGTGTCAAGGATCCTGGCAACACAACATGCTACCATGATGAATAACGATGGACGATGCAGATGCGAAGGAAAACAACACTTTCTCAGATTTCACCTTAGCGGAGTCAAGGGCAAAATCTGGATGATCGACCGAGAGACATTTAGCACTTCGCTTCTAATGTTCTCCTTGATGTGCTAGCGTAACCCATTTATTAGAATGGTTTTGTACCTAGGACGTCAAGTAAAAGGTCGGACTTCAGGAGCACAAAAATCCATAAGGAACAACTAGGGAGTAATTCCTACGAAGTCCTTATGGGAAGTTGGCCAACTTCTTCAATCAAGATACTACATCAATAGGTCTTCCGGCTGGGTGGGTTGGCCACGACATTAACTTTACCGGTTATCGAGAGACCAATATTATAGTTCTTGGGAAATGCACCAACCATCATATCTGCCTGAGATTCAGTTCTGATTGGTGTCAGGGTATTCCAGACTCATCGAGTCTAGAAATAAAAATGATAGTTTGCAACACAAATTGACGAGACGGCGTTGCGAGATTCTCGGGAATGAACTACGATAGCAAGCTCCAAAACATGAGCTGGTTCTGCTACGTACCTGTGAACACGTTGTCCAGGACAAGCATGGCCACCTAGTAGTCTTACAATAAAACACTATCGAGTTCGGGTGGGGAACCATCAACAAGGATAGCGAAGTCCCAACATAAGTCATGATCCTTAAGAAGGAACCTCTTCTCTTTGAACAAATCTATCAGTGGCTTGGTGTGCTAGGGATACATACAGAATGAAGATGATCAGTCTATCAGACCATAGAATACTTCGCACGTATGCATGACTGACTTGGGATGGCTCCAGAGGAAATAAAACAAGCTTTCTCAACTTCACGGCGGCAACTTACATCAAATACTCGTGAATTAGGGGAAGCCAGTTCTCTCATCCAACATATACCTCATGAACGGGACACGAAGGCAATGCTTACAAAGTTTCCAAAACTAGCTTAATGTCCTAAAAAATCATGGAGAAGGTAGCAATGTTGCTGATGGGCTCAACAACAATTCCATCCAGGTTTCCATGGAAATGGAATTCCATAATTATGTGAACAAGTGATAGTATTGGTCAGACCCAGAAGATATAATGGTGTATGCTCGAGGGATCAACCACGAGTAAGACAACATTATGAATACCATTGATTCTGATTTGATTTGAGGATGGCCCACACTCAAATCAAAGTTTTGGACAAGACAATAGATCCAATAATTGATCACAAGGATCAACCGATCAAGACATCATCTATCTTCAACACACGCAAATATACCCCTTGAGATGAACTAAGCTGGCAAGCTTTTATCTTCCAACTCTCCAAGTTATTGTTTTAGCTTAACCAACCAGTTCAGGGTATCCAACACAAATTCTTGGAGAAGTGGTGGTTTATAAAGAACCAACTTGATCACGAACTCAACATAGCGGTCAGGTGACAACCTGGTAATACTTTCGAGAAGATATTCAGAAAATCACGAACCACCGATATGTTGCTAAGTCCGAAAACAATCTTGCTTTTCAGGGCAAGAGGATGTGATCAAATAAGCAAGGGATTGAATAATCCTAACTCATTGGTCAAGGAGTGCACCAGGAAAGATGGACTAGTAGCACGATCGATCTTAGAATGGTGATTTGGTAACCAACACACTAAGAATGAGATTATCATCCATTTGCTACCAAGCAACGAAGTTGCTAGGAGTATTGATTTCACACATCACGATTCACTTGTCAGTATTCCGGTTACAACAACACGGAGACCGAGGAATGAACGATGATGACGAGAAGTATCACCTTATCAAAAGTTCATAGGAGGTGGTGCAATTCTCATGACATTCTTGACATAAAGATGGCAATACTCCAGGATAGAACAGATTAGAAGATGGATTAGCATTCTTCGCCTGCGAAGTACAACTTCTTCAACCCAATCTTGGATATGGATAAGGTATTGGAGTTTGTTTCTTCTAGTCATTCTGAAATAGAATGGGTTGACGGACCACAAGAGTAATAGGCATCGATGAACGAATGCACGCATGCTCTTGACTATCAATTGATAGATGGAGGTCAAAATACAACTAAAAGGGACAACTCAGGAAACATATGATTGTCTGAGTTGTGGATGCATAGGTTAGTATGTCGAACGAGTTCCACATATTTCTTCCGGATAACCCATGTAGAAAGGTAGGATTGGCAGAATCACAATATGAATGGAGTACTACTCAAGAGCACTCTGGTTGTGATCTTTTGGTTCGGGAGAACTTCTGCCAAGATGGTTCATGGTATTGGAAGAAGGATATACCACGGACATCGAGGACTATCACAAGGTTACTAGTATCCTAAAGGAACGAGCAAATACTACCAACAGGATATAAGTGGGGTGAGTCTTGGGTTCAAGAACCCAGAAATAGATTACCTACCAACCAAATGGCATCACGAGATGCTTTCGAGAACAATGGCCAGAATCATCACACCGGGAATACAGAGTATTGCTAGATTACTGGGTGATTCTCTAGAACACCTAGGGTCATAATAATAAGTCCAACATATATGTCGGGGTAGCAGAGTACCTCAGCACACTGTCTAGTGTGGTTAATCTGGCCTAAAAGGACATTAAGAACAGGTAGGAATGATTTTCAAATGCATCAGATTGTTTGGAGACCTGGGATGACTCGGCCAGCATAACGGCTGCAAATGCTCGAAAATACTTTTGAGATCCAAGCAAAAGGGTAGCATATCCACTTAACATCATAATGTCAAGGTTCTGAGACCAACCAGTTGAACAAACAGAAGTAGTAGAAACTAAACTGAGGGTTGAATCCACAATAACGTGATCCTGATAAATAGAATGAGAATCCTAGTTCTTAATCCCTGTAGAAAGAAGAAGGTGACTCAGATCAGAAGGTCATAGGGCAAAGGAGTAAAAAGAGCCTTACGTTCCCTTCCACAAACAATTCCCTTACATAACTAAAGAGTTTCTAGACACGACTTCGACCAGTTTGGCGTGCTAATCCTACAGGCAGTCAGGCTCTGATACCAAAGCTGTCAGGACCCCGATCCTAAGTCACACAGGTCTAGCCTATAACACATCATATCACTTTGCGGCCTCACGCACGGTATCCCCACGGGTGCCACCTTACCTGGCCGGGGACCGTTTGCGCATTTTGGCACACGTATATGATAGTGTCGCTAGCATCCATATGACAGAGAACCCGGGCCGACATGACTAGTTATAAACCAAAAGTGGCACTAAATTACAGAGCCAAGCATACATGACCCAGCAACGAACGTGTCGGTCATCAACGTATGAACCCAAGTCGTAGCAAGCTACAAGGACTTAAAGGAACAACGCGTGACATTTCCCCTAAGGGACAGACACAGGAACGAAGAAGGACACATGACGGCCACCCTAAATGTTCCGGAGCAGTAGCAAGCTACCAAGGCTCAGTGGAAGCACTAGGAGACATTTCCCTGTAAGGTAGGCTACCAAAGGTAAACAACTAGGTGTCGGATCCCACACATAGCAATACACATTACACGTACGCTTAACATGCAAGTATGTGATGTACAACAAGGCATCACAACATAACTCAACAACTCATATAGATAAAGGCCCAGAAGAGCCATCATAGCATTTATTACAAACAGAGGTCACATGACCCAACACACAGAGCATACAGGCAACAGAAGCATAACATGTCTGAGTACAGACAACTACAAATGAAGAAGGCTGAAAGCCTGACTATCTACAAGATCCTACAAGGGTACAAGATCGTAGCTGAGGTAACAAGCTAAACATCGAAGTCCACGCGGAACCACTAGCGAGACTGAAGTCTCTCTGCAAAAACATAATTAAGCAAACGTGAGTACAAAGGTACTCAGCAAGACTTACATTAGAACTAGCTACATATGCATCAGTATCAACAAAGGGGTGATGGTGTTTGACTACAGCAAGCCAGCTTTGACTCGGTGGCTATCCTGAACTATGACTGCAAGTAACTCTTTTGAGGTGGCGCACATGAGTCCACATATTCACCAATCAATACACCACTATGGATCCGCTCCCTTCTCCCTACGAGAAGGCCATCCATAGCACTCACGCTTATCTTGCGCGTTTTAGAGTATCCACTTTCACTTGTCTATGAACTGTAGAGGCAACCCAGAAGTCCATTACCGCGGACACGGCTATTCGAATAGATTATATATTTAACCCTGCAGGGGTGTACTTCTTCACACACGCTCTCACCACTTACCGCCATGTACACGTCATGTATCTCGGCGACCTTCAAGCGGAGGCCTGGCGAGGGTGTCGGCCACGACCTGACTAACCACACAAGTCTCTCGTCCAGGTTTATCGCCTATTTGGGTTCCATCCGTGGGGAGATCCGGCCGGGGTGTCGCTCACGGCACCAAACGATGTGTACAGGGTTCCCACATCACCAAACGGGCGATCGGTACACCGTGCCACGTACCTGCCGCGTCACAGCCCACCCCGAGGGTCAGCGCTGCGCACGACCTCCAGTAAACTACAAACACCAGAAACTAGTTGCAACTCCTGGACAGAGATCATGTTGATTAATAAGTCGAGAGAGTCAATTAAGGATCCCAATTTGTGGTAGTAGCTGTTTCATGGACCAACCAACACAGAACTCAGTTCCTGAGGACGGCTGCAATGAGACAACCCACCATGTACTCCTACATGGCCTCTCATCGCTACCTTTACCAAATCGTGTTCACACACTTAGCTCTCAACAGTAGGACATGTTCACCACATTCCAATTCATCCCCGATGAATCAGACCTGACACAACTCTAAGCAATAGCAGGCATAACCAGAAAGGGGTTCAACTACCGTAGCAGGTAACAGTTGAAGCGTTGTTGTCCTAATGTAGTAAAAGAGAGCAAGAGCGAGAGAGTGGGATTGTATCGGAATGCTCAATGGGGTTTTGCTTGCCTGGCACTTCTGAAGATATCAATGAGTCTTCATCGGTGTCATCGAACTCATCGTCGGAACGTCGTCTACTGAGAGGGGACAAAACCGACAAACAGAGAAAGAACACAATCAATGCAATGCAACAATATGATGCATGATCATGACATGGCAATATGCTGTGGATTGTGCTAATGCAACTAGCAACACAATTAAATGAATTTGGTTTAAACCAAAGGTTCAAATTCAAACTCCATATGTGATTATTCAAATGCCATTTATTCAAATTGTCCTAAACAGTGGCTGTAAGTTATTCAAACATGCATGAAAATGCCATAAACAGATTCCTTGAATTTTGCTGATCAATTTTCATATATAAATTATTTTCATCTGAGTTCGGGATTATCTTCTGTGATTTTTAGAAGTTTTGGCTATTTTCTAAAATAAATAAATCATTTATGATTTATTTAAAATTCCAGAAAACACTTATTGCGTCAGTATGACGTCACTGTGATGTCAGCAGTCAACAGAGGCTGGTCCAGGTCAAACCTGACCTGTGGGTTCCACATGTCAGTGTGACAGTGATGCCTGAGTCACAGACAGGTGGGCCCAGTCAACAGCCATGTCAGCAAAGTCAACTCTAACGTGCGGGTCCCGTCGGATTTAAAACTAAACTAAACAGAAGATTAAACTAACCTAAACAGGCACAAGGCCCACATGTCATTGGCACTAGGGTGTTTAGCGGGGTCATTAGTGCTAACTAAGTGAGCCACGTCGGCTGCTTAACGCCGGCGACCAAAGCCAACGGCGGAGGGTCGCCGGACTTGCTCGTGACGGTGCTACGAAGCTCCGTTTCGTGCGTGGTTTGCGGCTACGGCGAGCTGGCGGTGCGGCGCATCTTCTGGCGCAAACGCGAGGAGCTGGGGTGGCCTGCAGGGACGGCACCGACGACGGAGGTGGCCGCCGGAGCTCGGAGGTGCACGGGGTTGCAGCTACGGTGCGGGGCAGGCCTAACAGGCAGGTGATTCGAGCTCCTGGAGCCTCCCTAAGTGTGTTGATGTGCTCTGAGGCGAGCTTGCGTGGGCGTAGCCGCGGTGGCGGCATGGCCGGCGGCGAGGAGCTATCGGCTCCGGTGGAACTGGGGCTACGCGGTGCAAAAGAGGCGGGGAAGAGAGGGGTTCGGAGCGGGAGCTCACAGCGATGCCGAAGAGGAGGTCATCGAGCCCGAGGAGGTCTTGGTGGTGCCGAATCGACGGCGAGGCCGTCGATGGCCGAAGGTTGAGGACGAGCGCGGTGACGGCGAAGCAGAGCCTCCTGGCGTCAGGCGGCTCGGCGAGGACGAAGAGAGGGACGAGGCGAAGCTCGTGGGCCTGCTAGAAGGGCGAGGCGGCAGCGGTGGCTATGCGTGCGGCGAACGGCGGCGACGGCCGTGTTCGGTGGGGGGGGGAAACGAAGCATGGCTACTGTTTAGAATAAATCCAACATAAAACATTTTAGCTTATGATTATTTGAGCATTTAAAATAATATATAAAATTTAAATGCCCAAATGCAAGTAAGATATGATTTAATTCAAAAATCCAGAATGGTCCTAGAAATATGTGCAACATTTTTGGCAGAGGTTTTTAATCAATCCAAAAATGATGAACTTTTCCAAGGGGCATTTTGGGTTCATTGAAAAAGATTTTAATTTGACCCTAGTTAAATTCATTTAGTGCTAGGGTTTGAGCATCCCCATTTCCAGTTTCTGAGAGAATAAACATGATGCAACAGACAGGTGCTATCCTAATGCAAGGTGAAGCTGGGGATGTGACACAATACCACTTTTTGATGACAGTATCTAAACAGAAGCACAACACCAATATAGATAACAAAGCTCAATAATATGAATGAAATCAGTGGGCGAGTACCAACCTTTCTCAGGAGGCTTATTGTGTAGAGCATACAGATGAAGCACTTCTCCGGAATCATCTGTTGCCATCTACTGTGGTGGCCATGCTTACTATATACTCATCGATTAGATTAATGTTTCCAACATCTTCTTATGCAGTTCCACTAAAATATATGGTATCTTCAAAGAAGATCCCTGTTTGCACAAGTAGAGATAATTACGTATTACATTAAGAGTGGCATCAAATCAGTGGCAAAACATTTGCTCGTTCCAGCCATAGCAATAAATTAAGATGCAAAACTATATCATTACTTGTGCCATCACAGTTCCAGTGCTTCCTTACAGCACCAGGAGTTGATTTTTGTTTTTCTTCCGCTCGTTCTTCCCCTTCATCACTTGGTTCAATAACAGACAAGCTTCGCCTTCAATGTGAAAGAAGGCTAGTACTGACCTCTCATGACGTGGAATTCAAACAACTCACAAGAAGAAGATCTGAACCAAATTTGCCAACACGGATAGGAAGTAAGATCTCCACTTGTGCAGTTCCACTAAGATCAAGCAATCAAGCAACATTGTCGGTTTGACATTTTGGTTGAACTGCACAAAACACTCTTAAAACAATAGTGTTTTGTGCAGTGCAACAAAAGGTCACAATGGCAACGAGGTGAAGTAGATAACCCTGTTTACACAGAGGTGCAAATGAAACAACTAGTGGTCAATAACGATGGATGACAGAAAAGCCAACAAAAAGAAGCATCTACCTTATCTAAATGGGAAAGCAAGCAAGACAGTCGCATTTCTCAATCGGTGGCATTGATTAATATTAACAGAGATATTATATTAACAATACAATTCATTAAACATGTAATTTTCTTTTAACCGTGGCATTGCATCAATTTTCCAGCAGCATTATTAGAGGGTGCTTGTTTACAGGGACATTTTGGTGGAGGGACTAAAAAAACTCCATGTCAGTCCCATCTAAACCAAACAAGAGGGACTTTTAGGGACTAAAAGTGGGCATTTGGGACTAAAGAAAGAAGACCCTAAGGGAGAGTCTTTTTGGGACATTTTCCAACAGTTGCCCCTGCCACGCATGGCACCTTGTCTCTATTAGTTCATTACTAGGGGTAACATGGTCTTTTAGCATGTCATTTAATAACCTCTAGTCCATGTTTAGTCTCTGGAACCAAGCAACTAGGGACTAGGGAGTTTGTAACCAAACAGGGCCTTAGATTAACAACATCTAAAGAGTTGCACGGGACAGTGGACGCACTAGCACCATGTGCATCTACCGATGTACTGAGGTGATGCACAGTCTGTTGCAACAAAGAACAAACAACCAAGGAGCATATTTGTGTTGGTCCCAGTTTTGTTATATTTAGACACCTTTCCCCGTGTGAGCGCAGCAAATCTAGTCCTGCTCAAACTCTACAGCCTTGTCCCCCAAAACAAAAGATCAGTTCGTTACAGATGTGCGTACTGTATTTGTCATTGTTTTCCCTTTTTGACCAACGTAGGTGTTGGATAGCTAGTCTGTACTAGTACTTTCCCCACTTCCTTTCCTTTTGAACCACGTCCTAGATTTATGCTATACAACTTTCCACACTACTTTTCCCCATTCTTGTGCTCTTTGAACCATGTCTTAGATTCATGAGATACAACTTTCCACACAACTTTCCCCTTCCTTTCCTTTTTGAACCACGTCCTAGATTTATGTTATACAACTTTTCCCACTACTTTCCCCCATTCCTTTCCTCTTTAAACCACGTCCTAGATTCATGGTATACAACTTCCCCCACTACTTTCCTGTTTGATCCAACACCTACATTTGAGTGCAGAAGCGGAAAAAGCCCACATGCAGCTAGAGCAATGCATGTCAAATAAGTAAATTATACCCTAAGGTTCTTGGGGTGTGGTTCAGTGGGCGACCGGAGGCCGTTTGACACACACTATGTATGGCGGAGAAGAAGAAGGGGTCGGAGGCCCTCCCGCGCCGCCGCTGGGTGAAAGTGAACAGCTGCGCCGGTAGTGGATTCCCTCCCTCACCGACGGCGACAGCGTTAAGCCTCCTTCCCTTCCCGGCGGACGAATCCTGTCGGCTGAGAGAGTGTGAAAAGAACAACTACAAGCAGACCAGCAGTGAGGGGAGAGAGAGAGGCCAAGAAGTCTTGTTTAGATCTGGATTGGATGAGAGTGTGTGAAGAGAACAACTACAAGCGCTGAGGCTGCAGCGTGTATATATATACTCGAGAGAGTGTGAAGAGTGCAAACCCTAGAAAACAAGCGCCGAGGCTGCAGCTTATACGTGATGAGGTGATTATACGGTCACTACGAGATCGTATAGCTCCGTATCCATCCATTTTGACCAGTCAAATAATCCTCCTAGCACGAATTATGCTCAAGTGTAGATATCGAACCCGAGACCTCATGTTTGATGAGCGAACAGGCTAACCAGCTACACAACCCTCCCATTATGTTCAACGAGAGGAAAATAACCTTTTATACAATATATTTTTGTGTGTGTGTGGGAGTCATTGGGATTTAAATCGAAATCGTGTCATGTGGCTTTGGTGGTAAGACTATCCAAAGTGGTGCAAAAATAATGTAGCCTTAGTCACCTTACCTCTCTCCACATAGTACGTTGTGTCCCACCAGTCAGAGGGTGAAACAAACAAATTAATAAGAAAAATTAAAAGCACCAGCGGTGTATCTTACCTCACACATCTTGCTACCACTCGAGAACACTGTCCAATTGATCCCTCCGTTCGCTCACGTACTATTGTAAGTGAATCCTTATTATAACATGCACACCATTTTGGGAACTTGTATTCGACCTAAGTCAGTGTGCCACTGTATCTCGTACGACTCCCTCCGTCTAGGTGTAATAAGTCACGTTAGAAGGCGCAGCGGGACCAAGGAGCAAGCAGATTGGAGGAGAAAGAGAAACTTGACCGGTCATTCCTCCAATCAAAGCCCTGATTTCTGTCTCTAAACGCAACAATTGATCCAAACAACTAAGAGATGCCGTTTTAGCTACCATGCAGGGCCACGTATTAACTTGCATGGAAGCCGACTTTGATTTCTTGACTGATCAACGCGTAGTTGCGCTCCATGCATTGGGTTTTCGGGGGAGATAACAAGGCAGAGTAAGGAGCATTTGGTTACATTGCTTAGGCTGGTCGTTGTTTGTACGTACTCCATTCGTATCTCACTTCTTGTGGCTTCGCCCTCACACGATCTTCCTATTCTATGACCTTGTGTGTACATGTGCGTGTGTGTGTTTAATAGCATGTGTGTGTTAGAGAGAGCGACAGATCGACCTACTCCAATAGAGAGATGGTGTGTAGTGTACGATTTTAGCCGCGAGAGTCGATGCATCCTCTCATTTCCGGCGTCCGGTAGGGACAGGCAGATAGCTGCCACGCCCGCTCCTGACCAGCCTGGCCCACCCAACGCCCCTCCATCGCCCCCGCGCGCTTCCCGCCCGAAACGGTCAGCGCCGCTCCAAAGAATCGGTGCCGCATTCATGCCCGGGCAGAGCGAACGTGACCTATCACTGGCGCCTGCGTTGAAGGGAGAAGCGGATTCAAGAGTGATGGTTGCTTCGTCCGTCCAACTTACTGCTGGGTCTATGCGATTTGACGGCTCATTGGTCATTATTACTGAGGTGGTAGGACTGCTGGATGTCCCATGCTTTCGGCGTAAGGAGGTACTACTATACAATTTTCTCCATTCTTACGGTGGAGGAGTGCAAGAGAAGTGAAAACATGGCCCACCTCACACTATCACCATATTTTCTGGACACCGTGCGACACCTAACTTTTTAAATAGTACAATTGCAAAAAAACTCTTTATATAGTAATAGTACTTCCTCCGTTCCTAAATATATGTCTTTGTAGATATTTCACCATGAACCACATACGGATGTATATAGATGCATTTTAAGTGTAGATTCATTCATTTTGTTACGTATGTAGTCCACCTAGTGGAATCTCTACAAAGACTTATATTTAGGAACGGAGGGAGTACATACTGTAATTTATCAGTGAGATAGTACAATGCTATGAAGCTTCCAGCTTCGGTTACATGTATCTTGCGTCCAAGGTTGCCCGTTGCAACATTTCATCAAATACAAAGGAGACTAACATGCATGCTATTTCATCTCAATGGTTGACAGATCATAGCAAATATGTACTCCCTTCATTCCAAAATAAGTGTCTCAACTTTATGCTACATACGGAGCAAAATGAGTGAACCTACACTCTAAAATACGTCTATATACATCAGTGTTCAGAGTATGTACTAGTAGTTCATATTGAAATCTACTAGAGGACATATATATTCCAAACAATATGACAATCTCGCTAACCAAGGTAGTAGGGACGAGGAGTAAATGGAGGGAGTTGTAAAAATTTCTCCTCGTCCTGCGATCCACCGCGCGCGTGGGCGAGGGAGCAGGCGTAAGGCGTAGTAAGCAAGATTCACCTCGTCCTGCGAGCCACCGCGCCCGTGGGCGCGGGAGACGGCGTACTAAGCAAGCTTCTCCTCGTTCTGCGAGTTGACGGGACACATCAAAAGTACTCCAGTGTATATAGCCTTGCCTCTAAGGTAAGCCCCACATGGTTTGCCTCTTTTTAACATAACGCGTCAAGTCGCAATTTGTTCGTTCACCCGTGGTAGAGCAAGTATAATAGGCTGTTGTAAGCGGGCTATAAGGGTTGCCACCTCAAGTTTATGATGATGTGGAGGAGAGAGGAGAGGAGAGAGAAGAGGATTGGACTATAAACTTGTAGCCAGTTGCAGCACAAGCTTCAATGCATTTTGTGAGAGAAGAAAGTGGGGTCAAGCATTAACTACATGATGTATAGAGCCAGCAACTATTATATGAATGGGCTTTTAGGTTGGCTATAAGTGAGGTGGCACAAAGATAGAGCTAGCAGCCGGCTATGTTATTAATCTTGCTCGTAGACGATCCTCCCTCCATCTAGTGGACAACCAGTACACGTGTAAAGTTACCACATGGGCTGCCTTTTCGTACAGAAATGAGCTCCACCGTGTACCCGCGCGGGTGTGGTTGGGAAAGAGACAGGAGTACGTGCGCCGTGCGTGCACCTCTTCTCTTCGTGCACGTCCCCCACCTACGTGGGTGTCTGTGAGAGATACAAACCTAGACAAATGACTTGTGTGCGTTCGTGAGTGTTTTTTGTTTTGGGGGGGGAGGTTGATTTCGTGAATGTATATGTGGGAATATGTGTCGATGACATCTCAAACAAAATTTTGCATGCAATGTGTGCGAAATCGAGGCCTATCCATATCATATATAGAGGGTCGGGCGATCCACGAGAAGAGAGGGAGGGGTCATAGATATCAATAGAGTCGAAGAGAGGATCAAGTGGGTGGGTGCGAGATCGATGAAGAGAGCCATCGAAATTGTGTGTGTGTGCAAGTCAAAGATATAGGGCGACTGACCTAGCTACCGAAACGTCAGAGGGCACATGTCAAGTTTGCGTGTGGCAGGGAGGCATGACTAGAGCGTTCGATGTATTGGTGTGTGTGTGTGGGCGGGGGTTTGGGGAGGGGTAGGCAGAGGCCTAACTATAGAGTTAGAATGACTCGTATATGTGTTGAGAAGGAGAGACCCAGCAATGTCTTGAGGGAGATCGGTCGACATCCATACATAACTGAAGGACAGGAAATAGGATCGGACAGAGAGAGAGAGGAGAGAGAGAGGGAGGGAGAGGGGTAGAGTGTTGGATGGGTGATGGAGTTGCTTCTCGAAGATGGTGGGAGAGGCCTACTAGATAAACTAAGGGTGGAACTCCAATATTATCAATTAGAGTGGGGATGTGTTTCTGTGTGTGCCTGTGCATGATAGATCTGTCGGGATACATCCATGGATGATGAAGGGGAGCCATGTGTTTGGAAAGCAAACCTAACTAGATCGGTAGATCAATTGTTGTTTGTCGGAGGAAGGGAGAGACATAACTAATGAGGTAGATCGATCGACGCGTGGGGAAAACGAGTTATAAGGACCTAGCTAGCTATATGTATAGCCGGAGATCGGCCGATGTACGTCCATTTGTTAGTGGCAAATAAGGCCTGGCGAGACGGATAGACAGAGAGAATGAAGCTAGGAGGTGCTGCGAGAGGCCCAACTACTAGCTAGATAGGGGGAGGAGTGTCCGGTTGCAAGATCGATGAAAAGAGGGGCAAGAGTTTACACGTGTGTGGGACCGTATGAGAGACACGAGGCAAGGACACATAAAGGAGGAGATTGAAGGTGCGTGTGTATGTTGTAGGTAGACATCGCTGGAGAGGTTTATCGATCGGTGTGTGTCAGAAAGGAGTTTTGGAGACCATGCGAGAACGACCTAAAGAAAACAAAATGAATGTGCGCGATGGTGAAAGTGCAACTAATCCCCGGGTGGTTTTGGTAATTAATAACAACATATATATCATTGAACTAATATTTACTTGAGAATCATTTCAGAGAAGTTCGATGATATGGGTATGGAAATGTCTGAAGAAGTGGACCCCTCAAAATGCTAAGACAAGCATTGGCAAAAGCTCAAGACTCTATTTTTGGTTTAGTGATCAAAGATCACATTGAGTCCATAGGAAAAGCCAATACTATTAAAAGGGGATGAGGTTGTGTTAATGATCTGGTTGCTCAAGTGCTTGGTGATCTAGCTCCCTCAACTATCAGCACTCTTCACTACCTAACACACTCATAAGTAATCTCGGACAAACCGATTCTGCAAACTCAGTCCCACCGAGATGAACCACCTCAGTTATTCTTCCAAACCCTAATTTCTCGGTCCATCCGATTTT
>LR738711.1:589809748-589843874 GCA_902687465.1 Secale cereale | reverse complement strand
GCAAAGAAAGAAGCTCAAAGTCTAGATCATATGATGAAAAGAGATCTTCTAGTCATGATCGAAACTGCTACAATTGTGGAAGACCCGGACACTTCTCAAATGAGTGTACGGCTCCCCACAAGAGAAGAGAAGAATCTCCAAGAAGAAGAGCAAGAGATGAGTCACCTCGGAGAGAGAGAAGGAGTAGAGATGATCGTTATGAACGAAGACCCTCTCGGAGAAGCAAGGATTCGGAGAGGAAAGACAAGTCATCAAGGAGCTACACAAGAAGAAGACATCAAGCTCATGTAGGTGAATGGGTCTCCGGCTCCGACTCCGACAATCAATCCGATGGAAGCTATCACTCCGACTCCGACTATAGTCAAGATGAAGGTGTTGCCGGACTTGCACTCGTATCCTCCAACTCCAACTCCTACGACTTATTTGATTCACCAAATGAGGGAATTGGAAGATGCTTCATGGCTAAAGGCCACAAGGTAACACACCCTAAATTCATTGACTTTGATAGTGATGAGGATGACTTGCTTGGGGAAGATGAGCTCTTGCATGATAAATCTAGTGAGCTTAGTAGTGATGAAAATGCTAGTAGTCTTTATAGTCGAGAAGAGTCGAATGACAATGCTATGAAGGAGATTGAGCGTCTAACTAAAGAACTAAACACTCTTAAGTTAGCTCATGAAACAACTCAAGAAGATCATAGAGAGCTCCTAAGATCTCATGAGAAGCTACACTTCGAGAAGCTCACTCTAGAGCAAGAACATGAGTTTCTAAAAGCGATCAATGACGATCTTCGAAAGAAGAGTTCTTCATATCTTGCCAAACGACTTCTCTTGTCTAATTTCTTGCCACCTATTAAGACTAAGCATGACAAGCATAAGAAAAATTCTTCCTCTAGTAGTAACAATAACAATGTTAAATCCAATATTGTTGCTTCTAGTAGTTCTCTTGATTCCACTAACAATGTTTCAAGCCAAGTTACACTTGAGCAAGAAAATAGCTTATTGAAGGAAATCATAGAGAAAGGTGTCTACAAGAGTCTTGCCGGAAGCAAAAACTTTGAGGAGATTGTTCGCAAACAAGGAAGACACCAGAAGAATCAAGGGATTGGTTTTGAGCGAAAGTTCAACGCCGAAGGTGTTGAGTGGGAAGAAGGTCAATACCCTACTCCACAGTTTGTTTCACAAAAGGAGAAGTATGATCCTACTTCTTCCAATGTGGAACAAGCTCAAGATGACCTTCCACCACAAGACCACAAGCTAAAGGCCAAGGACAAGCTTCAAGAGGAGATTGATGCATTCATTGAAGCACCTCAAGCCATGGTCAAGTGGGTTCCCAAGGACACATCAAGTTCTACTTCGTCAAGCTCAACTACAACACCAAGGATTCCCATCAAGATGATGTGGATCCCAAAGAAGAAGAACTAGAAGGTTCTTAAGGGTGACTCCGCCAACATACTTCACTCATATTCATTTTGGCAAGAACTTGTGCAATCAACTTCCACATCATGCACTAGTTCATGGAGTCACAAACCCTCTTGTTGGTAAGTCAAGGGACAAGGTAATCATTGCTTTCATGGACATCATCTTTTGTGAACTTCAATCTATTTCTATGGATATTCTTGTTTGTTCCTTGTGGGACTAACCCATGTAGGTATTGAAAGTGCCCTAATCCAAAGGATAGCTCCCAACTCTTGATGATCTACATCAACATTGAGCATCCACATCTTCAACATCTACATGAAGTCTTCTACGACAACCCAAGGTTAGTTTGACCCTTTAAAAGGGGTTCTCACATCTAGGGGGAGCTTTGCTCTAAAAAATTGAGCTAAAGCATCTCCAAATGATGTGAACACATCAATGCTTTATGTAAAAGTGGTAACCCCACTTATGCTTAAACGATGAGTATGACCTATGATCAAATGTTCTCATTTGGCTCCTAAGTAAATATACTCATATATAGATGACCTAGTCATTGACAAATTGTGTGCTAGTAGCTAGAGTGTTGGTTGTGCATGTTTGACACATATTTCAGTTGCTATCTTATTGTGTGAGCATGTTGAATGCATGATTTTATCCATTCAAGGACATCCATTTGTTGTTTTGATTGTTTTGATTTTTCTGGCCAAATGGATGGACAAGAATGCCTAAGCACCTTCCCTAGCTATCTATGCTTTCTTGTCTCAAATTCTCTTCATGCTCATATCACAACTTTGAACAAGTCTTTTTCGGACTCTCCGAGTGAGGAGCACTCGGAGCCACCGATCCGTATAAGGCTGACTTCCAAAACCTTCTAAGTCCATTTCAGTCTGACCGGCTTTTCCATCTCGGTCCAACCGAAACGCTTAGACTGATCTAGGTTTCATCTCGGTGAAACCGAGTTCAAAATCTCGGTCTGACCGATATGCGTAACTGCACAGCAGTTATACATTTCGGTGACACCGAGTTTTTCAACTCGGTCCCACCGACAGCATGGGGTTATATATACCTGAGGGCTGCGCGCGATTTAACTCTTCAAACCGTTCGCCCTCAAGACCCCTGCTGCCGTCGCCCTGGTCTACGGATCGTCGCCGTCGTCGCCTGTGCGCCCTCGCCGCAGGTCTCCGCCGCCGTCAACGGTAATCACCTCCACCGTTGCCGCCGTAGAGGGACTCCACCAAGTTAGGGTGAGTCCCGATCCCTTTCGTGCTCCCCATCTGACTCTTGCACGAATGATTTGCCATGAATCTGTCCACGTTTGAGATATTCCCTATACATTAGATCAGATCCTCTAGTTTCGAGCGAAATTCTTAGGTTTAGGTTTCCACGGAACGCATCTCGGTGAAGCTGTTTTTGAAACTCGGAATGACCGATTCGGCCTCTGGCCATTGCACTGCATCATTCGGTCTAACCGAGTTGTGCAAATCGGTGTGACCGAAACTTAGTTTCAGTGAAACCCTAGGTTATCGGTATGACCGAAACCCATTTCGGTCTGACCGAAAGTGGTGTGTAGGCCTCTGTATACACTTCGGTTTCACCGAAACTTAAAATCGGTTTGACCGAAATACATTCTGTGAAAACTCAAAACTAAGTTTTAAACTCATTTTTTTTTGCAAAAACCTCTGCAGTTGTGATAACTCTTCTACTCTGCCTATACCTTATCTTTTCACAGGTTGTCAGCCATGTCAGATCTCAGTGACAGCTAGAACAGGTCTGAGTCTCCTTTTGCTGAGATTCCAGAGGCAGATACAAGTCCCGAGGTTAGCAGCTCCAGTGATGATGGTGAGAGAAGCACCACTAGTGGTTTGCCTCCTGCAGCCACCAGAACCAGGAAGAAGAGAAATTCTGATGATGAGGACTCTGACTTTGTTGCTGAGTAGTTACCTCCAAGCCAAAGAGGAATGTGGTTGCCAAAGAGCACCAAGGGCAGCAGACAAGGAAAGGCACAAGCAAGGTAAAGCAGTCAGCTGTTGCAAAGAAGCTCAACTTGGAAGAGCCAGCTCCAAGCAAGGTGAAGAAGACTTCCAAGAGGAAGAGGGTAGTATATGCTGAACCTCAAGTTGATGCAGATGCAGAAGAAGAAGAAGAAGATGCACCCCAGCCTCCTCCTCAGAAAGCTAAGTTCATGGGTGATGCTATTCGGGCTCAAGCCTCCTCTAAGCCCAAGAAGCCTGCTCAAGCCAAGGCAGCTCCAGCCAAGCCCAAGAGAACAACCAGGAGCATTCCAGCTTCTGAGAAGAACAAAGGTGAGATGCCACCGTCTGAATCAGATGAAGAGCATGTGTTGCTTAAGCTCCGTCCCAAGTTGCCACTCCACAATGATGCTCATCCTCAAGCTGAGGACATGAAGGCAAGGAAGGATAAAGGTCTCAGGCTATGGAGACAGTCTGATCCATATGCCGTAAGGAGAAGGACTGCTGTGGACCCCAGATTCCACACCAGAGAGCAGCAGGATTTCTATGAGACCGTGCTGATGGATAAGAAGCCCATTGTTGCTGACACCAGGTATGTTGACTGGAAGTACATTGACAGTGAAGAGCACCGAGACTTCTTTCCCCATGTGCATGAGAGCTTTACTGCATGTGGAGTTGCTGATTTTGTGGGTCAAGAACTGACATCTTGGAATGACGAGATGATCATGCAGTTCTACGCCACAGCCCACTTCTATCCTGATGGCAAGATCACCTGGATGACTGAAGGTCAAAGGTTTTCTTCGTCTGTTGAAGAATGGGCAGAACTTCTGAACGCTCCAGTGCAGAGAGAGGACGACATTGATGTCTATGGGATTCCTAAGAAGAGTCATGATTCCATGAAGAACATGTACAAGGAGATCCCCGCTGCTGACTTGGAAGGGTGGAAGCTTGGCTCAGTGTACTATCTCCAGGCAGGTCTGACCACCACTAACACTATTCTGAGGCATACATTGATGCCTAAGTCTGGAGACCACCGCATGATTCGAGGCTATTCTATCAACATGCTGCACATTCTCGATGAGAAGGCACCTTTCAAGGTGATGGACTTAATGGTAGAGACCATTAAGAGGACTGCAGCTGACCAGAAGAGGTCGTGTGGGTTTGCCCCGCAGATTCAGATGCTCATCAATGCCAAGTTTGGCACGGGCAAATTCATGTTGGATAGGAAGCACTTGCCACTGCAGCCAGAGCATGAGGACAACGTAGTTGTGATGGATGATGAGGATCCTACCTCAGTTGAAGGACAGGCCAAAATCGAAGCTGCGAAGAAAGCTAAAGCTGACAAAGAGGCAGCAGCAGTAGCAGCTAAGCCAAAGAGCTTTGGAGAACAAATTCTTGAAGCTACCTAGAGGATTGAACAACGCCTGGCCAGCATTGAGCAATCTCAGGAAAGCCTAGAGAGGATTGTTGAGGATAAGATCCACGCTCTGGACGTGAAGCTGACAGAGATTCAGGTGTCCGTCAACAAGCTTGAGGCAGACATGGAGGAAACAAGGCAGGAGAGAGCAGAGCTCATGCAGGATGATCTAGTCCAGGACTCTCATCGCCAGACTGCTCAGGTTCCCAAAGGATCCAGATCTGCAGCTATCCCAGTGACTGACTCCAGGGCTACCACTTCAGCACCAGCTACAGCTCCAGCAGTTACTCCAGCTTCAGCATCCACTCCTCCAGCGCAGACATCAGCAGAAGTCTTCGCCGATGCAGCTATTTCTACACCGACATCTACCCAGACGGGAGCCGCCAGCCGAGCCCGCAGTGACGCTTAGCTCTATACCTTTTCGAACTTTTTGGTAACTTGTTGCCAAAGGGGGAGAAATTGTATAGATCATAGGGCTTCGAGAGAGAGAGTGCTCTTTCGTCTTTCGTTCTTTTGCCGGTTTCTTTGAGATACATTGGTTTCTTTTGGTTCTTTCGAAACTTTAAGTGTGCTTGCTACTACGTTTGATGCTACCTTAATGAGTGCTTGGTCATACTATGCTTTAATGTGTGCTTAATGCTTATCATATGCTATTTCTTATTGTATGGCTATTTACTCTTGTCTTGGTGATTGAGTGCATGTTATTCATTCTTATCATTTTGTGCGCTCCACCAAGATGTATGTGACATGGAAGAGTGACCCATAATCCTAATCGATTGTGCATTTGCATTCAAACGCAAATTTTAAATAATGCACAAATTTAGGGGGAGCTCTTGTTTATCACATACTTCTCAAAGCGACGATATTATTCATTGATTATATCTTTTGTCGAAGCTTTGATCTATATGTTGTCATCAATTACCAAAAAGGGGGAGATTGAAAGTGCAACTAACCCCCGAGTGGTTTTGGTAATTAATAACAACATATATATCATTGAACTAATATTTACTTGAGAATCATTTCAGAGAAGTTCGATGATATGGGCCGGTATGGAAATGTCTGAAGAAGTGGACCCCTCAAAATGCTAAGACAAGCATTGGCAAAAGCTCAAGACTCTATTTTTGGTTTAGTGATCAAAGATCACATTGAGTCCATAGGAAAAGCCAATACTATTAAAAGGGGATGAGGTTGTGTTAATGATCTGGTTGCTCAAGTGCTTGGTGATCTAGCTCCCTCAACTATCAACACTCTTCACTACCTAACACACTCATAAGTAATCTCGGACAAACCGATTCTGCAAACTCAGTCCCACCGAGATGAACCACCTCAGTTATTCTTCCAAACCCTAATTTCTCGGTCCATCCGATTTTGAGTTTCGGTCTCACCGAAACTGGACTGCCAACCTTCTGTAACCAATTGACATCACTTCGGAATATCCGAGTTGTTAATTTCGGTCCCACCGAGATGGCAAGCTCCTACCTTTGACTCACTTCGGACACACCGAGATGGTATTTTCGGTCCCACCGAAAATCCCAACGTTCACTATATTTGAACTTTCGGTCTGACCGAGTTTTCACTTCGGTCTCACCGAGATGGCTCAATTATGTGTGTAACGGTTGGATTTTGTGTGGAGGCTATATATACCCCTCCACCCCCTCTTCATTCGTGAGGAGAGCCATCAGAAAGTCTACCACTCCTACCATACACTTTCTGAGAAGAGAACCACCTACCCTTGTGTTGAGATCAAGCCATTCCATTCCTACCATATGAAACTTGATTTCTAGCCTTCCCAAGTTGCTTTCCACTCAATTCTTTCTTCCACCACAGCCATATCAGTGAGGAGAGTTGAGTGTTGGGGAGATTATCATTTGAAGCACAAGAGCAAGGAGTTCATCATCATCAACACCATCTATTACCTTTTGGAGGGTGGTGCCTCCTAGATTGGTTAGGTGTCGCTTGGGAGCCTCCGTCTTTGAGATGTGGAGTTGAACCAAGAAGTTTGTAAGGGCAAGGAGATCGCCTACTTCGTGAAGATCTACCCCGAGTAAGGCTAGTCCTCCGTGGGCGTAGGCCATGATGGAATAGACAAGGTTGCTTCTTCGTGGTCCCTTCGTGGGTGGAGCCCTCCGTGGACTCGCGCAGCCGTTACCCTCCGTGGGTTGAAGTCTCCATCAACGTGGATGTACGATAGCACCACCTATCGGAACCACGACAAAAATCTTCGTGTCACTAAACTGCGTTTGATCTTCTCCACCTCTCTTTACTACATGTGCAATTTACTTTCCGCTGCTTATACTCTAGAATTGCATGTGTAGGGTGATACTTGAATTGATCTTAATTGTGAAACTGCCAAAAACATTGCATGATCTAAAGGCAGATTTTTTATATTGTCAAGTAGTCTAATCACCCCCCCTCTAGACATACTTTCGATCCTACAGATGGATAGAATGCTGAGGGAGGGGGAGGGCGAGGAGGGCGTGTGCATGCACAAGAGAAAGTTAGTGGTAGCTACAAAGGTTAGAGGATTGTGTGGGTGTTAGAGACTAACAAAGATCATAATTTGATATGAAAGTGGATTCATAAATTTGAATAGGAGATCATAGTGTTTTAAACATATGCAAATCAACATAAAGTGGATTCAAAAATCGAGTTCGAGTTCATATAGTACACATAGTTCATATGTAACTCAAGACTAATCATGTGGTGTGGTGGGAAGATAATACACAAATGATGGTTTAACTTGACAATAATGACAATTGTAGATCTTATTAAAACTGAGAAATGAATTCAAATGCTTTGACTCCACAACAATCATTATTGTAGATCTTATTCAAATGGAGAAACGAATTCAAATTTAGTTCATATTGAAGCGGTAGTATATACGTTCGGAATGCACTAAAACGTTCATTTGAGTACTAGGTTGCATGCATTATACACGTAGCGAAGTATTTTAATTGAACATAACATGAATTCAAAGTTTTGAATGACATTTGTAGTGCAAATTGGTTTGGTACAGTACATGTTAGGCTTGTCCGGAAATTTCAAATCGCGCCTTGTTAGCCCGAAATATTTAAGATATATCTTTGTCTCGTTGTGCTCCGACAACTCCCTCCATCTCATCCCGCGCCTTGCTTTCCAAAATTTCAACGCGCGCGAAAACTCCCACCTCCTGTGAAATCCCGACAAGCGAAATGCCCGTCATACCCATAAACCGAAACAACCGCCTCAAATCGGTGGGGGTACTTCCGTAACTTACCCTACATTTCGGACAAGCGCGTCCCTAAGCCATGGTTCCCCACTCCCATCCCATCCGCCCACCCATTAGTACACCGAGGCCAGCAAAACCCGCTAAGCCCCACACCCTCCTCCGTCCGCCACCCAGCCCGAGCCTCTTCCGCGATGACGTCGTCCAATACAACACCTCGACGTCCCTCATCCATCGTACCGGATGGGGATCCGTCGTCGATCTGGTCGTCCGGCCGGTTCAGCCACCCCATCCTCCACCTCCAAGGAGCTACCCCGATGTTCCCCTCGTCTTTCGCGCCACCTCCATTCCCACACCGCCGTCTTCACCTGCACGACTGGAAGAGCATCATCATCACCATTTCCTTGGATGAAGCTGCGGCCTAATCGGCGCCACCAAAGAGGTTGTACATTAATAGCCACATTTTCTTCTTGATGTGATCTCACGGTGCTGCCGGCGCTCGGTCCCGAGCCGACACGGCGCGGCTCCATCCACGGCGGCGTCACCGGCCACTTCCTCCACGACGTCGCTCCCTCGGCGGCGATGTCCACATCACTAGGAGCTGCTGCTTCTTTAGCTCTCGCTCGCACTGCTGCTCTGCTCTTGCTCTCGGTCCCCTGCCTGATCTGCTCTTGCTCGCGCTGCTGC
The DNA here is from genome assembly GCA_902687465.1 of Secale cereale. Taxonomy (NCBI): domain Eukaryota; kingdom Viridiplantae; phylum Streptophyta; class Magnoliopsida; order Poales; family Poaceae; genus Secale; species Secale cereale. The sequence goes on along the minus strand of LR738711.1, from coordinate 589,835,177 downwards.
TTTCGCTCTTGCTCTTGCTTGTGATGCTACTCCGATTTAGCTACACTTCAGTCGACTGAATCGACTTTCGGGTCAATCAATTTTCAGGGGGTAGGGGGCTCGCCGGAGTTAAGGAAGAACTAGCCGCAGTGGGGAGGGGGCTTGCCGGAGAGGTACCCCACTATCGATCTTAGGGTGAGGGCGGTGGTCGCCGGAAGTGGTGGGGCGGTGGTGTGGGGATCGCCGAAGAAAAAGCTTGGCATGGGGGGCCTACAGGGATTGCCGGGGAGGCGGCGGACCGGCGGTAGGGAGTGTTTTTGGGGCGGGCCTGGCGGCGCACCGTCGGCCGCGGGCAGCGGGGGGCGGCTATTGGCCGGTGGTGGCTGGCGGCTCAGGGGGGTCGACATTGAAAATGAACTGCAGGCCCTTGATTTCGTAACCAACGGCTGCAAAATTGATTGACCAAAGATGAAAAAGTCAACCGACTGATGTGTAGCCTCACCTCTAGTGCGTTCAGTTTCGACAGCAAAATTCAGTTTCGACAGTTAAGTTCAGTTCCGACAGTTAAATTCAGTTTCGACAGCAAAATTCAGTTTCAACAGTTAAGTTCAGTTTCGACTGTTAAATTCAGTTTCGACAATTAAGTTCAGAGATGAGCGGCTGATGTATACATCTAGCACTTTGTGGTTATGTATTTTACGTCATCTATTGGAGATGCTATTAGAATTCCACTCAGGTTAACGTTGTCTCTCTTGTCCTACTTCATCCTCGGCGTCGTACAACTCACCGGAGATGCTCCAACGACAAAACCCTCCATCATAGCGGAGCAGTACCTCGGGCTCCATCTCCAAACGCCTAAGATCTTCTTCCCGTCCTCCGACAGCCAAGTCAGCCGGAGCATCCTCACCGGCCAACCCAATCACGCTGAGATCGACATAGCTTCGCCAAAGAGGTTGCACACTTCTTGTGGTTTGACTTAATCTCACCATGCTTCTTTGCATCCTGTGATCTTCCAATTCTTGTGAACCAAACACCCAGATTGGCAGAAATCCTGTGTTTTTAAATTCTCTGTTTTGCACGTGCATTCCTATCCTATTCCTGTCCATTTCCTATCCCTGCATTGTTAGAATCCTCAAATTCAAACAAGCCCTTACACAATTACTTCTGTTACAGATATGTGCCAAAGAAAACCTTTTGTGGTTTGTCCTGATCATGCAGTGTTGTGTTCCACCCCAGCTCAGCTGCTCCAACGACGGAAGGTTTCACCACAACAGGGATCCGCTCTCCAGACTGTCTTTCGCCGCCTTAGATCTTCGTCCCTGCCGCCGGCAACCACGACAACTGCATTACCATCATCAACTGAGCAGATGACCTCGAGGACTACACGGGTCCGCAAGAGAGGTCGCACTCTTCCGTGTCTGCTTACGTTATGCATCGCTTAATATGATGACATGCTACTTTAGTGTCGTGTTCACCTATTAGACTCCGACTCAGGTCCAAACTTATGCTGAAACTTGAGTTTTTAAAGGTTGTGGGGTACATATTGGGCCATCAATCAGTACTATCCGTCTACTATCTGGTTAATCTCGGGTGTCCACTGTGAGTTTCATGTTGGGTGCATACAAACGTTAAAGAAGCCATTATCTATATTTTTTAACTAAAGCTATTATCTACCTGCTATCAATAGTTTTGGTTCTATCCACAGTTTGCTACCTTCACTCTGGATTTGTGCATGCACTCCTTACATAATCTCACTATGTTTTATTCCTATGCATGTCAGTTATTGTACACAACAGAACTGAACATGTAGAGCAAAAGAGACAAGCCTTGCGTGGCAATAAAATTTCATGCAGACGTCGCTCCATGGTGGGCACAAAGGCAGCCCCCCTCCACCCATTTCGGATCGTAATCAAGAGGAAGATATCTCCTCAGAGGAGGATTCAGAGACAGATGACCAGTCCTATCCCCCCCCCCCCCGAGGTGCATGCTCTAACTTGGCAGGGTTATGTTGCTCATATCATGCGTATGGTATCTTGCATTGCTATTTCATTTGCTTAGTTTAGACATAATTTGAGTGAATTCCACCTGTTTAGCGTCTAATTACCATATATGTGAATTATGCAATGCCATCTTTTTGCAAGACATTATATATGTGAATTATGCAATGCTATATTGTTGCAAGGCATTATATATGTGAATTATGCAATGCCATGCTATTTAGCCGAGCATCATATATGTGAATTATATTATGCTGTCCTTTTTTGTATTTCTCATTGCTTTTATTGACAATGTTTGTATATTCAACTGCTCTTCCTGTGCATCAACCATTTGAAATGGTGATGGAGAAATCTGGAGTGAAAACAAGGTCTTCAGAGCAGACAATGCTACCTGGTGAAGCAGATATCTTGCTGGTTATAGATAGCTCTTCAGAGGAGGATTCAGAGGCAGATGACCAGTCCTATTATCCCCCTGAGGTGTATGCACAAACTTGGCAGGGTTATATTACTCATATCATGCATATGTTGTATTGCAATGCTTAGTTTTTACATCATATACAAGATATTGAATGCCATCTCCTTAGTTGACACATCATATATGCGATTGCCCTCTGCTCACTTCCTTAGTATATAAATCATATATTTGAATTATATCATGCCATGATGTTTACATAGACAACATGTATCTGAATTATGGCATGCCAACCCATTTTCTAAAGACATCATATAGTTATGTCATCTCATCCTATTCACATAGTCATCATATCTTGAATTACGTCATTCTATCCGTGAATTATATCATGCCATCATGTTTCCATCGACGACATGTTTGTGATTTATGGCATGCCAACCAGTTTAATAGACACATCATATAGTTATATCATGTCATCCTGTTTACATAGTCATCATATTTTGAAGTATGTCATTCTATCCTCTTTAGTTAGCCATCATACATGTGAAATTGTTTCATGCTATCCTGTTTAATTAGCCATCATATATGTGAAATTATGTCCTGCTATTCTGTTTTGTTAGACAACATAAATGTGAATTATTTCATGCCATGTTTTCTTCCCTACTATCCATTGCACCTTTCTATCTTACAATGTCTGTACATTCAATTACTTTTCTTGTTTATCAGCCATTTCAATTGGAGGGGGTGATGGCAGTATCTGTGGGAGTAAAAACACGGTCTTTAGAAAAGATCGTGCTACCTGTCGATGGAGATAGAACCACGGTTGTACTTGCCCAAGAACCATCCCCACCACACATAACCCAGACTCACGCAGATTGTACCCCTACCCAGTTGGACAGAGAACCAGCTACGCCCCTTCTAACCCAAACCCCAGTAGATAGTAACCGAGTTCCCGTTGACACAGCACCATCTCCACCACAGAGCGCCCAAACACGAGGAGTTAGTAAGGCAACTGCAGTTCCCAAAGCACGAGGACCACCACTCCGAACCCCAAGTCAATGCTTAAAGCAGAAGAAGAATTGTTCTCAGGTCAGGTTTCGTAGCTATGGTTCATACTACTTTGCTATTGCATCACTATATTTACTCATACCAACTAATTTCAAATTTGAAGGATGCAATTGAAACTCCAATGGCGCGACAGGTATGTTTCAAACATGTTTGGTGTTCAAACTTGCTCTATGTTGATTTCAGTTTCAATTGAATAAACAGTTATATTCTCATGCCATGCACCTTACAAGTGTTGTTATTGCTGTGTAGTTTGCCACACTTATATTCTGTCTAAGCTGCTTTGTCTTAAATAGATATGATTCGAACTGTATCTATCTTGATTTGGCAACATAAACTAGAATGATATAGACCATACAGTGACCATACTACATAGATATATGTTTGTTTCATGTTGTTATCCGGTCCACCTTACTACTGAACTGGTCTACCAAAATGAGTTTCATATACTACATTGTAAACCTGTGATGTGTTTATTTGTTTCTCTTTTAGAATGCGGATAAAATATTGGAGAAGAGTACCCCGTTATGCAATGGTACAGGAAGTAATGCATATAAGGTTCAAGATAGTGAGACATCCCTGTTGGTCTCAAAGAAAGCTGATAAAAACTATATTGAAGACACTGAGACAACCCCAAATTCCTATCTTGATGTAGTGTTCAAGTTACTGGCTACTACTGCTGGCACCAGCTCTTCGAACTCGCTGCCTGAATCAGTTCGGCTTCTCGAGTCTCAACTTCAAGTTGAAAGACATCGATCAGAGTTATGCGACAGGAAGCTGAAGGACTGAGGAAGTCTGTGCAGAATTCAGATGCATAATTTCTGGTGCAACAGCAAGTGCTAGAGGATTTAAGCGCCAAACAAGAGAAAGTTAATAAGCTTGCTAAGCATCTTGCCAGCATTATGGGTACCCAGGATATTGTTTCTTGAGCTCTTATGAAGTGGTTTCAGTTCTGGACTTGTTTTGCTGCGGCATTTATATGCTGCTTTGTTCCCTATATTTGCAATGGTGGCGAACTTTGATGCCCAGTGGATGTAATATGTGTAATAGCCATGATAGCCTAGCGTAAGTTGCTTGCCTGGTTATTTCCTATTGTCTTGTTTATTTGTTTTCTTGTAGTCAGTGCAGTTCGTTCTCTGCGGTTTGCTAGTGGCCGCAATAGCCTATTTTTTAAAACTAGGACACATTAACCAATGGCTACATATTTACTATAGTTAACATGGGCCTCTTACGGGCGGTAGAAGCAATGGGCCTTCTAAGGGCCGTCGAAACAATGGGCCTTATACGGGTCGTAGACACAATGGGCCTTCTACTGGCCGTATGATCGGTTGGCCAAACATGGGCCAATAACAGACCACATTATGGTCGTAAATGGGCTAGAGTTGAAATCGTCCGTTCATGGGCCAACCATAACGGGCCGTCGTTAATCGGCCATATTTGATGACTCTATGAAAACGGCCCAACATATTAACGGCCAATAAATGGGCCGACTGTAACGATGGGCTGAATTGGGCCCACAAGCAGAAAATGACAGTAACGGGCTGAAAGTAAACGAATGTTGGAAATGAGCCCAAGAATAAATGGGCCCTGAGAAGGCCGAAGATAACATGGGCTGGAAACGGACCGATGGAATAATGGGCCGTTAATGGGTATAAAGTAAAACACTATTCAATACGGGCCAATTTTACCATGGGCCGTTAATGGGCCGAGGGTTACTAAGGACCTGATATGGGCCGAAAGACGTCATGGGCCATACATGGGCCGGAAGTTAAAACAGGCTGGAATTATATTGGACGCCCCAAATGAGGCTAGTAGGCCTAATTCGGGTAGGCCGTAAACGGGCCCTGGGTTAGCGGGCTGTAAATGGGCTATATGCGAACAAGCTGTTAACAGGCTTGCCGTGGGACGGCCTGTCACCTTTTGACCAAGTCAAGCGGGCCGGCCTTTTCACAGGAATGGGCCTCTATTGGGCACTGTTCATTACGGGCCAGTTTTACCAAGGGCCGTTAATCGGCCGAGGGTTACTAAGGGCCTCGTATGGGCCGAAAGACATCATGGGCCATAGATGGGACGGAAGTTAAAATGGGCTAGAATTATATTGGACGGCCGAGATGATGCTACTGGGCCTAATTCGGATAGGCCGTAAATGGGCCCTGGGTTAGCGGGCTGTAAATGGGCTATATGCGAACAGGTCACTAACAGGCTTGCCGTGGGCTGGCCCGCCACGTTTTGACCAAGTCAAACGGGCCGGCCTTTTCTCAGGAATGGGCCTCTGTTGGGCCGTGCCACGTCTCGACATATCATAGGTGCTATGGGTCCAATGAGTGGATGACATCTGTTCCAATGGCGAGCCGACATGTGTTCCCTCCAGCCAATGATGATTTTACACGTGGAAAATCCCCATTGGTCGGGGCTGTTAACGGGTTATCGGATCCAAAACCGGACCCGATAGCTTAATGGCGTTCCGTTACGGTGGATGCCACGTGTCGGTCACCCTTGACGAAAGCACTTCTATGACGCGCGATTTATCGTCATGGAAGTGGACACTTCCGTGATGATAATTTTGTAATGTCATGGAACACTTCTACGACAGCACATGTATGACTATCTTGATTCTGTCATAAAATCGTCATGGATGTACATGCATGACAGAAAACGTGACCAACTGTGACAAACACGTATCATCACAGAAGTGTATTTTTTTGTAGTGGAGCCTCGCGAGGCAGACGACGCAAGACCTCCCCTGGGGCAGCCTCACTAGGCTGGCTCCTGAGGAGCGGAGATATCAAGGTAAGGGGCACCTCGCGAGGTCCTCGTGACGTGAGAAATGACGACCAAGGCCAGGCGGGCGCCAGCGGGCGCAGGGTACTATTTTCCTCCTTGGTGCTAAAGGAGCAGGCGCAGGCGAAGAGTCCCAAGGCGTCAGGCAAAGGTTTCCATATCGGTGCAACAAGACCAAGACCAGCAGGACGGCAGAGCGGAGGTCATCGCGGAGCCCATGGCGGCGTCACCACCAGAGCCTTTGGTAGGGAGAGACCACCTTTTGTCAGGATAGCATGTACTAGCTGCCCCCCTTCAAATTTGGCCGTTGTGGGATCCCTTCCCGCTCAATATTTAGGAAGAGGACCCGGGCCACTATAAATAGGATGGGCCACTACCATTCATCTCATCTTGAGTTGATCAGACAGAAAGCCACAGACTCACAAGCTCACTCGAGCACAAGAACACCTCTCCTCAGGAGGCAGTTCACTCCATGTACTAGTTCTTCCCCAACCTACAAGGCAGTCCACCACACCACACTGGATTAGGGTATTACACCACAATGGTGGCCCGAACCAGTATAAACCTTGTGTCCCTTGTTCTTTGGATCTACCGAGCTAGGCCTAGGGATCGGCGAGTAGACGAGCTAGGGCGGAAGGAGAGATCTTCGTGCGCACCCCAGAGTTCGAACCACAAGGGTTTTGCCAGAACCCCAGATCCGACATTTGGCCCGCCAAGTAGGGGTGTGCAAAGACTCCGCCTCCCTATCCATCCCGCTCTCCACCCGCCTGGTTCCCATGGCAAGCATCCCTCCTCCAACCGGCTTGGTGGACTCGCGTAGCGGCGCTACGGGCCATCGGGCCTTCACCCCCGCCTTGCAGCGGGTGCAGTGGCCACCCAGGTTTGGTCCAGATCTGCCGCCCCGTTACGACGAGGCGATGTACTCGGCCGGCTTCCTCCAGGCTTACGAAGAGGCCATCTCGGCGGCCGGCAGAGACAGCAAGGTCATGGCTAGCTGGCTCCCATGACGCTCACCGGCGTACGGCGCACCAGGTTTTTCAGCCTACCAAAATTGTCTGTGGCGTCCTGGGAGGAGTTGCGGGACCTCTTCACTGCACGCTTCGGGGCGCTGGCGCCCCACATCGTCGCGGCCCTCCTCGGTGGCTCCCAAGCACCGCCCTCCGGCCGCCACATCAAGCAATTCTTTCGCCAGGCAGGCGTCGCCTCCGTACGCCAGGGGCTCTTCTTGGATGGGCGGTGCCCAAGACTGACCTCACCTTCAACTCAGGGGACCACCCCGCTTCCACTTCGGGCTCAGGCTCTCCAAATGCTCTGCACCCCCACCGTCTAGAACATGGCAGTGACCAAGACCCTCATCAACGGTGGGGCTGGCCTCAACGTCCGCTCACTGGAGGCTTTCAGTTTGCTCCACGTGCCGCTCGAGTGGCTGCGCCCCACCGAGCCCTTCTCTGGAGTCAGCAGTGGTTCCACCAGCCCTCTAGGGCAGATCCGCCTCCCGGTCACCTTCGGTACTCGCGACAACTACCGCACCAAGCTGGTCGACTTTGATATCGCCTGTATCGGCCTCCCATAAAACGCCATCCTCGGGTACCATGCGCTGGCTCAGTTCATGGCTGCGACCCATCCGGCCTATAACCTCATGAAGATGCTGGGGAGCAGCAGTGTCCTCACCGCGGCAGGAGACACCAAGGAAGCTCTGGATGCCCTCAAGTACGCCTTCCGGATTTGTGCGGTAGCACATCCAGCCGGCGAAGCCGCCCTTGGAGCCGAGGGGGCTGCACCAGCAAAGAAGAAGCAACTTTTCTCCCAAGACCGAGCTGAGACGAAGCAGGTGCCGGTGGACGAAGACGAGCCATCAGGCGTCGCCTTCACCGTAGTTGTCGGCCTTCCCCCAGCTCAAGAAGAGGCACTGGTTGGATTCCTGCGTGCAAACAAGGATGTGTTCGCGTGGGAACCCAAGGACCTTGCAGGAGTCCCGAGGGGGGTGATTGAGCATCACCTAAATGTATGCCCGAATGTGCGCCCCGTGAAACAGAAGGCTGATACGTCTCCAACGTATCTACTTTTCCAAACCCCTTTTGCCCTTGTTTTGGACTCTAACTTGCATGATTTGAATATAACTAACCCGGACTGACGGTGTTTTCAGCAGAACTGCCATGGTGTTGTTTTTGTGTAGAATAAAAAGTTCTCGGAATTGCCTGAAAATCAACAGAGAGTTATTTTGGAAAATATAGAAAATTTCTGCAAGAAGATCCACACCAGGGGGCAAGGGCCTGTCCATGTGGGTGGGGGCGCGCCCCTTGCCCAGGGTGCGCCCCCCTACCTCATGGTCCCCCTGGTGCTCCACCGACGTACCCCCAGATCCTATATCTTCACTTTCGGGGAGAAATAAATCGAGGAGAAGGAATTATCGCGTTTCACGAGACGGAGCCGCCGCCAAGCCCTAATCTCTCTCGGGAGGGCTGATTTGGAGTTCGTTCGGGGCTCCGGAGAGTGGAGATCGTCACCATCGTCATCATCAACCTTCCTCCATCACCAATTCCATGATGCTCACAGCCGTTCGTGATAATTCCATCAGAGGCTTGCTGGACGGTGATGGGTTGGATGGGATTTATCATGTAAACAAGTTAGTTTTGGTAGGGTTTGATCCCTAGTATCAACTATGTTTTGAGATTGATGTTGCTACGACTTTGCTAGGCTTAATGCTTGTCACTAGGGCCCGAGTGCCATGATTTCAGATCTGAACCTATTATCTTTTCATGAATATATGTGTGTTCTTGATCCTATCTTGCAAGTCTATAGTCACCCACTATGTGTTATAATCCGGCAACCCCGAAGTGACAATAATCGGGACCACTCCCGGTGATGACCATAGTTTGAGGAGTTCATGTATTCACTATGTGTTAATGCTTTGGTCTGGTACTCTATTAAAAGGAGGCCTTAATATCCCTTAGTTTCCAATAGGACCCCGCTGCCACGAGAGGGTAGGACAAAAGATGTCAAGCAAGTTCTTTTCCATAAGCACGTATGACTATATTCGGAATACATGCCTACATTGCATTGATGAACTGCAGCTAGTTCTGTGTCACCCTAGGTTATAACTTCTACATGATTAATTGCATCCGACATAATTTCCCATCACCCATCCAATGCCTACGAGCTTTTCCTATATTGCTTGTTGCTTATTTACTTTTCCGCTGCTACTATCACAAAAACTACAAAAACACTATCGTTACTTTTATTGCTGCTACCGCCACTATCATATTACTTTGCTACTAAACTATCTTGTTGCAGATACTAAGTTTCCTGGTGTGGTTGAATTGACAACTCAGCTGCTAATACTTAAGAGTATTCTTTGGATCCCCTTGTGTCGAATCAATAAATTTGGGTTGAATACTTTACCCTCAAAAACTGTTGCGATCTCCTACACTTGTAGGTTAGCAAGACTATTTTCTGGCGCCGTTGCCGAGGAGCATAGCTCTATTGTTTAAGTCACTTGGGATTTATATCTGTTGATCACTATGAAGAATTTGAAGGTCTCAAAAACCAAGATCTTACCCTCAACTACGAGGGGAGGTAAGGAACTGCCATCTAGCTCCGCACTTGATTCTCCTTCTGTTATGAGTAAACTTGCGACACCTACTCATGCTATTGAATCTGATATGTCACATGTTCTTGATGATGCCACTTCTGCTATGTATGATGAAACTAGTTCTATGCCTGATACTGTGCCATTAGGTGAATTTCTAGATGAACAAATTGCTAAGGTTAGGGAGAGTGCAAATGTTGAAACTGATGATATTTATGAAAGTGATGATGAAACTACTCCCAATAGATACGAGTTGCATGTTGTGCCTGAGGGTTATGTTATGGATGAAGAAACTGCTAGAGACTTTCTTGCTTGCAATGATAGATATGATCTTAGGAAATTATTAGCTAAGCTGAAAGAAAATTCCTTTAATGCTAGAATGAAACATGACCCTGCTTTTGCTACTTCACCTATCTGCGTTACTGATAAGGATTATGAATTCTCTGTTAATCCTGAGTTACTTACTTTGGTTGAATCTGATCCTTTCCATAGCTATGAGTCTGAAACTGTTGTGGCACATCTTACTAAGCTGAATGATATAGTCACCCTATTTACCAATGATGAAAAGATTCGCTATTACTACATCCTTAAGCTATTTCCATTCTCGTTAAAGGGTGATGCTAAGACTTGGTTTAATTATCTTGATCCAGGTTGTGTGCGTGGTCCCCAGGATATGATGTATTACTTCTCTGCTAAATATTTTCCCGCTCATAAGAACCAAGCTGCCTTACGGGAAATATATAACTTTGTGCAAATTGAAGAAGAGAGTCACCCACAAGCTTGGGGGAGGCTTCTCCAATTACTTAATGCTTTGCCTGATCATCCTCTTGAGATGCATGATATACTTGATGTCTTTTATAATGGACTAATCGATGCTTCCAGAGACCACCTGGATAGTTGTGCTGGTTGTGCTTTCAGGGAAAGAATAGTTGAACAAGCTGAATTATTATTGAATAATATGCTGGCCAATGAAAATAATTGGACAATTCTTGAACCAGCCCCTAAGACAACTCCGAAGAAAAGAGGTGTTCTATTTCTCAGTCCTGAAGATATGCAAGAGGCAAAGAAATCTATGAAAGAAAAAGGTATTAAAGCTGAAGATGTTAAGAATTTACCACCTATTGAAGAAATACATGGTCTTGATAACCCGACACAGGTAGTAAAGGTAAATTCTCTTTATAGATTTAATGAAGGTGATATTCCTCGTTATAAGTCTGCTAGCCAATGTTTAGATGAGTTTGACAATTTTATTGTGAAACAAGAAAACTTCAATGCTTATGTTGGTAGAAAATTGCAACACAATGCTTATATGATTGAACGCTTGAGTGATTATCTGTCTAGAGCTAAAGGTGAACTGAAAATCATTAGTAGACATGCTTCTATGGTCACCACTCAAGTAGAACAAGTACTTAAGGCTCAGAATGATTTTCTCAATGAATTAAATAGTAAGAATAATGACTATGTTGTTAGAGTTTCAACTAGAGGTGGTAAAATGACTCAGGAACCTCTGTATCCTGAGGGCCACCCTATGAGAATTGAGCAAGATTCTCAGAGAGCTAATTTAGATGCACCTAGTTCTTCTAAGAAGAAGAAAAAGAAAAATGATAGGACTTTGCATGCTTCCAGTGAACCTGTAGCTGACACACCTGAGAATCCCAATGATATATCTGTTTCTGATGCTGAGACACAATCTGGTAATGAACATGAACCTAGTGACAATATTAATGATGATGTTCATGATGATGCTCAACCTAGCAATGATAATGATGTGGAGATTGAACCTGTTGTTGATCTTGATAACCCACAATCAAAGAATCAATGTTATGATAAGAGAGACTTTGTTGCTAGGAAGCATCGTAGGGAAAGAGAACCATGGGTTCAGAAACCCATGCCTTTTCCACCAAAACCATCCAAGAAAAAGGATGATGAGGATTTTGAGCGCTTTGCTGAGATGATTAGACCTATCTTTTTGCGTATGTGTTTGACGGATGTGCTTAAAACAAATCCTTATGCTAAGTATATGAAAGATATTATTACTAATAAAAGAAAGATACCTGAAGTAGAAATTTCCACCATGCTTGCTAATTACACTTTTGAGGGTGGAATTCCTAATAAATTAGGAGATCCAGGAGTACCTACTATACCTTGCTCCATTAAGAGAAACTATGTTAAAACTGCTTTGTGTGATCATGGAGCCGGTGTTAGTGTTATGCCTCTCTCTTTATATCATAGACTTGACTTGAGTAACTTGACACCTACTCAAATATCTTTGCAAATGGCTGATAAATCAGCTGCTATACCTGTCGGTATTTGTGAGGATGTGCCTGTTGTAGTTGCAAATGTTACTATTCTAACGGACTTTGTTATACTTGATATTCTCGAGGACGATAGTATGTCTGTTATTCTTGGAAGACCTTTTTGAATACTATAGGGGCTGTTATTGATTGTAACAAAGGCAATGTCACTTTTCATGTCAATGGTAATGAGCATACGGTACACTTTCCTTATTGTTGGGGACATACATATCCCCATTGAGGTAACCTAGTGTTATTCAAAAATTCTCCGGTTTCATGTTACTCGGAAAGAGTTTATTAACAAGACCTGATCAACCTTGTTAATGGATTCCTTTTGATGAACATGGGATAGGTGAATCTAGATAGCACAACCTTCTGTACCCTCTTTTTACTTTTTTTAATTAAGATAAATAAAAGCAAAATTAGTATTTTCTGTCTGTTTCCAGACTTATCCATGCAATAAAAAATTATCCTGAAAATAAAAAGTTCTCCAAATGCCATGAAAATGAAATATGATTTTTTCTAGAATATTTGAGGAAATATGGCACTGAACACATAGCGAGGGGAGCCAGCATGTGGCCACGAGGGTCCAGGGCCTGCCCCCTGCCCAGGGCGCACCCCCTGCCTCGTGGGCCCCACGTGCCCCCCTCCACTTATTCCTGCACCCATGCTCTTCTTCTTCCTCCCAAAAAAGCACCAACTAGCTCAAACCCGAGTTCTAGCTCATCTTGCTGCCATTTTCGATCTCCTTGCTCAAAGCACCATTCACCAAACTGTTTGGGGAGATTGTTCCTTGGTATGTGACTCCTCCATTGGTCCAATTAGTTTTTGTTCTAGTGCTTTATTTGTTGCAAATTTATGCTACTGTGGTGACCTTGTTCTTGAGCTTGCATGTCAAATTTTCTTGGTCCCAAGTAGTTCTAAAGCATGATATAGTATCTAGGCACTAGTAGGAGTTGTTGATATCAATCTTGTTGAGTTTGGTTAACTTTTATTTAGAGTTACTAAAAATTTCAGAAAATAGGAAAAACTTCCAAGGTGGTCCTTCAAGGAAGCGAGAACCGAGGCTCGCGTTCCGTGAGCCGGATGATGAACCACAGAGGGATGCTGATGTGCGGCCTTGTGAATGGCCGTCACATGACTTCATGGATCAAGCTGGCATCAAGGAGGAATTTTACGCATACGTGCGCAATGCTGACCTCGAGGGCTTCATACAAGATAAGTGCACTCAATACCGTGGCTTAACTGATAGCTTTGTGACAAGGTTTAAATTTTCATCTGCACGTAATTCTCACACTATACTGTTTGACCTATATGATAAATCTTATACCATGGATTTAGAGAATTTTAATTATGCTTGCAAGCTCCCACAATGGGGCAATATGGGTGATCCTCGTAAATCTGAATTTAGAGAGTTTCTTTCTAGTATCACTGTGGAGAACCTAGAGAAATGACATAGGCTACCATAGGGAGCATTCATTTTCCTGCTATTCATTACTTTGCTCTCTTTATCGGTAGATGCATAAACGGTAAGGATGAGGCTTGTCACACGTGTGTCCCTGATCTTAGTGTTCTCGGGAGTGTTGTACTTGGTGATAGGAAATATAACTTGGGAGCAATTGTTGCACGTAGGCTACACCATAATGGCTTGTATGGAGATTTATTTGGTGGGATCTATGCTACCCGCATAGCCTTCTTTCTTGGTGTGTCTGTGCACGTGAATGATGAACCTTTACCTCCTGCTTATTTAGACTGCCATGCTATGACTAGTCACCAGTTTATAGAGTGGGATGATAAAACCCTCAAATATCGACTAATCTTTAACAGGCAGCATGCCATCCCTATTATTCTTCCTGTCCCTACTTTGTTTAACTTTCAGGAAAAAGGGAGATACACTATAACTATGGAGGAGGCAAATTCTTATTATAACATGACAGAGGCAGCCCGCCTTTGAGATGCAGCTCAGTATGCGGTATCTTCTGCATCCCAGTACAACCCTAACTACGACTTTGGATATCCGTCAGGCCAATACTGGCCATAGACCAACTTAGGCCAAAAGCCTAAGCTTGGGGGAGTACATGTTTCTCACCGACTTTACATTCATGTTCACACTTATTCTAGTTGTCGGTGCTCACACTCTTTCATTGTACCATCCATGCTTAGTTTCAATTTATTTTTCTTAGTCTTTTTCTTGTGTGCTAGAATAAACCATAAAAAATATATTAGTTGTAGCTTCTAGCTAGTTTACTTTCTTTGCTTGAAGTAGTAGTAAAGAAAATGAAAACCCAAAAATATTTCCCGTTCTTCTTTTGCTTATTGGGAGCTTTCCCGTGTAAATAGTTTATTTTCTTTTCTTTTGGGGTTAAGAGTAGAAGACCATGATAGAAATGCTTAGTGGCTCTCATATGCTCTGTTGAAGATTTAAATTTGAGCCATATTACCTTGTCTTCTATCTTGTATTAAATGTCTTCAGATTCCAGCTTAGTCCAATGCACGTGCACTATTATTATTATGCACACCGTCCAGTCGTGCGAGTGAAAGGCAATAAGGATGATATATGATGAACTAATTGAAATGAGAAAAGCTGGTATGAACTCGACCTCTTTTGTTTTTATGAATATGATAGCTCATCGTTCTTGATTCAGCTTGTTATGAATGAAACATGCTTGCAATGACAATTAGAGATCATAGCTGCTTATGCCATGCTTAATTAGCTGAGAGTTTATAATGGTCTATCTTGCATGCCAACATGATATTAAAATGGTTGTGATGTGGTATGATGGGTGGTATCCTCCTTTGAATGATTTAAGTGATCTGACTTGGCACATGTTCACGCATGTAGTTGAAACAAATCAACATAGCCTCCATGATATTTATGTTCATGGTGATTTATATCCTACTCATGCTTGCATTCATTGTTGATTAATTTTAATGCATGTTCATGACCGTTGTTGCTCTCTAGCTGGTCGCTTCCTAGTCTCTTTCTAGCCTTCACCTGTACTAAGCGGGAATACTGCGTGTGCATCCACTTCCATAAACACCAAAGTTATTCCATATGAGTCCACCATACCTTCCTATATGCGGTATTTACCTGCCGTTCCAAGTAAATTTGTATGTGCCAAACTCTAAACCTTCAATTGAAATTCAGTTTTGTATGATTGAACAACTCATATATCAACTAGGGCTGTGTATATCTTCCATGCTAGGTGGGTTATTCTCACGATGAGTGGACTCCGCTCATCATTCATGACAAAAAAACTGGTAATCGAGATGCCCATTCCCATGCGCAAATCATAATAATTAAACAAAACTCCCCCAGGGCTGTTGCTAGTTTGGACGGTACCCGTTGTTTCGGGCTAGCCGTGGAGTGTGCTTGTTGGTGGTTGGGGGAGTATAAACTTTATCATTCTGTTTGGGAACAGCCTATAATGTGCGTAGCATGGGAGATATCGAGATTCTTGGTTGTTATGTTGACAAAGAAAGTATACCGCTCAAAATGTTATTCATCTCTATTTAAAAATTGAGCTCTGGCACCTCTACAAATCCCTGCTTCCCTTTGCGAAGGGCCTATCTATTTACTTTTATGCAAAGTCATCATCCTCTTATCAAAGAGCACCAGTAGGAGAGCACCTCTGTCATTGCATGTATTCCTATTTATTTGCATTGAGTATGATCATGACTAGATCTCTTTTATCATGAATTACAATGTCTAGTCAGTCCTTGATCCTTAAAGGTGCCCTGCATTTATGTTTTGCGGTCTCAGAAAGGGCTAGTGAGATACCATCTTGTTATATAATATCATGATTGTTTTGAGGAAGTGTTGTCATCCGAGGTTTATTATTGTTGCTCGCTAGTTGATTATGCCATTGATGTGAGTAGTCTAGAGACCTGAAAGTTATTGTGAATGTGGTTAGTTCATGACTTTGTTCAAAACCTATATGCTAGCTTACATATTTACAACAACAAGAGCAAACAGAGTTTGTCAAAGTTTTTCTTTATCCCTTTCAGTTTGTCAACTGAATTGCTTGAGGACAAGCAAAGGTTTAAGCTTGGGGGAGTTGATACGTCTCCAACGTATCCACTTTTCCATACCCTTTTTTGCCCTTGTTTTGGACTCTAACTTGCATGATTTGAATGGTACTAACCCGGACTGACGTTGTTTTCAGAAGAACTGAAATGGTGTTGTTTTTGTGCAGAATAAAAAGTTCTCGGAATTGCCTGAAAATCAACGGAGAATTATTTTGGAAAATATAAAAAATATCAGCAAGAAGATCCACACCAGGGGGCCCAGGGCCTGTCCACGAGGGTGGGGGCGCGCCCCCCTGCCTCGTGGGCCCCCTGGTTCAACACCGACGTACCCCCAGATCCTATATCTTCACTTCCGAGGAGAAAAAAATTGAGGAGAAGGAATTATCGCGTTTCACGAGACGGAGCTGCCGCCAAGCCCTAATCTTTGTCGGGAGGGCTGATCTGGAGTCCGTTCGGGGCTCCAGAGAGTGGAGATCGTCGCCATCATCATCATCAACCTTCCTCCATCACCAATTCCATTATGCTCACCGCCGTGCGTGAGTAATTCCATCGTAGGCTTGTTGTACGGTGATGGGATGGATGGGATCTATCATGTAATCGAGTTAGTTTTGTTAGGGTTTGATCCCTAGTATCCACTGTGTTCTGGGATTGATGTTGCTATGACTTTGCTAGGCTTAATGCTTGTCACTAGGGCCCGAGTGCCATGATTTCAGATATGAACCTATTATGTTTTCATGAATATATGTGTGTTCTTGATCCTATCTTGCAAGTCTATAGTCACCTACTATGTGTTATGATCCAGCAACCCCGAAGTGACATTAATCGGGACCACTCCCGGTGATGACCATAGTTTGAGGAGTTCATGTATTCACTATGTGTTAATGCTTTGGTCCGGTACTCTATTAAAAGGTGGCCTTATTATCCATTAGTTTCCAATAGGACCCCGCTGCCACGGGAGGGTAGGACAAAAGATGTCATGCAAGTTCTTTTCCATAAGAACGTATGATTATATTCGGAATACATGCCAACGTTGCATTGATGAACTGGCACTAGTTCTGTGTCACCCTAGGTTATAACTTCTACATGATGAATTGCATCTGACATAATTTCCCATCACCGATCCAATGCCAATGATCTTTTCCTATATTGCTTGTTGCTTATTTACTTTTCCGCTGCTACTATCACAAAAACTACAAAAACACTATCGTTACTTTTATTGCTGCAACCGCCACTATTATATTACTTTGCTACTAAAATATCTTGCTGCAGATACTAAGTTTCCAGGTGTGGTTGAATTGACAACTCAGCTGCTAATACTTAAGAGTTTTATTTGGCTCCCCTTGTGTCGAATCAATAAATTAGGGTTGAATACTTTACCCTCGAAAACTGTTGTGATCCCCTACACTTGTGGGTTATCAAAGGCCTCGCGCTAGTCTACGGAGAAGCAGTACTTCATCATGCAAGAGACTCGTAAGTTAGAAGCGGCGGGTGTCATCCGCGAGGTCCGGTACCCGGAGTGGCTGGCAAACCCTGTCGTCGTACCCAAGAAAGGCGGAAAAGAGCACATGTGTATCGACTTCACCAACCTCAACAAAGCTTGCCCACAAGACCCGTTTCCTCTGCCCCGCATCGACCAGATCGTCGACTCCACCACCGAGTTTGATCTATTGTGCTTCCTGGATGCCTTCTCAGGCTACCACCAGATCAAGATGGCGGTGTGCCGGGACCCGGACTTAGAAGCCGAGATCCCCGAGTGCACGTGTACAGTGATCCCAGAGATCAATGCTCACTGAACACACAGAAGCTGAATAACAAGAGTCTTACATCCATACATATCAGCTTACACAAATTAAGGCCATTATGGCCAAGTCTTACATAGGTAAAGCCTCACGGGCTGAATATCAAATAACTTAAGTAGCGGAAGTCTTCGATGATAGGTAGAACCCATGCAATCTGCCTTAACCCTACAGGCATTCTGACTGGGATAGCGTCCTAGTTCGCATGTTCATCTCCAAAGAACACTTCCTCAAATTCCTGTTCCTCCATGCCTGGCCAATTAAATAACCAGTGGCAAGCCAATGAGTACTTTGAATGTACTCGCAAGCAACCCATGATGTGGTTCAAAGTAACAGTGCAATTGAACAATAATGAGCAATCTAGCAATGGCTAGAATAAATATTCTATCATCAAGTGTATGCATCAACGAGTTCACGTAACCCCGAAAACAGGTTACCCATATCAACATGAATATGATTCAACTCATCGAGTCAAGTCACCACCTTGACTCATCACACACATACTTTCACCGATGAAGTAAAATTCTGGACATAGTTTAAGTAGCACCACCCAACTATCCATGACCGTGGACACGGCTATTCGAATAGTTTTACACTCTGCAGAGGTTGCGCACTTTACCCACAAGATTCGGGAAGCTTTCGTGTGATCCACGATCCCGCAGTACCTCAAGTACTCGGGGGAAGCACCCGGTCATTACCTTTCCTTAGACGACTCTAACATAGAGTCCACTCGTTGGTACACGGCCCTCGGGTACAAACAATATATCACGGGACTTGCCCTAATTTCAATGTCACGCGTACCTGAAGGGACCAATGGTGTGTCCGGTGCCCTGTGAAAACAGTCATGGTCGTCTATCCAAGCACGACCCCATCCCGGGAAAGACCTCAAGTCTTCCCGTCACTAGTAATGCGGGCACCATGCTAGTATCGACCTAAGTAATCAATAAAGCCCCGTCCCATAAGGGGTAGTGTGGTTGCACATGTTTGGTTGGGATGGTAGTCACACATAAATCTAATCCTTCATTTCACCCATGCACAAGATTTTACCGGCACATCACTTCTTCCTCAAGTGATGACCTAACTCAACATCACCCTCGGACATTAGGGGCACCCGATGGGGTTTATGCAAGATTTCAACCACAAAGGTTTCATGTCACACATGCATCACTAAGCATCACTACTAACTATTTGCATGTCATCTAGCATATAGCAAGATCAAGAGCAAGCATGCATCATGTGGTGGTTCATCTAGGTCACAACCGTAACTCTATCATCATGATTGGAAACAAACGGGTCCCGAAGAACAAGTGCATCATGGTCAAAGGGTTGCTTGCCTGGATTGGCTTGGTCTTCAAAGTCTTCAAATCCTTCTCCTTCACCTTCTTCAGCAACTTCGTCAATTACGGGATCTAATCGTCGCAAAATAACAATGGGAAAATAAGACCACAATGAAAACAGAAAAATCAAATTGCTCAGAAAAATGTCAACTTATTTTTGTTAAATACTAGAGGGAAAACTAAGATGGAGAAAATTCTTAGTTGGAGTTTTGGAGTGACAGAATGGAATCTAAGGATTTTAGAACAGGAGTTTTATTGCTCAAATTTGAATTTAAATTTGAACAGAACAGAACAGTTTCATGGATGTGTGTGAAAGTGACACCATTAAATAGGTTGGAACATTACAAGATTTTAGGAGTTGGAATTATTTCATTTGGACTAATATTCATTTTTGTAAAATTAATTGAAGTTTTACAGAAAAGAAAAAGAAGAAAAAGCCCTGTGCAACTGGGCCAGAGTGGCCACAGTGCACGGCCCAGGGCATCCAGCCCAGCCGCTCGGGCGCCAGCGCGCGCATGTCAGGTTTTCAAACCTGACGGGCGGGGCCCGGCGGTCAGTGGCTGTGAGGGGAGGGAGAGAGTGGTGAGGATGACAGGCGGGGCCGCCTGTCATCTTCAACCTCACGGCCACGGCGACGGCAAACTCACCGGCGACGATTCCGGCCACGGCGAGGCCAACAGAGGGCAGGGACGGGTTCAGCGACGAGTTGCGGAGGTAGTGGTAGTGGTGCGGCTCGCCGGGGAGGTCGGGTTCGTCGGCGGAGGGTCTTCGGGAAGCTGCTGGCTAGCGTGTTTCCGGCAGCTGCAGAAGGGGAAAATGGAGGGGAATGCATCAGTGGTGCATGGTGGTTCCAAATCGAGCAAAAGGAGGGGCGGAGGAGGCCCGTACTGCGAGATCGCCGGCTGCCCGACGCGGCGGAGCTCCGGTCGATCCCGTGCACTGAAGCTCTTCGGGGAGGAACAAGTGGTGCTGGAGTGTTGCTGGGGATGAGGAGAGGCCGTTGGTGCTGAGTGGAGGGCTCGGGGGGGTCCTATTTATAGGGGAACGGCGAGGTCCCGTGGACCTGTGCGCCGGCGAGCTTCTGCTCGACGATACAGCGCACGGGAGGCGACGGGAGTGTGTCTCTGGCGTTGCTGGATGAGCCCTACGCCCATTAGAGGAGAGGGGAGGAGCGGGGAGGCTTCCAGACGACACGCGCGTGTGAAGCCGAGGAGTGGATGTTGCGGGGCGGCCGGCGGACGTGTGGAGACGGCCACTGGAGGGCGTAGGATGAGGGGGATAGCACCGGTGGAGGCTGCGGACGTCGAGGCGCGTTGAGAGGCGCGAGGGGAGAGCCCGAGGCTGTCGGGGGCAGGCGATTCGGCGAAGCTACAGTGCGGTGGCGCACTGTAGCACGCTCTGGAGCGCCCTTATCGCATGCCATGGCATGCCATTGGCCCTCTGGACGCGTCCACCGTGTCTGGGGGGTCCAGGGTG
Organism: Secale cereale; assembly: GCA_902687465.1. Classification (NCBI taxonomy): domain Eukaryota; kingdom Viridiplantae; phylum Streptophyta; class Magnoliopsida; order Poales; family Poaceae; genus Secale; species Secale cereale. The sequence goes on along the minus strand of LR738711.1, from coordinate 589,814,422 downwards.
ATGCAAGCACTACGGATGAGGCTTTGGATGCTCTGGAGATGCTGTGAGAGAGAAGAGGAGCTGGTGACTTGGTAGAAAATGGCTGTCCAGCAGGGTGAACTAGGGTTTTTACCCCTCAATCATGGAGATGGGGACTTGGGGGAGTTACTGGAGGTAGATAGTAACTAGATGAACGCGTGGTAGAAAGTTGAGGCCAAGGTAAATGGTAAAAGTGATCAAGAAGAGGGTTTTGGTAATTTTGCAGAAGGTGTTTGATCAGTGTTTGGTCAAGCAAACGATCTCCACTTGCCATGACACTTAACAGGATTGAATGCTATAAGAAAATAGGGTGTTTCACCAAATTTGGGCTCATTTGAAGAAACTAGCCAATGTAACTTTGGTGAACCCTAGAAAACAACAGAAATGGCTTCATCTTGTTTGAGTCAAGCTAATCATCTCCCCTTGATGCACCACTTGGTGTAGTTTCCTCATTTGGGGTATTGATCATGCCCACAAAGTTTGAAGCTCCAGGTAAAAAGTTGGTAATGCAAAGTTGTTCAAATTTGCATTTGAACAGAAAGGGTTTTGGGGTATTCTGGTCAAGTTGCTCTAGTCCAATTCTTGTGCCATTTGGTCTAGATGCCTTATTAGGCCATTCTAGCATGTGCACCAAATTTTAGAGCATTTGGACAAGTTTGGCAATGTAAAGTTGCTCAAACTTCAAATATGGACAGAATGGTTATGAAGGGTTTTGATGATGGTTTTTTGCTTCCCAAGGCATGGGACTTGGCAAGATCATCAAATATGTCATATATGACATGATAGAATTTCCCTGGAATTTTTGGAGAATATTTCCTTTGTAAATATTTTAAAAGCTTGAAATATCCAGAAAGGGTTTTAGAGGGATTAGCCCATTATTTTGAACATGACCAAGTGTTGAAACTCTTATATATTGACAATATATGTCCTATGAGTCTCCCTGAATTTTGGCAAATATTTTTGAAATACTTAAATAATTTTTCCCTATTAAAGACCATTTCTGGCGTTAAGAAAAAGCTTTTACATAGAATAGGAAAATAACTTTTAAAATTATACCTTTGTGGTTTCTGGGAGTCCTATGACTAGTAGGTCTCAAATGTACCTTTTGAAATAATTTTCTCACCCTAAATCAAGCACTTGCAGTGCAAATCTCAATTCAGGGGTTTTTGGAAAACTAAATTTATAAAATACATTTTGGCCAAATTAATTTTGTAAGAAAATTCTATACTGTTATATAACACTTGGCATGATCATTGGGCAGAAGTTTTGGGTGTGGAGATGAATTCTACAAGAGGTAATAGTTGACTTTATTGAGCACATGAAAAGCATATGAAGAAAAATTCAATTCCAAATAAAAAGCCAAATGATGCCAAAAAAAATTTGTTGGTCCAAATTTTCATGCTTCATTGATGCAAATAACATGATACAAAATGCAGGGTGTGACACGGTGCAAGGCATCGAGAAGACTGCCTTCCTCACCCCGTGCGTAGTATACTGCTACACATGCATGCCGTTTGGGTTGCGGAATGCGGGAGCAACCTTACAGTGATTGATGCATATCGTTCTGGGAAAACAGCTCGGGAGGAACACTGAGGCGTACGTTGATGACATCGTGGTAAAGTCTTAGGAGGCCACAACCCTTATGAAAGATCTGGAAGAAACCTTCGCCAACCTGCGTAAGGTAGACCTGCAGCTCTACCCGGAAAAGTGCGTGTTCGGTGTCCCGTCAGGCAAGCTTTTGGGCTTCCTGGTGTTGCACCGAGGGATCGAGGCAAACCCAGAGAAGGTCAAGGCCGTAGAGAAGATTAGTCCGCCCAAGACCCTCAAGGAGATGCAGAAGCTGGCCGACTGTATAACATCGCTTGGGCGTTTCATCTCCAAGCTAGGGGAGAGAGCCCTCCCTTTAGACCTCAAGAGATACCTCACCAGCCCGCCAGTAATGGTGGCACCCAAACCTCAAGAGCCCTTAGTGCTCTACCTGGGCGCTACGCCGCACTCGACCAGCGCAGCGTTGGTGGCTGTCCGAGAGGCGCGCCAAGGCAAGACCTTACAACCCCGGAGTGATGCTCCCGAGGCTCCCGCAGGGCCGGCAAGCGATCATGCCCTGCAAGACGACGCTCCTAAGGCCACAGCTGCCCCTTCAGGCGTCCAAGCTCCTGAAGCTCCTTTACTCAGTCAGATTACACAACCACAGGCGAGCCAGAACTTCACCCCCGTCGAGCACCTAGTATACTTCATTAGCACGGTGCTCCGTGATGCTCTTGCACGCTATCCCATGCCACAGAAGCTTCTGCTTGCGCTCCTCGTCGCTTCGCGCAAGTTGCGCCACTACTTCCAAGGCCACCCCATCAAGGTCATCTCAGCCTACCCTCTGGAGAGAGTACTCCGGAGCCCCAACGCAGTAGGAAGGGTCGCAAAATGGAATATCGAGCTGTAGGCGTTCTAGCTAGAATTAAGCACAACCAGAGTCATCAAAGGATCCGCGCTTGCTGACTTTGTGGCAGAATTAACTGACGCCCCGGAGCCCGAAGCCAGCCAAGTCCGGTCCCTCTCGCCGGGAAGCGAAGCGCCGGATGGCTGGGTCATGTACTTCGACGGCGCGTTCATCCGCCAGGGTGCAGGGGCTGGGGCTGTGCTCATCTCGCCCACTCAAGACAAGCTCTACTATGCCGTGCAGCTCTGCTTTCAGCCGGGCGATAAGGTCTCCAACAACATTGGGGAATACAAGGGCCTCATTGCTGGTCTCGAGGCTTCGGTGGCCCCGGGGGTGAAACGGCTCGTCGTCCGAGGTGACTCACAACTCCTCAACTTATCCAACAAGGTGTACAAGCCGAAGGACGAGCATATGGAGGCATACCTCACAGAGGTATGCAAAATGGAGAAGCAGTTCTTGGGCCTGGAGCTGGAGCATGTGCCCCGTGGCACCAACAAGGAAGCCAACGACATCGCCAAGAGAGTGTCCAGGTGCCTGCCCCAAGAGTCGGGCGTCTTCGAGGAGAGGCTCCTGAGGCCTTCAGTGTCGCCCCCGCAAGAAGGGACGACGAACCCTCAGGAGTAACTCCCCAAACCACCGACCTCGGGAGCCCCCACCTGCGGCCCGGCCTCAGGAGCCCGCCTGCTCCTGGCGCTCGAGCCTCAGGAGGGATGCTGGACCGAGGAACTCAAGGCATACCTGGTGCGAGGAGCGCTCTCGGAAAAGGAGGAGGATGCCGAACGCGTGGCCCGACAAGCTATGGCATAATGCATCCAAGACGGTGAGCTTTACAGGAAACGACCGAATGATGTTTCTTTGTGATGCATCTCCAGGAAGTAGGGAGGCGAGCTGCTAGCTGACATCCACGCCGGGGATTGCGGGCATCACTCATCATCGCGCACCTTGGTCGGCAATGCGTTCTGTAGTGGTTTTTACTGGCCCACGGTGCTCAACGACGCCACCGAGCTGGTGAAATCTTGCGAGGCTTGCCAGTTCCATGCCAAGCAGATCCACCAACCGGCTCAAGGCCTCCATACCATCCTGCTCTCCTAGCCGTTCGCGGTCTGGGGGCTAGATATCCTGGGCCCTTTCCCTCGAGCGCCTAGGGGCTATCGATACCTCTACGTCGTCGTCGATAAGTTCACCAAATGGTCGGAGGTGGAAGCTGTCCGAACCATCCCAGCCGGCTCCGCAGTCAAGTTTATCAATGGTCTCGTAAACCGGTTAGGGGTCCCCAACCGCATCATCACCGACAATGGCTCACAGTTCACTAGCAACATTTTCAAGACATATTGTGCAAACCTTGGAACGTAGATTTGCTACGCTTCTGTAGCACACCCCAGAAGCAATGGCCAGGCCGAGCAAGCCAACCCAGAGGTTCTGAGAGGCCTCAAGACCGGGACCTTCAAGAAGAAGCTCAAATCTTGTAGAAGGGGTTGGCATGACAAGCTCCCGTCCGTGCTATGGTCAATCCGCACCACTGCCACCAAGCCTATAGGCCAGACTCCATTCTTCCTCGTCTACGGAGCTGAAGCGGTCCTCCCTCATGAGGTCAGGCACCGCTCCACACGAGTCCTAGCATTCAATGAGGCACATCAGGGCGTCGTGAGAGGGACGGACCTCGTTCTGGGGGAGGAACACCGGCGCGACGGTTCACTCCGAGTTGCAAGATACCAGCAGGCGTTGCGGCCGTACCATTGCCGCAGCATCCGCCCCAGGACACTCGAGGTAGGCGATCTCGTTTTAAGGCGAGTCCTCTCCAGAGAAGGGTTGCACAAGCTCTCACCCATGTGGGAGGGCCCGTTCAAGATTACCCATGTCTCCAGGCCTGGCGTCGTGCGCCTGGAAACGAGGGACGGTGTCGTCATCTAGAACACATGGAACATCCGGCACCTCCGGAAGTTCTACCCGGGAAACAAGGCCCTGCGCCTGAGAAGACTGGGCTTCGTGCCTACAAGGAACAAGGCCCTGCCCCTGAGAAGACTAGGCTCCGTGCCTGCAAGGAACAAGGCCCTGCGCCTGAGAAGACTAGGCTCCGTGCCTGCGAGGAACAAGTCCCTGCGCCTGAGAAGACTAGGCTCCGTGCCTGCGAGGAACAAGGCCCTACACCTAAGAATACTAGGCTCCGTGCCAGCAAGGAACAAGGCCCTGCGCCTGAGATGACTAGGCTCCGTGCCTGCGAG
>LR738711.1:589667536-589809628 GCA_902687465.1 Secale cereale | reverse complement strand
TTAGAAGACTAGGCTCCGTTCCTGCAAGGAACAAGGCCCTGTACCTGAGAAGACTAGGCTCCATTCCTACAAGGAACAAGGCCCTGCGCTTGAGAAGACTAGGCTCCGTGCCTGCGAGGAACAAGGCCCTGCACCTGAGAAGACTAGGCTCCGTGCCTGCGAGGAACATGGCCCTCCGCCTAAGAAGACTAGGCTCCGTGCCTGCCAGGAACAAGGCCCTGTGCCTATGAAGACTAGGCTTCATGCCTGCGAGGAACAAGGCCACGCGCCTGTCAAGACTTGGCTCCGTGCCTACGAGGAACAAGGCCCTGCGCCTGAGAAGCCAAGGCCCAGTGCTTGTGAAGCAAGGCTCACGCCTGTGAAGATCTCCATTCATGACACTCTCACGTAATAATGAGTGGGCCTATACATGCCCCGGAGTCTCTAGAGATCCGCCGTCGGGCCTCGAGGGCTCCCTCCCACGTCCTAGTGGCAGCACTTAGCTCCACGCTGGTGAGAAGGCTAGATTATGTGCCAGACGCGGCTGTTCATTTGCTTTCTGGAGTTGGCTTTCCCCTTCCTTCTTTTCAATGGATTTTTAAAGCTTTGGTGTTCCCTGAATTGCTTGGTGTAATCTCCCTCTATCATCCTTCCCGCTCTTTTTTGGCCTTGGAGAGCGGAAGTTGCCCGACGCTCTCCCCAGCGCGCCTCCCTTAGCCTTCATGAGGCACCCATGCCGGGGCTTGTGATTGGCACGCCCCCTCCATAATAACCACCTAACGAGTTTATGCAGCCTCACGATGGGTCAAACGTCACGAGATGAGGGCTATTCCGAGTGCGTCAAGATAAGTCTCCTGACCCTAAGAGCGCATGATACACAGATCACGCAGTGATGGTCCGGGAAACTAGACATGGCTCTAAACATCATAAAAACCACGGTTCATTATTTGCCCTTCCAGGGCTCCATACTTGTTTGCTTGAATGATGTAGGAAGGAAGAAAGATTGAGAACAGGCGGTGACGACCCTCGAGGCGCGGCTGCTCACGAGGACCTGCTCCCCGAGCTCAGCTGAAACCTTCCTCACGCTTCACCCATGTCTGACGACGAGACGACCCAGCGCCACCCTCAAGGAGGGCGCGGCAGCATGGCGGCTGGTCGTAGCCACTGCTGCTGGAGCTGCCACCGAGGGAGGAGCCGCCGTAGCTGGATGAGTTGCGGCCATCGCCCAGGCCAAGCACCTCGCCGCCGTCGTTGTCCTTGGGGCAGCACTCGGCATGGTGCCCGTCTTCCCCAAACACTCTCACGAAGAGGGTGTGCACCGCCTGCCCAAGCAATGTGCGCGGGCAAACGTCTGCCAGCCGCGGGCCAAAGTCACAACACCCGCATCGGAGACCTCCACCGCAACCCATGAAGCCCTGTTGCAGCAACCGTCTGCTTGTAGCCAAAAGCCACCGGAGCTTGTGACAAGGAGTTCACCGGCTAGGGAGCGCGGGAGCTAGAGCCGGGTACCGGCCGGGCTCTCCCACCACACGACAAACTCCGGCGTTACCTCCGCCAAATGGGAGCGCAGCCGGGGAGGCCTAATGACCTCGGAGCACCTCACCTCGTTCACAGGGCCGCCAAGGCCACGGCTATCCCCAACACTCGAGGAACCGCCACCACGGTTACCGAGGGCGGCTACGGGCGCCGTGGAGGTCCGCCCATGCCCACAAGCAGCCCCGACGGGAGTCGCGGAACGCTTGCGGGGGCGGCCTCGTTCCCTCTTGGCTGGTGGTGAGTCGGGCCCCTCCTGCCAGGTCTTCCCCTCTCCATGGAGGAAGACATCCTGCTAGGCGCCATGAGCGGCTCGGTCAGGCGAAGGGCAAGGAAGAAGAAGAAGCGAGAGGAACGAAGGAAGAGGATGGGCAATAAGGACTCCGCCTGTTGCCTTATTTATAGCCAGGAGAAGGCCAACCGCCGGCCTCCGTAATCGTAGGTAAGGATGATCTTTCGTGCATGCAGGGACTTGTCGAGTCGCGCAGTCGCCGAGGCTGCGTGGGGAAGTGGAGACGCCCACATCCCATCAATCTCCACACATCAATCAAGGCCGTAGGATTTTGGGGCCCACGGCGCTCCGCACTTGACCCTTGGCTTCGTCGAGAAGCCAAGCCCGAGCGCACCTTGGGCCCGGGGGCTACTGTTGGTGTTCTGGAAACATGGGTACCCAGACTTGCCTGGCTGCGGCCCAGGGCGTGGCTCATCTGGCGGCTTGGTACGGCCCAACCTCTTCAGCAACCACTCAAGAACCTCGCGAGGGGCTGAGCCTCGCGAGGCGGACGACACAAGACCTCCCCTGGGGTGGCCTCACTAGGCTGGCTCCTGAGGAGCAGAGATATCAAGGCAAGGGGCACCTCGGGAGGTCCTCGTGATGTGAGCAGTGATGACCAGGGCCAGGCGGGCGCCTGCAGGTGCAGGGTGCCAGTTTCCTCTATGGTGCTAAAGGAGGAGGCACAGGCGAGGAGTCCCGAGGCATCAGGCAAAGGTTTCCATATCGTTGCAACAAGACCAAGAACAGCAGCACGGCAGAGTGGAGGTCATCGCGGAGCCCACGACGGCGTCACCATCACAGCCTTTGGCAGGCGAAAACAACCTTTTGTCAGGATTGCATGTACTAGCTGTCCCCCTTGAAATTTGGCCGTTGTGGGATCCCTTCCAGCTCAATATTTGGGAAGAGGACCCGGGCCACTATAAATTGGACTGGCCACTACCATTCATCTCATCTTGAGTTCATCAGATAGAAGGCCACACACTCACAAGCTCACTCTAGCACAAGAACACCTCTCCTCAGGAGGCAGTTCACTCCATGTACTAGTTCTTCCTCAGCCTACAAGGCAATCCACCACACCACACTGGATTAGGGTATTACACCACAACGGTGGTGATACGTCCAAAACGTATCTATAATTTCTGCTTGCTCCATGCCACTTTTGGGTGATATTGCTATGATATTCATACACTTACATACACTTTTGATCATATTTGGACTAACTTACTAATCCAGTGCACCCCAGTGCCAGTTTCTATTTTCGGCTGTTTTTGTATTTCAGGTTTTCACGTTACGAGAACTGCCCAGAACATTCCAGAAAAATTATATAAAAAATCAGCGTTTCGGAAACAACCTTGCGCCCGAAGGACAACCAGGGGGCCACCAAGTCTCCTGGCGCCCTGGCGACGCGCCCCCCGAAGCTTCCCCGATGCCCCCCTTTGGCATATATTTAAAGCGTCCTCCGAAACCCTCAGAACAGGAACTCTTTTCGCGATCCCATCTCTGTTCCGCCGCCGCCGCCGCTTCCAAGATCGGGAGCACCAGAAGAACTCTTCCCGGCACCCTGCCGGAGGGGAGGATCACCACCGGGAGCTTCTCCACCACCACGGACGCCTCCCGGATGACTCGTGAGTAGTCTCCCTTGGACCATGAGTCCATGACCAGTAGCTATGTGATGTTCTCCTCCCGTTCTTGTGCTTCACTAATTAGTCCTCGTGAGCTGCCCTACATGATCGAGGCACCTATGTAATCCTTATGCTGTTGCTATGTTGAGTTTGCTGGGATCCGATGGATTATGAGATTATGTTCAGATTGATCTTGAGTAATATATTTGATCTACCTCTTTTATATTTTTGTTCATAAGTAATTCTTGCATGTTCTCCGTTGTTATTTATTGCTTTGGCCAAGTAGTAGGTAGTGACTCCAAGAGGGAACGTTATGCTCGATTGTGGGTTCATGCCCCTCGATGACTAGCTTGAGTGACAGAAACATGAGTCTAGGGGATGTGTTGTTGCCACAAGGGGGAAAACAACGATGCTTGTGCCCGCGGGTGCAAGGACTGTTTACTTTACGCAAAGTTCTTTTAATGCAGTTGTCTGTTGCATTGAGTTTACACTATGGGTGAGACTCGCAACTTAATACCAGCGAGATGTTCTGGATAGATATCTCAAGGTGGATGATTAGTAGTAGATATTGATGGATTTCGGTCTACTTACTTTGGCGTACCGCCCATGCTTTGAACCTCAACCTTTCTTGCAATGTAGTCATCATTGGTTTGCGTTCGTGGTCCTGTCAATTGCCCAGCTGTAATTTGTTTACCTCACATAGCTGTTTTATCGTCTTTTGGGAGAGAGACATCACTAGTGAACATCATGAGACTCCGGTCCATATTACCATCATTGATCACACCCGCTATTTACTTTTCGTTATTATTTACTATTGCAAAACACTATCTATCACTACTATCATTGCTTTTAATCCTTTGTGAACTACAAGGACGGAGGGATTGACAACCTCTCTGTACTCGTTGGGAGCAAAGTTATTTGTATCTGTGTGCAGGTCCACGTTGATTGCTACTATCTGGCGCCGTAGCAGTTGACACCTACTTGTTGAACCTAGGAGTCTCTGGGGATTCGATCCTTGGCATCTTTGCTAGGGGAAAACACTTCTACATACTGCATCTTACACCTTCCACTTGGGGTAACCAACGAGGGGTTCGAGGCCCATCAAGGAGTATTTTCTGGCGTCGTTGCTGGGGACTCCACTCTTCAGGATAGGGGAGTTGCACGCTATCTTTTACCTTTGCTTTTAGTCTTGTTAGTTTACCTTTCAGTTTTCTTTATGTCTTTTCACCAGTTATGCTTATGGACAACCTTGCTATTGGATCGTTGCTTGTGGGAAGACGCCCCACACCTGTGGTGGTTGCTCCTCCCCCTACTGAAATTGTGCCTTATAAAATACCAGCTGGTATTATCAATTATGTTTTGGCTAATCGTTATGCAGGAGACAGACATCCCGGTGAACACTTGCTATATCTGTCACAATTATGTTCATTATTTAAGCTTGCAGGTGTATCAAGGGAGTTTGTCATGAGGACATTGTTCGCCGTATCACTTATAGATAAAGCTTCAGATTGGTATAAGCTTCTCGATAACTCGCACTTGCTTGATTGGCAAGAGCTTATGTCTCTCTTTTATACTAAGTTTTATCCTCTTCATGATGCTTATGTGGAGAGTAAGAGTACCTTTTTGCATGTGGGTCATGGTAACAATGCTTTATGTGATGCTTATATTGTTGAGTTTTTTCGTGATCCCACGGAAAATTATTATGAGAAGGGAACATATGCTTATAGATATTTCAATAATATCAAGTTCCCTCTCTTTATGTTGAAGGGTTTGAAGCTGCACTTGTTTTGTCTTCCTATGCTTATTGCTTTGTGTTTCAATGAATTATTCTATTGCAATATTCCTATGCATAGGAAGCATGTTAGGCTTAAATGTGTTTGGTATTTGCTTCTTGATGCTCTCTTTTGTTCTTCAATTCTTATTCCTACAAGAGCATCATTAAAGTCTTATGCCTAGCTTAAAGGCATAAAAGAAAGCGCTTTTGGGAGGCAGCCCACATGAATAAATTTTTATATTTTGCTTTTGTTGTGCCTTGATGTTGTTACTACAGTAGCATCATCATTGTATCTTTGCTTTTCATATTTGTGCCAAGTATAGCCTCTGATTGCTAGAAAGTTCAAAAGTTGTGAGGTGCAGTCCAGGAAACAGATTCTGTCCTTGGATAGAAAATTTCGTATAAAATCACCAGATCATCTTTTTGGTCTGAATTTTTTCGACAGCGTTCTCTATATAATTTACTTTCGTGCTTCTGTTCTGAGTTTTTTTATTTGAGTTGCAGAAGTTCCCCGAACAGATCAATTACTACCTGCTGTTCTGTTTTTCACAGATTCTGTCCTGTTTTGCCTTTCTTTCACTTTGCAAATCAAGAACTTGCTTTTTCTTTGCAAAAACCTTTTGGCAATCTTGAGAAACAGTAGAACTTCAAAAATATCTTTATTTCCTGAAAGGTATAATTATTTTATTAAGGGTACTAACCTCGCTAATCAGATTATGATGAGTTATGTATGAAGGGAGTTTTCAAGTGTGCGAGGGAAGATGATAAAAAGATTAAGGAGTGTCAAGCGCTCAAGCTTGGGGATGCCACCGTGCACCCCCAAGAAATATTCAAGGAGACTCAAGCGTCTAAGCTTGGGGATGCCCCCGTGCATCCCCTTCTCCATCAACATTATCAGTTCGTCTTTCGTTCCACTATATTTTTATCACTTCATGTGTTATGTGCTATGCTTGGAGCGTCTTGCTTTTAGTTTTCTTTTTAGTTTTTATTCTGCAAGAATGTTAGGCTGTCTATAAGGTTCTTTAACTTTTTCGATAGAAATATTAAATCTCTGGTACCACATCTAGAAGAACATTTACTCCGCAATTTGGACAGAAATGGAGTTGTTAGGTTGGGATCCTGGGTAGAAACTGGTGATATTTTAGTAGGTAAATTAACGCCTCAGATAGCGAGCGAATCATCTTATATCGCGGAAGCTGGATTATTACGGGCCATATTTGGCCTTGAGGTTTCCACTTCAAAAGAAACTTCTCTGAAATTACCTATAGGTGGAAGAGGGCGCTAACGAGTCAGAACTCAGCATTCCTTTATGTGGGAGAGAAACACGCTCCACCTCTACCTAGAACATAACATAGAATTTTCACGTCTATCTATGCTGTGTGTGTTCTTTGTCTTTTAATAGCTACTATCATGCTCTGCTCTTAGTATTCGTGCTTATCTTTTCAAAGAGCTTTTGTCTAGTTGGTTGCTTGAACTCTCTTTAATTATCATGCTCACCTTATTAAGAGTGTTTGCTTCCGTTGCATTGGTTAATGTGTCTATGATAAAGATGCTACGTGCATAATGGTGCTTAGTAGTTCAGGTTTTCTTATGGTTAATCTCAAATAGCTGGGGGGTTCCCAATGTGTTATTGGAGTACCAACATGATTTGTTTGCCTATGATGTGGTATGGTTTAGTAATATCTTCCTTCGAGAATTTATTTTGATTGACTTGGCGTATGCTCACGCATATTTAAGACTGTAAGTCTGTCAAGCCTTGATGATCTTTTATTTCTGAGTAACGATATAACTACCATGCCTGATTCAATATTGCTTTGTCGCTCTGCATGATTACGACCGTCATTGCTCTCTTAGTTGGTCGCTCCCAGTCTTTTGCTAACCTCCACCTGTACTAAGCAAACTAACTTTGCAATATATAGTTCATGGGAAAGTAGCTTAAAAAACTATTGTGGTAAAGAATATGTTGCCTATGTATCTTATTTCTTATTAGTTGCTTGCTGAGCGGTAACCATGTTTCTGCGGACGCCATCAACTGTCACACTTTTGTTGAATATCATGTGAGTTGCTATGCATGTTCGTCTTGTCTGAAGTAAGGGTGATTTGCCGTGGGTTGAATTAATATGCATATTGTTAGAGAAGAACATTGGGCCGCCAACCAAAGCCATGCATCATGGTGGAAGTTTTAGCTTGGACATTAATCCTCAATCTCTTATGAGAATATGCTTATGCATTGAAGAGGAGTCCATCATCTATTTTCTATGTTGTCCCGGTATGGATGTCCTCAAGTTGAGATCTATCAAAAACGAGAAATCAAATGCGATTTATCTCCTTGGACCTTTGTACAGGTGGCATAGACGTACCCCTTTGTGACACTTGGTTGAAACATATGTAATGCAATGATAACCCATGGAAATCCGAGCTAATTAGGACAAGGTGCGAGCACTATTGGTATTCGATGCATGAGGCTTGCAACTTATAGGATGTCTTATGCATGACACATATGAAGTACTACTACCGTTGACACAATTGCTTCCATGTTTTCAAAATAAAAAGCTCTAGCACATAACCATTCTTTTACTTTTTAAAGCACCAACTACTGAGAGCATGATTGTCATTCTGAGTGTAATGTGCATTGTCCCAAAGTAGCATTGTCTTTTGCATGATTGTGATATCGTTTATTCTGAAATCATTGTAACTAGTCATCACTTAAACCTTGAAGGTGCCCCTGCATTTATGTTTTGCATCACTAAAGGGGGCAAGCTAGATATCACTTTATCATATTTGCACATCGTGTTCATTGCAAATCTTTTTGATGTTTCAGTTTCATATTGTAAAACTTTCAGTCATTTGTGATTTTCTCATGAGGCAACTTAATTACTATAGAATCATTGTCTCAGTAAGCTTTTGTCATATGACTATGAAAAAGTCCTATATGGTTAATAGCATGTCACCATAGAAATTATTCTTGTTATCATTTACCTACTCGAGGATGAGCAGGAATTAAGCTTGGGGATGTTGATACGTCCAAAATGTATCTATAATTTCTGCTTGCTCCATGCCACTTTTGGGTGATATTGCTATGATATTCATACACTTCCATACACTTTTGATCATATTTGGACTAACTTACTAATCCAGTGCACCCCAGTGTCAGTTTCTGCTTTCGGCTGTTTTTGTATTTCAGGTTTTCACGTTACGAGAACTGCCCAGAAAAATCCAGAAAAATAATATAAAAAATCAGCGTTTCGGAAACAACCTTGCGCCCGATGGACAGCCGGGGGGGGGGGCACCAGGGCTCCAGGCGCACTGGCGGCGCCCCCCCTGGGCCGCGCCGGGGGGGGGGGCGCCTGGGCCCCCCGAAGCTTCCCCGATGCCCCCCTTTGGCATATATTTAAAGCGTCCTCCGAAACCCTAAGAATAGGAACTCTTTTCGCGATCCCATCTCTGTTCTGCCGCCGCCGCCGCTTCCAAGATCGGGAGCACCAGGAGAACTCTTCCCGGCACCCTGCCGGAGGGGAGGATCACCACCGGGAGCTTCTCCACCACCATGGACGCCTCCCGGATGACTCGTGAGTAGTCTCCCTTGGACCATGAGTCCATGACCAGTAGCTATGTGATGTTCTCCTCCCGTTCTTGTGCTTCACTAATAGTCCTCGTGAGCTGCCCTACATGATCGAGGCACCTATGTAATCCTTATGCTGTTGCTATGTTGAGTTTGCTGGGATCCGATGGATTATGAGATTATGTTCAGATTGATCTTGAGTAATATATTTGATCTACCTCTTTTATATTTTTGTTCATAAGTAATTCTTGCATGTTCTCCGTTGTTATTTATTGCTTTGGCCAAGTAGTAGGTAGTGACTCCAAGAGGGAACGTTATGCTCGATTGTGGGTTCATGCCCCTCGATGACTAGCTTGAGTGACAGAAACATGAGTCTAGGGGATGTGCTGTTGCCACAAGGGGGAAAACAACGGTGCTTGTGCCCACGGGTGCAAGGACTGTTTACTTTACGCAAAGTTTTTTTAATGCAGTTGTCTGTTGCATTGAGTTTACACTATGGGTGGGACTCGCAACTTAATACCAGCGAGATGTTCTGGATAGATATCTCAAGGTGGATGATTAGTAGTAGATATTGATGGATTTCGGTCTACTTACTTTGGTGTACCGCCCATGCTTTGAACCTCAACCTTTCTTGCAATGTAGTCAGCATTGGTTTGCGTTCGTGGTCCTGTCAATTGCCCAGCTGTAATTTGTTTACCTCACATAGCTGTTTTATCGTCTTTTGGGAGAGAGACATCACTAGTGAACATCATGAGACTCCGGTCCATATTACCATCATTGATCACACCCGCTATTTACTTTTCGTTATTATTTACTATTGCAAAACACTATCTATCACTACTATCATTGCTTTTAATCCTTTGTGAACTACAATGCCGGAGGGATTGACAACCTCTCTGTACTCGTTGGGAGCAAAGTTATTTGTATCTGTGTGCAGGTCCACGTTGATTGCTACTATCTGGTGCCGTAGCAGTTGACACCTACTTGTTGAACCTAGGAGTCTCTGGGGATTCGATCCTTGGCATCTTTGCTAGGGGAAAACACTTCTACATACTGCATCTTACACCTTCCACTTGGGGTAACCAACGAGGGGTTCGAGGCCCATCAGGTGGCCCGAACTAGTATAAACCTTGTGTCCCTTGTTCTTCGGATCTGATGGGCAAGGCCGAGGAATCGGCGAGTAGACGAGCTAGGGCGAGAGGAGAGATCTTCGTGCGCACCCCAGAGTTCGAACCACAAGGGTTTTGCCGGAACCCCAGATCTGACCAGAGGTGCGTAGCTGTCGTCGCTCATATCTGGAGACTCGTCAGCCTCGGGAGATCCGCTGGATTCCCAAGGGTAATCGCTGCAGCTAGGTGAGCCATTGGCGGGACCAAGGGCAGGCATGGCGCCGGTCGTTATGTTTCCTTGATGGCTCCCAACTGGGCAGCACTCCTGGCGGCGTCCTTCCTCGTCGAAGACTTTGAAGTACAACGTGGAGGCACCGTCGAACTCAAAGTGGACGACAGAGACACCATCAGAGAGGCACACACGGGCGACTTCGCCCCACCCTCGAGTCATAAAGACACCTGCCGGGGGAATGACTTCAACCTCCGCCTCCGTAACTTGGTTGTGGCACCCAGTGTGCTGCAGCCACAACTTGGCAGGCCCCCTTGCCGGCATTGGCTCGGCAAAGAACCTCGGGAACCGGATCCAAGAGGGCGGCTGCATCGCTGTCCACAGAAAGAACTTGCGTGAGGAGCCCTCGGCGTGGGTTCGGGAACCGGCCGCCCCAGCAGGACGACCTAGACCACGACGCAAGCGGCACGGAGCACGACCCCCTTGCCCCTGGGCATACAAGGGAAGCAGGTAACTAGGAGGAGGTCGCTCGCACAAAGGCCTCGTCACCACCCACCTCTCGCCAGCACCGCGGGGCGGCTGAACCTGTTCTTCGGTGGGAGCGCTTCCCGCTCCTCATAGGGAGTCTTTACTTTCTCAGCAGCAGAAAATCTTCTCATCGGCGCCATGGATGTTGCAACATTAGGGCGAAGGAAGGAGGAAGAAGAAGGAGCGAGCGACAAGAAGAAGGAGATGGGCAACCGGGGCTTCACTCCTCCCCATTTATAGCCTGGAGGAGGTTGTCGGCGTCCTGGGAACCAGGGTACCCAAGCTTGCCTGCCTGCGGCCCGCGACGCGCTCCCACTACGGCTTGGTACAGCCCAGCTGATCGACTAGCTTCTCAAGACCCTCGCGAGGGGGCTAAGCCTCGCGAGGAGAATGACACCAAGACCCTCTCAGGAGTGGCCTCAGCTAGGCTGCTCCGGAGGGGCGGAGAACTCAAGGCCAAGCCTGCCTCAGGAGGAGGCAGTGACATGAGCAGTGACGCACCGCGCCAGCGGGTTCCAGCGTGTGCCAGCGGCACAGTTGCAGTTTTGGTGCAAAGGAAACAAAGCATGCGCAGGTTCCCGAGGGGCAAGACAAAGGTTTCCCCTTCGGTGCAACAAGACCGAAGAATACAAGGACGACATGGAGGATGTCACCACCGAGCCCACCACTGCGTCATTATCTGATCTCTTTGCATGCGAAGACCACTTTTGTCAGGATAGAAACGTCCTAGTGTTCCCACTCAAAATGGCGGTTGTGGGATCCCTTCCCGCCTAAACATTTCGGGGGAAGAGGACCCTGGCCGCCTATATAAGTAGCTAGTGTTTCCACTGTGGAGGCATCTGATGGACCTCATCTCGAACACCCCACCTTTGCTTCAAGGAGCAAGAACACTTGCCCCCTGACCCTCTTGAGCTCTCCTCCTGGGCTCAAGAACCACTATACTTGTTCATACTCAAGCCCTCCTGAGGCTAATCCACTCAAGCAGGACGTAGGATTTTACACCACAAGGTGGCCTAAACCAGGGTAAACTCGTGTGTACTTTTACTTGTTGCTTGCTTCAATCTCACCACCGGGCGAGGGCGTGGCGCTTGGTAGACGTGAGTGGGAGAGATCATTGTTCACGCCCCTGTGTTCGAACTTCTTTGGGTTTGTGGAGCCCGTAATCCGACATATGGCGCGCCAGGTAGGGGGCGTGTCGAAATCTCGCCTCTCCGACGTCCTCTCCACCCCTCTCCTGCTCCACGCCGCCATGATGGCCGCAGCCTGCCGCATCCACGTGGAGGCTGGTGATGTCCCCGTCGTCCGAGCGGCATCGGTGGACTGCACCACCCATGGGCGCTCCGCCCCCTCCCCCGACGACGTTTTCGCCGGACGGGCAACCAGGGAGCGGCCTACTTCGCCATTTTTGCTCCCCGTGGCCTCACCGGCGACACTCTTAGCACCGCAGAAGCTGCTCCGGCACCGGCCACCCACGAAGGAGATCGACGCTTGGGTGGCCCGTGTCGACGAGCTACTGGCACTGCCGGTGGGGGGTTGCCCTGCCACGGGGTTGCATGCATCATCAGAGGATCCCAAGCACCGGCGTCGGCCCGGCACGTTAAGTCACACTTTTGACGGATCGGGGCTAACGCCCAGCCACAGGAGGTCCCGCGGGGGCGGGACGCGCAGGGCCACGCCATCGCTTTCGGCCCCGACAACCGCACCATAGCTGCAGCCGGCACGAACGCCCTCCCTACAGTATGTACCCCCACCATCTGCGGGGTGGCTGTCACAAGGATCCTCATCGACGGTGGCGCCGGGCTCAACATCCTCTCCGCGGAGGCTTTTGGTCATCTGCCCGTGTCCTACAGGCAGCTCCTCCCCACCAACCCCTTCTTGGGGGTCGCGGCCTCGGCCGTCCCGCTCGGCCAGGTCCGCCACCCGGTCACCTTTGGCACACCCGTTAACTACCGAACCGAGCTCATCAACTTTGATTTCGCGCCCATCCACCTACCCTACAACGCCGTCCATGGTTTCCCAGCCTTAGCAAAGTTCATGGCGGCGACTCACCTAGGCTACAACGCCGACGACTCACCATTAAAGGCGATTCGCAACTCCTCGTCAACTTCTCCGATAAGGAATACAAGCCCAAGGACGAGCACATGGAAGCATATCTGTAGGAGGTGCGCAATATGGAAAAGCGGTTCCAAGGACTGGAGCTGCAGCACGTGCCAAGGGGCACGAACAAGGAGGCGGACGACATCACCAAATGAGCCTCCATGCGGGAACCACAGAGGCCGGGTGTCTTCGAGGAGCGGTTGCTCAAGCCGTCGGCAGCACCGCACGCTCCTGAGCCGGCATCCCCTCGGGAGGGGCTGCCTGCGGCGCCCGCAACCGGAGCTCCGCCCTGTGGGCCGACCTCCGG
The DNA here is from genome assembly GCA_902687465.1 of Secale cereale. Lineage (NCBI taxonomy): Eukaryota > Viridiplantae > Streptophyta > Magnoliopsida > Poales > Poaceae > Secale > Secale cereale. The sequence goes on along the minus strand of LR738711.1, from coordinate 589,796,614 downwards.
AGACCGCCTGCTACTTGTCACGGAGCCTGAGGAGGGTTGCTGGACCAAAGAGCTTAAGATGTACCTGCTACACGACACCTTGCCAGATAAGGAGGAAGACGTGGAGCGCGTGGCTCGGTAGGCCTCGACATACTGCATCCAAGATGGAGTGCTCTACAGGAGGTGCCCCAATGACATCTCACTAAAGTGCATCTCGAGGAAGCAAGGACGCGAGCTGTTGGCCGACATCCATGACGGAGACTGCGGCCACCATTCGTCGTCCCGCACCATCGTGGGCAAGGCCTTCCGCAGCGGCTTTTACTGGCCCACAGCACTTAGCGACGCCATGGAGCTTGTGCAGGCTTGTGAGGCGTTCTAGTTTCACGCCAAGCAGATCCACCAACCAGCGCAGGGCCTCCAGACGATCCCGCTCTCCTGGCCCTTCGCGGTCTGGGGATTGGACATCCTGGGTCCATTTCCTCGGGCAGCGGGGGGCGACCGCTTACTATACGTCACCATCGACAAGTTCACCAAGTGGGGGAGGTGGAGCCTATTCGCGCGATCCCTACCGGGTCGGCGGTCAAGTTCTTCAAGGGCCCCGTGAGGCGATTCAAGGTCCCCAACCGCATCATCACGGTTAACGGTTCACAGTTTACAAGCAATCTCTTCAGGTCGTATTGTGCTTACCTTGGAATGCAGATCTGCTATGACTCGGTGGCTCACCTCAGGAGCAATGGTCAGGCCTCAAGACGCGCAGCTTTAAGAAAAAGCTCGAGGCTTGCGGCAGGGGCTAGATCGACGAGCTCCAGTCCATGTTGTGGTCAATCCGTACCACCTCAACCAAACCTTTGGGAGAAACACCTTTCTTTCTCGTTTACGGGGCGGAGGCGGACCTCCCTCACGCGGTCAAGCATCGCTCCCCATGGGTTTTGGCTTTCAATGAGGAACGCCAGGACGCCGCCTGGCGGATGGACCTCATGCTCGGCGAGGAGGGCCGCCGCCGAGCTACCCTCAGTGCAACACGATATGAGTAGGCGCTGCGGCGGTACCACTGCCGCAGCGTCCGCACAAGAACACTTGAAGTTGGTGACTTGGTCCTGAGGCGGGTCCTCTCCAGGGAGGGGTTACACAAGCTCTCGCCCATGTGGGAGGGCCCGTTCAGAATTGCCCATGTCTCTAGGCCTGGTGTTGTGCGACTGGAGACGTAGGATGGGGTACCTATCCAGAATTCCTGGAACATTCAGCACCTCAGGAGGTTCTATCGATAATCAAGGCTCCGTGCCTGTGTAGGTCTCCGTTCATGACACTCTCACGTAATAATGAGTTGCGGCTGTACACGCCTCGGAGTCTCCTGAGCATTGCCTGCGGGCCATCCGACGGGGCTCCCACCCACGTCCCAGTGGCAGTCCTGAGCTCCGTGCTGGGAAGAAGACGTAGTGTAGGGGTCGGACGCGACCTTTTTCCTTTTTTGGCTTGGTGTTTGGCTGTCAGCCTTTTCTACTTCCTTGGCTATCAGCCCTTCCTCTACCCCGTGCTATGAAGTTCTTGTGTTTCTTGCGTTTGATTGGGAGTCTTGCTTGGAGTTTTCTCGCCGATTTTAAGTTCAGCTTTTCAGGCAGGGACTGCGCCACTTGTTCTCCTTCGTGCGCCATGCGCTGGTGAGCTGGGACACGGTCGGTCTTGGCTCTCAGCTGCCACGATCTCGTGACCTCACCTGGCCAAGCCTGTTCAGTCTCTAGCATCGGGCTTCTCAGTCCACACGACCTATTCTGCCAAGCATGCTCAGGCCTTGGCACCTTAATCCACACTCGGCACTCTCAAGTGAGCCCAAGGGCGCAAGCCCTCGGCATCCCGCAGCGGCTCACTCATACTTTGGGGTTCCGCAGGTCAGGACCCCCCGAACTCAGCCACCCTCATGACCCGTCAGGGGCTAATGACGCCGATGAGTCAGGAGCACTTCGCCTCAAGAGGTCGCAAAACATAAGCTAAGTAATCTCATCCAGACCGAAAACATAATAGCAAGTTCTCGTTTCATACATATGCCATAGTCCATTACACGCCTTCTCGAGGCAACATAAATTTCGATCAGGAAGGAAATGAAGAAAAAAGAAGAAGCAGAGCTTGACCCGTTGAGCCGCAGCTCAGCACCGTTGCCCACACTCAGTCGGAGTCTTCCAGCTCCTCCCGCTTCACCGGGGCGAGGCGGTGCGGCGGCTCAGTGTAGCCGCCTCTGCTGGAGTAGCTGCTGCTGCCACAGAAGGGGGACCCGTGGCGCCTACCAAGACCAAGCTAGTCTCCATAGGAAGAGCTGCTCCTCCGGACGCCGTCGCCACCCTCCTCCTCGTCGTCGTCCTCGGGACAGCACCCAAGGCCCCTCCCTTCCTCCGAGAAGACCCTGACGAACAGCGTTGAGACACTGTCATACCTGAAGTGGAGCGTGCACCTCCCCTGCAGCCGGCACGTGCGCGCAAATGACTGTCGGCCGCGCTCTAGGAACACGTCGCCTGAGGGGCAACATTTACCTCCACCCAGGAAGCACCAATGCAGTAGCCAGAGGCCGCCGGGGCCTCCGGCTGGCAGCACGTTGCCGAACGAGCGGGGGAGCCGGAGCCGCAAGCCGCCAGGATTCTCCGCCCACAACACGAACTCCGATGACACATCGAAGGAGTGGAGCTGTGGGCGCGAAGGACGCACAACCGTCAGATGGTGTCCCGCGCCCCCTCGCCCACCACGGCCACGGCCACCTCCGTCGCGAGAAGAGGCACCGCGCCGCCCACCAGCAACTGTGTCGGACCCAGGAAGGCCGCGCCGCCTTCCTCGAGGAGCCGCCGCGGGCGTACCGGCATACTTGCAGGGGCGGCCACAGCCCATCTTCGGCGGTGGCGAGGCCAGCTCCTTCGAGGCCTTCCCTTTCTCCGCGGCGCACAACTTCCTCAGTGGCGCCATGGAGACCTCGTAGAGAGAAGAAGAATAGGGAGCGAACAAGAAAGCAGATGGTGCTGGCTTCAAGATGGCTTGGGGGCTCCCCCTAGTCCCGGTTATAGGGCGGAGGAGCCCAACCACCAGTCACAGGCGTCACAGCCATAGTGACCCCGTCATCCATGCCGGGGAGTTGTCAAGACGCACGGTCACCAAGGCTGCATGGGAAGCGGAGACGCCACGTCCCATCCAACCGTCACGTGCCTGCCTGGCTCGCAGTATTTTGGGGCCCGCGGCGCTTCGTCCTTGACTAAGGCTTTGCCTCGAAGCCAACTCCGTGCGTGCCTTGGGCCTTGGGGCTACTCTCGGCGTCCTGGGAACCAGGGTACCCAGACTAACCTGCCTGCGGCCCGCGACGCGCTCCCACTATGGCCTGGTACGGCCCAGCTGATCGACCAGCTGCTCCAGACCCTCACGAGGGGGCTAAGCCTTACGAGGAGAACAACACCAAGACCCTCTCAGGAGCGGCCTCGGCTAGGCTACTCTGGAGGGGTGGAGAACTCAAGGCCAAGCCCTCCTCAGGAGGAGGAAGTGACGCGAGCAGTGACGCACCGCGCCAGCGGGTGCCAGCGCGTGCCAGCGGCGCAGTTGCCATTCTGGTGCAATGGAGACAACGCAGGCGCAGGTTCCCGAGGGGTGAGACAAAGGTTTCCCCTTCGGTGCGACAAGACCGAAGACCACAAGGACGACAGGGAAGATGTCACCATCGAGTCCACCACCACGTCATCGTGTGATCTCTTTGTAGGTGAAGACCGCTTTTGTCAGGATAGGAACGTCCTTGTGTTCCCGCACAAAATGGCCATTGTTGGATCCCTTCCCACCTAAACTTTTCGGGGGGAAGAGGACTCTGGCCGCCTATATAAGTAGCTAGGGTTTCCACTATGGAGGCATCTGATGGACCTCATATCGAACACCCCACCTTTGCTTCAAGGAGCAAGAACACTTGCCTCCTGACCCTCTTGAGCTATCCTCCTGAGCTCAAGAACCACTGTACTTGTTCATACTCAAGCCCTCCTGAGGCTAATCCACTCAAGCAGGACGTAGGGTTTTACACCGCAAGGTGGCCTGAACCTGGGTAAACTCGTGTGTGCTTTTACTTGTTGCTTGTTTGAATCTCACCACTGGGCGATGGCGTGGCGCTAGGTTGACGTGAGCGGGAGAGATCTTTGTTCACGCCCCTGTTTTTGAACTTCTTTGGGTTTGCGGAGCCCGTAATCCGACATAGGCCAACCGTCGGCCCCCATGATCTCATGCAATGATGTATGTCTTGTGCATGCAGCAGGGTCTCGTCAAGTCAGGCAGTTGCCGAGGCAGCGTGAGGAAGCAAAGACGCGCACGTCCCATCAAGTCACCATGCGTCGACCGAGGCCGCAGGCGTTTCGGGCCCGCGGCGCTTCGCCCTTGCCCCTCTGGCTTCGCCTCAAAGCCAAGTCCTTGCGCGCCTTGGGCCCGGGGGCTACTGTTGGCATCCTGGGAACAGGGGTACCCAGACTTTCCTGCCTGCGGCCCGTGACGTGGCTGCATCAGCGCCCTGGTGCGGCCCAACTTGAGCAACTGCAGCTCAAGACCCTCGCGAGGGGCCAAGCCCCGCGAGGCTGGGGACAGCAAGACCTCCCTGGGGGCAGTCTCTCTAGGCTGGCTCCCGATGAGCGGAGATATCTACGCAAGGAGCACCTCGCGACGTTCGCATGACGTGAGCCATGACGACCAAGGCCAGGCGGGCGCCAGCAGGCGCAGTGCACCAGTTTCCTCTTTGGTGCTAAGAGGGCAAGCGCGGGCGCGGAGTCCCGAGGGATTAGGCAAATATTTCCATATCGCTGCAACAAGACCAAAAGACCATCTAGGCTGCAGAACGGAGGTCATCGTGGAGCCCGGCGCGGTGTTACCACCAGAGCCTATGGCAGGCGAAGATTGCTTTTGTCGGGATAACTTGGACTAGTTGTTCCCCTTCAAATTTGGCCGTTGTGGGATCCCTCCCACCGATATTTGGGAAGAGGACCAAGGCCACTATAAATAGGACCTATCCACCATCATAGAGACGGAGAGATCGGATCCATTCCACCCTACTCACACCACAAGCTCATCCGAGCCCAAGAACACCTCTCCTCCGGAGGCTGTTCATCCCTTGTACTAGTTCATCCTCAGCCATACAAAGGCAATCCACCACACCAAGGTTGTTAGAATCGCGATTCTATTGTACGATTCTACGACTTTACGATCCAAACTAACCCCTCTGATTCTACGACTTTAGTTCATAGAATCTACGTTTCTACGATCCTGATAGTGAAGATTCCACGATTTGCGATCCTACCATCAGGTCTCCGATCCGATTCAAAATCACGATTCAGATAACCTTGCACCACACACACTAGAGTAGGGTATTACACCGCAGGGTGGCCCAAACCAGTATAATTCTCTATGTCCCCTGTTCTCTGAGCAAGACGAGCTAGGCCACGGAATCGTATGGTGAACGCGCTGGGGAGGGAGTGTTCTTTGTGTGCACCCTAGAGTTCGAACCTCTGAAGGGATTGCAAAGCCTGAAATCCGACAACAGCGTCTGCCTCAAGATTCCCAAGCTGACGGACGAGGCCATCATCTTGGCATTTTCCGATGGCGTCCGCGATGTCAAGATGAAGGAGGAGCTCGCCATCCACGAGGACCTGTGCACAGCCTTGGAGCTGTTCAACATAGCGACCAAGTGCGCGAGAGCTGCGGAAGGGCACCTTTCCCTCGCCGAGCTCCCAGGTACTGTCCCAGAAGACAAGAAGGCCAAGGCTAAAGACGTGAAGAAAAAGGGGGTGGTCGTGCTCGCAGCAGAACCGGAGATAAAGCACGGCCGCGACCACCCAGAGTCATCCAAGGGCAGCCATCCGTTCCGCGCCTTCCACAACGTACACAACCACAAGACCAATGACTTTCAGCAGCTCAGGGCCATCCATGATGGGCGCTTCGGTCGACGCCATGAGTGCAACGATGGAGGCTATGGACGCGGAGGAAGCTGAACTGGAGGATGCCGGGAGGACCGCGGCCCCTGTCAGGAGTGGCGCGATCAGCCTCGTGAGGACCGCTGGCACGACTAGCCTCGCGAGGGCGCCTAGAGGGACTAGCCTCGTGAGGACCGCCCTCAGGGCAAGGCCGACCTCCCTCCGCTGCCACCACCACCAAGGAGGAACGACGATCAGGATGAGGGGGCTAGGGGCTTCCAGGAGCCTCACGCCACCGCCTGCATCTTGGGTGGTGCGCAGGCTCCAGCCTCTCGGCGCATCTTCAAGCAGTTCGCCCGAGAAGTGAACGCATCTCTTCCCAGGCTAGAAGCCACGTGGCCGCTCAAGTGGTCAAGTGCACTATTACCTTCAGCTCAGCTGACCAGCTCAAGTGCGCGGCAACCGCCAGCGCACTCCCGATGCTCTGCTCACCCGTCATCAGCAATGTCCAAGTCACCAAAACCCTCATCGATGGTAGTGCAGGGCTCAATGTTCTCTCCGTCGACACATTTGACCATCTCCAAGTGCCTTATGACCAGCTGCAGCCCACCAAGCCTTTCTCGGGAGTGACCGACGGCTCCACCACCGAATAGGGCAGATTCGCCTCCCTGTCACCTTCGGCCAGCGTGAGAACTACCGCACTGAGCTCATCATCTTCGACGTCGCCCACATCTGCCTCCCATACAATGCCATTCTTGGGTATCTAGCCCTGGCCAAGTTCCTGGCGGTGACTCACTATGGCTACAACGTCATCATGATGCCAGGGAGCCGCGACATGATCACTATCGCGTGCGAGGAAAAGGACGTGGTGTGCTCCCTTGAGCGCGCCTACCAGGCCGCAGTAGTCAAGGACCTAGACGACAAAGGCACCATCTACCCTCCTGAGGCCGTCCCCAAGAAGAAGAAGCAGCTGCTCCGCCAAGAGCTTCAGGAGAGCGGCGTCTCCGACGGCATCACCTCAGGACATGCCCCCACTGATGGGGCGCCTCCCTCCCTCACATAGGGAGGCGCACCCCATGCCCCTCTCAGGTTGGGCTTGGGGGCTCTCCTATGGAGGGCCTCCGACCTGGACAATGTCACGAGGGAGGCGCTCGGGCACCATGTGGAGGTGTGCTTCACCGCACGCTTCACTCATGAAAGCACAAGGCGCAAAGCTCCAAACGCTCAGGAGTTCATCAACCAGATCAACGCAGACTTGCAGGTACCAAGAGCAATGCAAGGTGAGCGCTGCCCCACACCACCAAGTGTAGCTGCCGTCCTAGGCTCGGTCGACAGGCTGCGTGTCTGCGTCAGCATCCCAAGACTCAAAAAAGTCATGTCTCAGGAGCTCTACTAGCCGTCTCAGGTGGTCCGATGCGAGGGCCCTCCTCACAGCTATGTTTGCATGCCCTTGGGCTTGCCGAACTAGGCAACCCTGCACCAGCGCCACATGCGGGACGTCCTGGCGGCTCACGAGGCCAGGCATCAGGAGATCCTGGCGAAAGGGTCATTGGTCCTTCGCGAGCTCCCAGAACTTCAGGAGTCTCGTGAGGTCCCGGTGCCAGGTGGCTCGGGAGGAGCGACATCTGCAGCGAGCGTCTTCAGCTACATCAACATCTCTCCAGCAACGGTGCCAAGTGACTCTGTTTCAGTTTGTTCAGTTGGGGGCGCCCCTCGGGCTCCATCATCCCCAAGTCGCACGGGCATGTCCCTGCGACGCGTATCCTTTTGTATCTGTAACTTATTCTGTTGGGGGCGCCCCTCGCGCTGCATCATCCCCAGGCCGCATGGGTTCCTCCGTGTGGCATGTATTGCACTTGCATTACCTGAACTAGCTTGCTTCCTCCTATGAGTTACTTTATGATCATCACCTGCTTACCCACCACCTTTTGTGGACTTCCGCGCTACTGACCGGCCTCCTGCTCATCTCGCAATAGGGACTACACATGCTGGCACGACGCTTGTGCTTGGGCCCATCCCTGCAACACTGACAAATCTGAGAGATCGAGCTCTGAATCGCGGCCAGTGTCGCGCATGTCACCTCACCAGATCCTCAGTGCCTTCGTCTTCTTGTGGAAAGATCAGTGCCATGGCAGCAAACTGAAAGCACAAGTGCTCCCTGGGTGGTTTTGGTAATTAATGTCAACATATCTCTTGTTCGACTAATGTTTTCATCTAATATATTTCAGACAGGTTCAACAAATGGAGTGGCATGGACTATATTATGTGGAACCCCTTCAAGATGCCAAGGACAAAGGATTGGCTCAAGCTCAAAGCTCAGGATTCTACATTTTCTATTTTAGTGATCCAAGATCACATTGAGTCCATAGGAAAACCAATACTATTAAAAGGGGCTGAGGTCTTTCTTAATGGCTTGCTTGCTCAAAGTGCTTAGTGATATGCTCCAAAACCCTCAATCACTTTCTCACATCCACATATGTTCCAAACCAAAAGTCAAACTTGGCCCTACCGAAACTTTCTATCTGGCGCCACCGAGTTCAATGGACATAGCCACTACCACAAACCCAAATCAATTCGGTCTCACCGAGATGGGCTTGCAAACTGTCTGTTGCCTGTTGCAATATTTTCTGTCCCACCGAGATATGAAATTGGTCTCACCGAGTTTGCTTGGCCAACTCTCTGTTTCGCTTATTACCCAAATCGGTCACATCGAGTTTGTGTAATCGGTCAAACCGAGATGAGGCTTTACCCTAACCCTAGCACATCGGTCCTACCGAGTTGACCATATCGGTCCCACCGAAATGCCTAAAGGTCACATTATGAACTAAATCGGTCTGGCCGAGTTTTCTGATTCGGTCTCACCGAGTTTGGTAAATTGTGTGTAACAGTTAGATTTTGTGTGGAGGCTATATATACCCCTCCACCCACTCTTCATTCATGAAGAAAGCCATCAGAACATGCCTACACTTCCATCATACATTTTCTGAGAGAGAACCACCTACACTAGTGTTGAGGTCAAGATATTCCAATCCAACCACATAAATCTCGATCTCTGGCCTTCACCAAGTTGCTTTCCACTCAAATCATCTTTCCACCAAATCCAATCCTATGAAAGAGAGTTGAGTGTTGTGGAGACTATCATTTGAGGCACAAGAGCAAGGAGTTCATCATCAACACACCATCTATTACCTTTTGGATAGTCGTGTCTCCTAGATTGGTTAGGTGTCAGTTGGGAGCCTCCGTCAAGATTGTGGAGTTGAACCAAGGAGTTTGTACGGGCAAGGAGATCGGCTACGTCGTGAAGATCTACCCTAGTGAGGCAAGTCCTTCGTGGGCGATGGCCATGGTGGGATAGACAAGGTTGCTTCTTCATGGACCCTTCATGGGTGGAGCCCTCCGTGGACTCACGCAACTGTTACCCTTCGTGGGTTGAAGTCTCCATCAACTTGGATGTACGATAGCACCACCTATCAGAACCACGCCAAAAATCTCCTTGTCTCCAATTGCATTTGCACACTCCAATCCCATCCCTTTACATTCTTGCAAAATTGCATGCTTTACTTTCCGCTACCCATATACTCTTGTCATGCTTGCTTGATATGTATTGTGAATGTTTAAACATATGCTAAAACTCCACCTCAACTTGAAGAAATAAAAAACTTCCACTTTTCTTGTTAAGAGTCTATTCACCCCCCTCTAGACACCTCTTCTCGATCCTTTCAATTAGTATCAGAGCATTGGTCTCCATTGCTTTGGATTAATCACCATTGGAGGAAGATGGATGAGTCTATGTTGGGGAGTCTTAGACATAGAGTGCCTATACTTGATGGAGAGTACTTCCATGAGTGAAAAAATGAGATGTTGAGATTTTCAATGAATATCATTTGAACAAGTACATTACTACTCCTTGTGGTCGCCTTGTTGATCCTTTGCATCCCACACCCGATGAGGATCTTGACATGATTCGCAATGTTAGAACTATCAATCTTATTTTTAGAGGATTGCCCATAAAATTGATTGCTAGCTTAACTGCTCTAGATTGCGCTTATACCATATGGAGATTCCTAGAGGAACGATTCCCAAATTATTCCTTGAAAATCTGGATGAGATTCTTCATAAGTCTATTGCCTTGAATAGGATGAGTACTAGTGATTCTAAGTTTGATGATTGCCTATTTGAGCTTCCTGATTTCATGTGTGCCAAAGGAGATGTTGGAATTATTAGCAATATCATTTCCGAAGTCATTAGAATTCATAGAGATGAACATTGTTACGTCATACTTCTAATGAATCACTCTCTCTAGGAATTGATCCATCACATGACGATATGGAACATGGATACTATGACGAGGATGATGATAGTGACTATGATCTTGATGATGCGATGAGACACTTTGGACTTATGGCTAATCTTCGTGGCTACATGGATCGAGGAAAGGAATGGGTCCTTGATAGTGGATGTACCGATCATATGATCGGAGAAAAAGATATGTTTCGTGAGCTTGCTGAAAACGACGGCCCTCGAAAGTACGTCACTTTTGGTGATAACTAAAAGGGTAAGGTGGTTGGCCTCGGTAAGTTGGGCATCTCACATGATAGATCCATACAAAATGTCATGCTCGTTGAATCTCTTTGCTACAATTTACTTTTTATATCTAGACTTGCTGACTTCGGCTTCAATGTCCTATTTATTGAAATAGATTGCCAAGTGTTTCATAGAGATAATCATAAAAAGATCTTTATCGATATTCGTAGAGGTGATGTTTACATTGTTGATTTTACTAAAAAGGCTCAACCTAGAACTTGCTTAATTGCTAAATCTTCAAAAGGTTGGTTGTGGCATAGAAGATTAGGTCATGTGGGCATGCGAAATCTTGATAAGCTTATTAAAGGTGATCATATCCTTGGAGTAAAAGATGTTACATTTGACAAGGATAGACTTTGTAGTGCTTGTCAAGCAGGAAAACAAGTTGGAGGAAGCCACCCCGTGAAGAACATTATCACCCCGAGAAGACCGCTCGAGCTACTTCACATGGATCTCTTTGGTCCCAATGCCTACAAGAGTCTCGGTGGCAACTCATTTGGCCTGGTCATAGTTGATGATTTTTCGAGATTTACGTGGGTGTTCTTTCTTGATGATAAATCGCAGGTCCAAAAGATCTTCAAGAACTTCGCTAGGAAGGTCCAAAATTAATTTGAACTGAAGATCAAAAAGGTTCGCAGTGACAACGGAACGGAGTTCAAGAACGCAAATGTGGATACCTTTCTAGACGAAGAAGGGATTTCACACGAGTTCTCGGCTACGTACATGCCTCAAAAAAATGGAGTTGCTGAGAGGAAGAACCGGACTCTTATCGAGATGGCAAGAACGATGCTTGATAATTACAAGGCTCCAAAACACTTTTGGGCGGAAGTGGTTGAGACAGCTTGTCATGCAACCAATCGCTTGTATCTTCACAAGCTTCTCAGCAAGACGGCATACGAGCTTCTCACCGGTAACAAACCCCAAGTTGGATAGTTTCGAGTATTCGGCTCAAATTGCTACATTTTTGATAAGCATCTTCGTTCTAAATTTGCTCCTAAATCTCATGAAGGTTTCCTACTTGGTTATGGCTCAAACTCTCACACTTACGGTGTCTACAACAATTTCACCTGAAAGGTTGAAGAGATAGTAGATGTGAAGTTTGATGAATCTAACGGCTCACAAGTAGAGGAATTTGCAATTGATGTAGGAGATAAAGATCCTTCGGAAGCAATTCAAAACTTGTCTATTGGCAAGTTCCATCCAACGGAGGTGAAAGAGAGTACTTCATCCGTCCATGTGGAAGCTTCTACCTCATGACAAGGTGAACCAGGACTTGATACGAGAGCATCCACAAGTGGGAAACACCAAGTTGAAGAAAATGAGGAAGTACACCAAGATGAACCTCATCAACCTCCTTCTCCACCATGACAAGGGAACGACAACGTCAACAATGAAGAAGGCCAAGAAGAAGAACAAGAGGATGAAGAAGATGTTCCACCCTGATCGAAACAAAAGCTCTCACGAGTTTGAGCCAGAGTCGCCAGAGACCATCCCGTCGAACAAATCTACAATGATATCCAAACCGGGAGAATCACTCGCTCTAAAACTCGTTTGGCTAACATTTTCGAACATTATTTATTCATCTCTAGCATTGAACCTATGAAGGTTGAAGAAGCATTGGAAGATCCGGATTGGATAAATGCCATGCATGAAGAGCGACACAACTTTGAGAGAAATCAAGTAAGGAAATTGGTTGAGAAGCCCGACAACAACCACAACACCATTGGTACCAAATGTGTGTTCCGCAACTAGCAAGACGAAGATGGTTAAGTCGTCCGCAACAAAGCACGTCTCGTCGCCCAAGGCTACACTCAAGTCGAAGGTATGGACTACGGTGAGACATATGCCCCTGTTGCTAGACTTGAGTCGATTCGCATCTTACTTGCTTATGCTAATCACCATGATATCACCTTGTACCAAATGGACATTAAAAGTGCTTTTATAAATGGTGAAATTGAGGAGGAAGTTTATGTTAAACAACCTCCCGGCTTTGTCAATCCTAAGAAACCAAATCATGTTTACAAACTTCACAAAGCTCTTTATGGTATTAAACAAGCTCCTAGAGTGTGGTATAAATGCTTGACCAAGTTCCTTATTGAAAAAGGCTTTGATATTGGAAAATTAGATTCTACTCTTTTTACTAAAAGGGTTAATAGTGAATTATTTGTGCGCCAAATTTATGTTGATGATATAATATTTGGTTCGACTAATCCTCATTTTAGTGAGAAGTATGGAAAGCTTATGTCGAAGAAGTTTGAGATGTCTATGATGATTGAACTCAAATTATTTCTTGGTTTGCAAATCGAGAAAACTAATGAAGGTACCTTTGTCTCTCAAACAAAGTACACCAAAGACTTATTCGAGAAGTTCAATATGCAAGAATGCAAAGGTATGAATGCACCCATGCCTACTAGTGGACATCCTGATTTGGCTAAGGATGGTGAACCGGTTGATCAAAAGGTTTACCGCTCTATGATTGGTTCCTTACTGTATCTATGTGCATCTCGTCCCGATATCATGCTAAGTGTGTGCATGTGTGCACGATATCCAGCGGCCCCTAAAGAATGTCATCTTAAGGCTGTGAAAAGCATAGGGAGATACTTAATACGTACACCAAATTTTGGCATTTGGTATCCTAAGAGGTCCTCTTTTGATCTTGTTGGCTACTCCGATTCGGACTATGCCGGAGACAAGGTTGATAGAAAGTCGACTTCGGGTACTAGTCAATTTCTTGGTAGATATGTTGTGTCTTGGTCCTCCAAGAAACAAAACTCGGTATCCTTATCCACCGCCGAACTGGATTACATTGCCGCAGGATCATGTTGTGCTCAATTACTTTGGATGACCCAAACTATTAAAGATTGTGGGATATATCTGAAACACGTTCCTTTGCTTTGTGACAATGAAAGTGTTATTAAGATTGCTCACAACCGCATCCAACATTCTCGAACTAAACATATTGAAGTTCATCATCATTTCATTCGAGATCATGTTGCTAAAGGGGACATTAATCTTAAGCATGTTCGAACCGATAAGCAATTGGCGGATATATTCACCAAACCGCTTGATGAGAAAGTCTTTTACCGATTGAGAGGTAAATTGAACATCATTGATGCTACAAATCTGCAGTAGGAACTCCATTTGGATACTTGCAAGGCATGTTCCTATGACTAATCCTTGACCTTTTTCTCTTATGATGTTGATCATATGTCTTGGATACAATTGTACCCTTGCATGCTATCTTACCCTTGTAGGCACTTGGATGAATCTAAATCCATGGGATTGCAACTCACTCACATCTTGAGCAATCTCTACATCACCAAGTCCCTACACCGTGGTGGTTGAAGACAAGGAAGCATGAAACCCTTCAACATATCCTTTGACAAATTCTATATATCATTTGGTATCAAATATCATGATTGTCACTTTGGGTGCACAAGTGCTCTTCCTTGCAAGACTAACCCATGTAGGTAGATGAACTCAAATCCAAGTGGTGCTCCCAATTCGTGATGAGCTACATCAACCTTGAGCAACTCACACAAGTTCAACTACATGATCAAGATCAACACCACCACCCAAGGTATGTTATTCCATCTTAGAGAAGATTTACCCCAAGACATGGGTCAAAGCAACTCAATAAGATGAGAATACATCAAATGCTTGAACGAAAAATGGTAACCCCATTTTGAGCTCAGAGATGAGTATGACTTATGATCAAGTGTTCTCACTTCACTCCTTAGTCAATATACTCTAACATAGGTGACTTTGTCACCATCCAATTCTAGATGAAGTTGTCGGCGTTCTGGGAACGGGGGTACCCAGACTTGCTAGTCTGCGGTCGAGGCCGTGGCTCACCAGGCGGCCTGGTACGGCCCGGCATCTTTGGCAGATGATGCAAGACATCCCCTGGGGCGGCCTCACTAGTCCGGCACGTGAGGATCGGAGATATCGAGGTGAGGGACAGCTCGCGATGTCCTCGTGACGCGAGTAGTGATGACCAAGGCCAGGCGGGTACCAGCAGGCGTAGAGTGCCAGTTTCCCCTTTGGTGCTAAAGGAGTAGGTGCAGGCGAAGAGTCCCGAGGCGTCAGGCAAAGGTTTCAATATCGGTGCAGCAAGACCAAGACTAGCAGGATGGCAGAATGGAGGTCATCGCGGAGCCCATGACGGCGTCACCAACAGAACCTTTGGCAGGCAAAGACCACCTTTTGTCAGGATAGCTTGTACTAGCTGTCCCCCTTCAAATTTGGCCGTAGTGGGATCCCTTCCCGCTCAATATTTGGGAAGAGGACCCGGGCCACTATAAATAGGACTAGCCACCACCATTAGGATCATCTCATCTTGAGCTGATCAGATAGAAGGCCACACATCACAAGCTCACCAGAGCACAGGAACCCCTCTCCGCAGGAGGCTGTTCGTTCATGTACTAGTTCTTCATCAGCTTGCAAGGCAATCCACCACACCACACTCGATTAGGGTATTACACCACAACGGTGGCCCGAACCAGTATAAACTATATGTCCCTTGTTCTTCGGATCTGACGAGCTTGGCTTAGGGATCGGTGGGTAGACGAGCTAGGACGGAAGGAGAGATCTTCGTGCGCACCCCAGAGTTCGAACCTTAAGGGTTTTGTCGGAACCCGAGATCCGACATTTGGCACGCCATGTAGGGGTGTGCGAGAATTCTTCCCCCGTCCGTCCTGCTCTCCATCCACCAAGCTCCCATGGCAGGTGTCCCTCCTCCGACCGGCTTGGCGGCCGCGCGCAGTGGTGCTCTGGGCAACCGAGCCTTCACCCCCGCCTTCCGACGGGTGCAGTGGCCACCCAGGTTTAAGCCAGATCTGCCGCCCCGTTACAACGGGGCTGAGGACCCGGCCGTATTCCTCCAGGCTTACGAAGAGGCCATCTTGGCGGCCGGCGGCGATAACAAGGTCATGGCCAGCTGGCTCCCCATGGCGCTCGCCGGCGTGTCGCGTGCCTGGTTCTTCAGCTTACCAGAATCGTCCGTGATGTCCTGGGAGGAGATGTGCGACCTCTTCGTCACACGCTTCGGGGCGCCGGTGCCCCATGTCATCGTGGCACTCCTCGGCGGCTCCCAAGAGCTACCCTCTGGCCGCCCCATCAAGCAGATCTTTTTCCAGTCGAGCGTCACCTCCATACGAGGTGGCGCCCAAGGCCGACCTCACGTTCGACTCTGGGGACCACTCTGCCTCCACCGCGGGCTCAGGCGCTCTCCCAATTCTCTGCACCCCCACCATCTACAATGTAGCAGTCACCAAGACCTTCATCGACGGTGGGGCTGGCCTCAACATGCTCTCGGTGGAGGCATTCAGCTTGCTTCAAGTGCCACTCGAGCGGTTGCGCCCCACCAAACCCTTCTCAGGAGTCAGCAGCGGTTCCACCAGCCCTCTGGAGCAGATCCGCCTCCCAGTCACCTTCGGCACCCGAAACAACTACCGCACCGAGCTGATCGACTTAGACATCGCCCGAATCGGCCTCCCTTACAACACCATCCTCGGGTACCCAACATTGGCTCAGTTCATGGCCGCGACCCATCCGGCCTATAACCTCGTGAAGATGCTAGGGAGAAGCGGTGTCCTAACCGTGGCGGGGGACACCAAGAAGCTCTGGCGGCCCTCAAGCGCGTCTTGCGGACAGCTGCGGCGGCGCATCCATCCGGTGAAGCCACCCCTAGAACCGAGGGGGCTACACTTGCCAAAAAGAAGCAACTGTTCTCTCAAGACCGAGCCGAGAGGAAGCAGGTTCCCGTGGATGAAGATGAGTCGTCGGGTGTCACCTTCACCATAGGCGCTGGTCTCCCCCCAGCTCAAGAAGAGGCGTTGGTTGGGTTCCTGCGCACGAACAGGGACGTGTTCGCGTGGTAACACAAGAACCTGGCAGGAGTCCTGAGGGAGGTGATCGAGCATCACCTGAACGTATGCCCCAATATGCGCCCCATGAAGCAGAAGGCCAGGCGCCAATCTACGGAGAAGCAACCCTTCATCGTGCAGGAGACTCGCAAGCTGGAGGCGGTGGGTGTCATCCGCGAGGTCCGATACCCGGAATGGCTGGACAACCCCGTCGTCGTGCCCAAGAAAGGAGGAAAAGAGTGCATGTGTGTCGACTTCACCAACCTCAACAAAGCTTTTCCGCAAGACCCATTCCCTCTGCCCCGCATCTATCAGATCGTCGACTCCACCGCCGAGTGCGACTCATTGTGCTTCCTGGATGCCTTCTCAGGTTACCACCAGATCAAGATGGCGCTGCAAGATGTCGAGAAGACTGCCTTCCTCACCCCGTGTGGAGTATACTGCTACACCTGCATGTCGTTGGGTTTACGTAATGCAGGAGCAACCTTTCAACGGTTAATGAACATTGCACTAGGAAAACAGCTCGGGAGGAACGCTGAGGCGTACATAGATTACATGGTGGTAAAATCTCAGGAGGCCGCAAACCTTATCACGGATCTGGAAGAAACCTTTGCCAACCTGCACAAGGTAGACCTACGGCTCAACCCGGAAAAGTGCGTGTTCGGCGTCACGTCAGGCAAGCTTTTGGGATTCCTGGTGTCACACCGAGGGATCGAGGCAAACCCCGAGAAGGTCAAGGCCATAGAAAAGATGAGTCCGCCGAAGAACCTCAAGGAGATGCATAAACTGGCCGGCTGTGTAACATCGCTCCGGCGTTTCATCTCCAAGCTGGGGGAGAGAGCCCTCCCTTTCTTCAAGCTGATGAAAATGAAAGGCCCATTCGAATGGACCCCTGAGGCTGATGCAGCGTTCGAAGACCTCAAGAGATACCTCACCAGTCAACCAGTAATGGTGGCACCCAACCCTCAAGATCCATTGGTGCTTTACCTGGCCGCAGCACCACATTCAGCTAGTGCAGCGCTAGTGGCTGCTCGAGAGGAGTGTCAAGACAAGACATTGCAACCCAAGGGTGGAACTCCCGAGGCCCCATTAGGGCCGGCGGACGACCGCGACATGCAAGACGACCTCCCTGAGGCCGCAGCTGCCCCAACTTATGACCAAGCCCCTGGAGCACCTTTTCAGACCACATAGCCGTAGGCGAGTCCGGACTTCACCCTCGTCGAGCACCCAGTATACTTCGTCAGCACGGTGCTCCATGATGCCCGAGCACGCTACCCCATGCCTTAGAAGATCTTGCTTGCGCTCCTCGTCGCTTCACGGAAGATGCGCCACTACTTCCAAGGCCACCCCATCAAGGTCATCTCAGCTTACCCTCTGGAAAGGGTACTCGGGAGCCCAAACGCAGCAGGAAGGGTCGCGGAATGGAATATAGAGCTGTAGGCATTCCAGCTAGAGTTTAATACCACCAGAGTCATCAAAGGGGCCGCACTTGCTGACTTTGAGGCAGAATGGACCGATGCCCTAGGACTCGAAGCAAGTCAGAACCAATCCCTCTCACCGGGGAGCGAAGCGCCGGATGGCTGGGTCATGTATTTCGACGGCGCGTTCGCCCGCCTGGGCGCGGGGGCTGGGGTTGTGCTCATCTCGACCACTCAAGACAAGCTCTACTACGCCGTGCAGCTCTGCTTTCAGCCAGGCGATAAGGTCTCCAACAACATCATGGAGTATGAGGGTCTCATCGCCGGTCTCAAGGCGGTGAAGGCCCTAGGAGTGAAGCGCCTCGTCATCAGGGGCGACTCCCAGCTCATCGTCAACTTCTCCAACAAGGTATACGAGCCGAAGTACGAGCATATGGAGGCATACCTCGCGGAGGTACGCAAAATGGAGAAGCGGTTCTTGGGTCTGGAGCTGGAGCATGTGCCCAGCGACACTAATAAGGAGGCCAATGACTTTGCCAAGAGAGCATCCAGATGCATGCGCCAAGAGCCGGGTGTCTTCTACGAGAGGCTCCTCAGGCCCTTGGCGTCAGCCCCGCGAGAAGGGCCGGCGAAGCCTCAGGAGGAACTCCCCCAGCCACCAGCCTCGGGAGCGCCCGCCTGCGGCCCGGCCTCAGGAGTCCGCTTGCTCCTGGTGCTCGAGCCTTAGGTGGGATGCTGGACCAAGGAACTCAAGTCATACCCGGTGCGAGGAGCTCTGCCAGAAAAGGAGGAGGAAGCCGAACGCGTGTCTTGACAGGCTACGGCATACTGCATCCAAGACGGCGAGCATTACAGGAAGCGACCAAATGATATTTCTTTATGATACATCTCCAGGAAGCAGGGAGGCGAGCTACTAGCTGACATCCATGCCGGGGACTGCGGACATCACTCATCATCGTGCACCTTGGTCGGCAGGGGGTTCCACAGTGGTTTTTACTGGCCCACGGCAATCAACGATGCCACTGAACTGGTAAGGTCTTGCGAGGCTTGCCAGTTCCACGCCAAGAAGATCCACCAACCGGCTCAAGGCCTCCGAACCATCCCACTCTCCTGGTCGTTCGCGGTCTTGGGGCTGGACATCCTGGGCCCTTTCCATCGAGCGCCCGAGGGCTACCGATACCTCTATGTCGACGTCGCCAAGTTTACCAAATGGCCTGAGGTGGAAGCTGTCGAGCCATCCCAACCGGCTCCGCAGTCAAGTTCATCAAGGGCCTCGTGAACCGGTTCGGGATCCCTAACCGCATCATCACCGACAATGGCTCATAGTTCACTAGTAACCTTTTCAAAACATATTGTGCTAACCTTAGAACGCAGATTTGCTACGCCTCTGTAGCACACCCCAGAAGAAATAGCCAAGCCGAGCGTGCCAATGCGGAGGTCCTGAGGGGCCTCAAGACCAGGACCTTCAAGAAGAAGCTTGAAGCTTGTGGAAGGGGTTGGGACGACGAGCTCCCGTCCATGCAATGGTCAATCCGTACCACTACCACCAAGCCAACGAGCGAGACCCCATTCTTCCTCCTCTACGGAGCTGAAGCAATCCTCCCTCATGAGGTCCAGCACTGGTCCCCGCGAGTCCTATCGTTCGACAACGCGCAACAGGGCGTCGTGCAAGCGGCGGGCACATGTGCTGGGGGAGGAGCTCCTGCGAGACGCCTCACTCCGAGTGGCAAGATACCAGCAGGCGTTGTGCCGGTACCATTGCCGCAGCATCCGCCCCAGGACACTTGAGGTAGGTGACCTCGTCTTGAGGAGAGTCCCCTCCAGGGAGGGGCTTCACAAGCTCTCACCCATGTGGGAAGGACCATTCAAGATCACCCACGTCTCCAGACCTGGCTTCGTGTGCCTGGAAACAGGGGACGGCATTCTCGTCCCGAACGCGTGGAACATTCGGCACCTCCGGAGGTTCTATCCGTGAAACAAGGCCCTTGCGCCTCAGAAGACTAGGCACCATGCCTGCGAGGAACAAGGCCCTTGCGCCTGAAAAGACTAGGCTCCGTGCCTGCGAGGAACAATGCCCTTGCGCCTGAGAAGACTAGGCTCTGTGCCTATGAGGAACAAGGCCCTTGCGCCTGAGAATACTAGGCTCCGTGCCTGCGAGGAACAGGGCCCTTGCGCCTAAGAAGACAAGGCTCTGTGCCTATGAGGAACAAGGCCCTTACGCCTGAGAAGACTAGGCTCCGTGACTACGAGAAACAAGGCCTTTGCGCCTGAGAAGGCTAGGCTCCGTGCCTGTGAGGAACAAGGCCCTGCACCTGAGAAGCTAAGGCCCAGTGCCTATGAAGCAAGGCCGACGCCTGTGAAGATCTTCGCCTATGACACTCTCACGTAATAATGAGTGGGGCTGTACACGCCCCAGAGTCTCCGGAGAGCCCCCCTCGGGCCTCGGGGGCTCCCTCCCACGTCCTAGTGGTAGCACTTAGCTCCGTGCTAGTGAGAAGACTAGATTAGGTGCCGGACGCGACCATTCATTTCCTTAATGTAATTGGCTTGCTCCTGTCTTCTCTTTTTAATGGATTTTGTATGTTCTGGCGTTCCTCTATTGCTTGGTTTTGAGTTCCCTCTGTGGTCCTTCTCTCAGTTTTTGGGCTAACTTAGGGAGAGCGGCAGTTGCATGGCGCTCTCCTCAGCGTTCTCCCCTTAGCCTTCACGAGGCGCCAAAACCAGGGCTTGTGATTGGGAAGCCCCCAATCCTTATGTCCGTGCCCCACGGGTACCGCGACAAGGGGCTGCCGACCATGCTCAACCCGCGTCAGGGGCCTTAGGCAGTAAAGGATAATAACCAGCTAACAAGTTTTTGCAGCCTCGCGAATGGTCACTAGATGAAGGAAACCCCGAGTGCGTCAAGATAGGTCTCCTCAGCCTAAGGGCGCGTAACACACAGATCACGCAATAATGGACAGAGACACTAAGCATGGTGCTAAATATCATAAAACCACAGTTCATTACATGCCCTTCCAGGGCTCCATTCTTGTTTGTTCGAATGATGCAGGAAGAATGAAAAACCAAGAACGGTTGACGACGACCCTCGAGGCGCGATCGCTCATGAGGGCTGATACGTCTCCAACGTATCTACTTTGCCAAACACTTTTGCCCTTGTTGTGGACTCTAACTTGCATGATTGGTGTTGTTTTGTGCAAAAATAAAAAGTTCTCGGAATCGCCTGAAAATCAACGGAGAATTATTTCAGAAAATATAAAAAATACCTGCAAAAAGATCTGCACCGGGTGGACCACACCCAGTCCTCGAGGGTGGGGGGCGCGCCCCCCTTCCCAGGGCGCACCCCCCTGCCTCGAGGGCCCCCTGAGGCTCCATCGACGTATCCCTGGGTCCTATATATTCCGTTTGTGGAGAAAAAATCAAGGAGAAAGAATTATCGCGTTTCACGAGACGGAGCAGCCGCCAAGCCCTAATCTCTCTCGGGAGGGCTGATCTGGAGTCCGTTCGGGGCTCCGAAGAGTGGAGATCATCGCCATCGTCATCGTCAACCTTCCTCCATCACCAATTCCATGATGCTCACCGCCGTGTGTGAGTAATTCCATTGTAGGCTTGCTAGACGGTGATGGGTTGGATGGGATCTATCATGTAATCAAGTTAGTTTTGTTAGGGTTTGATCCCTAGTATCCACTATGTTCTGAGATTGATGTTGCTATGACTTTGCTATGCTTAATGCTTGTCACTAGGGCCCAAGTGCCATGATTTCAGATCTGAACCTATTATGTTTTCATGAATATGTGTGTGTTCCTGATCCTATCTTGCAAGTCTATAGTCACCTACTATGTGTTATGATTGGGCAACCCCGAAGTGAAAATAATCGGGACCACTCCCGGTGATGACCATAGTTTGAGGAGTTCATGTATTCACTATGTGTTAATGCTTTGGTTCGGTACTCTATTAAAAGGAGGCCTTAATATCCCTTAGTTTCCAATAGGACCCCGCTGCCACGGTAGGGTAGGACAAAAGATGGCATGCAAGTTCCTTTCCATAAGCACGTATGACTATATTCAGAATACATGCCTACATTGCATTGATGAACTGGAGCTAGTTCTGTGTCACACTAGGTTATAACTTCTACATGATGAATTGCATCCGACGTAATTTCCCATCACCGATCCAATGCCTACGAGCTTTACCTATATTGCTTGCCGCTTATTTACTTTTCCGTTGCTACTATTACAAAAACTACAAAAACACCATCTTTACTTTTATCGCTGCTACCGCCACTATCATACTACTTTGCTACTAAACTACCTTGTTGCAGATACTAAGTTTCCAGGTGTGTTTGAATTGACAACTCAACTGCTAATACTTAAGAGTATTCTTTGCCTCCCCTTGTGTCGAATCAACGAATTTGGGTTTAATACTTTACCCTAGAAAACTGTTGCGATCCCCTACACTTGTGGGTTATCAAGACTATTTTCTGGCGCCGTTGCGGGGCAGCATAGCTCTATTCTTTAAGTCACATGGGATTTATATCTGCCTATCACTATGAAGAATTTGAAGGACTCAAAAACCAAGATCTTACCCTCAACTACGAGGGGAGGTAAGGAACTGCCATCTAGCTCTGCACTTGATTCTCCTTCTGTTATGAGTAAACTTGCGACACCTACTCCTGCTATTGAATCTGATATGTCGTATGCTCTTGATGATGCTACTTCTGCTATGTATGATGAAACTATCTCTATGCCTGATACTGTGCCACAAGGTGAATTTCTAGATGAACAAATTGCTAAGGTTAGGGAGAGTGCAAATGTTGATGATATTTATGAAAGTGATGATGAAACTACTCCTAATAGATATGAATTGCCGGTTGTGCCTGAGGGTTATGTTATGGATGAAGAAACTGCTAGAGACTTTCTTGCTTGCAATGATAGATATGATCTTAAGAAGTTATTAGCTAAGTTGAAAGAAAAGTCCTTGAATGCTAGAATGAAACATGACCCTGCTTTTGCTACTTCACCTATATGTGTCACTGATAAGGATTATGAATTCTCTGTTCATCCTGAGTTAATTACTTTGGTTGAATCTGATCCTTTCCATGGCTATGAGTCTGAAACTGTTGTGGCACATCTTACTAAGTTGAATGATATAGCCACCATGTTCACCAATGATGAAAAAATTCGCTACTACTATATCCTTAAGTTGTTTCCGTTATCGTTAAAGGGTGATGCTAGGACTTGGTTTAATTCTCTTGATCCTGGTTGTGTGCGTAGTCCCTAGGATATGATGTATTACTTTTCTGCTAAATATTTTCCCGCTCATAAGAAACAAGCTGCCTTATGGGAAATATATAACTTTGCTCAAACTGAAGAAGAGAGTCTCCCACAAGCTTGGGGGAGGCTTCTCCAGTTACTTAATGCTTTGCCTGATCATCCTCTTGAGATGCATGATATACTTGATGTATTTTATAATGGACTAACCGATGCTTCCAGAGACCACCTGGATAGTTGTGTTGGTTGTGTTTTCAGGGAAAGAACAGTGGAACAAGCTGAATTACAATTGAATAATATGCTAGCCAATGAAAATATTTGGACACTTCCTGAACCAGCCCCTAAGCCAACTCCGAAGAAAAGAGGTGTTTTATTTCTCAGTCCTGAAGACATGGAGGAGGCAAAGAAATCTATGAAAGAAAAAGGTATCAAAGCTGAAGATGTTAAGAATTTACAGCCTATTGAAGAAATACATGGTCTTGATAACCCGACACAAGTAGTAAAGGTAAATTCTCTTTATAGATTTGATTAAAGTGATATTCCTTGTTATAAGTCTGCTAGCCAATGCTTAGATGAGTTTGACAATTTTATTATGAAACAAGAAAACTTCAATGCTTATTTTGGTAGCCGATTACAACACAATGCTCATATGATTGAACGCTTGAGTGATTATCTATCTAATGCTAAAGATGAACTGAAACTTATTAGTATACATGCTTCCATGGTCACCACTCAAGTAGAACAAGTACTTAGCGCTCAGAATGATCTGCTCAATGAATTGAATAGTAAGAATAATGACTATGATGTTAGAGTTGCAACTAGAGGTGGTAAAATGACTCAGGAACCTCTGTATCCTGAAGGCCACCCTAAGAGAATTGAGCAAGATTCACAGAGAGCTAATTTAGATGCACCTAGTTCTTCTAAGAAGAAGAAAAAGAAAAATGATAGAACTTTGCATGCTTCTAGTGAACCTGTAGCTCACCCACCTGAGAATCCCAATGATATATCTGTTTCTGATGCTGAGACACTATCTGGTAATGAACATGAACCTAGTGATAATATTAATAATGATGTTCATGATGATGCTCAACCTAGCTATGATAATGTAATGCCCAGGATGGGACTATATCTCCTACGTGTCGAGGCACGACTTAGAGACATAACCCCATGCTGGAATGATCGCAAGTCTGGTATCTTTGCACAACTCATGTAAAAGATGGGGATGGAAAATATAAAATAGTTGGCTTACACTCGCCACATCACGCAAATACAATACATGTCTCAAACATCATACAATAAAACATCACAGCCCTCTAAGGGTAAAATCCAAATGACAAGATACCAAACATAAATTAAATCCACAGGTCGGATCGAATCCTAGTAGAAGTCTCCACTACTGATCATCAGGAGAACGAACATAGTATCGACTACGCTCCTCGTCGTACTCCCAGTCTAGCTCGGTGCCATCACCTGGATAGCTCACCATCGGACCTGCATCTGGTGTGGTGAAGTAACTGTGAGCCACAGAGGACTCAGCAATCCCGTTCCCGGGTAACAAAACTATTTAAGCCATGGGAGAGGATAAGGCTGAAGAAAAGAATAAGTGTCTATAGCAGCAACTAGCACTAGCTTACGTGAAAAAGAGTGCGAGAAGAGAAGGTCCCGGTCGAGAGATGATCACGAAGTGATCCTAGCTAAAGCTCAACAAACATAACCCCACCGTGTTCAACTCCCGAATCCCTATTCGGAAATTGACAGTCACGGTACACACGCTGGTAGTGTATTAGAACATTGTGCCAAGTTATCCACAACTGGATATTAACAAGCTCCCATCTGCCACATAACCACGGGCACGGCTTTCGAAAGTTCATAACCCTACAGGGGTGTTTCAACTTGGCACATGACAAGCCCACGATCCGCGGAGTCGCAACTCCAAAGTGGGAAGACCCGAGTATTCTCGGAATCCCGTGCTCAAGATACTCCGAACTAAGGTAAGGCTAATCCAGCAAATCCTCCCGGCGTGTCGACACCCTGATGGTAGCCGCGCGTATCTAGTCTCAGGACACGACCGGATGGGCGATTCTACAGGTTTATATCAATCCTCGAGTTCCCTCGTGGTGACCCCGCAGAACCCCCGGTTTGGACCAACACTCATGAGGAGCACTGGCCCGGGGTTGTTGATTAAGAACTCGGGTTTGCAAGACCCTATGCAAGTTTTATTAGTTATTAGGCAAATAGTACCAATGTTGGGACTTGCTGGAAAAGACTTAGCACTTAGCGGTTTATCAAGGGGGTCCCATACACCCCAACCGTGTGAGGAACGCATAATCAAGGAACATAACACCGGTTTAAACGGTTCCTAACGGCATGAGTGGAACAAATCACCAAGCAAAAGTCTTAGCCTTCCACCCTTGACAATATATAGATGATTTCATTTTAAGCATTTATATAGTGTGATATAACCCAACAAAACTTCAACATGAAGCAAGCATCTTCGATCTTCACCTGCAACTAGCAATGCTATAAGAGGGGCTGAGCGAAGCGTACTTAGACATTCAACGGTTTGCATAGGTAAGGTGGTTAGACATGGACATGGTTACAAGTAGGAGGCTGACATGAAAGACATGGGCATCGAGGCAAATACTATAGAGCGGAACTACTAGCAATAGGCAAAGATAGTAATGTTATCGGGGTTCGGTCATCTTGCTTGAAGAGTAGTCGTTCGGATCGTAAGAAGGGTCCTCGTGCTCAACCTCGTTGGTAACCTCGTGCTCGTACTCGTACTCGGTCTCAGCTTCCGGCTCTAAACAATACAATCACACAAGGCACAAATCAACAAGAAGCAATGCGCACACCAAAATGATGGATGCATGATGGATGCACTACAAGAGCACACGGAGCACGGAAAATAGCACTCAAGCAAAAAGCTTCAAAACATGATAACAATAGGAGATTATGAATCTACACGGAAAATCAATCAAGTTTCATATAAGACTTGCTGCAATCGGAGCTACGGGCTAAAAGTTATGCCCAAAACAAGAAACATGCGAAAGCTGAAAATTACATCAACATAGCAACTTCGGAGCACTAGGTAATTAAGCTACAGCACTCAAACACCATGGCAAAGAGTATGAACATAAACTATACATATCCTACAGAAAATAAGTCCAAAGGTGCACCCCCAAAGGAGCCACGGATCAATAGCAACAAGCTTGGACATATTGAACTTGACAACAAAATTCTGACAGCAGAATTTTATTGAAACTTTGGAGCAAAAGTTAAACATGCAACAGCCCCTTAAATAAGCATGTGAGAACATGAATGGATAGCCAACAATATATACTACAAGGAACCATCAAGATCCACCCCAAAACTATCATGGTTTGTCCTAGAGCAGCACGCAAACATGGCATCGGAACATTACAGATTCCAGACTTGGTGAAAATCCACTAAGTCTTAAAACAGCAGTTTCATCATGGCATCTAAAAGAGCAAGTTTAAGTCACCTCGAAACTAAACATGGCAAGTGGTAAGCACCACATCAAAGTACACATGATGGTGATTCCGAAACACACAAGCATGCATCATGGAGATAAACACAACGATAGCAACGAGCTCAACAAGATGGCATTTCATAACAAGTGAAACAACATCACAGCCACATAGCACTTTGCAACGAAGATATACATGGCAAGAATAAATCTATCATGCAACCTAACACAAACAACATGTAGAGCATGGCAAGACGAACACGTGGACATGCCATTTGCATCATTCGGACAAACGAGCTAAAAGATATCACTATGCAAAGATGGCATAAAAACAACACATAGCAGCAGTTTATACCGGGATGCACTCTTGCAACAGAAAAATAAGCATCTAGATGACCACAAACATGCATGGCACAATGGAATGAAACGTAGTGCTAGTCACCACGAACGTCTGGACACCTCATTTGCGCAAAACGGAGCAACACACAAGAAGTTATCAGCAGTTGAAAAGTGCATCAGGAACTAAACAGATAGGGACTTAGGGGATTTGAAATAACCTAGATCTCAGATCTGGAAAAAAACATGGGCTACGGGGCGGATCCGGCCCGATCTGGCTCGGAGAGGCGAACTGGCGGCTGGGCTTCGGCCCGGCGGACTGAAGAGGCTCGGGCGGCCTCGGCCCACCTAGCGGCGGCCCACGGGAGCCCGGTGCGGCAGATCTGGCAAGGAGGCGGCTGGGGCGGCCCAGCTGGCGGCCCGACGCGGCCCGCTCGGGCAGGCGAGCGGCTCGGCCCAGGGAGGGAGCTGGTGGCCTGGCCGATGCGGTGGAGGGGCCGGCCCAGGCGGAGGGCGCGGGCTGAGCGGATCGGTGGGGGCTCGGCCCAACCGAGCGAGGCGGCCTGGACGGGCCTGGCGCCCGGCGCGGGGACGGTGGAGGCCCGGGCGGGAGACGCGGAGGGAGGCCCGGGTCTGTGGCGGCTGGGCCTTTGGGCGACCCTGCGCTGGCGACGGCTGGATCAGGGCCTCGGCCTCAGCGAGCGAGGGCTGGGCGATGCGTTGACCCTGGCGGCGGGATCCGATTGGCATTGATTCCCCAATCGATCCAGAACGGCGGCGGTCGATGGCTCCTTCGAAGGAAAACGGCGGCGTTGTTCGAGGAGACAGCCAAGTGGCGGCTGGGAACTGGTGTGGCACGAAAATTGAGGAGAGGAGGGGCTATAGGTAGGTGGAGGGGGGTTAGGCTGCCAAAAATGGCATGGGGATGTTTATATAGGGTAGGTGCTAGGGTTTGAGGGATTTGTGGTGTTTTAGAGCCCTCCAATCCGATCCGATGGATCCGATCGCGAGGGGAGTTAGGATGGGCCAAGAGGAGGGAAGTGGGCTGTTGGAGGGGTGTCTTGGGCCACAAAGTGGAGGCACTTTGAGCCCACACGAATAACTGTTGGGGAAGCAAACGGACTCGAAACGCGACGAGATTTGACAGGCAGGTTACACACACCAAAACAACAACACACTACAAGTCTCGCGCCAAACCGGTAGCGTTACACGGCCAAACACCAAAGTAGGCCTACGGGATGCCACGGACACGTGAGGGAGCTCCGGAACGCGAAACGGACAACGGGAAGGAATGCGTGGAACCGGATGCAACCGACAACACAAATGCAATGCGATGCACATGACTACATGATATGAATGAATGCCACATACGCACACAACAAAACGACGAAAACCCGAAAGACAAAGAACCCGAAATGGAATAGATGAAGCCGGAGATATATTATATGCCCAAAAGAGAAAGTATTACATCCGGGGCATTACAAACTCTCCTCTACTACAAAAAGATCTCGTCCCGAGATCTAGGACTGGAAAAAGGAAGGGTACTCCGAACGAAGATGATCTTCTCGTTCCCACGTAGCTTCTTGGTCGGTGTGATGTGACCACTTGACTTTCAAGAATTTGATGGACTTGTTGCGGGTCTTGCCTTCGGTTTCTTCGAGAATAGCAACGGGATGCTCTCGGTAAGACAGGTCTTGTTGAAGATCAATCTCTTCAAACGGAATCATGCGTTCAGGTGCCTTGAAGCATTTGTGGAGTTGAGACACATGGAACACATCATGAACATTGGCAAAGTTGGGAGGGAGCTCAAGTTGATAGGCTAGATCGCCTCTTTTGCCAAGAATCTTGAAAGGCCCGACGTATCTAGGAGCAAGCTTTCCTTTGATACTGAATCTTTGGGTGCCTTTCATCGGAGAAACATGGAGATAGACATGATCACCAATGTTGAATGCCAAATCACGATGCTTGCCGTCATAGTAGCTCTTCTGACGCGACTGAGCGGCCTTGAGATTCTCACGTATGACTTTGCACATTTCATCGGCTTCAGAGATCAAGTCATTGCCAAGAAGTTGACGTTCGCCTGTTTCAGACCAGTTGAGAGGCGTACGGCACTTTCTGCCATAGAGGATTTCAAATGGAGCGTTGCCTGCACTTGCTTGATAGCTGTTGTTGTAAGAGAACTCGGCAAATGGAAGGCAGTCTTCCCATTTCATGCCAAAAGATATGACACAGGCTCTGAGCATGTCTTCTAGAATCTGATTCACTCGCTCGACTTGACCACTAGTCTGAGGGTGAAAAGCAGTGCTGAACCTGATCTTAGTGCCCATGGCGGACTGAAAGGAGTCCCAGAACTTGGATGTGAACAAGCTTCCACGGTCTGAGGATATAACTTGAGGAATGCCATGTAAGGACACAATTCTGGAAGTGTACAACTCTGCCAATTGAGCTGCATTGATGGATTCTTTGACTGGAAGGAAGTGAGCGACTTTGGTAAGCTTGTCAATCACCACGAAGATAGAATCATTCCCTCTCTTGGATTTAGGAAAACCAGTGAAGAAGTCCATTTCAATGTGGTCGAACTTCCACTCGGGAATAGGAAGAGGTTGGAGAAGACCGGCTGGACGTTGATGTTCTGCTTTCACTCTTCTGCAGACATCACATTCATTCACGAATTGGGCAATTTCCCTTTTCATGCGTGTCCACCAGTAAGATTGCTTGAGATCTTGATACATCTTGGAGCTGCCAGGATGAATGGAAAGGAGAGAATCATGTGCTTCTTCCATTATGAGCTTCCTGAGATCACCTTTGGGAACAACGAGTCTGTCCTCGAAGAACAAGGTATCTCTCTCATCAACACGAAAGCACTTGTATTTAGGAGTGCCCTTTGCAATACCATGTTTCACCTTCTGCACCATGGCGTCACTGAGTTAGGCCTCACGGACCTGATCTTCCAAGGTAGGAGCAATTTGAAGATTTGCAAGAAATCCCTGCGGAACAACTTGGAGGTTGAGTTTCCTGAATGCTTCACAAAGCTCAGGCTGGAACGGCTTGATAAGAAGGCTGTTGCAATATGCCTTTCTGCTCAAAGCATCTGCAATCACATTCGCCTTGCCAGGAGTGTATTCAATGCTGGGATCATACTCTTGGATCATTTCAACCCAACGAGTCTGTCGGAGGTTCAGATTCGGCTGTGTAAAAATGTACTTCAAGCTCTTGTGATCGGTGAAGATGTGGACTTTTCTGCCCAACAACAGATGTCTCCACGTAATAAAAGCATGTACCACAGCTGCTAGCTCGAGATCATGTGTGGGATAGTTCTTCTCACTTGGCTTGAGCTGACGAGAAGTGTATGCCACAATTCTCTTATCTTGCATAAGCACACCACCAAGTCCTTGAAGAGAAGCATCACAGAATACTTCATAGGGCTTGGACTCATCTGGAGGAGTAAGAACTGGAGCAGAGATGAGCTTTTCTTTGAGAGTCCTGAATGCCACTTCACAATCTGGAGACCAAAAGTATTTGACATTCTTCTGAAGCAAGTTGGAAAGAGGCTTGGCAATCTTGGAGAAGTTCTCAACGAACCTTCTGCAATAGCTGGCAAGACCCAGAAAACATCGGAGTTGCTTGACATTCTGAGGAGCTTCCCAGTTGACAATTGCTTCAACTTTCTCGGGATTTACCGCAATGCCGTCAGCTGAGATGATATGGCCCAGGTACAAAACCTTATCGAGCCAAAATTCGCACTTGGAGAACTTGGCATAGAACTTATGCTCACGGAGTCGATCAAGAACCAGACGTAAGTGCTTTTCGTGATCTTCTTCATTCTTGGAAAACACCAGAATATCATCCAGATACACAAGCACAAACTCGCCAGTATAGGGGTTGAAGATGTAGTGCATCATCCTCGAGAAGGTAGGAGGAGCATTGGCGAGACCAAAGGACATGACTGTCTACTCGTATGAGCCGTAGCTCATTCTGAAGGCCGTCTTGGGAATGTCTTTCTCGCGAATGCGAATTTGGTGATAGCCCATTCGGAGGTCGAGCTTAGAGAACACTTTAGCTCCTTTGAGCTGCTCGAAGAGTTCATTGATGTTGGGGAGCGGATACTTGTTCTTTATTGTCTTCTTGTTCAATGGCCGGTAATCAACACAGAGACGCTCCGTGCCATCTTTCTTCTTGACAAATAAGACACCACAGCCCCAAGGAGACGTACTAGGCCTGATGAGACCCATACGCTCCTGTTCATCAAGCTGCTTCTTCAATTCCTTCAATTCATCGGGAGAGAGCTTATACGGACGCCGACATGCTGGCTTAGTACCCGGCTCGAGTTCAATGACAAATTCCACCTGACGGTGTGGAGGCATGCCTGGAAGTTCTTCAGGAAAGACGTCTTGATATTCGTTCACCACCGGAATTTGAGATATGGCATTAATTTCGCCCTTATCATTGAGAGAGAAAATCCTGATAGTGTTATCTCTGGAGGCGAAGATAATCACATCTTCGTTAGGATGAGTCATCTTGACTTCTTTCTGTGCACAATCAATGTGAGCATCATGCTGAGAAAGCCAATCCATCCCGAGGATGAGGTCAATGTCAGAATTGCCAAGAACCACCGGATTAGCCAGAAAGCGATAATCACCCATGCGAATAGAAACATTCGGAGCATATATACTGGAATGCATCTGCTTTCCCGGAGAAGAAATTGCCAACTGCCTTGGTAAAGCTGCTGTGGTCACACTATGCTTGGATGCAAATGGGTATGACATGAAAGAATGTGAAGCACCTGAATCAAATAACACTTTAGCTGGAAAAGAGTTAACTGGAAGGTTACCCAAAATCACATCAGAAGAATTCTCCGCTTGCGCTGCACTCATCAAATTTACCCTTGCTGCCTTTGGATCATGCTTGACCATAGCGGTACCGACAGGAGGAGGAGGCGGAAGGCGCCTTGGGTTGTTGCACTTGTTGGAATAATGGCCCTTCTGGCCACACTTGTAGCAAGTCACCTCAGAAAGTGGACTGGCAGGAGAAACACTTGGTCTTGGAGCTTGGAACTGTTGCTTGGACTGCTTGTTGGAGTTGGGTGCGTGGGAGAAACCACGACCACTAGAGTTCTTGTTGTTGGAGTTGTTGGAGTTGTTGTAAGGAGCTCGAATCACTGGAGGAGGAGGAAGCCAAAATTTCTGTTGCTTAGAGACCATCTGAGACGATGAGGAAGAGTGAACGGCATCTCGAATCCTCTTTTTAGAAGCCTCCATCTTAAGCTGAGCTGCCTCTTGTTTCAAAGCCATATTATAGAATTTGTCGAATTCATCGGGCTCGAACAAGGTGAGAGCAAGTTGAAGTTCATCTTTGAGACCTCCACGGAACTGGTAGATTTTGCTCTTAGCACCAGGAATGTCTTGCTTAGCATAGCGGGCGAGGTTTTGGAACTTGACATTATACTGGTAGACTGTCATAGAGCCCTGCTTCAGGTTGCGGAATTGCTCACGCATACCCTCGATGACACTTGTAGGAATGTGGTGAGAGGGAAAGTCCTTGCAGAAATCCTCCCAAGAGATCACACCACCTGGCCTGGAGTCTTTTTACTGCTGCCACCAGTCAGCTGCTTGGTCTTTGAGTTGGAAGGCTGCAAACTTCACATAATCCTCTTCCTTCACGTTACTGCACTCAAAATGCTTCTTTATATCGGTTAACCAATCTTTAGCATCAAGAGGGTCGACACAGTAACTGAAAGCTTTTGGATTATTGGCCAAGAACTGGTTGAGAGTAGCATGGTGCTGTTGGTTGAAGAAATTGCCTTGATTCCCTGGAACACCCTGATTAGCTTGATTAGCTTGCACCTGCTGCATCATCTGCATCAACATCTCGGTGTTCTGAGTTGTAGTCTGCATAATCGCTCTCCAAGCCACAGACGGAGGAGGAGGGGAAGGAGGACGATCTGGGACCTCTTCACCCTCTGGGTTAGCGTTGGGAACCCTTTTCGGAGCCATCCTGAAAGATGTGACCACGAATCAGCAATTGATTGACAGAAGGTATAAGCTGAATCAATGGCATGAATTGCAACAAGTCTTCACAATAATCATTCGAACAATAGGAACGAATGAAATCATTCGAACAAGAGGAACGAATGAAATTCTCGGTTAAATGATAACATCAATCTTCACGAGAAGCCACGTAGGGGACAAAAGGTAAAAATAAGAAAAACAACAAGGTACAGACGGGAACAAACAAAAGATAGGAGCTTCGTTCTAACATCTTTGTGCTGAAAGCATATGAACGCGTTACGAAAGGGTTTTGCAATCCCCGGGTCAGCATAGCCAAGGACCCTTTAAGATGCAACTCCCGATCGGAACATCGGTCATAATACCACTTCACTCAATGTAGAACCCCGAACTCGCTAACCTGCATTCGTTGGAAGAATGCCTACGATCTACTGGATAAACCCACCTATGAATTTCCGAAAGTTTCCAGTTATGCAATCAGGTGTTGGGGATACAGGGGAAGCACCGCGCAATCAACTCTAAACCTACATCCAGCTGTATCCATCCTTCAACACATAACCAGTCTTTCTCGGAAACTGTCTACCTCGGACCTTCGAAAAGCATCCACTATAACAAGCTATGGCAATACTCCCGAACTACCTCCCCAGTACTGGGTGATGTCGGGGTTATCTTGCCACTAACCGTATAGGAGAGATTTTCGATGTCGGCCGTCTTAAGTATTTAGTACTGCCGCGATATGCTTGTGACGACAATACCCCGAAGCTCAACTCCCCGGGACACTGCCACAACCCCTAATGTCAGGAGGCATCGAGAACAATATTCTCGTCACAAGAGCATCGAAACAATCCCAGAATACTCGCGAGATTCCTAAAAAAAAATTGTGCAATTTTTGAAGATAGAAGAGACAAGACTAGTCGTCAGGAGTCCTCACTAGAGAGAAAGGGGATGAGAAGCAAAGAAATCATACTCTCCGATATAATATATAGGACTCAAAATATTTTCAGTGTGTGCCTAGACTCAACCGTCAACGATTCGATCAATCAGTGGGGGCTCCTAGGTCGGAGAAGGCTCTGAATACCAACTTTTAATGCCCAGGATGGGACTATATCTCCTACGTGTCGAGGCACGACTTAGAGACATAACCCCATGCTGGAATGATCGCAAGTCTGGTATCTTTGCACAACTCATGTAAAAGATGGGGATGGAAAACATAAAATAGTTGGCTTACACTCGCCACGTCACGCAAATACAATACATGTCTCAAACATCATACAATAAGACATCACAGCCCTCTAAGGGTAAAATCCAAATGACAAGATACCAAACATAAATTAAATCCACAGGTCGGATCGAATCCTAGTAGAAGTCTCCACTACTGATCATCAGGATAACGAACATAGTATCGACTACGCTCCTCGTCGTACTCCCAGTCTAGCTCGGTGCCATCACCTGGATAGCTCACCATCGGACCTGCATCTGGTGTGGTGAAGTAACTGTGAGCCACAGAGGACTCAGCAATCCCGTTCCCGGGTAACAAGACTATTTAAGCCATGGGAGAGGATAAGGCTGAAGAAAAGAATAAGTGTCTGTAGCAGCAACTAGCACTAGCTTACGTGAAAAAGAGTGCGAGAAGAGAAGGCCTCGGTCGAGAGATGATCACGAAGTGATCCTAGCTAAAGCTCAACAAACATAACCCCACTGTGTTCAACTCCCGAATCCCTATTCGGAAATTGACAGTCACGGTACACACGCTGGTAGTGTATTAGAACATTGTGCCAAGTTATCTACAACCGGATATTAACAAGCTCCCATCTGCCACATAACCGCGGGCACGGCTTTCGAAAGTTCATAACCGTGCAGGGGTGTTCCAACTTGGCCCATGACAAACCCACGATCCGCGGAGTCGCAACTCCAAAGTGGGAAGACCCGAGTATTCTCGGAATCCCGTGCTCAAGATACTCTGAACTAAGGTAAGGCTAATCCAGCAAATCCTCCCGGCGTGTCGACACCCTGATGGTAGCCGCGCGTATCTAGTCTCAGGACACGAACGGATGGGCGATTCTACAGGTTTATATCAATCCTCGAGTTCCCTCGTGGTGATCCCGCAGAACCCCCGGTTTGGACCAACACTCATGAGGAGCACTGGCCCGGGGTTGTTGATTAAGAACTCGGGTTTGCAAGACCCTATGCAAGTTTTATTAGTTATTAGGCGAATAGTACCAATGTTGGGACTTGCTGGAAAAGACTTAGCATTTAGCAGTTTATCAAGGGGATCCCATACACCCCAACCGTGTGAGGAACGCATAATCAAGGAACATAACACCGGTTTAAACGGTTCCTAATGGCATGAGTGGAACAAATCACCAAGCAAAAGGCTTAACCTTCCACCCTTGCCAATATATAGATGATTTCATTTTAAGCTTTTATATAGTGTGATATAACCCAACAAAACTTCAACATGAAGCAAGCATCTTCGATCTTCACCTGCAACTAGCAATGCTATAAGAGGGGCTGAGCGAAGCGTACTTAGCCATTCAACGGTTTGCATAGGTAGGGTGGTTAGACATGGACATGGTTACAAGTAGGAGGCTGACATGAAATACATGGGCATCGAGGCAAAGACTATAGAGCGGAAATACTAGCAA
The DNA here is from genome assembly GCA_902687465.1 of Secale cereale. Classification (NCBI taxonomy): domain Eukaryota; kingdom Viridiplantae; phylum Streptophyta; class Magnoliopsida; order Poales; family Poaceae; genus Secale; species Secale cereale. The sequence continues at coordinate 589,761,120 of LR738711.1, read as the reverse complement.
TAGGCAAAGATAGTAATGTTATCGGGGTTCGGTCATCTTGCCTGAAGAGTAGTCGTTCGGATCGTAAGAAGGGTCCTCGTGCTCAACCTCGTTGGTAACCTCGTGCTCGTACTCGTACTCAGTCTCAGCTTCCGGCTCTAAACAATACAATCACACAAGGCAAAAATCAACAAGATGCAATGCGCACACCAAAATGATGGATGCATGATGGATGCACTACGAGAGCACCCGGAGCACGGAAAATAGCACTCAAGCAAAAAGCTTCAAAACATCATAACAAGAGGAGATTATGATTCTACACGGAAAATCAATCAAGTTTCATATAAGACTTGCTGCAATCGGAGCTACGGGCTAAAAGTTATGCCCAAAACAAGAAACATGTGAAAGCTGAAAATTACACCAACATAGCAACTTCGGAGCACTAGATAATTAAGCTAAAGCACTCAAAAACCATGGGAAAGATAATGAACATAAACAAGACATATCCTACAGAAAATAAGTCCAAAGGTGCACCCCCAAAGGAGCCACGGATCAATAGCAACAAGCTTGGACATATTGAACTTGACAACAAAATTCTGACAGCAGAATTTTATTGAAACTTTGGAGCAAAAGTTAAACATGCAACAACCACTTAAATAAGCATGTGAGAACATGAATGGATAGCCAACAATATATACTACAAGGAACCATCAAGATCCACCGCAAAACTATCATGGTTTGTCCTAGAGCAGGACGCAAACTTGGCATCGGAACATTACAGATTCCAGACTTAGTGAAAATCCACTAAGTCTTAAAACAGCAGTTTCATCATGGCATCTAAAAGAGCAAGTTTAAGTCACCCCAAAACTAAACATGGCAAGTGGTAAGCACCACATCAAAGTACACATGATGGTGATTCCGAAACACACAAGCATGCATCATGGAGATAAACACAACGATAGCAACGAGCTCAACAAGATGGCATTTCATAACAAGTGAAACAACATCACAGCCACATAGCACTTTGCAACGAAGATATACATGGCAAGAATAAATCTATCATGCAACCTAACACAAACAACATGTAGAGCATGGCAAGACGAACACGTGGACATGTCATTTGCATCATTCAGACAAACAAGCTAAAAGATATCACTATGCAAAGATGGCATCAAAACAACACATAGCAGCAGTTTATACCGGGATGCACTCTTGCAACAGAAAAATAGGCATCTAGATGACCACAAACATGCATGGCACAATGGAATGAAACGTAGTGCTAGACACCACGAACGTCTGGACACCTCATTTGCGCAAAACGGAGCAACACACAAGAAGTTATCAGCAGTTGAAAAGTGCATCAGGAACTAAACAGACAGGGACTTAGGGGATTTGAAATAACCTAGATCTCAGATCTGGAAAAAAACACGGGCTACGGGGCGGATCCGGCCCGATCTGGCTCGGAGAGGCGAACTGGCGGCTGGGCTTCGGCCCGGCGGACTGAAGAGGCTCGGGCGGCCTCGGCCCACCTAGCGGCGGCCCGCGGGAGCCCGGTGCGGCAGATCTGGCAAGGAGGCGGCTGGGGCGGCCTAGCTGGCGGGGCGACGTGGCCCGCTCGGGCAGGCGAGCGGCTCGGCCCAGGGAGGGAGCTGGTGGCCTGGCCGATGCGGTGGAGGGGCCGGCCCAGGCGGAGGGTGCCGGCTGAGCGGATCGGTGGGGGCTCGGCCCAACCGAGCGAGGCGGCCTGGACGGGCCTGGCGCCCGGCGCGTGGACGGTGGAGGCCCGAGTCTGTGGCGGCTGGGCCTTCGGGCGACCCTGCGCTGGCGACGGCTGGATCGGGGCCTCGGCCTCAGCGAGCGAGGGCTGGGCGATGCGTTGACCCTGGCAGCGGGATCCGATCGGGATTGATTCCCCGATCGATCCAGAACGGCGGCGGTCGATGGCTCCTTCGAAGGAAAATGGCGGCATTGTTCGAGGAGACAGCCAAGTGGCGGCTGGGAACTGCTGTGGCACAAAAATTGAGGAGAGGAGGGGCTAGAGGTAGGTGGAGGGGGGTTAGGCTGCCAAAAATGGCATGGGGGATGTTTATATAGGGTAGGTGCTAGGGTTTGAGGGATTTGGGGTGTTTTAGAGCCCTCCGATCCGATCCGATGGATCCGATCGCGGGGGGAGTTAGGATGGGCCAAGAGGAGGGAAGTGGGCTGTCGGAGGGGTGTCTTGGGCCACAAAGTGGAGGCACTTTGAGCCCACACGAATAACTGTTGGGGAAGCAAACGGACTCGAAACGCGACGAGATTTGACAGGCAGGTTACACACACCAAAACAACAACACACGACAAGTCTCGCGCCAAACCGGTAGCGTTACACGGCCAAACACCAAAGTAGGCCTACGGGACGCCACGGACACGTGAGGGAGCTCCGGAACGCGAAACGGACAACGGGAAGGAACGCGTGGAACCGGATGCAACCGACAACACAAATGCAATGCGATGCACATGACTACATGATATGAATGAATGCCACACACGCACACAACAAAACGACGAAAAGCCGAAAGACAAAGAACCCGAAATGGAATAGATGAAGCCGGAGATATATTATATGCCCAAAAGGGAAAGTATTACATCCGGGGCATTACAGATAATGATGTAGAGATTGAACCTGTTGTTGATCTTGATAACCCACAATCAAAGAATCAACGTTATGATAAGAGAGACTTTGTTCCTAGGAAGCACGGTAGGGAAAGGGAAGCATGGGTTCAGAAACCCATGCTTTTTCCTCCGAAACCATCCAAGAAAAAGGATGATGAAGATTTTGAGTGGTTCGCTGAAATGATTAGACCTATCTTTTTGCGTATGCGTTTGACTGATGTGCTTAAAACAAATCCTTATGCCAAGTATATGAAAGATATTATAACCAACAAAAGAAAGATACCTGATGTAGAAATCTCCACCATGCTCGCCAATTACACTTTTGAGGGTGGAATGCCTAAGAAATTAGTAGATCTAGGAGTACCTACTATACCTTGCTCCATTAAGAGAAACTATGTTAAAACTTCTTTGTGTGATCTTGGAGCAGGTGCTAGTGTTATGCCTCTCTCTTTATATCGTAGACTTGACTTGAGTAAGTTGATACCTACTGAAATATCTTTGCAAATGGCTGATAAATCAACTGCTATACCTGTCGGTATTTTTTAAGAATGTGCCTGTTGTAGTTGCAAATGTTATTATTCTAACGGACTTTGTTATACTTGATATTCCTGAGGATGATAGTATGTCTATTATTCTTGGAAGACCTTTTTTGAATACTGCAGGGGCTGTTATTGATTGCAACAAAGGCAATGTCACTTTTCATGTCAACGGTAATGAGCATACGGTACACTTTCCGAGGAAACAACCTCAGGTTCATAGTATCAACTATGTTGGAAAAACTTCAACTATCACTATTGGAGGTTTTGAGTTTCCTATTCCTACTGTTAAGAAGGCATATGACATACTTAATATTGGGGACATACATATCCCCATTGAGGAAACATAGTGTTATTCGAAAATTCTCCGATTTCATGTTACTCGGAAAGAGTTTATTAACAAGACCTGATCAACCTTGTTAATGGATTCCTGTTGCTGAACATGGGATAGGTGAATCTAGATAGCACAACCTTCTGTACCTTCCTTTTACTTTCTGTTAATTAGGTTAAATAAAAGAAAAATAGCATTATCTGTCTGTTTCCAGACTTATCCATGCAATAAAAAATATCCCGAAAATAAAAGTTCTCCAAATGCAATTAAAATGAAATATGATTTTTTTCTAGAATATTTAAGAAAATATGACACTGAACACACAGCGAGGTGAGCCAGCACGTGGCCTCGAGGGCACAGGGCGCGCCCCCCTTCCCAGGGTGCGCCACCCTGCTTTGAGGGCCCCACATGGCCCCCCTCCACTTATCCGTTCACCCATACTCTTCTTCTTCTTCCCAAAAAAATCCCCAACCAGCTCAAACTCGAGTTCCAGCACAAGAACCCCTCTCCTCAGGAGGCCGTTCGTTCATGTACTAGTTCTTCACCAGCTTGCAAGGCAATCCACCACACCACACTGGATTAGGGTATTACACCACAATGGTTGCCCGAACCAGTATAAACCTTGTGTCCATTGTTCTTCGGATCTGACGAGCTAGGCTTAGGGATCGGTGGGTAGACGAGCTAGGACGGAAGGAGAGAACTTCGTGCGCACCCCAGAGTTCGAACCTTGAGGGTTTTGCCGGAACCCGAGATCCGACAGAAGTTCTCTTGTGTTTCTCTAAGTTCGTGCATTTGTTCCTTGCATTTTGTTCCTCTTTTTTTAAACAAAAAAACTTCATCTAGAATTTGTTTTCTCTGTTTTGTTATGCATTTTCTGCATCCAATTCATTGCAAATCCTTCAGTTAATTCCTTGCAAATCTTTGTGAGATCTTATTTGCCTAGTGAGCTAAGGTGACTATTGCTCTTTTTCAGTGTTGAACTCGGTCCCACCGGTTTGTCACTTTCGGTCCAACCGAACCCGTTCGGTGCAACTGAAGAACACAACTCAGTGTCACTGATTTCACTGCAGAAAAGAAAATTTGCCACTTGTTCCTGCACTTTTGTTCCAGCTCCACTCAATGATTCTTATCCTCTACCAGCATCACATTTTATATGCTGCTCTGCTCTGTGACTCAAGGACCAAACTTAATTTGACTCACACTCCAGAAGATCCCTTCTTGGAAATTGATGTCAAAGGGGGAAAGAGAGTTCACATCAAAGCTTAATGAGAGAATGCTTCAATCAGGGGGAGAGAGGAATCACATGACCCAGATGCTTGGTGTTCAAGAAGGAGAGAAGTCACATGTCTTTAAGAGGGGAAAGACATGTCTATGTTATGTCTCTGCGATTTGATCTGTTTTTGTTCTGCTCTGATTCTGTTTCCCTACTCTCTTCCATTATCCAATATAAGATTCAGGGGGAGAAAGACTGCTAGGGAAGGAAGTCTTTGAATTCATTGCATATCTTTTACCTTTGGGAACATGTCTATATTCCAGAGTACCCAGTACTCACTCTCTACATGTTATCCCAATCTTGGTACTCTTGTGGCTCTTTTGTTGCTCTGTCTAGTAGATGTACCTATGTTATCTAACCTTGTTTACTCAGGTTCATACCTTCATAAGCCAGCTAAAGATCACAAGGTAAGTATATAAATCACACTCATGTGCATGAAGATTTCTTGCTAATGTACGTATTGTTTGCAAGAAGGAATCATGAACATGAGGATACACTTCATATATTCATATGATTTGCTATGATGCATATAGCCAAGATACATGTAACTCATTGCTTGCTCTGTCATGTCTATGCTTTCACATGCTCTTAGATTCCATATTTATATGACTGCATACATGTAGGGGGAGAATGTGCATGTTACATGTCCTTCCAAAGATTTACTTGTTATTCTTCATATCTTTATCTAAAGCTTTGATGTATGTTGTCATCAATTACCAAAAAGGGGGAGATTGAAAGCACAAGTGCTCCCTGGGTGATTTTGGTAGTTAATGTCAACATATCTCTTGTTGGACTAATGTTTTCATCTTATATATTTCAGACAGGTTCAACAAATGGAGTGGCATGGACTAGAGGATGTGGAACCCATTCAAGATGATAAGGACAAAGGATTGGCTCAAGCTCAAAGCTTAGGACTCTACATTTTCTATTTTAGTGATCCAAGATCACATTGAGTCCATATTAAAGCCAATACAATTAAAACGGGATGAGGTGTTGCTTAATGGCTTGCTTGCTCAAAGTGCTTAGTGATATGCTCCAAAACCCTCAATCACTTTCTCACATCCACATATGTTCCAAACCAAAAGTCAAACTCGGCCCCACCGAAACTTTCTATCCGGCGCCACCGAGTATAGTTGACATAGCCACTTCCACAAACCCTAATCAATTTGGTCTCACTGATGGGATCTCGGTCTCATCGAGATGGGCTTGCAAACTCTATGTTGCCTATTGCAATATTTTCGGTCCCACCGAGATATGAAATCAGTCTCACCGAGTTTTCTTGACCAACTCTCTGTTTTGCTTATTACCCAAATTAGTCCCACCGAGTTTGTGTAATCGGTCAAACCGAGATGAGGCTTTACCCTCACCCTAGCACATCGGTCCTACCGAGTTGACCATATCGGTCCCACTGAAATGCCTAACGGTCACATTATGAACTAAATCGGTCTGATCGAGTTTTCTGATTCGGTCCCACAGAGTTTGGTAAATTGTGTGCAATGGTTAGATTTTGTGTGGAGGATATATATACCCCTCCACCCATTCTTCATTCGTGGAGAAAGCCATCAGAACATGCCTACACTTCCAACATACATTTTCTGAGAGAGAACCACCTACACTTGTGTTGAGGTCAAGATATTCCATTCCAACCACATAAATCTTAATCTCTGGCCTTCTCCAATTTTCTTTCCACTCAAATCTTCTTTCCACCAAATCCAATCCTATGAAAGAGAGTTCAGTGTTGGGTAGACTATCATTTGAGGCACAAGAGCTAGGAGTTCATCATCAACACACCTGCTATTACCTTTTGGAGAGTGGTGTCTCCTAGATTGGTTAGGTGTCACTTGGGAGTCTCCGTCAATATTGTGGAGTTGAACGAAGGAGTTTGTATGGGCAAGGAGACCGCCTACTTCGTGAAGATCTACCTTAGTGAGGCAAGTCCTTCGTGGGCGATGGCCATGGTGAGATAGACAAGGTTGCTTCTTCGTGGACCCTTTGTGGGTGGAGCCCACTGTTTACTCGCGCAACCGTTACCCTTCATGGGTTGAAGTCTCCATCAACGTGGATGTATGATAGCACCACCTATCAGAACCACGCCAAAAATCTCCGTGTCTCGAATTGCGTTTGCACACTCCAATCCCATCCCTTTACATTCTTGCATAATTGCATGCTTTACTTTCCGCTGCCCATATACTCTTGTCATGCTTGCTTGATATGTATTGTGAATGTTTAAACATGTGCTAAAACTCCACCTCAACTTGAAGAAATTAAAAACTGCCACTTTTCTTGCTAAGAGTCTATTCACCCCCCTCTAGACACCTCGTCTCGATCCTTTCACAAACGTGATTGTGAACTATGTTATTTCATCAAACTAACCCGTAGGAGTCTCCGGAGCCTAACTATAGGTGGCCCTGTCGGTTATCCCCTTCTCGCGTGATTCGCTTGCGCATTAAAAGGGGGGCTCCTGAGCATCGCGTCTGAGGAACTCCTACTGACTCTCCAGCCCTCACCCCCTGCCCTTGACCACGACATCGTGACCTGGCATACTAGCGGCGGCTGAGCTCCACTCGAGGGTCGAGACCCGAGGATGCAGAGCATTTAAAAGAATGGGAAAGGGGGAGGCCAGCGTGGACTTGGCCTAGCTACACTGCTGCCGAAGCACAGATCAGGCGCACCGCGCGGAGAACCGCCTCAGGCCCGTCAAGATAAGTCACGTATTCAAATTAGCGCGACGCCACGAGCCAACGAATTTTCAATTTCCGCATTCTTGCTCCGGCAACGCCGCCTTCCTTTTTAGCCTCCGGGAACCTGCTTGCACGCCAAGGAGGACCTCTTGAGCATCGTGCCTCAGGAGCTCTTACCGGGCCTTGGGCCGCTCACCTCCTGGCCTTGACCACAACATCGTGACCTGGCATACCAGTGACAGCTGAAGCTTGCGTTGGGACTAGGACTCGCCGGCGTAGAGCGTAAAGCTATTGTAAGAACAAAAATGGGGGACAGTGCCGAAGAAAGACGTGCAACCATGGTTTCGTAACGAGAATACTAAACATCGGAGCAAAAGCATTACATGTTTTTTACACACCCCACGGGTTTTGTTTTGATTCCTTGTAGGGAACAAAAGAAAAAGGTCTCAAGGGGCCCTAATCTCGGCCGCTACCACCGATGCAATCATCAACAGAGGGCCACGAGAGGCCGGCACCAACCTCACCCAGGTCATCGAAGAGGCCGGGCTGACGCCGCTGCCGCGCTCCGGGCACGGCCTGAGCTCAAGGGCGCATAGCTGTCATCGCTCGTCTCCGGAGACTCATCAGGCTCGGAAGAGCTGCTGGATTCCCAGGAGCCGTTGCTGCGACTGGGGGAGCTTTTGGCAGTGCCGAGAGCAGGCCTGACGCCTGCTACTTCTCAAGCTTGCGTTGTATTTCCTCGAAGAGGAAAGGGTGATGCAGCACAGTAGTGTAAGTATTTCCCTCAGTTTTTGAGAACCAAGGTATCAATCCAGTAGGAGACCATGCGCGAGTCCCTCGCACCTGCACAAACAAAGAAGCACTTCGCAGCCAACGTGATAAGGGGTTGTCAATACCTTTACGGACACTTACGAAAGTGATATCTGATAGATAGGATAGTTTGATATTTTTGGTATTTTTGGATATAAGAACAGAAAGTAAAAACAGTAAAGTAAAGTAGATTGTAGATTCATATGTTGAGAATAGACCCCGGGGCCATAGTTTTCACTAGTGGCTTCTCTCATGATAGCAAATTTCTACGGTGGGTGAACGAATTACTGTCGAGCAATTGATAGAAAAGCGAATAATTATGAGACTATCTAGGCCTGATCATTATAAATAGGCATCACGTCCGTGACAAGTAGACCAAAACGATTCTGCATCTACTACTATTACTCCACACATCAACCGCTATCCAGCATGCATCTAGAGTATTAAGTTCAATAGAACAGAGTAACGCTTTAAGCAAGATGACATGATGTAGAGGGATAAACTCAAGCAATATAATATAAACCCCATCTTTTTATCCTCGATGGCAACAATACAATACGCGCCTTGCTGCCCCTACTGTCACTGGGAAAGGACACCGCAAGATTGAACCCAAAGCCAAGAACTTCTCACATTGCAAGAACTATAGATCTAGTAGTCCAAACCAAACCGATAATTCGAAGAGACTTGCAAGGATATTATAATCATACATAAAATAATTCAGAAAAGAACCAAATATTTCTCATAGATAATCTTGATCATAAACCCACAATTCATCGGATCTCAACAAACACATCGCAAAAAGATTACATTGAATAGATCTCCCCGAAGACCGAGGAGAACTTGGTATTGAGATCCAAAGAGAGAGAAGAAGCCATCTCGGTACTAACTATGGACCCGAAGGTCTATGGTGAACTACTCACAACTCATGGTGAGGCGATGGTGTTGATGTAGAAGCAATCCGTGGAAGATTCCCCCTCCGGCGGAGCTCCGAAACAGGCCCCAAGATGGGATCTCACGGAAACAGAAGGTTGCGGCGGTGGAATTAGGGTTTTCTCTGTTGCTTCTATGTTTTCAGGGTACATGGGTATCTATAGAAAGAAGGAGGGCACCGGGCGAGCAACGTGGGGCCCATGAGGCAGGGGCGCACCCAGATGCAGGGGGCGCGCCCCCACCCACATGGACACCATGTGTGCCCTATTCCGTGGTTCTCAAGTCTCCCGTGAAGGTATCGCTCCAAAAATATCTCTCCCGAAGGTTTCATTCCGTTTGGACACTGTTTGATATTCCTTTTCTGTAAAACCCTGAAATAGGCAAAATACAGCAATCTCGACTAGGCCTTTGGGTTAATATGTTAGTCCCAAAAATAATATAAAAGTGTATAATAAATCCCATTAAACATCCAAAACATCATAAATAATAACATGGAACAATCAAAAATTATAGATACGTTGGAGACCTATCAGCGCCTGCTGCCGCGCCACCCTTGCGGATCCCTCCAGGGCAACACTCCAGGCGGCGGCCTTCCCCGTCAAAGACCTTGAAGAACAACGTGGAGGCGCCATCGTACTCAAAGTGAATGGCGTGGGCCCCCTCCGCACGGCAAGCACGGGCGACCTCGCCCCACCCACGGGTCATGAAGATCATGCCTTGGGGAACGGCCTAGACCTTTGCCCCCATGGCTAGGGTGCAGCACCCGGCATGCTGAAGCCACTACTCGAGCGGTCCCTGCGGTTGCATCTCCCCGGAGAAGAACCACGGGAACCGGATGCATCTGCACGGTGGTATCACCGCCCACACCACGAACTCGCGCAGGGAGCCCTCGGCGTGGGTTCATGGGCCGGCATCTCGTGTGACCACAGCTTGGCCACCTCGGCCATGATGCGAGCGGCACGGGGCGGCGCCCCCTCCTTCGGAGCCTTGCGCTTGGGCGTACAAGGGCAACGGGTAGCTGGGAGGAGGGCGCTCATACCAAGGCCTCGTCACATCCAGCCACATGCCGGTGTCGCGGGGGTGGTTGAACCTCTTATTCGGCGGAAGTGGTCCCCGCTCCTCACGGGGGGTTTTTCCCTTCTCAATGGCAAATAATCTCCTTAGCGCTGCCATGGGCGTCACGGCAAGCCAGCGCGGCGAGGAAGAAGAAGAAAGGGTAGGCGACAAGAACAAGGAGATGAGCAATCGGGGCTTCGCCCTCTCCTCATTTATAGCTAGGAGGAGGCCAACCGCCGGCGTGCACGATCACATGTAATGATGGTTCTCCTCAAGTTGGGCAGTTGCCGAGGCAGCGTGGCGAAGTGGAGACGCCTACGTCCAATCAGTCGCCACATGTTGATCAAGGCCGTAGGCGATTGGGGCCTGCGGCGCTTCGCACTAGCCCCTTGGCTTCGCATCGAAGCCAAGTTCGAGCGCGCCTTGGGCCCGGGGGCTACTGTCGGCGTCCTGGGAACGGGGGTACCCAGACTTGCTTGCCTGCGGCCCATGACGTGGCTCTACCGATAGCCTGGTACGACCCAGCTTCAGCAACCACAGCTTAAGACCCTCGTGAGGGGCCACGCCTCGTGAGGCGGACGACGGTAAGACCTCACTGTGGGCAGCCTCTCTAGGCTGGCTCCCGAGGAGCGGAGATATCTTTGCAAGGTGCACCTCGCGAGGTTCACATGATGTGGGCCATGACGACCAAGGCCAGGCAAGCGCCAGCAGGCGCAGTGTACCAGTTTCCCTTTGGTGCCAAGGGGGCAAGCACAGGTGCGGAGTCCCGAGGAATCAAGCAAACGTTTCCATATCGGTGCAAGAAGACCAAGGACCGCCAGGACGGCAGGATGGAGGTCACTGTGGAGCCCGACGCCGTGTCACCACCAAAGCCTTTGGCAGGCGGAGACCGCTTTTGTCAAGATAGCTTGTACTAGTTGTTCCCCTTTAAATTTGGCCGTTGTGGGATCCCCTCCAGCCTACATTTGGGAAGAGGGCCAAGGCCACTATAAATAGGACCTAGCCACCACCACAACAGAGAGCATTCCACCACAACGAGGAGCGGATCACCCAGGTGCTCCTCACCCTCACTAGCTCATCGAGCCCAAGAACACCTCCACTACTAAGGCTATTCATCCACTGTACTAGTTCAACCTCAGCCCCACGTGGCAATCCACCACACACACTGGAGTAGGGTATTACACTACAAGGTGGCCCATACCAGTATAAACCCCTATGTCTCGTGTTCCTTGAGTTCGTCGAGTTAGGCCCTGGGATCGTCGGGCGAGTGCGCTGGGTAGAGAGTGTTCTTCGCGCGCACCCCAAAGTTCAAACCTCTCTAGGGTTTGCGGAGCCCGAATTCGACAGTTGTGCCTCTCTAGGAACATACCCACTTGATCTATGATCCTAAAGCTATAACCTTTTTGGAAATTGATCTCAAAGGGGGGAGAGATGCACATCAAGCTCACTTCTAAACTCTTCCAATCAAGAGGAATAGCCTAAAGGGAGAGAGATGCACTTTATAAACATGAGATATGTCTACATGTTTCTAAGAGGGGAGACACATGACGATGATCAGTTGTTTTGCTTAGCTTTTAAGTTGCTCTAATTTTTTTCTGTGAGCTCTGATTTTATCTCACCCTTTCTTATCCCATTATCCACCATTCAATGCTAAGATTCACGGGGAGATGAAGTTCTTTTTTAGGGAGAATAAAATTAGTTGAAATCTTATTGCAAATCTTATTTGACCCTTTGGAGATACTGTTCCCTTCTCCTAGTAGAAATTATCATGTGTTATCTAACCTTGTTTTCTCAAGCTTGTTTCTTCAGGAGATTGCTCAAGCCCTTCAAGGTAAGTATATGCATCACCATCATGTTCATGATGATTTCTTGCTTTGCGCATATTGCTTGCAAGAAGGAATTATGGGCATGAAGAGACTACATTCTCACTTTTCATTTTGCTTTGATGCATATAGCCAAGATGCATGTAACCCATTGTTAATCCCTTTCTATTGTGAACCTACATTCCACAATTTATCATCACTTAGTTTGTTGCACACTTGTAGGGGCAGCATATGCAAGTTACATGTTTATCTCACAGCTTTGACATAATTTCCATTACATATCTGTTTAAAGCTTTGATGTATGTTGTCATCAATTACCAAAAAGGGGGAGATTTAAAGCACATTTGCTCCCTTGGTGGTTTTGGTAATTCATGTCAACATACATGTTGTTGGAGTGATGCTTTTATCTAGTGTATTTTAAATAAGTTCAATAGTGGCTAGCAAATGACCTAAAGATGTGGACCCCTTCAAAATGCTAAGGACAAGAATTGGCAACCCCAAGAATCTTCATTTTTGGTTTAGTGATCAAATATCACCTTAAGTCCCTTAGGAAAGTCAATACTATTAAAAGGGGATGATTTATTGATGATGAGGTTGTTGCTCAAGTGCTTGGTGATATTGCTCCAAACATCCTCAGTCACATTCTCAAACACATCTGTCCAAACCCTAATTCTTCATCTCGGTCGCACCGATATCATCTACCTCACACTCATCGATATGAACCCACAAATTTCACATCCAAACACTAGCCTTGCCATGTTTCTAGAAAGACATTGTTTCACTACGGACTCACCGAGTTGAAACAATTGGAAATTCCAAAAAGAGGTTTTGTCCTAGCCATTGCACTTCGGTCCGACCAAGTTGTTCCATGTTCATATCTTTTACATGGATCGGTCTCACTAAGTTTTTGTTCGATCTCACCGATTTGATTCAAAAGTGTGTAACGATTGGATTTTGGGTGAAGGCTATTTATAACCCTCCACCCCCACCTACTCTAAGAGATCCATCAGAACGAAACACTACTTCTACCATTCGTTTTCTGAGAGAGAACCCACTACTCATATGTTGAGATCAAGAGATTCCAATCCTACCATTTGAACCTTGATTTCTAGCCTATTCCAGTTGCTTTCCACTCCAACCCTTCTCCTACCCAAGCCAATTCTATGAGAGAGAGACTGAGTGTTGAGGAGACTATCATTTGAAGCACAAGAGCAAGGATTTCATCACCAACACAACATCTATTACCTTTTGGAGAGTGGTGTCTCCTAGATTGGTTAGGTGTCACTTGGTGCCTCAAGATCATGTGGAGTTAAACCAAGGAGTTTGTAAGGGCAAGGAGATTGCCTACTTCGTGAAGATCTACCCAAGTGAGGCTAGTCCTTCATGGACATAAGCCATGGTGGAATAGACAAGGCTGCTTCTTTGTGGACCATTCATGGGTGGAGCCCTCCGCAAACTCACGCAGCCATTACCCTCCGTGGATTGAAGTCTCCACCAATGTGGACGTACGATAGCACCACGCCAAATACATATGTGTCTTCATTGCGTTTGATCTTCCATACTCTACCCCCTTTACTTTCTGCACTATTGCATGTTGTACTCTTATCGTTGCTCAATATCTAGATATGCATGTGTAGGAAGTTTAGGGTGTATCTTAAGTTATGCTAAAATCTGCCTAAGTTCCAAGAAGATCAAAAACTGCACCTTTGGTTGGTTAAGAGTCTATTCACACCCCCCCTCTAGACCTATCTTCTCTGGTCCCATATATGGGTACGCCAAGATGAGTGGCTAATTGAGTTGCATAGATTCCACCAAAAATATCACTAACAAGAGAATTATTATGTAAACGATGTGCAACAACAAACCCCATGTTAAATTGTTTGTCTTTTAATACCATGCTCTTAACAATGCTTAGATCAGGTGCGCATAGGTGACTAGGGTCCTTTTTGACATTAATGCACCTACCTATAAATAGAGCAAAATAATGGATGGCTGGAAAATGAATGCTTCTCATTGTCGATTGTGTTATGCCTCTAGTTTCACCTGTAGTAATACTCATAAGAAATTCATTGCAATCAGCTTTACGAGGTTCAAGGCATGTCCCGTGAGAGGTAATTTTATAAGCCCCACTAAATTTATGAACAGAGATGCGAAAACATTCATCATAAATGTCAAACATAACATCATGAGAGGAGCGTTGAGATACATGCTTCAATTTATGCACAAAGGTGTTAGTGAGATCATGGTACTGCAGGCACTTATCTGATATGAACTCTGTCAAGCCGGCATTGTGTACATACATATCGAATTCTTCCTTGATGTCGTCTTATATCAATAAGGGATTGGAGGGCCATTCACATGGTTGCACGAAAGCATCCAGCAGTGCCTTGAGATCTGCCTCATAGATTGCAAGCCAAGGGGAGCTCTTGCATGAATAACATACATCAAACATTTTTCTAAGCATTTACTTCCTCTAAAAATTTAGTACCTGAAAATAAAAGTGAACAAAACTTAACAAAATTGATAGAAACTACTCCCACAAGTGTCAAGAAGCTATATCAAGCATCAAAACTACTTTGGACCATACAAATTCAACATGCAAGCTCGTATGCATGGTCACCACAACAGCAAAAATTTGCAAAATATAAAGCACTAGAAAAAACTAATTGGACCATTGGAGGAGTCACATACCAAGGAGTAATCCCCCAAAGCAATTTCGAAAACGAAGCTCCCAGCAAGGAGATCGGAAATCACACAGGAATAAGCATGAACATGGGTTAAAAAGCAATTGTGTTTTTTCTGGAGGTGGGAGAAGGCAATTGGTGGCCGGAATAAGTGATGGGGCCCTATGGGACCCACAGGCTCACTAGGCTTATGATAACCCACAAGTATAGGGGATCGCAACCATATTCGAGGGTAGATTATTCGACCTAAATTTATTGATTTAATACAAGGGGAGCCAAAGAATATTCTCAAGTATTAGAAGCTGAGTAATCAATTCAACCACACCTGAAAGACTTAATATCTATAGCAAAGTATTTACTAGCAAAGTAGTATGGAAGTAATGGTAATAATGGCAAAAGTAATAGTACTAATTTTCTAGTGATGGTGATAGTAGCAGTAACGAAAGTAATGAAGCAGGTATCAATATGAAACAAACTCGTAGGCAATGGATCAGTGATGATAGGTGGCGGATGATATTCATCATGTACCCGTTGTAACCTAGGGTGACATAGAACTAGCTCCAATTCATCAATGTAATGTAGGCATGTATTCCACATATAGTCATATGTGCTTATGGAAAAGAACTTGCATGACATCTTTTGTCCTACCCTCCCATGCGAGCGGGGTCCTAATGGAAAATAAGGGATATTAAGGCCTCCTTTCAATAGAGTACCGGACCAAAGCATTAGCACTTAGTGAATACATGAACTCCTCAAACTACGGCAATCACCGGAAAGAATCCCAATTATTATCACCTTGGGGTATGCAGATCATAACTCGTAATAGGTGTCTACAACTTGCAAGATAAGATCAAGAACACATGTATATTCATGAAAACATAATAGGTTCAGATCTGATATCATGGCACTCGAGCCCTAGTGATAAGCATTAAGCATAGCAAATTCATAGCAACATCAATCTCAGAACATAGTGGATACGAGGGATCAAATCCTAACAAAACTAACTCGATTACATGATAAATCTCATCCAACCCATCACCGTCCAACAAGCATACGATGGAATTACTCACACACGGCAGTGAGGATCATGGAATTGGTGATGGAGGAAGGTTGATGATGATGACGACGATGATCTCCACTCTCCGGAGCCCTGAATGTACTCCAGATCTGGCCTCTTGAGGAGGCGGCGGCTCCATATGGTAAAATGCGATGAATCCTTCCCCCTGATTTTCCCCCACGAACATGAATATATGGAGTTAGAGTTGAGGTCGGTGGAGCTCCAGGGGACCCACAAGGCAGGGGGCGCGCCGAGTGGATAGCCGGAGAGTCCCCTCTGGTAGATTCTTTCGCCAGTATTTTTTATATTTTCCAGAAATATTCTCCATGGATTTTCAGGTCATTCCGAGAACTTTTATTTGTGCACAAAAATAACACCAAGGCAATTCTGCTAAAAAATAGCATCAGTCCGGGTTGGTTCCATTCAAATCTTGCAAATTATAGTCCAAAACAAGGGCAAAAGAGTTTGGAAAAGTAGATACGACAAAGACGAATCAACTCCCCCAAGCTTAACCCATTGCTTGTCCTCAAGCAATTCAGTTGATAAACTGAAGGTTATAAAGAAAAACTTGCGCAAAGTTTCTTTCATCTTGTTGTTGCAAATATGTAAAGCCAGCATTCAAGTTTTCAGCAGAGATTATGAACTAACCACATTCACAATAACATGTTGGTCTCACATTTATTCATATCAATGACACGGTCAACTAGCGCGCAATAATAACAAATCTCGGATGAAAACACTTTTTCTAAACAATCATGATATAATATGACAAAGTGGTATCTCACTAGCCCTTTCTGAGACTTCAAAACATAAATGCGGAGCACCTGAGAAGATCAAGGATTGGCTGGACATTGTAATTCATGGTCAAAGAGATCCATTCATACTCATACTCAATATCAATTAATAACAATGCATACAAATCATAGAGGTGCTCTCCAAATGGTGCTTTTTTATAAGAGGATGATGAATCAGCACTGAAAAGTAAATAGATAGGCCCTTCACATAGGGAATCAGGGATTTGCAGCGGTGCCAGAGCTCGAGTTTTTAAAACACAGATGAATATAATTTTGAGCGATATGCTTTCGTTGTCAACGCAACGACCAAGAGTTCTCAATATCTTCCATGCTACATACATTATAGGCGGTTCCCAAATAGAATGGTAAAATTTTACTCCCCCTCCACCATAAAACACACTCCACGGCTGGTCCGAAACAACGGGTGCCGTCCATACCAACAACAGTCCTGGGGGAGCTTTGTTTAATTATATTTTGATTTGATTTTGAGCATGGGACTGGGCATCCTGGTTACCAGCCATTTTCTTGTGAATGACAAGTGGAGTCCACTTATTGTGAGAATAACTCACCTAGCATGGATCTAAGACAGCCCCCAGTCACTACATGAGCGATTTGGGCATACAAAACAGAATTTTATTTGAAGGTTTACAGTTTGGCACATACAAATTTACTTGGAACGGCAGGTAAATACCTCATATGGGTAGGTATGGCGGACTCATATGGAACAACTTTAGGTTTATGGAAGTGGACGCACAACCAGTATTCCCGCTTAGTACAGGTGAAGGCAAGAAAGACACTGGGAAGTGACCAACTAGAGAGCGATAATAGTCTTAAATATGAATTGAGATTAACCAACATTGAGTGCAAGCATGAGTAGGATATAAATCACCATGAACATAAATATCATGGAGGCTATGTTGATTTTGTTTCAACTACATGTGTGAACTTGTGCTAAGTCAAGCCACTTGAATCATTCAAAGGAGGATACCATCCTATCATACCACATCACAACCATTTTAAAAGCATGTTGGCACGCAAGATAAACCATTATAAACTCCTAGCTAATTAAGCATGGCATGGGTAACTATAATCTCTAACTGTCATTGCAAACATGTTTCACTCATAATAAGCTAAATCAAGAACGACAAGCTAATCATATTTATGAAAACAAAATATGTCGAGTTCCTACCAGCTTTACTCCATCTCAATCATTTCATCATATATCATCATTGTTGCCTTTCACTTTCACGACCGAACGGTGTGGATGATAGTAATAGTGCATGTGCATTGGACTAAGCTAGAATCTGCAAACATTAATTCAAAGGAGAAGACAAGGTAATATGGGCTCTTCGTTAGATCATCAATAAATCATATGGGACCCACTCAACACTGTCATTGTGGTCTTCTCCTCTCGACCCCCAAATAAAGGAAAAAGAATTTCAAAGAAACACATTGAAATGTTTTTGGATTTTTTTCTTTTGAGGAAAGCGAAACAAGAAGGAGAAAAACTATTTACACGGGAAAGCTTCCAACAAACAAAAGAAGAATGATAAATATTTTTGGATTTTATTTTTAATAGTACAAACTATTAGAAGAACGAGCAAGAAGGAAAAGAAATAAAGAAGCGAGAAATATTTTTGGGTTTTTCAAAGTTTTTCAAACTCACAAGAAGAAAGTGAGAACAATAAACAAACATGGATGATACAATGAAAAAGTATGAACACCGACAACTGGAATGAATTTGTGAACATGAATATAATGTCGATGAGAAATATGTACTCCCCCAAGCTTAGGCTTTTGCCTAAGTTGAGGCCATGGCTCAAAGTAGCCCTTTCCGGGGTACTGAGGAGGATCCTGGGGTTCCACTGGTTGGCGAGCTCCTGCGGCTCCCACTGAAAGATAGACTCGTGATACGGATCAAGGGCTGGTGCTGGCTCATGTACTGAAGGTTGTGGAAGACCCCAAAATATGTAGATGTCCTCGGGCCAAAGAGTGTACCTGCCGGAATGAATATCGAACAAGGAAGGTGCAGGCAAGGTAATAGTCTGAGAAGTCTTCCCGCTAAATACCAGGTTATAGATGAGTCTCTTATCCTTATCATTTTCGATAAAATCATGCGCTACCATACTATCATCTCTCCTTCCTCGTCGTGCCTAATGGGTATCTGAAAGTGTTCAGCAAGGCGAGTGGCGTAGACGCCCCCAAAAATAGGACCTTTCGAACGGTTTAAACTCAACCTTCGAGCAACCATGGTACCCAAACTAAAAGTTCTATCATGAAGTAAAGCATGGTGCAAAATGGAAATATCAGGAGCACAAAGGCCTCCACTCTCTCCTCGTCTAATCAAGCATCTCCCCGCAAATAATGAATAATAACGTAAAATAGGAAAATGTAAACTAGCCATTCTCGCTTTGGACACCTCTCTCCTATCCCCTACCGTAACTGCATCAATAAAATCTTCCACATCTCTAGGACGTGGATCATCAACGCTGCCCTCATAAGGTAACTTTCAAACCTCACAAAAGTCATAAAGCATCATCTCCTTATGAACATCATATAAATAAAGTTCTACCGAAGGTGGTGATTTCCTAGCATGGAAGTAAAATTTTTGCACAAAGGTATTAGTGACTAAGAGGTACTAATCACACTAATTGTGGAGGAAGTCAGTAATTCCTGCATTCTCCGCAAAATAATAAAAATCTTCATAAATTTCGGCTGCCCTCAAGAATGCATCAATTGGCCATTCACACGGCCGAACCTCCGCGGTGCGGGGAAGATTGTACTTGGGTTTCTTCCTCTCATTTTCATTTTCTTTTGATCCCCGGCTCGAACATCCTCTCAACAATCTCCTCGTCATTTTCTCCTCTAAAAAATTCTGAAATTTCTAGTGACTCAAAATAAAAGTGAACCAAACTCAACAAAGTTAATAGAAACTACTCCTACAAGTGCCTAGAGGATATATCATGCATCAAATCTATGTTGGACCATATAAATTTGGCATGCAAGCTCAAGAATAAGGTCACAATAGTAGAAAAAATTTGGAATCAATAAAGCACTAGAATGAAAACTAATTGGCCATTGGAGGAGTCACATACCGAAGAACAATCCCACAAAACTGTTTTGCGAATGATGATTTGAGCAAGGAGATCGAAAATGGCAGCAAGATGAGCTAGAACACAGGTTTGAGCAACGGGATCATTTTTCTAAAGGAAGACGAAGTGGATGGGTGCTGGAATAAGTGGAGGGGGCCTATGTGGGACCCACAAGGTAGGGGCGTGCCCAGGGGCGTAGGGTGCGCCCTCCACCCTAGTGGCCCACTGGTTGAGGCCCCTGGTGCATTCTCAGTGCCAGAAATTCTAAAATATTCTATAAAAAAACATATTAAAGTGTCATTTGGAGAACGTTTATTTTCAGGACATTTTTTATTGCACAGATAATTTAGAAAATAGATGGATAATCGTATTCTTTCTTTATTTAATCCAAATAATAGAAAGTAAAAAAGTGGGTACAGAAGTTGGTGATCTCTAAATGCATCCATCTCAAGCTCATCAAAAGGAATCCGTTAACAAGGTTGATCAAATCTTGTTAAAAAACTTCTTTCGAATAACGTAAAATAGGAGAATTTTCGAGTAGAACTAGGTTACCTCAATGGGGATAGGCATGTCCCCAACAATAAGAATATAATATTTATTGTTAACAGTTGGAATAGGGAATTCAAAACCTCCGATAGCAATGGTTGAAATTTTTCCAATAGAATTCATGTTATTAACTTGCAGTCATTTCTTCGGAAAGTGTATCGTATGCTCATTACCATTAATAGGAAAAGTGACATTTCCCTTGTTGCAATCAATAACAGCCCATGCAGTATTCAAAAAGGGTCTACCAAGGTTGATCGACATACCGTCATCCTCAGGAATATCAAGAATAACAAAGTCCGTTAAGATAGTAACGTTTGCAACCACAACAGTCGCACCCTCAAAAATACCGATGGGTATAACAGTTGATTTATCGGCCATTTTCAAAGAGATTTCAGTAGGTGTCAACTTATTCAAATGAAGTCTATGATACAAAGAGAAAGGCATAACACTAATACCAGCTCGAAGATCACATAAAGCAGTTTTAACAGAGTTTCTTTTGATGGAGCATGGTATAGTTGGTACTCCTGGATCTCCAAGTTTCTTCAGTATTCCACCCTTAAAGATATAATTAGCAAGCATGGTGGAAATTTCAGCTTCCGGTATCTTTATTTTATTAGTAACAATATCTTTCATGTACTTAGCACAGGGAGACATTTTTAGCATATTAGTCAAATGCATACGCAAAAAGACATGTCTAATCATATCATAAAAGCGTTTAAATACCTCATCATCCTTTTTCTTGGATGGTTTAGGAGGAAAGGGCATGGTTTTCTGAACCCATGGTTCCCTTTCTTTACCATGGTCCCTAGCAATGAAGTCTCTTTTATCATAATGTTGATTCTTTGATTGTGGGTTATCAAGATCAACAATAGGTTCAATCTCTACATCATTATCATTGCTAGGTTGAGCATCAACATGAATATCATCATTAACAGTATCACTAGGTTCATGTTCATTACCGATTGTATCTCAGCATCAGAAATATAAATATCATTGGGATTCTCAGGGGTGTCTATAGCAGGTTCGCTAGCATGCAAAGTCCTGTCGGTTTTATTTTTATTTTTATTACTAGCACCAGTTTTATCAGTATTAATTTTCTGAGAATCTTGCTCAACTCTCTTAGGATGGCCCTCGGGATACAAAGGTTCATGAGCCATTTTACCACCTCTAGTCACAATTCTAACAACATTATCATTATTCTTACTATTCAACTCATTAAACAAATCATTATGTGCCTTAAGTACTTGTTCTACTTGATTTGTAACCATGGAAGCATGTTTACTAATAAGCTTAAGATCATTAGCAGTTCTACTCATATAATCACCCAAGAGTTCAAGCATGTCAGAATTACGGTTCAATTATCTACTAACATAAGCATTGAAGTCTTCTTGTTTCACAATAAAATTATCAAACTCATCTAGGCATTGACTAGCAGACTTATTATGAGGGATATAACCTTCATCAAATCTATAGAGAGAGTTTACCTTTACTACTTGTGTTGGGTTATCAAGACCATGTATTTCTTCAATAGGTGCTAAATTCTTAACATCTTCAGCTTTAATACCTTTTCCTTCATTGATTTCTTTGCCTCTTGCATATCTTCAGGACTGAGAAATAGAATATCTCTTTTCTTCGAAGTTGGCTTCGGAGTTGGTTCGGGAAGAAACCAATCATTATCATTGCTCAATATGTTATTCAATAATTTTTTAGCTTGCTCAACAGTTTGTTCCCTAAAACACAATTGGCGCAACTACCTAGGTGGTCCCTAGAATCATCGGTTAGTCCATTATAAAAGATATGAAGTATTTCATTTTTCTAGAGAGGATGATCAAGCAAAGCATTAAGTAATTGGAGAAGCCTCCCCCAAGCTTGTGGGAGACTTTCTTCTTCAATTTACACAAAATTAAATATTTCTTGTAAGGCAGCTTGTTTCTTATGAGCAGGAAAATATTTTGCAGAGAAGTGGTAACTCATATCCTGGGGACTACGCACACAACCAGGAGCAAGAGAATTAAACCATAACTTAACATCACCCTTTAACGAGAAATGAAACAACTTAAGAATATAGTAATAGCGAATTTTTTCCTTGTGAGCAAATAGAGTGGCTGTATCATTCAGTTTAGTATGATGTGCCACAATAGTTTCAGATTCATAACCATGAAAAGGATCAGTTTCAACAAAAGTAATTAACTCAGGATCAACAAAGAATTCATAATCCTTATCAATAACACGCATAGGTGAAGTAGCAAATTCATGATCATATTGCATTCTAGCATTCAAAAAAATTTCTTTCCACTTGCGTAGTACTTTCTTAAGATCCTTCGTATCTATCGGGGATCGACACCTATGGGATCACTGGAATCCCTTCTACGATTGACGGGTGCGGGGTTGTGCAAAGAGAGGGTCTAGGAGTCACCATAAGGATCGCTTACCCAGGTTCAGGCTGTGAAGATGCGTAATACCCTGGTCCTGATTTGATGTGTATTTGAGTGTTCTTGTGCTCTCGAACTAGCTACGGTGCATGCCTAGTCCAAAAGATCCGAATCCTCCTCCAGCATGCCTCGGCCTCCTTTTATAGTCAAAAAGGGGTTGCCATAGTGGCACACAGGAGGTGGAAAGGTATACAGTGTAAAAGCTTATCTCCTGCCATTACGGGACAAGATGCATTAAATGTGCTACTTAGGTGTCCACTTACTTTATCGGGGACAACAACGTGGCCCGTCCCGTCCGTCGCCGCTCCGTCTGGCTGGGACGCGCGTCCAGGCCAATGAGGCATGCAGTGCCATGTAGGTTGGCAGGCAGCTGAGATGGCATGGTGGTAAGGTCTTCATGAAGATCTGCATGCCACCACGCATGTTCTTGACTAGCTGGATCAGGAACCACATACTGCCACGTGGGTACTTGCCTGGGCTAGTGGGTCGGTCGCCGAGATGGGGGAATGATGGGGCGGCAAGGGCTTGCCGTGGTTTTGCGTCTTTTCCCAGCAAGGGTCTTGCCGGGGCCTTTGTGAGCGTCCTCGGCAAGAGGCTTGTCGGGGCTTCAGGGGTATCTTCGGCAAGGAGCCTTGCTGGGGCCTCGTGGGCATCCTCGGCAAGGAGCCTTGGAATCGTCTTGTCTTATGGTTCTCATCTAGGATTCATAGACCCTTAGTCTTCACAAAGATCTGCATGCCATCACGCAGGCACTTCCGGAGCCTTGGTTCCAACATTGTTGATGGTGTCGGAGCTCCTAGGCTCAAGGGTGGCTACAATGAAGGCATTGAGTGAGTTGCGCCGGCAAGGGTTCTTGTCGGGGTTGTGCAGAATGCCCCGGCAAGGGTCTTGTCGGGGGAAGCCTATCTTGTTGCTTGGCCTTCTTGCGCCACTATCTTGGCATTACTCTGGTAGTCTTATGCTTCGGTTTCCCTCCTCTACCCTGTTAGGTGTGGCCGCAGGCGTGGATCTGACTACCCGTGCACAAGTAAGGGTTACAAAGGAGAGCCCCTACTTTTGTACACCGACAGGAGCCCTCTGGCCTGGGCCATACATAAGCGTGACGCGTTGTTGGGCTAGGCCCAGAACGGTGTGCGGGCTGTTGGAGCCGGATTCTTTTTACTACAGTAACTCCTCCGGTGGCTGCGCTTCCCCAGGACTCCCATTGAGTGCGGGACGTGGGGGTTGTGCGTGGGGTGACCGCAACATTCTTGCGCAACCCCGTGGTTCCAAATAGTAAAGAGGCGGTTCGCATCCTCCTTATAATAAAATAGAGGAAGTTGCGGGGGCGTGGCTCATTTACTAAATGGACTTGGCTCGCCCCATGATCACGGGGCTCGGAATGGTCGTACCACGCGCAATCTGAATCCCGATCTGCCCGCGACGTGCCCCTCATGCATCGGGGAGGGCGGGCGGCGGACGCAGAGGGTGCGGCTTTAACGCCGGGGCGGGGATTGGGCGCTGCTTACTGGAGCAGCGGGTCGGTCTTGTTTCCTTGCGTATCCGGCGATTGGATTGGTCTATTCGAGCAGTCGCCTTCAAGCTTGCTTGGTCTCGCCCTCCTATAAAGAAGGGAGGAGGGACAGTGCTCTCCCCCCACTCATCTTCTTCCAGCCTGATCCCTTTTCTTCCCAAGTCATGGCGAGAGGGTGTGGCCGTAGCCATGCCCCTGTGGAGGCGACTAGTTCTTCCTCTCGTCGGAGGGTGGCAGCGGTCAAAGAAGAGCCAGACGCCCAAGATGACGGCCATGCTAGAGGCAGAGGCGTAAGTTGGGGTCATGGTCGGCGAGGCGGTTGAGGCAGAGGCAAGCGAGACGGGGGACACCCGCGTCATCATCATATATGTCTTCATCTCCTCCGTCGTCTCCTCCATCCTCATCATGCAGCCATGTCGGGGACACGGCATTGGATTTTGTTCTGTAACTGCGCGAGCCGCTGGGCAGTCGCCTTCGTCTTCCTAAAGCGTTTCTGAGGGTGTTGGAGGTCGACTGGCCATCGAGGTTGACGCTTCACATGAAGGGGTGTTGTAATGGCGCCGTGTGGGTGAACACCAAGTTACCCGCCCCTCATGTAATGCTTCTCCACCAGGGTGGAAGACCTTCGCGTGTACCCACTACTTGATGAAGGGGCACGTCCTCTGCTTCAAGTTAGCGGAGAGCGATCTGCTTTCCGTCAAGGTCTTCGGACGCTCGGGACACAGGCTAGGGTGTTGTGCGGAGAGCTCGACCGATAATGAAAGCTCCTCCGCGAGCGACAGTGATGGGGAGGACAGCGACAGCTACGATGAGGGCAGCAGGCGGGATGATGATGGGTCCAACTAGGAGTCGGACACACTGTCCATGGGCGACGCTGGCGGCACCATCATCTACATCACCAGCTCCTTGGGGGCTAGCGTTGGGAGGCCGGAGAAGATGAAGGAGGTGGGCGGCGGTCATCAAGTCGGAGTACACGGGCATCAAATGCCTTCATCGCGTATTGCTGGCCTGCTGCCTCATCCTTCGGCTCTTCTCCCGGCGCCATCATCACCAGCCCTCTTTGGGGCGGCCACCAGGATATTCTCTTGGTGCTTTCCGCTGCTCATGCTTCGCCTAGGCGATCCCTTTGCCCTTTTGCCATCTTGTTCCATTTACTGAGGAGAGGGACAAGAAAGGGATTACGGGCACCTTATCTCTTTTCTATTTTTAAGCCCACGGGCCTTTGTAAGATTTAAATCTTGTAACCCCCTTGCTCGTGTATGCATTCCGTATGAATAGTACTTGTTTACAACGTATTAATGGAGAGATGTGTGTTTGCCGGGTTTCTTTTGTGTGTGGGCAGGGGCCACACCAAGGAACGAATCCTTGTTATCTTAAGATAAACATCATACCCCGGCAACAGGCCTTGCCGTCTTCCTGGTCTATAGCTCGACCACATTCACACCCTTAGCGAAAGTAGGAGCAGAGTAGAATTAGGCCCTTCGTCTGCTCCTTTCCCATCACACTACTACCAAGTTCCGGTAAAAAATAAAGTTTGTTGGATGCAGGAAAAAAAGGGAGCATGACAGTATAATAGCGAGCGAAGTCTCGTATGTTCAAGTCTCATAAGGAAGTAAAGAGTGGGGGATGAAAGTCTTAACTGATTTTGTAGCCTCCGGCAACCTTGTCTTGCCGTGGTCGGATCCTTGGATCTACAGCCCCTGGCAACCTTGGTTTGCCGGGGTCAAAGCATCTGCCCGTCTTCTTTCTCCCAAACAGCATAGTAGAAATGTCCATGCATCCCGTGAACAAAATAGGATGGAAAGGAATAGAGAGAGACGCACACTCGACCTCTATGCTAGGGGTTTGTTGCCGCCAAGCACTATCAACCCTAACAGAGAAAGAGACTCAACCTAGCGTGCATGCTAAAACTTAGGGCGCCAGTGCTTCATTTATTTATGCTCAGGGTCTGCGCCTGGCTTTGTACGAAGGGTTACATGACTTGCCGGCAAGGCTTGTACAAAAGGGTGTTTTGCCGGGGAGCCCGGCAACCGCGCCTTACGTGTAAAACTTACAAAGATGTTTGATGTTCTAGGAGTTGCTCAATGGAATACCTTCTTCGGTCTCCAGGCGGACTGCGCCAGGCCTGGTGACTCGTATTACTCGATAAGGGCCTTCCCACTTTGGTGTCAACTTGTTGTAATTCTTGGCTGACTGAACGCGTCGAAGAACAAGGTCGCCTTCCTTAAAGCTTCGGGCATGAACCTTGCGGCTATGGTAGCGGCGCAAGGCTTGCTGGTAGCGTGCTTCTCGCACAGTCGCCCGAAGACGATCTTCCTCGAGGAGCGCTGCGTCATCTTGCTGCAGTTGTTCTTGCTCAAGCTCATCATAAGCGAGCACTTGGGGTGACCCGTATGTGAGTTCCGTGGGGAGAACTGCTTCCGCCCCGTAAACGAGGGAGAAGGGTATCTGGCCGGTGGCTCATTTTGGTGTTTTCTTGATTGACCAAAGAACCGTCGGTAATTCATCAATCCAGCGCCTTCGGCACTTGTGCAGCCTGTCAAAAGTTCTTGTCCGGAGGCCTCGCAATACTTCAACATTTGCCCTCTCTGCCTAGCCGTTGCTTCGAGGATGCACAACAGAAGCAAAACAGACCTTGCTGCCGAGGTCTTGAATGTACTGCATGAAGGTACAGCTTGTGAACTGTGTGCCGTTGTCAGTGATGACCCTGTTTGGTACACCAAAATGGCAGACTAGGCCCTTGAAGAACTTGACGGCTGATTGTGCTGTCACCTTTCTCACTGCTTCCACCTCTGGCCACTTCGTGAACTTGTCGATTGCAACGTACAAGTATTCAAAGCCCCCAGCAGCACGGGGAAAGGGGCCCAGTATGTCGAGCCCCCAGACCGAGAATGGCCAGGAAAGAGGGATTGTTTGGAGAGCCTGAGCTGGTTGATGAAGCTTATTTGAGTGGAACTGACACGCTTCACACTTGGTTACTAGCGTCGTTGCATCCTGGAGGGCAGTGGGCCAGAAGAAACCTTGCCGGAATGCCTTACCGGCAAGGGCCATCGACCCTATGTGGGAGCCACATATGCCTCCGTGTATCTCTGCCAACAGCTCCAGTCCTTCCTCCCGGGGAATGCACTTCAATGTCACGCCGTTCGACCTCTTTCTGTACAAGACATCATCGACGAACTGATACATGGCAGACCGACGGGCTACTTTCTGCGCTTCTTCCTGCTCCTTAGGAAGCTCCCCTGCTTGGAGAAATCGTATGGTATGCTGTGCCCATGCCGGAGCCTGGGCTCGACGGTAAGGACTAAAGGCATCTCCTCTGCCATAGGAGCAGCTGTCTCCATGGCAAGAGCTTGACGCCCCGCTGGAGTCTGTTTCCCTACGGCAGGCTTAGTGTCCCCGCCAACATCTTTGTCGGCGGCCCCTGGGAGCTCGGCGAGAAAGTACTTGCCGGGCCTTGATTTCCTTCGATTGTTCTGCTCTGTGGATGGTTCAACGGATGGTTGAGTTAATCGAAGCACAAAAGTACCTGGTTCCACGGGTAGTTTGACGGCGGCGCGCTTTGACAAGTAGTCGGCGATGTTGTTCTCCGCTTGGGGAACATGCTCTGCTTGTATACTGTCAAAACGCTCCTACAGCGTACTCACTTCATCTACGTAGGCCTCCATCAACGGTCTCTGGTAATCCTTGTTAACACTCTTGACGACAAGGTGCAAATCACCTCTGATGATGAGCTTCTTGATTCTGTGGTTTCCCGTGATCTTGAGATCGGCAAGCAGTCCCACGTACTCGGCAGTGTTGTTCATTGACATCTCTCTTGGGAAGTGCATCTGGACCACATACTTGAGGTGCTCTCCGGTGGGCGCAATGAACAGCACACCAGCACCGGCGCCTCGTAGCGATAAAGCTCTGACAAAGTACATAATCCAGTCGTGACTTGTTTCCTTACCGGGGAGAGTGGTCTCCTGGATCTCTTCATCGGGCGTTGAGGTCCATTCTGTAACAAACTCCGCCAAGACTCTACTCTGAATCGCCGAAGTGCTTTCAAACTTCAAACCAAAGCTCGATAGTTCCAAGGCCCATTCCACAATCCTCTCGGTCGCGTCTGGGTTGTGCAATATCTGCTACAACGGGAGGCGGGTGACGACGGTGATTTCATGTGCTTGGAAGTAATGATGCAGCTTCCTCGAGGCCATAAGGAGGCCGAAGAGCAATTTCTGCACACCGGAGTACCTTGACCTAGCCCCCTACAAGAGGGAGCTGACAAAGTAAACCGGGTGCAACATCATCTTCTTCTTTTGCACTACCTCATTTGGTTGCGTCGCTTCTGCCCAGTGGCGTCAGGTTCTGTCGTTGCTATTACTTCCGCATTGACCTCTCTCTGGGCTACTAGCGCTGCACTGACCACTTGGTTCGTCGCCGCTAGATATAGCAGCAATGGCTCTTGCAATTTAGGCGCGACCAGTATTGGCATAGAGGAGAGGTATTTCTTCAAATCTAGTAGTGCTGCTTCGGCTTCTGGGGTCCACTCCATTGGGCCCGCCTTTTTCAAGATTTTGAAAAAGGGAAGGGCGTGCTCGGCAGATTTGGAGATGAATCTGCTCATGGCGGCAACGCAGCCAGCAAGCCGACGCACATCCTTGATCCGCCTGGGTGCCTCAATTTTCTCAATAGCCTTGACCTTGTCTGGATTCACCTCGATCCCGCGCTGTGACACGAAGAAATCGAGAATCTTGCCGGACGGAATGCCGAAGACACACTTGTCAGGGTTTAGCTTGAGGTTGATCTTGCGCAAATTCACGAACGTCTCTTCTAAATCATGTATGAGCGTTACCTTGTCCTTGGTCTTGACCACTATGTCATCCATATAGGCTTCCATATTTCTATCTAGCTGAGACTCAAAACCAATTTGGACTGCTCTTGTGAATGTTGAGCCAGCACGCTTCAACCCGAAAGGCATTCATATGAAACAATACGTACCAAATGGGGTAATGAATGTTGTCTTCTCTTCATCCTCTCTCATCATGAAGATTTGATGGTATCCTGAGTAAGCGTCAAGGAATGATAACATGTCACGCCCGGCCGTGGAGTCTACAATCTAGTCAATGCGCGGGAACGGGAAAGGGTCCTTTGGATAGGCCTTATTGATGTTTGTGTAATCAATACACAGTCTCCACTTCAATTTGCCTTGCGCACCACCACCGGATTGGCCAACCACGTTGGATGGAGTACTCCTCTTACCAAGTCTGCTGCCTCCAACTTCCTAATTTCCTCTGTGATGAACTCTTGCCGTTCTAGAGCTTGCTTCCTGACCTTCTGTTTGACGGGCCGCGCGTGAGGGCAGACATCAAGATGGTGCTCAATCACCTCCCTGGGAACGCCGGGGATGTCGGATGCTTTCCACGCAAACACGTTGACATTTGCTCACAGGAAGGTGACAAGTGTGCCTTCCTACTTGCTGTCTAGGGTGGAGCTTATGGTGAAAGCCCCTCCCGTGCTATCCTCCTTGACAGACACCTTCTTGGTTTCTGGTGGTGCAGCTCTAGATTTCTTGCTCTTGCCGGTGGAGCTCTCTGGCACGTCCTCGACAGGAGCACTACACTCCAAAGAGGTGCGCTTGCCGGAGTGGGTGCGAGAGGTCGTACCGGTCTTTCTCCCTACCGGGGCTTCAGCAGCAGGAGCAAGTGCCTTGGTGGCAGTTGCTGCAACTGCCTAACGGTAAAGTTGATCAGCGCAGATCAGCGGATCTTTCTTGTTGGAGGGGACAGTGATGACGGTCATCGGCCCAGGCATCTTCAGTGTGTTGTAGGCGTAATGTGATGCTCCCATGAACTTGGCTAACGCTGTGCGGCCGAGGATCGCGTTGTAAGGCAAGGGGATCTCGACAACATAATAAACAACCCTCTCCGTCCTATAGTTCAGCTCGCCTCCAAATGTCACGGGCAGCGTGACTTTACCCTTCGGTTGACTCCTTCCCGGATTGACCCCTTGAAACATGCCCGTTTCTTCGAGGTATCCATCGGGAATCTGCAGCCTTTTGGTCACAAGGGGCGAGATCAAGTTCAGACCGGCCCCGCCATCAACCAGCATTTTCATCACCTTGAGGTTGCGTATTGTTGCTTCACCAATAATGTCAAACACCCGACCGCAGTTGTGCGATCACGGTGATCCTCGGTGTCAAAAATGATAGGTGTGCTGGACCACTTCAGCGCTTCTGGGCATCGAACGATGGTTCTGCTGCTATGATCTCAAGCGCCCACAGCTTGAGCCGGCGGTGAGAGGTGTGCAGAGAGGCACCACCGTCGACGCAGATGGCCTCCATAGCTTTCTGGAACTCTGGCTCGCCGGACTCATCGTCCTCATCATGATCATCGTATTCTTGCTTCTCGTCGCGGCCTCGGGCGGGCCTTTCTTGTTGGTTATCCTTGCTGCCATGGCCAGGTTGGCCGCCATGTTTCTTGCCGGATCCCTCAGCACCATTATGGCCCTTCTCCTTGTCCCGCCTTTCATATTTGGCTTTCTTCTTCTCTGCGAGCTGCTCGACTTGCCAGTAGTTCTGGAGGTCGTGGCCCTTGGTGCTGAGGATCTTACAGTACTGCTTGTCAGAGCCTCCTGGCTTGTCGGCAGCCGCCAAGGCCCGGCAGGCGACACACCCGGCAACTTCCTTGCCGAAGTCGTCTGCATTGGTTTTCTTGGCAGCGCTGACGTCGTCAGATCCCTCAACGACAAGCACGGCCTTGCCCTTGCGTTTCCTGTTGCGGCGTTGGCCCTTCTTCACCAGGGCAATGACGTCTTCATCTGAGGAATCGGTTTCCACATCGGTGTCTTCGCCGGGGTACTTCCTTCCCTCTTCAGCCCGAGCGCATCTGTCGGCCAGAACATAGAGTTCGGCCAGATCTTTGACCTTATTCATCTCCAGCTCTTCGCGCATGTTGCGGTGACGCACATTCTGATGGAATGCGCTGATGACGGCGGCGGGATGAACATCTGGGATGTTGTACTGCACTCGGCTGAATCTCTGTATGTACTTGCGCAGGTTTTCACCTTCTTTCTCGGGGATGACATGCAGATCGCTTGCTTGGCCATGAGCCTGGTGGCCTCCCATAAAGGCGCCGACAAACTCATGGCATAGATCCGACCAGGAAGAAATAGAATCTACTGGGAAGTGCATCAACCATGCCATGACATTGGGTTTAAGCACGAAGGGGAAGTAATTGGCAAGCACCTTATAGTCACGTGCTCCGGCGGCCTGCATCGCGATGGTGTAGATGCTGAGGAACTCTAATGGGTGAGTCTTGCCATTGTACTTCTCGCCGACGTCAGGCTTGAATGTGTGGTGAGAGCGCCACTGGAACTGCCGTCGCTCACGGGTAAAGGCTGGACAGCCTACCTCGTAAGGTAAGCCTCCAGGGCCCCCCGGTGCTGGGTGGTCTGTGGTGGGCCCTGCCCGCCTGTCTGACTAATGGCGTGCTTCGCACCGGCGCTCGATGGTAGTTCGAGCGTCTCCAAGGGCTCGCTCCCGAAGAACTTGGCGCTTATCGCGGTGGGTCCGCGGGTCGGACGACGCTATGGAAATGTTATCACAAGCGTCGTCCCGACAGACCTGTGCCCGTGGTAACTGGCAAGGAGGAGGAGAATGCACCGTGGCTGCAGCGCCACCTGTCCTTCCACCACTGGCGTGCGGTGGCTCGACAGAGCATCGGCCTGAGGGCCCCGCTGGCCGCGGCTCATCTTTGTTGGCGATGCCCACGAGGCTCCGGATGGTGGCTCTCCACTCGTCGAACTTCTCCACAGCAGGAGGGAAGCCAAGGAGCAACTGCGCACGCTAAGGCCTCCGCCTGTGTCGGCGGCGGCGAAAGATGCGTGGACCGTGATGCGCTCCGACTGTTAACCATGTTAGAAGGATCTCTCTCACGGCCCTGCAGCTGTACGTTGTTTTTGCCAGCACCTCAGTGAGCATGTTGATCTTCTACATCCCGCGAATGATGCGCAGGGCTCTTTCCGCGGCGGCGCCCGGGGTCACCAGCGTGGAGAAGCTACTCATCACGCACGACCTGGGAGGAGCGCGTTGTGGGCACCAGCGCGGGCGTCTTGAAGCTGCCGCGCCGCCCGTACGCGGCACGATGCCGCTATTGGAGGGCTCGGCTCTGCCTTTGGACTTGACGGCGTGCGGCTCGTCGTCTTGTGTCTGAACGACACCGCTTTCCAAGCTTAGGCTGCTGGAGCGACGTGGGTGTTCGCGGGCCGTGCCTCGGCTTCCATCCGCGACCACCCCGTCGCCCGCCCGCACCGGCAAGGGCTGTTCGGCTCCAGATGAGCTGATCGTCGTGATCTTCTTCTTCTTGGGAGCCATGGCGATGAAGAACTACTAAACTAACCGCTACACTGGATTTTCACAACTGTGCCTCCTACCTGGCGCACCAAAGATGTCGGGGATCGACACCTATGGGATCACTGGAATCCCTTCTACGGTTGACAGGCGCGGGGTTGTGCAAAGAGGGGATCTAGGAGTCAGCACAAGGATTGTTTACCCAAGTTCGAGCTGCGAAGATGCGTAATACCCTAGTCCTGCTTTGATGTGTATTTGAGTGTTCTTGAGCTCTCGAACTAGCTATGGTGCATGCCTAGTCCAAAAGATTCAAATCGTCCTCCAGTATGCCTCGGGCCTCCTTTTATAGTCAAAAAGGGGTTGCCAGAGTGGCACGCATGAGGTGGAAAGGTATACAGTGTACAAGCTTATCTCCTGCCATTAAGGGACACAGCGCAATAAATGTGCTACTTAGGTGTCCACTTGCTTTATCGAGGACGGCAACGAGGCACGTCCCGTCCGTTGCCGCTCCGTCTGGCTGCGACGCGCGTCCAGGCCAACGAGGCATGAAGTGCCATGTAGTTTGGCAGGCTGCTAAGATGGCCTGGTGGTAGCGTCTTCACGAAGATCTGCATGCCACCATGCAGGTGCTTGACTAGCTGGATCAGGAACCACGTACTGCCACATGGGTACTTGCCTCGGCTAGTGGGTCGGTCGCCAAGCTGGGGGCAATGATGGGGCGGCATGGGCTTGCCGTAGTTTTGCGTTTGTTCCCGGCAAGGGTCTTGCCAGGGCCTTTGTGAGCACCCTCGGCAAGAGGCTTGCCGGGGCTTCGAGGGTATCTTCAGCAAGGAGCCTTCCCGGGGCCTCGTGGGCATCCTCGGCAAGGAGCCTTTCGGTCGTCTTGTCTTCTGGTTCTCATCTAGGATTCGTAGACCCTTAGTTTTCACAAATATCT
Organism: Secale cereale; assembly: GCA_902687465.1. Classification (NCBI taxonomy): domain Eukaryota; kingdom Viridiplantae; phylum Streptophyta; class Magnoliopsida; order Poales; family Poaceae; genus Secale; species Secale cereale. The sequence goes on along the minus strand of LR738711.1, from coordinate 589,727,668 downwards.
GCATGCCAGGCACTTCCCGAGCCTTGGTTCCAACGCTGTTGATGGTGTCGAAGCTCCTAGGCTCAAGGGTGGCTGCAATGAAGGTGTTGGGTGAGTTGCCCCGGCAAGGGTTCTTGCCGGGGCTATGCAGAACGCCCCGACAAGGGTCTTGTCAGGGGAAGCCTATCTTGTTGCTTGGCCTTCTTATGCCATTGTTTGGCACTGCTCTGGTAGTATTGTGCTTTGGTTTCCCTCCTCTGCCCTGTTAGGTGTGGCCGCAGGCGTGGCTCTGACTGCCTGTGGACAAGTAAGGGGTACAAAGGAGATCCCCTACTTTTGTACACCGACAGTATTCTTACAAGCAAGAAAGTGTCTAGCTACCTCTCCTTCCATAACATATCCCTCAGGTATAACAGGAAATTCATATCCAGGAGAGCTAGGTTTAACAGGAGTTTCAAAGTTTTCAGTTTCAATAATTTCATCAGTTTCGGAAATATCACCATCTTGAGCATAATCAATAGTTCTAGATCTAGCAATATGTTCATCAAGTAATTTGGCCAGTGGCACAGTTTTATCAAACATAGTAGTAGCATCATAAGAATCATTCATAGTAGAAGTCGCATCATCAATAACATGCGAGATATCAGAATCAATAGCAGGTGTAGCTGTCGCAAGCTTACTCAAAACAGAAGGAGAATCAAGTGCAGAGCTAGATGGCAGTTCCCTACCTCCCCTCGTTATAGAGGGAACGATCTTGGTTCTCTCATCCTTTAGTGGCCTCGTAGTGATCAACAGATATGAATCCCAAGTAACTCAGAGAATAGAGCTATGCTCCCCGGCAACAGCGCCAGAAAAGGGTCTTGATAACCCACAAGTAGAGGGATCGCAACAGTTTTCGAGGGTAGAGTATTCAACCCAAATTAATTGATTCGGCACAAGGGGAGCCAAAGACTATTCTCAAGTATTAGCAGCTGAGTTGTCAATTCAACCACACCTGAAAGACATAATATCTGTAGCAAAGTATTTAGTAACAAAGTAGTATGGAAGTAACGGTAACAGTGGCAAAAGTAACAGTAGCAGTTTTGTAGTGATGGTGACAGTAGCAGTAACGAAAGAAATGAAGCAAGTACCAATACGAAAAGAACTCATAGGCAATGGATCGGTGATGATAGGTGTCAGATGATATTCATCATGTAGCAGTTATAACCAAGGGTGACATAGAACTAGCTCCAATTCATCAATGTAATGTAGGCATGTATTCCACATATCGTCATACGTGCTTATGGAAAAGAACTTGCATGACATCTTTTGTCCTACCCTCCCGTGTCAGCGGGGTCCTAATGGAAAATAAGGGATATTAAGGCCTCCTTTCAATAGAGTACTGGAACAAAGCATTAACACTTAGTGAATACATGAACTCCTAAAACTACGTCAATCACTGGAAAGAATCCCAATTATTGTCACCTTGGGGTATGCGGATCATAACTTGTAATAGGTGTGTACAACTTGCAAGATAGGATCAAGAACACATGTATATTCATGAAAACATAATAGGTTCAGATTTGAAATCATGGCACTCGGGCCCTAGTGACAAGCATTAAGCATAGCAAAGACATGGCAACATCAATCTCAGAACATAGTGGATACTAGGGATCAAACCCTAACAAAACTAACATGATTACATGATAAATCTCATCCAACCCATCACCGTCCAACAAGCCTACGATGGAATTACTCACACACTGCTGTGAGCATCATGGAATTGGTGATGGAAGAAGGTTGATGATGACGACAGCATATCTCCACTCTCCGGAGCCCTGAACGGACTCCAGATCTGGCCTCCCGAGGAAGAACAGGAGGTGGCGGCGGCTCCGTATCGTAAAACGGGATGAAAACTTCTCCCTATTTTTTTCTCCCCGAACATGAATATATGGAGTTGGACTTGAGGTCGGTGGAGCTATGGGGGACCCACAAGGCAGGGGGTGTGCCCAGGGGGTAGGGTGCGCCCCCGTCCCTTGTGGATAGCCGGTGGGTCCCCTGTGGTAGATTCTTTCGCCAACAATTTTTATATTTTCTAGAAATATTCTTTGTGGATTTTTAGGTCATTCCGATAACTTCTTTTTCTGCACAAAAATAAGACCAAGGCAATTCTGCTGAAAATAACGTCGCTCCGGGTTAGTTCCATTCAAATCATGCAAATTAGAGTCCAAAACAAGGGCACAAGAGTTTGGAAAAGTAGATACAACAGAGACATATCAGCTCACCTAGGGGGTAGGTGCGCCTTGTGAGCTTGTGGCTCACAGGTGCACCCCCCCTAGGGTGTGTTCAGTGCCAAAAATTCTTAAATATTGTAGCATACATCATACTAAATTTTTAGGTCATTCCAAGAACTTATATTTTTTGGGTCATCTTTTATTTCACTGATAATTCAAAAAATAGGATAATCATGACATTTCTACTTTATTAAACTTTAAATAACAAAGAGTAAAAAGTAGGTGTAGTAGGTTGTGCTTACTATATTCGTCGGCCACATGCCCCTAAAAAGAACCCATTAATAAGGTTGATCAAGTCTTATTAACAAACTATTTTTGAGTAACATGAAACCGAAGAATTTTCGTATAACACTAGATTACCTCAATGGGGATATGATTCTCCCCAACAATAAGAGTTTCATATTTCTTTTTGATGGTCAGAAGAGGGAATTCAAAACCTCCAATAGTGATTGTCATAATTCTTTCACTAGAGTTGATACTATTCACTTGGGGTTGTTTCTTCGGAAAATATACCGTACTATCATTACCATTGACATGAAAACTGACCTTGCTTTTTTTGCAATCACTAATAGCCCCTCTAGTATTAAAAAAGCATCTACCAAGTATAATCAACATGTCGCCATCCTCGGGCATATCAAGTATAACATAGTCTATTAAGATAATAACATTTATAACTACAACATGCACATCCTCACGAATACCACTAGGTATGGCAGTTTATTTATCAGCCATTTGAAAAGACATTCCAGTAGGTGTCAACTTATTTAATCAAGTCTTCTATATAAAGAGAAAGGCATAACACTGACACGGCTCCTAAATCACAAAGAGCAGTTTTGACATAACTTCTTTTAATGGAGCACGGTATTGTAGGTATTCCTGGATCTCCAAACTCCTTAGGTACTCCACCCTTAAATGAATAATTTGCAAGCATGATGGAAATTTCAGCTTCAGGTATTTTTCTTTTATTAGTGACAATATCTTTCATGTACTTAGCATAAGGAGGCATTTTCAGAATATCAGTCAAACTAATATGCAAAATACTGGCTTAAGCATTTCAACAAAGTGCTCAAAATCTTACTCTTCTTTATTTTTTGGAGGCTTACTAAGAAAAGGCATGGGTTTATGAACCCATGGTCCTCCTTCCTTAACATGTTTTCTAGCAATGAAATCCCTTTTATCATATATTTTATTCCTAGGAGGTGGGTTATCAAGATCAACAACAGGTTCTATTTCTACATCATTATCATCTTATTTATCATTACCTGGTTGAGCATCAACATGAACTTCATCATTATCATTATCTCTAGGTGGATGTTCATTGCTAGACCGTGTCTCAGCATCAGAAAGATAAACATCATTATGATTCTCACAAGGATTTTCTACCACATATTCACTAGAAGCATGCAAAATTCTATAAATTTTCCTTTTGTTTTTCCTCTTAGATGAAATAGGTGCATCAATATTAATTCTCTGAGAATCTTGCTCAATTCTCTGAGGATGTCCTTCAGGGTATAAGGGCTCCTGAGTCATTCTACCACCTCTAGTGACAACTCTAACAACACTCCCATTAATTTTATTATTCATTTCAGTAAGCAAATGAATTTGTGACTTAGAGACTTGTTCTAGCTGAGTATGAACCATGGATGCATGTTTACTTAAAACTTTAACATAATGAGAAACCCTAAACATCAAGTCACTCAAATGATCAATCATGAAAGCATTTTGTTTCAACTATTTGTTAACATACGTATTGAATTTTTTTCATAACAATGTAATTATCAAACTTATCCAGCCATTGACTAGCAGATTTATTATAGGAATATCACCTTCATGAAACGTATAAAGATAATTTACATTTACTACATATGATGGGGTATCAAGTCCATGTATTTCTTCAAATGGTGGTAAATTCTTAACATCTTCTGATTTAATACCTTTTTCTTTCATAGATTTCTTTGCCTCTTGCATATCTTCTGGACCGAGGAATAGAATACCTCTATTCTTTGGAGTTGTCATCGGTATTGGTTCAGGAAGTGTCCAGTCATAAACATTCTTCAATATATTATTACATAATTCTTCAGTCTGTCCAATAGTTCATTCCCTGAAAACACAGCCAACAAAGCTATCTATGTAGTCCCTAGAAGCATCGGTTAGCCCATTATAAAATATATCAAGTATTTCATCTTTATTAAGAGGATGATCAGGCAAAGCATCAAGTAATTGGGGAAGCCTCCCCCAAGCTTGAGGAGATTCTCTACTTCAATTTGCACAAAGTTAAATATTTCTTGTAAGGCAACTTGTTTTTTCTAGCAGGAAAATATTTTCCAGAGAAGTAATATATCATATCCTAGGAACTACGCACACAACCAAGAGCAATAGTATTAAACCATTTCTTCGCAACACCCTTTAATGAGAAAGGAAACAACTTAATAATATAACAGAAGCGATTTTTTGTCCTCATGAGCAAATGGGGTGGCCATATCATTCAGTTTAGTAAGGCGTGCCACAACAGTCTCAGTTTCATGACCTTGAAAGGATGAGATTCAACCAAAGTGATTAACTCAGGATCGGCAGAGAATTCATAATCCTTATCAGTAACAAAGATAGGAGAAGTGGCAAAATTAGGATCATATTTCATTCTCTCTATCATAGTCTTTTATTTCAACTTATTTGGTAATTTCTTAACATCATCTCCATCATTAGAACGAAGAAATACTCTAGATATATCCCCATCCATAACATAACCTTCGGGTATCTTAGGTATTTCAACTCTAGGAGAGCTAAGCATAATACGTGAATCATAATTTTTATAATTTTTAGTATTATCAAATTATTTAGCTTTAGAAAGTTCTTCATCAAGAAATTTACCTATTGGCATAGTATCATCAAGCAGAGTACTAGCAGCATCACAAGTTTCAGAAGTAGTAACATGCGCGGTTGTGTGGCAACAGACTCACCAACGATACATTTGACGCCTCTCCAAGCCCACACGTGGTCAAACAATAAGCGTGTGGGGTGCTCAAGGGTGCACTAGAATCCTCCGCTAGGAACACGGTCACAAGACGTGATGATTAAAATCCGTCCGTCCCCCATTTATTACACCGGCCATTTGTTAGGGCATTTCCCATCTTTTGTGTTTTGGGTGATGATGACAACTCTCCTTGTGGTATTATCATGTGCCAAGTTCTTCATGTACTATGTGCTTAGGTACAAGTCGTTTAGACATTCCCTCTGGACCAAAAAGATCGAAGACGACGTTTTCTGCGTGTTTATTTCTTTGGTCGTAGGAAGCTCATACTATTAAGAGGAAATCCACATCCAAGGTATTGGGTGAATAAATGCACGTACACACTTATCTTCACCCACCTTTCCCATCTGTTCTAAGTATAGAGAGGTCCCTTTGTTCCTATCAGAAATAGTGCTTTCTCCTCATAAGTGGTTGTACCGCCCACAAGTGCGGTTGTACCGCTAGCCCTATTGTACCGGCTCAACCACCACCCCAGGGGTGATACCCTGCGGTTTCACCTCCCAGGTACATGCCCAGCGGTTGTACCACTGCCCTCGGGCGGTGGTACCACCACTACACTGGGAAAACCCAGGAGTGGCTTCATGGGTGGTTGTACCGGTCGGGTACCGCCCAACCACCGGATTTGCTTCTGTTATAGGGCAGTATTTGGGCGGTGGTGGCCCGGTTGTCCCGATTATTCTCAGCACACCGGTACTACCGGTGTCCGGGGAGGTTTTGCTACTCTGGACTTAGCCTCCTCTAGCTCTAGGGCCATGCGGTGGTTCTGGTGCAACTACCACTCGACCACCACCCAGGGGTGTCTCCCTTCTGTTTTCAAGGCGGTTGTTGAGCAATACGCGAGCGCTTAGTCCGGTTATGCTCGCTAACCAGTACTACCGCTTGAGCCACCAGTTGTACCGCTTGTTAGGGTTTCTGCATCATACCCGTGAATCATGCTTGTACCGGGGTCAGGAGCGGTTACCACTATGGTATAAAATTGTTGTAACGGTTGGTTTTTGGGGATGCCTATATAAAGGGGGTTTCTTCCACCTACCCTCTTACCTCTTGCCTCTCTATCTCCTCCATTAATGCCCTTCAAGCTTTCTTGCCTGATCTCTATCTCTAGCCAATCAAACTCATTGATTTGCTAGAGATTGAAGGAGGAGACCTAGATCTACACTTCCACCAAAGGAAATTTGATTCCTCATATTTTCTTGTGTGCATTTTCTTACTCTTGGGTGTTTGAGCACTCTACATGGTTGAGGTAACCTTGGAGCCACATTCCATTATGGTGAAGCTCCATGGTTTTGTTGGGAGCCTCCAATTTGGTTGTGGAGAGAGCCCCAACCTCGTTTGTAAAGGTCCGATTGCCGCCTTCAAGGTCAACACTAGTGAAATAATGACATCTCGCATTGTGTGAGGGCGTGAGGAGAATACGGTGGCCCTAGTGGCTTCTTGGGGAGCATTGTGCCTCCACCCTGCTCCCACGGAGACGTACTTCCCCTCAAAGGGAAGGAACTCCGATAACACATCCTTGTCTTCATCGACTCCACTTGAGGTTATCTCCTACCTTTACTTTATGCAAGATATTGTCGTGTTGTATCCTTTGCTTGTGCTTGTTGTTGTTAGGATCATATAGGTTGCTCACCTAGTTGCACATCTAGACAACCTATTTGTTACTAAACCTAATTTGTGAAGTAAAGCTAAAAATTGCTAGTTGCCTATTCACCCCTCCTCTAGTCAACCTTATCGATCCTTTCACCATTTAATCTTTGTGTCTCTTCAACCTTTTGATTGTGCCCCAGTATTGCAAGAAGCGCACCCTGTTGGTTTCAAAACTGGCAGATCTCGGGTAGGGGGTCCTAAACTGTGCGTCTAAGGTTCAAAGGTAACAGGAGGCAGGGGACACTTTATTTACCCCAGTTAGGGCCCTCTTGATGGAAGTAATACCCTACTTCCCTGCTAGATTGACTTTGATGAGTACAGGGGTTACAAGAGTTGATCTACCTCGAGATCGAAGTGGCTAAACCCTAGATGTGTAGCATGTATGATTATGAATGCCTCTACGGACTAAACCCTCCGATGTATATAGACACCGGAGGGGGATAGGGAGTCGGTTTACAGAGAAAGGAATCTTCATATCTGCACGCCAAGCTTGCCTTCCACGCCAAGGAGAGACCCATCCGGTCACGGGGGAAGTCTTCCTTCTTGTATCTTCATGGCCTGTTAGTCCGGCCCACGTTACGTAGCCCGGACACCCGAGGACCCTGTAATCCAGGACTCCGTCAGTAGCCCCTGAACCATGCTTCAATGACGATGTATCCAACGCGTAGATTGTCTTTGGCATTGCAAGGCGGGTTCCTCCTCTGAATTCTCCAAAGTAGTCCTCCGGACAAGAGATCTATATCCGGCTATGTATATAATAGGTTAACCTCCTGACCACAAAAGCACAAAAATTATATCCAACGACAACTTTATTCGGCGAAACGTCACGTTTTGGCTCTGTCATCATTTTGAACCATTTTTGGGCCTCTCGCCGTGCGTTTTAGTATGCAACTCCCATTGACACGTATTGTCGAAGCAGAGATCGCGTCCCCTTATTGCGGGATTCTCATCAATACGAGCTTTGGTAAAGTAATTGTGCCGCCCACATGACCCCTTGGGAACAGGCAAGTTTTAAGGCTTGAGGAAGGTGGACGCTTGATATTCACAGTCCATATAAGCGGATGGAATCTAAATCCTCTACCCCATGCCTCATTCTCTCTCTCCCTCTCCATCCTAGAGTTCCAGCGCCCAAGTTCCAAGATCTTCTTCCCTTTGCAACTCCCCCGACCATGGAAAACTCTCAAGGCAAATGGATGGCCTCCTCCGTTGCGGAGGAGAACATCAAGGAGTTGCGGGAAGCGCGATATCTAACCGCGGAGATCAAACACAGGCTTCCCAATCTGGGGTAGCTTATCCCTACCCCGGAGCCCGGTGAGTGGGTGGTGTTCATCACCCACTTCCTCCGCGGACTCGGATTCGCCCTTCACCCCTTTGTAAGGGGTCTCATGTTCTACTATGGGCTGTATTTTCACGATTTGGCCCCAAATTTGTTCCTTCACATCTCGATGTTCATCGTCGTGCATGAGGCCTTTCTCCACGTCCCTCCACACTTTGTCTTATGGCTCAAGATTTTCAATGTGAAGCCAAAGGTGGTTGACAAGCAACACGCAGATTGTGGTGGTGCCATGGTGAGCAAGCTCCCCAAAGTTAATTGGCCAAAGGGAGTTTTTGTGGATACCGGCAAGATATGGAAATACGAATGGTTCTATATCACAGAACCCCGTGGCTCCAAATGGGCAGCCGCTCCAGCCTTTAGATCCGGACCCCCGCTGAGGCTCACATCCTGGACCGACAAGGGTCCGGACTGGGGGTCGATCCCTGAGGTGCTGTTGTTGGAAAATGCATTAGGAGTATGATAGCAAAGGACATTACCCTTGCTGATGTAATCCAAATGATGCTGATCCGCCATGCACTTCCCTGCCAACGGCGGCCCCTCAAGATGTGGGAGTTCAATCCGGAAGGACGGCGGAACCTACAGCGGTTCTATGGCACGACTCATAAGGGGATTTGGAAGCTACTTTTCAAGAAGCAGAAAAAGTGGCCAAAGTCATCAGACGACACTGGCCTAGATTGCAACCATCCGGCCACCAAGGTAAATTCTTAAAACTCTGAACATCAATAGATTTGTCGCTCCAAAGGAGAAATATTGAGTAGTCCATCCGCAAAATAGGTTTGGATCAAGAAGGCGGAGCAGATGCGGTGTCCGACTCCGCTCCCTGAAGACCCAGCCAATCCTCAATTAATGAGGATGCTGGTCCCGGTGCCATACCAGGTGCCGGTTAAGAAGGACAAGCAGAAGAAGAAAGAGGAGGGTACTTTGGACGCAATGCCCGAAGAGGCTGATGCCCCGTCCTACCACGAGGGCGATGACGACAAGGAGGAGGAGGAAGAAGAAGATCCTCGCCGCAAAGGTAAGAAGAGGGCGGCCTCTGAAGACCTGGAAGTCGAGGCCTCCAAGAGGGACAAAATCATCATCCCTGATGACTCGGAGTCAGATGCCGAGGCCATCCCGAAGCATCATCGCCAAACCAAACCCCAAGCCGACTCGTAAGTAGCCCGGGATCCTTCACTTTTATCCGATCTCTATGACCCATGATGATAACTCTAAGTTCTGTCCTTTAGTCCGGCCCACAATCTTCCCCAGCTATCCTCATCCTCAGGAGATCTGGCGCCGGAGATGACGGAAGTGAGTCGCCTCCATTAGCTTCCCCGTCACCTAGGGCGGATTATGCTGAGGTAGTATCTCACAGGCCCTCTACAAACCTTGAAGAGGCGCGGGGGCATTTTAATAGCGCCAGAGGATAATGCCTCGGCTGCCAGAGGACTACGGAGTGCAGCCCCCATGGAGACCAGCAATGGGAGCACCGGTCAATCCGGCCCTCAGCCGCATACTACTCCGGAGGTCCATAAGGCTCCAGAGTCTCATAAGCGACCCCCTGTGGGAGAAGAGGGAGCGGCAACCTCTACTAATCCGTAGGCGCGACATACCATGGTGGACGCACTCCAAAGTGCCTACATCCTAGACGAGCACTACATCCTGATGGGTACGGTGTCTGAGAAGATCCAGTCCGCCAAGAGCGGGCTGAACGAAGCCTTCTCCATCCTGCTGGCAGGCTTCGAGGTACGCAATGTAATGTTTTTTGGTCATTTTTACGAGAAACATACCTATATATAGATAGTAGCCCCTGAGACTATGTTCGGTTTTTGAAAGAAAAGCCAGTAGAGGATCGATAATCAGTTGTCAGGTGGTAACATACTTTCTATTTGCATTAAAACAGGCTTCGCTGTTAGCGGCGACTGCTCAATCGGCGGAAGTTTCCGAACTCAAACGGAAACTAGAGCAAGCCAATGAGGACCTAGTCCTTGTTAACACACGGCTCGACCAGGCGCAAGGTATAAGATACATCTTGTTGTGTGCCTATTTTATGTCCATGCCTTGTAGAGTTTCAAGAGCTGCAATGTGCATGTATGTACAGATGGTGCCGCCGCGATGGAGATCCTCAGGGGTGAGCTTGCCTGGGCCAAGGAGCAGGGAAGGGTAAGCCAAGCGGCTGCTGATAAAGCGGCTGCATATTTGACAGCCGAACAGGCTGCTCGGTGATACTTCTCCAACGTATCTACTTTTCCAAACACTTTTGCCATTGTTTTGTACTCTAACTTGCATGATTTTAATGGAACTAACCCAGACTGACGCTGTTTTCAGCAGAACTGCCATGGTGTTATTTTGGTGCAAAAATAAAAGTTCTCAGAATGACCTGAAATTCAACGGAAAATTATTTTGGAATATATAAAAAATATCTGCGAAAAAACCAAGCCAGAGGGCCCACACCCTGTCCACGAGGGTGGGGGGCGCGCCCCTTGCCTCGTGGCCCCCTGTTGCTCCACCGACGTATCCCCCGAATCCATATATTCACTTTTGAGGAGAAAAAAAATCAGAGAGTAAGAATTATCGCGTTTTACGATACGGAGCCGCCACCAAGCCCTAATCTCTCTCGGGAGGGCTGATCTGGAGTCCGTTCGGGGCTCCGGAAAGGGGAGATCGTCGCCATCGTCATCATCAACCTTCCTCCATCACCAATTCCATGATGCTCACCGCCGTGCGTGTGTAATCTCATCGTAGGCTTGCTAGACAGTGATGGGTTGGATGAGATTTACGATGTAATCAAGTTAGTTTTGTTAAGGTTTGATCCCTAGTATCCACTATATTCTAAGACTGATGTTGCTATGACTTTGCTATGCTTAATGTTTGTCACTAGGGCCCGAGTGCCATGATTTCAGATATGAACCTATTATGTTTTCATGAATATATGTGTCAGGACCCCGATCCTAAGTCACGCCGATCTAGCTGTAACACGTCATATCACTTTGCGGCCTCACGCACGGTAACCCCACGGGTGCCACCTTACCTGTCCCGGGACCGTTTGCACATTTTGGCACACGTATATGACAGTGTCGCTAGCATCCATATGACAGAGAACCCGGGCCGACATGGCTAGTTATAAACCAAAAGTGGCACTAAATTACAGAGACAGGCATCCATGACCCAGCAACGAACGTGTCGGTCATCAACGTATGAACCCAAGTCGTAGCAAGCTACATGGACTTAAAGGAACAACGCGTGACATTTCCCCTAAGGGACAGACATAGGAACGAAGAAGGACACATGCCGGCCAACCTACGTGTTCCGAGCAGTAGCAAGCTACCAAGGCTCATTGGAGACACTAGGAGGCATTTCCCTGTAAGATAGGCTACCAAAGGAAAACAACTAGGTGTCGGATCCCACACATACCAAGCAATTCAATCATACACACAATATGCTCAATATGTGCAAATACAACATTGCATCACAACAGAACTCTATGACTCAAGTACTTTATTTAAGAGGCTCCAAGAGCCATACATAACATATCCATACAGGTAGGGGTCACATGACCCAACACTCAAGTCATACAGTTATACAAGCACAAGCGGAAGCTACATGTCTGAGTACAGACAACTTAGAAAATAAAACAGGCTTGGTGTAGCCTGACTATCTACAAGGCCCTTCATAAGCTCCAGATCTCCGTCTGGGTGTCAAGCTACTCGTCGACGTCAACGTCTATGTAGAACCCATCAGCAGGGGCAGGGTTCTCCTCTGCAACAGTTATGAAGCAAACATGAGTACAAAGGTACTCAGCAAGTCTTACAACAGAACCTATCATACATGCAACATTATCAACAGGGGGCAGTGGAGCTTATAGCAGAAGGCCAGCTTTGACTCTTGGCTAACCTATACTACAACTCTCAACAAATTGCAAGATGTTACTACGAACACGAGTCCTCTACTCACCACAACAATACACTACTGAGGATCCTCTTCCGTCATCCTACGGAAGGGCCATCCACAGCACTCACACTTATCTTGAGGCTTTTAGTAGTATCCATCAACTTGTCTATGAACTGTAAGAGTAACCAAGTAGTCCGTACCGCGAACAACGGCTATTCGAATAGATTGATAACCCTGCAGGGGTGTACCTCTTCACACAAGTCTCTTGTCCAGGTTTATCGCCTATTTGGGTTCCATCCGTGGGGAGATCCGGCCGGGGTGTCGCTCACGGCCCCAAACGATGTGTATAGGGTTCCCGAGTCACCAAACGGGCAACCGGTACACCGTGCCACGTACCTGTCGCATCACAACCCACCCCGAGGGTCAGCGTTGTGCATGACCTCCAGTAAACTATAAGCACCAGAAACTAGTTGCAACTCCTGGACAGAGATCGAGGGTAATTAGTAAGCCGAGAGGGTCCATTGGTTTCGGGCCCAATCCATGGTAGTAACTGGAACTTGAACCACACATACAGATCTCGGGTCCTATGTACAGTTCCAATAAAACAACCCACCACGTACTCCTACATGGCCTTTCATCGATACCTTAACCAAACGTGTTCCACACTTCTTTCTCTTTATCGATATGATTGTTTCACTCTGATCCATCACCCAGATGAACCAGATCAGACACAACTCTAAGCATAGCAGGCAACATAAACAAATAGCATGGTGGATCACACATCACATGGCTCAATCAACTCCTACACATGCTAGTGGGTTTCAACTATTTACTGTGGCAATGACAGGTCATGCAAGGAATAGGGTTCAACTACCGCTGCAAGTAGCAGTTCACACGCTGTAGCCTTAATGCAGTAAAAGAGAGCAGGAGGAGAAGATGGGTTTGTATCGGAATGATCAATGATTGCTTGCCTGACAAAGTGGTTGTCGGGTACTGCTCTTCAGCTGGATACGCAGGAGTATCCTCGGGAGCAGGACGTAACACGGAGAATACTGGCGATACGATCATTAAACAAACAAATGCAACAATATGATGCATGCTCATGACATGTCAAGATGCATGTGTTTTGGGCTAATGCAACTATAACCAAAAGGGTTTGAGCCTAGTTGAATCAAAGATTCAAATTGGCACTTTAGCTATTATTTAATTAAGTGCATTATCATGTTTTAATGTATACAGCAAGGTTAACTTGCTCAAACATGCATGAAAATAGTGCCATTGGAAAGATTGGATTTTCCTGATCATTTTTCATATATAAATTATTTCCATCTGAGCTACGGCTGATTTTATATGATTTTTAGAAGTTTTGGGTATTTTCTGAAATTCATAAATCATTTAAGATTTATTTTAATTTCCGGAAACACTTTACTGCGTCAGCATGACCTCATGCTGACGTCAGCAGGTCAACAGGAGCTGGTCCAGGTCAAACATGACATGTGGGCCCGACATGTCAGTGTCATAGCTAATTAACAAAGTTAATTAGTGTTAAGCTAGAGACTAATTAGCTGTCAGTGGGGTCTGGGCCCACGGGTCAGTGACTAGACTAACTAACTGATTTAATTAACATTTACTTAACTAAACTAGCTAAATAGGGGTGGGGTGGTCCACACGTCAGTGACCCAGGGGTGGTCAACCCCCCGGTCAAACGAGTCAAACTCGCGGCGAAGTGACGCCGGCGAGGCCAAACACGGCGGCGAGCTTCGGAAATCGCCCACAGGGCATGGTTCGAGCCGCGGTTGGGCGCGTTGGAGTGCCCTCGCCGATGCACGTCGAGTGGTGGTGGTCGCCGGGCCTGTGGTGGCCGGAGGCGACGGCTACGAGCTCGGCAGCGGCGGCCGGCGTTCGGGCGTGTGTGGAGACGCGGCTACGGTGGCCTAGGCGATGCGTGCGTGGAACCTAGCTCATCTACGTGCTGCGGCGATTGAGATGGATGTGCGTTCGTGACCAAACGGTCACCAGAGCATCACCGGCGGCAAGCACGGCGGCGGCGGTTTCGGTGATCAGTGGAGCAGCAGCTACGCGGCGCAAACAAAGCGGAGGAGGGAGGGATTCAGCGTAGGGGCTCACAGTGATGCTAGTGAGCTCGACGGAGAGGTCGGGGACGCTCTGCAGCTCCTTAATCGACGGCGAGGAGCTCCGGCGATCCGAGGAGGGGGACGACGGCGTGAAGGCATTGCAGGGCTCAGCGAGGAGGAAGAGTGTGTCGCGGCGATTCTTCTAGACACGGTCACGGGACGAGGGGGAGGCTCTATGTGCGGCAACGGCAAGCGGCGGCGACGGGCGGCTCGGTGGTGAGAGGGAGAGAGCCAGGGGAAGGAGATGAGGACGAGGGGAAATGAGAGAGAGGTCGGGGCAGCTGCGTGGCGACGCATGGAGGCGTCCAGGCCGTCGGGGATGTAGGCAGGCAGGCTGGAGGTGGCCGGGCGCGTGCCGGCGCGCGGTGGCCACGCGCGCTGCCTACTGGCGCGAGGAGGAAGGCGACAGGAGCGGCGCTGGTGGGCTGGGCCGGCCTGCAACAGTGTTGGGATCAAGGTAAGTTCTTTCTCTCTTTCTTTTTTTTCTATTTCTTTTCTGTTTCATTTCTTTTGCAACTTTGTTTAATTAATAAAAATGCCAGAACATTTTTATAACTCATAAAACTTGTCATGCCCACTGTATATAATATGAACAGCATAGAACATTTTAGTTTATGATTATTTGAGCATTTAAAATATTTTATAGCATTTAAATGCCCAAATACAAATACAATATGATTTAATCCAGAGACCTTAGATGTCCTAGAAAATTGTGCACCATTTTTAGCAGAGGTTTGAGACCAAGGCAGAAATGATGAACATTTTTGAAGGGCATTTTGGGTACATTGCAAAAGATTTTATCAAACCCTAGTTGTTAGGAGAGGGGTGCTGGGGTTTCTGTCATTCCCATTTCAAGTTTCTTTGATAAGTAGACATGATGCACACTCTAGCTAGTCCTAATGCAAGTGCTAACTAGGGATGTGACAACTCACCCCCACTTAAAAGAATCGCGTCCCGAGATTCGGGTTCCTCCGGAAAGAGGGTGGGGTACTCAAGTCGAAGACAATCCTCCCTTTCCCAAGTAGCTTCAGTTTCGGAATGATGTGACCATTGAACCTTGAGAAACTTGATATTGTGGCGTCGAGTGGTGCGCTCGGTTTGATCAAGAATACGAACGGGGTATTCTCGATATGTGAGATTGTCCTGGAGATCAAGCGTTTCGTGGTCCACTCCGCGGATAGGATCCGAGAAGCAACGCCTGAGTTGAGAGACGTGGAACACGTCATGAACTCTGGATAGGTGCGGAGGTAGTTCCAATTGGTAGGCAACTTCTCCTCGTTTGGCAAGAATGCGAAAAGGGCCGATGTAACGAGGGGCCAATTTGCCTTTGATACCGAAACGATGGGTTCCCTTAAGAGGAGTAACCCGAAGGTAAGCCTTATCGCCGACTTCAAAAGTCACAGTCTTATGATGACTATCATACTGGCTCTTCTGGCGAGACTGGGCTGTTTTCAATTTCTCACGAACGATGCGAACTTGCTCTTCTGCTTCCTGGATCATATTGGGGCCAAAGAATTGTCTTTCCCCGGTTTCTGACTAGTTAATAGGTGTTCGACACATTCGTCCATATAGAACTTCGAAGGGGGCTTTACCCAGACTGGCTTGATAACTATTGTTATAAGCGAATTCGGCAAATGGAAGACACTTCTCCCAATCCATACCGAAAACTATGACAGAGGCTCGAAGCATGTGTTCCAGAATTTGATTGACTCGTTCCACTTGACCACTTGACTGGGGATGGAAGGCGGTACTGAAGGAGAGATGAGTTCCCATAGCATTCTGGAAACTTTCCCAAAATCGTGAAGTGAAAAGACTTCCACGGTCTGAGTTAATCTCCAATGGCACACCATGAAGTGATACTATACGAGAGACATACAAGTCTGCTAGCTGGCTAGCGGTAATACTCTCTCGAACAGGCAGGAAATGAGCTACATTAGAGAGGCGGTCGATAATGACGAAGATAGCATTATTCCCTTTCATGGTCCTGGGAACCCCGGTAATGAAGTCTATACCGACTTTGTCCCATTTCCATTCAGGAATAGCTAAAGGTTGAAGGGTGCCAGCAGGCCGTTGATGCTCTGCTTTGACTAGACGACAGACGTCGCAGTTAGCAATGAATTGAGCGATTTCTCTCTTCATCCTAGTCCACCAGAATCTCTGACGTAGGTCCTGATATATTTTGGTACTACCGGGATGAATTGTGAGAGGAGATTCATGAGCCTCCTTAAGGATCAAACGTCTCAGGTTTCGTACTTTAGGAACCACTAAATGGTTGCTAAAGAGTACGACTCCTTGATCATCAATTGAGAAACATCCCGCGACTCCTTTCTTGATGTTCCTCTTAATACGGGAAATTCCGGGATCAACCTTCTGTGCTTTGATGACCTGATCCGTAAGGGTAGGTTCCGCCACCAAGGTGGAAAGGAATCCTCGAGGAATAATGTGAAGGTTAAGCTTACGAAATTCCTCGTGGAGAAGTGGTTGCCCTTGTTGTAACATTAAGTTGTTACAATAAGACTTACGACTTAGCGCATCAGCCATGACATTGGCCTTTCCAGGGGTATAAGTGATTCCTAAGTCGTAGTCTGTGAGCAACTCAACCCAACGTCTTTGCCTGAGATTCATATCCGGTTGGGTGAAGATATACTTCAAACTTTGATGATCAGTGAAGATTTCACAGCGATTACCAAGGAGGTAATGTCGCCATGTTCTGAGTGCATGGACTACAGCTGCAAGCTCTAGATCATGTGTAGGATAGTTATCCTCATGTGGTCGCAACTGTCGAGATGCGTATGCAATCACTTGACGATCTTGCATGAGTATGCAACCTAGTCCTTGTCGCGAGGCGTCGCAATAGATTATAAAATCCTTGGAAAAGTCTGGTGGTACCAATACAGGTGCAAATGTCAGGCGTCTTTTCAGTTCCTGAAAACTGGACTCGCATTGTGGGGTCCACTCAAACTTTTTATCTTTCTTGAGGAGTTCAGTCAGAGGTTTACCAACCTTGGAGAAATTCTTGACGAAGCGTCGGCAATAGCTCGCTAAGCCAAGAAAACTCCTAACTTGCTTGACCGATTCAGGAGGAGTCCAATCAAGGACGGCTTGAACTCGCTCGGGATTGACAGCAATACCCTTGCCAGAGATCACATGACCTAGATAGGTTACTTCCGGCAACCAAAATTCACATTTAGAGAATTTGGCATAAAGGCGGTGCTCTCGAAGTTTCGTCAATACCAACCTTAAATGCTCGGCATGATCTTCCTTGTTCTTGGAATAGATGAGTATATCATCGAGGTATACCACGACGAATTTATCCAAGTACTCTAGGAAAATAGAATTCATTAGTCGGGAAAAGGTGGCTGGGGCATTGGTTAATCCGAAGGACATGACGGTGTACTCATATTGGCCATAACGAGTAACAAAAGCCGTTTTAGGAATGTCCTCGTTCTTGATTTTGATTTGATGGTAACCCAACCTCAAATCCATCTTAGAGAAGAGTGAGGATCCAGCGAGCTGATCATACAGGTCGTTGATCCTGGGGAGCGGATACTTGTTCTTTATAGTGACCAGATTGACAGGTCGGTAGTCTACAACCATCCGCTCCGTTCCATATTTCTTCTTGACGAAGAGGACGGGGCAAGCCCAAGGGGAAGAACTAAGACGGATGAAACCTTTTTGAATGAACTCATCGAGTTGTTTCTTTAGTTCAGCTAATTCTAGTGGTGCCATCTTATAAGGTCTCCTAGAGATTGGGATAGTTCCTGGAATAAGATCTATCACGAACTCGACATCTTTGTCAGGTGGAATTCCTGGCAGTTCTTCTGGGAAAACATCCAGAAAGTTATGGACTACCGGGATATCTTCGAGTTCTGGTAGAGGGCTGGCATTAAGAGAGTAGAGCTGACGCTCAGCCATTCGGGTCAAGACATTGACTATCTTGCCGGATGGGTGTGTAAGTTGAACGGTCCTAGTATAGCAATCAATCTTGGCGTAATGAGTTGTCATCCAATCCATACCCAAAATGATGTTTATGTCCGAGGACTTGAGAGCGATTAGAGATGCTAGGAAAACAAGTCTATCGACAAGGATTTCATTTCCATGGCTTACCCTAGAGGTTTGCCACTTTGAACCAGGAGTTTGAATAACCATGGAAGTAGACATGTCACAAAAAGTCATGTTGTGCATTCGAGCATAGCTCTCAGATATGAACGAATGGGATGCTCCAGTATCGAAAAGAACAGATGCCGGATGGCGGTTAACGAGAAGCTTACCAAGGACGACGTTAGGATCCTCATAAGCTTCCTCAGCAGAGACATAGTTGACATGACCAGGTGCAGTGGGGATTGGCTTGACATAATTCACCTTGCCGGTTGGCTTACCACGGCCAACGGGTTTTCCTGGTTGGTTCTGGGGACACTCACGCATGTAGTGTCCCGGTTCTCCACACTTGAAGCAGGTCACAGTGCTAGTGCATGGAGCAAAGTTGGAAGGTGGTCCTCCATAGGTCTTAGCAGGTGCAAACTGTTGAGTTGGGCGAGGCGCCTCATAGGATGGCCTCGGTATGTACTTGGGTGGCAAAGCAGTGTTAGGAACCCACACACGGCGCTTGTGAGAGCCAGAGCCGAATGAGGAACCAAAGTCTCGAGGATGCTTGCGTGTGGCCTCGAAGTCGGTCTGACCCGTCTCAGCACTGATAGCCTTGTTTACCAGCTTCTGGAAGGAAGTGCACTCGTGCAAATGTAGATCTCAGCGGAGTTAAGGGCTGAGTCCCTTGCGGAACCTCGCCTGCTTCTTGGCATCGGTGGATACTTCCTCAGGTGCATAGCGTGCCAAGTTGCCAAACTCGCGACTATAGCCATCCACAGTTAACCGGCCCTGGGTGAAATTGCAGAATTCCTCCCGCTTGCGATCCATGAGAGCTTCCGGAATGTGATGTTCACGGAATGCCTCACTAAACTCAACCCAAGTAGTGATTTGGTCAGCAGGACGCATAGCTTCAAAGTTCTCCCACCAAAGACTGGCAGGGCCCTCAAGATGGTAGGCGGCGTAGGTAACCTTGTCAGCTTCGGCCACGCGGGCAGAGTGTAGCTTATGGGTGATACTATGTAGCCAATCATCCGCATCCAGAGGTTCAGTGGAGTGATGGAACTTCGGTAGACACATCTTGATAAAGTCATTGATTGACACCACGTCATTCCTCTGGCGGAACCCAGTGTTCTGCTCTATGCGTTCCAGCAGACGGTTGGTCTCTCTCTTGTTTCGTTCTGCCTCGAGCGTAACTTCCGCCAAGGAGGGTGGCTGGCGCAGATTCCCATCTCTAGCCCCACTAGCCTCACCCTGCTCCTGAGCAGCAGGAGTGTTGCTAGTGTTGACCATCCTAGGAAAACAAAACAATGGTTTAGACAAGGATGGCAAAAATTTGACATAGGAGTGCAGAATGTAATGGATGACACGGAATGCAAAGATGTTCATCCGTACGACATGGTAATATAGAAACTGCTATATATACACAAGTGGTCATACACACCATACATAGTTTAGTACAAGCCAATGCTAAAGTACAACTGCGGTGAAAGACGATACATCCAATCAGAGGCATTCCAAGCTCCTATACATTATTTAACTACACCTCCGGAACTCAGTACACACTAAGTCATATTCCACAAGACGCGCAGGACTGTGGGAATACAACTACTACAATACTACTACTGCCACGGTCTAGCTCAGACATTCCCGTAGTAATCTTCGTAAAGATTACCACCGTAGCCTGGAAGTGGAACAGACGGATCTTGAAACTCGCGAGCACTCGAAGGCTCTGGACCATAAGGACAAGGATGTGGCCTCGGTCCCGATGCTGGTGGTAACCGACGCCCACGTGGAGGTGTAATACCCCCAACGTCACGCCAATCCATGCGATCAGGCAGACGAGTCCGTACGGGGTACAAATCCAGCATGTCCAGATATCCGACGTGCACAGCAGGTGCAAGCCGTGTCAAAGTAGTCCAGTGGGTGGCTCGAGTGTTATACAGCTCCATTCGGAGGGCACGGACCTCACGGTCCCTATCCTCCAGCATCTGAACAGTAGTCTGAAGCAGTGGCTCTTCATGAGAAGCATCAGTATACAGACCAGTGTAATAGCCTTCCTCTCCGGGAAGTGAGGCTGGCATGTAACAGAACTCAGTGTTCAGCAACAAGGCATGCCTAGCCCGGAGAATGGTCATCATCGAATAGGCGGCATCCTGCACTGCCATCTCGATGGTAACCCCGAGTCCATAAGACCAATGGATGGGGTCGTTAGCTCCGGGATATGAGGGGTATATCCGGACTGTGCAGAAATACTGACTCTGATTGAAATCCCGGTACTGTTCCTCCACGGTGTACTCAGGATACCAGCGATAACCGGTCTCAGTCAGCACACGGACTAGCATGGCCGTGTGACCGGGCACATTAATGCACAGAGTCAAACGGACCACTTGGTGAGGGGTGCGGCCAGACATCTGAAACACGAGGTAATGCAAAGGCATTAGTGTTTCTGGAAGAAATCGGGCAGCATAACAACTGTAAATGCTCAAACAAAGATTTGAGACATCATACAAATGATAGCATAGCCACTCAACAATTCCATATCAAGGTTCCGGGTCCAACAATCATCATACTAAAAGGATAGAAACTGACTAAGGCTTGAAACCAACAATCCTAAGAGTCTACGGATTAGTAACACGTGAACCTAGTAAGGATAAGAGGCCTAGTCCTAAATCCCCGTAGAAAGAATAAACTGACTCAGATCAGAAGGGCATAATGTAAAGGAGTAAAAAGAGCCTTACGTTCCCTTCCACAATCAATTCCCCTACATATAACTAAGAATTTTTCTAGACTCAACATCGACTAGTTTGGCTTGAGAAACCTACAGGCGGTCCAGCTCTGATGCCAACGCTGTCAGGACCCCGATCCTAAGTCACACCGATCTAGCTGTAACACGTCATATCACTTTGCGGCCTCACGCACGGTAACCCCACGGGTGCCACCTTACCTGGCTGGGGACCGTTTGCGCATTTTGGCACACGTATATGATAGTGTCGCTAGCATCCATATAACAGAGAACCCGGGCCGACATGGCTAGTTATAAACCAAAAGTGGCACTAAATTACAGAGACAGGCATCCATGACCCAGCAACGAACGTGTCGGTCATCAACGTATGAACCCAAGTCGTAGCAAGCTACATGGACTTAAAGGAACAACGCGTGACATTTCCCCTAAGGGACAGACACAGGAACGAAGAAGGACACATGCCGGCCAACCTACGTGTTCCGAGCAGTAGCAAGCTACCAAGGCTCATTGGAGACACTAGGAGGCATTTCCCTGTAAGTTAGGCTACCAAAGGAAAACAACTAGGTGTCGGATCCCACACATACCAAGCATTTCAATCATACACACAATATGCTCAATATGTGCAAATACAACATTGCAGCACAACAGAACTCTATGACTCAAGTACTTTATTTAAGAGGCTCCAAGAGCCATACATAACATATCCATACAGGTAGGGGTCACATGACCCAACACTCAAGTCATACAGTCATACAAGCACAAGCGGAAGCTACATGTCTGAGTACAGACAACTTAGAAAATAAAACAGGCTTGGTGTAGACTGACTATATACAAGGCCCTTCACAAGCTCTAGATCTCCGTCTGGGTGTCAAACTACTCGACGACGTCAACGTCTATGTAGAACCCATCAGCAGGGGCAGGGTTCTCCTCTACAACAGTTATTAAGAAAACATGAGTACAAAGGTACTCAGCAAGTCTTACAACAGAACCTATCATACATGCAACATTATCAACAGGGGGCAGTGGAGCTTATAGCAGAAGGCCAGCTTTGACTCTTGGCTAACCTATACTACAACTCTCAACAGATTGCAAGATGTTACTACGAACACGAGTCCTCTACTCACCACAACAATACACTACCGAGGATCCTCTTCCGTCATCCTACGGAAGGGCCATCCACGGCACTCACACTTATCTTGAGGCTTTTAGTAGTATCCATCAACTTGTCTATGAACTGTAAGAGTAACCAAGTAGTCCGTACCGCGAACAACGGCTATTCGAATAGATTGATAACCCTGCAGGGGTGTACCTCTTCACACATGCTCCCACCACTTATCGCCGTTTACTCGACATGTACTCGGCAACCTTCAAGCGGAAGCCCAACGAGGGTGTCGGCCACGACCTGACTAACTACTCAAGTCTCTCGTCCAGGTTTATCGCCTATTTGGGTTCCATCCGTGGGGAGATCCGGCCGGGGTGTCGCTCACGGCCCCAAACGATGTGTACAGGGTTCCCGAGTCACCAAACGGGCAACCGGTACACCGTGCCACGTACCTGTCGCATCACAACCCACCCCGAGGGTCAGCGCTGTGCACGACCTCCAGTAAACTATAAACACCAGAAACTAGTTGCAACTCCTGGACAGAGATCGAGGGTAATTAATAAGACGAGAGGGTCCATTTGTTTCGGGCCCAATGCATGGTAGTAACTGGAACTTGAACCACACATACAGATCTCGGGTCCTATGTACGGTTCCAATGAAACAACCCACCACGTACTCCTACATGGCCTATCATGGATACCTTAACCAACCATGTTCCACACTTCTTTCTCTTTATCGATACGATTGTTTCACTCTGATCCATCACCCAGATGAACCAGACCAGACACAACTCTAAGCATAGCAGGCAACATAAACAAATAGCATGGTGGATCACACATCACATGGCTCAATCAACTCCTACACATGCTAGTGGGTTTCAACTATTTACTGTGGCAATGACAGGTCATGCAAGGAATAGGGTTCAACTACCGCAGCAAGTAGCAGTTCACACGCTGTTGCCTTAATGCAGTAAAAGAGAGCAGGAGCGAGAAGATGGGTTTGTATCGGAATGATCAATGATTGCTTGCCTGACAAAGTGGTTGTCAGGTACTGCTCTTCAGCTGGATACACAGGAGTATCCTCGGGAGCAGGACCTAACACGGAGAATACCGGCGATACGATCATTAAACAAACAAATGCAACAATATGATGCAAGCTCATGACATGGCAAGATGCATGTGTTTTGGGCTAATGCAACTATAACCAGAAGGGTTTGAGCCTATTTGAATCAAAGATTCAAATTGGCACTTTAGCTATTATTTAATTAAGTGCATTATCATGTTTTAATGTATACAGCAAGGTTAACTTGCTCAAACATGCATGAAAAGAGTTCCATTGGAAAGATTGGATTTTTCTGATCATTTTTCATATATAAATTATTTCCATCTGAGCTACGGTTGATTTTATATAATTTTTAGAAGTTTTGGGTATTTTCTGAAATTCATAAATCATTTAAGATTTATTTTAATTTCCAGAAACACTTTACTGCGTCAGCATGACCTCATGTTGACGTCAGCAGGTCAACAGGAGCTGGTCCAGGTCAAACATGACATGTGGGCCCGACATGTCAGTGTCATAGCTAATTAACAAAGTTAATTAGTGTTAAGCTAGAGACTAATTAGTTGTCAGTGGGGTCTGGGCCCACGGGCAGTGACTAAACTAACTAACTGATTTAATTAACATTTACTTAACTAAACTGGCTAATTAGGGGTGGGGTGGTCCACACGTCAGTGACCCAGTGGTGGTCAACCCCCCGGTCAAACGAGTCAAACTTGCCGGCGAGGCCAAACACGGCGGCGAGCTTCGGAAATCACCCACAGGGCATGGTTGGAGCCGCGGTTGGGCGCGTTGGAGTGCCCTCGCCGATGCGCGTCGAGTGGTGGTGGTCGCCGGGCCTGTGGTGGCCGGAGGCGACGGCTACGAGCTCGGCAGCGGCGGCCGGCGTTCGGGCGTGTGTGGAGACGCGGCTGCGGTGGCCTAGGCGATGCGTGCGTGGCACCTAGCTCATCTACGTGCTACGGCGAGTGAGATGGACATGCATTCGTGACCAAATGGTCATCGGAGCATCACCGGCAGCAAGCACGGCGGCGGCGGTTTCGGTGATCAGCGGAGCAGCAGCTACGCGGCACAAACAAAGCGGAGGAGGGAGGGATTCGGCGTAGGGGCTCACAGCGATGCTAGCAAGCTCGACGGAGAGGTCGAGGACGCTCTGCAGCTCCTTAATCGACGGCGAGGAGCTCCGGCGATCCGACGAGGGGCACGACGGCGTGAAGGTGTTGTAGGGCTTCCGGCGATCCGTGGCCTAGCGAGGAGGAAGAGGGCGTCGCGGCGATTCTTCTAGACACGGTCACGGGACGAGGGGGAGGCTCTAAGTGCGGCAACAGCGAGCGGCGGCGACGGGCGGCTTGGTGGTGAGAGGGAGAGAGCCGGGGGAAGGAGATGAGGACGAGGGGAAATGAGAGAGAGGTCGGGGCAGCTGCGTGGCGACGCATGGAGGCGTCTAGGCCGTCGGGGATGCAGGCAAGCAGGCTGGAGGTGGCCGGGCGCGTGCCGGCGCACGGTGGACACACGCGCTGCCTACTGGCGCGAGGAGGAAGGCGACAGGAGCGGCGCTGGTGGGCTGGGCCGGCCTGCAACAGTGCTGGGCTCAAGGTAAGTTCTTTCTCTCTTTCTTTTTTTCTATTTCTTTTCTGTTTCATTTCTTTTGCAACTTTGTTTAATTAATAAAAATGCCAGAACATTTTTATAACTCATAAAACTTGTCATGCCCACTGTATATAATACGAACAGCATAGAACATTTTAGTTTATGATTATTTGAGCATTTAAAATATTTTATAGCATTTAAATACCCAAATACAAATACCATATGATTTAATCCAGAGACCTTAGGTGTCCTAGAAAATTGTGCACCATTTTTAGCAGAGGTTTGAGACCAAGGCAGAAATGATGAACATTTTTGAAGGGCATTTTGGGTAAATTGGAAAAGATTTTATCAAACCCTAGTTGTTAGGAGAGGGGTGCTGGGGTTTCTATCATTCCCATTTCAAGTTTCTTTGATAAGTAGACATGATGCACACTCTAGCTAGTCCTAATGCAAGTGCTAACTAGGGATGTGACAATATGTGTGTTCTCGATCCTATCTTGGAAGTCAATTGTCACCTACTAAGTGTTATGATCTGGCAACCCCGAGGTGATAATAATCGGGACCACTCCCGGTGATGACTATAGTTTGAGGAGTTCATGTATTCTCAATGTGTTAATGCTTTGTTCTAGTACTCTATTAAAAGGAGGCCTTAATATCCCTTAGTTTCCACTAGGACCCCGCTGCCACGGGAGGGTAGGACAAAAGATGTCATGCAAGTTCTTTTCCATAAGCATGTAAGACTATATTCGGAATACATGCCTACATTACATTGATGAATTGGAGCTAGTTCTGTGTCACCCTAGGTTATAACTTTTACATGAGGAATCGCATTCGACATAATTCTCCATCACCGATCCAATTCCTACGAGCTTTTCACATATTGCTTGTTACTTATTTACTTTTCCGCTGCCATTGTTACAAAAACACCATCATTACTTTTAGTGCTGCTACCGTTACTTCCATATTACCTTGCTACAGATATTAAGTTTCCAGGTGTTGTTGATTGACAACTCAGCTGCAAATACTTAAGACTATTCTTTGGCTCCCCTTGTGTCGAATCAATAAATTTGGGTTGAATACTTTACCCTCGAAAACTGTTGCAATCCCCTACACTTGTGGGTTATCAAGACTATTTTCTGGTGCCGTTGCCGGGGAGCATAACTATATTCTTTAAGTCACTTGGGATTTATATCTGTTGATCACTATGAAGAATTTGAAGGACTCAAAAACCAAGATCTTTCCCTCAACTACGAGGGGAGGTAAGGAACTGCCATCTAACTCTGCACTTGATTCACCCTCTGTTATGAGTAAATTTGCGACACCTACTCCTGCTATTGAATCTGATATGTCGTATGTTCTTGATGATGCTACTTCTGCTATGTATGATGAAACTACTTCTATGCTTGCTAATATTGTGCCACTAGGTGAATTTATGGATGAACAAATTGCTAAGGTTAGGGAGAATACAAATATTAAAACAGATAATATTTATGAAAGTGATGATGAATATTCTCCCCCTAGATATTAATTGCCTGTTATTCCCGAGGGTTATGTTATGGATGAAGAAACTGCTAGAGACTTTCTTGCTTGCAATGATAGATATGATCTTATGAAATTATTAGCTAAGCTGAAAGAAAAGTCTTTGCATTCTAGAATGAAATATGACCCTGCTTTTTCTACTTCACCTATCTTTGTACTGATAAGGATTATGATTTCTTTGTTGATCCTGAGTTAATTACTTTGGTTGAATCTGATCCTTTCCATGACTATGAATCTGAAACTGTTGTGGCACATCTTACTAAGTTGAATGACATAGCTACCCTGTTCACCAACGAGGAAAAGATTTGTTATTACTATATCCTTAAGCTATTTCCGTTCTCGTTAAAGGGTGATGCTAAGACATGGTTTAATTCTCTTGATCCTAGTTGTGTGCGTAGTCCCCAGGATATGATTTATTACTTCTCTTCTGAATATTTTCCCTCTCATAAGAAACAAGCTACCTTATGGGAAATATATAATTTTGTGCAAATTGAAGAAGAGAGTCTCCCACAAGCTTGGGGGAGGCTTCTCCAATTACTTAATGCTTTGCCTAATCATCCTCTTCAGAGGAATGAACTACTTGATGTCTTTTATAATGGACTAACCGATGCTTCCAGAGACCACCTGGATAGTTGTGCTGGTTGTGTTTTCAGGGAAAGAACAGTTGATCAAGCTGAATTACTATTGAATAATATGTTGGCCAATGAAAATAATTGGACACTTCCGGAACCAGCCCCTAAGCCATCTCCGAAGAAAAGGGGTGTTATGTTTCTCAGTCCTGAAGATATGCAAGAGGCAAAGAAATCTATGAAAGAAAAAGGTATTAAAGCTGAAGATATTAAGAATTTACCACCTGTTGAACAAATAAATGGTCTTGATAACCCGACACAGGTAGTAAAGGTAAATTCTCTTTACAAATTTGATGAAGGTGATATTCCTCGTTCTAAATCTGTTAGGCAATGCTTAGATGAGTTTGATAATTTTATTGTGAAACAAGAAAACTTCAATGCTTATGTTGGTAGACAATTGCAACGTAATGCTTATATGATTGAACGCTTGAGTGTTTATATGTCTAGACTTAAAGGTGAATTGAAACTCGTTAGTAAACATGCTTCTATGGTTACCACTCAAGTAGAGCAAGTACTTAAGGCTCAGAATGATTTGCTCAATGAATTAAATAGTATGAATAATGACTATGCTGTTAGAGTTGCAACTAGAGGGGGTAAAGTGACCCAGGAACCTTTGTATCCCGAGGGCCACCCTAAGATAATTGAGAAAGATTGTGAGAGAGCTAATTTAGATGCACCTAGTTCTTCTAAGAAGAAGAAAAAGAAAAATGATAGGACTTTGCATGCTTCTAGTGAACCTGTAGCTGACACACCTGAGAATCCCAATGATATATCTATCTCTGATGCTGAGACACAATCTGGTAATGAACATGAACCTAGTGATAATGTTAATGATCATGTTCATGATGATGCTCAACCTAGCAATTATAATGATGTAGAGATTGAACCTGTTGTTGATCTTGATAACCCACAATCAAAGAATCAATGTTATGATAGGAGAGACTTTGTTGCTAGTAAGCACGGTAAGGAAAGAGAACCATGGGTTCAGAAACCCATGCCTTTTCCTCCTAAACCATCCAAGAAAAAGGATGATGAGAATTTTGAGCGCTTTGCTGAAATGATTAGACCTATCTTTTTGCGTATGCGTTTGACTGATATGCTTAAAACAAGTCCTTATGCTAAGTATATGAAAGATATCATTACCAACAAAAGAAAGATACCTAAAGTTGGAATTTTCACCATGCTTGCCAATTACACTTTTGAGGGTGGAGTACCTAAGGAACTTGGAGATGCAGGAGTACCTACTATACCTTGCTCCATTAAGAGAAACTATGTTAAAACTGCTTTATGTGATCTTGGGGTCGGTGTTAGTGTTATGCCTCTCTCTTTATATCGTAGACTTGACATGAGTAAGTTGACACCTACTGAAATATCCTTGCAAATGGCCGATAAATCAACTACTATACCCGTCAATATTTGTGAGGATGTGCCTGTTGTGGTTGCAAATGTTACTATTCTAACGGACTTTGTTATCCTTGATATTCCCGAGGATAATAGTATGTCTATTATCCTTGGTAGACCCTTTTTAAATATTGCAGGGGCTGTTATTGATTGCAACAAAGGCAATGTCACTTTTCATGTCAATGGTAATGAGCATACAGTACACTTTCCGAGGAAACAACCTTAGGTCCACGGTGTCAATTCTATTGGAAAAATTTCAACTATTACTATTGGAGGTTTTCAATTTCCTCTCCCTACTGTCAAGAAGACATATGATATTCTTATTGTTGGGGATATACATATCCCCATTGAGGGAACCTAGTGTTATTCGAAAATTCTCCGGTTTCATGTTATTCGGAAAGATTTTATTAACAAGACTTGATCAACCTTGTTAATGGATTCCATTTGATGAGCATGAGATGGGTGAATCTAGATAGCACAATCTTTTGTACCCTCCTTTTACTTTCTGTTAATTAGATTAAATAAAGCAAAAGTAGTATTTTCTATCTATTTCCAGACTTATCCATGCAATAAAAAAATACCCCAAAAATAAAAGTTCTCCAAATGCCCTCAAAATGAAATATGATTTTTTTCTAGAATATTTGAGAATATTTGGCACAAAGAACACAGCAGGGGGAGCCAGCACCTGACCACGAGGGTCCAGGGCGCGCCCACCCTCACTGGGCACGCCCCTGCCACATGGGCCCCACGTGGCCCCCTCCACTTATTCCTGCACCCACACACTCCTTCTTCCTGCCAAAAAAATCACTATCCAGCTCAAGCACGAGTTCTAGCTCATCTTGCTGCCATTTTCGGTCTCCTTTCTCAAAGCTCCATTCACAAAACTGTTTGGCGAGATTGTTCCTTGGTATGTGACTCCTCCATGGGTCGAATTAGTTTTTGTTATACTGCTTTATTTATTGCAAATTTTTGCTGCTATGGTGACCTTGTTCTTGAGCTTGCATGTCACATTTCTTTGGTCCCAAGTAGTTCTAATGCATGATATAGTCTTTAGACACTTGTAGGAGTTGTTGCTATCAATCTTGTTGAGTTTGGTTCACTTTTATCTTGAGTTACTAAAAATTTCAAAAAAAATTAGAGGAAAAAAATGATGAGGAGATTGTTGAGAGGCTCTTCTAGTAATAGTTCAAAGGATAAGCTAAATGAAGAAATTAAGAAGCCCAAATATAATCTTCCTCGCACTGCGGAAGTTCGGCCGTGTGAATGGCCTTGTAATGAGTCTTGGAAGCCACCGGGATTTATGGAGACTTTTATTATTTGGCGAACAATGCAGGCCTCACTGACTTCCTCCATGACCAGCGTGAGCAGTATCTCCTACTCACTAATATTTTCACGCAAAACTTTCATTTTCATGCTAAGAAATCACCACCTTCAATGGAGTTTCGTTTATATGATGAGTTTAAGGAGATGTCGTTCTATGATTTTTGTCAAGTATGTAAGATACCTTTTACTGGTAGTCTTGAGGAACCCCATCGGAAAGATGTTGAACGGTTTATTGACATGATAGCTGTAGGGAAATGCGACAAGTTTCACGGGAAAGAATTACTAGTATACATTTTCCTGTTCTACGCTACTTTGCTATATTTGCTAGTATATGCTTAATTGGTCGCGGGAACAGTGGGAATCTTAGTGCCCTTGATATTGTCATTTTGCGCCATGCTTTGTTTCGAGACACAACTTTTAGCTTGGGTGCCGTCGTTGCTAAACGATTAAGTCTGAACCGCACAAAAGGTCCCGTCTTTGGTGGCATCTTTGCTTCTCGCCTTGCTGAACACTTTAGAATAACTATTGGGCATCATGAGAAGGAAGAAAAATTGTTGGCCCCTGCTTACCTAGATTATAAGAGTATGATAGACAAGGAGAAGTTGCTTAAGTATAAATTGAGGTTTGATGAAAAATATTGTGAGATTATTACCTCGCCTACACCATCTCTGTTTGATCTGTTTTCAGGCATATACCTCATTTTGCCAGATGTCGTCTATAAGTACTAGAGCCAGGCACAAGCTTCAGAGCCAAAACCGGAGCCACCACTTGACCCTTACCAACTGTCGGTTTATGGGTGGGATCCGGATGAGATTGCCAACCAGTGGTGCCCAGAGGACGCTCCTTAGTACACCGGAGAAAGTAGCTTTGATCTGTGGCCATAGACCAACTTAGGAAAAAAGCCTAAGCTTGGAGGAGTACGTGTTAATCACCGACATTACATTCATGTTCACACACTTGTTCCAGTAGTTGGTGCTCACACTCTTTCATTGTACTATCCATGCTAGTTTCATTTCTTTTCTTAGTATTTTTCTTGCGTGCTAGAAAAACCTTAAGAAAAACAAAAAAAAATTAGTTGTAGCTTTTAGCTAGTTTACTTTCCATGCCTGTAGTAGTAGTAATTAAAAGAAAACCCAAAAAGATTTCTCGTTCTTCTTTTACTTGTTGGGAGCTTTCCCGTGTAAATAGTTTCTTTTCTTTTCTTTGGGGGTCAAGATGAGAAGACCATAATAAAAATGTTTTGTGGCTCTCATATGCTTTAGTGTTGATTTAACCTTGAGCCATATTACCTTGTCTTCTCTCTTGTATTAAATGCTTGCAGATTCCAACTTAGTCCAATGCACGTGCACTTTTATTATTATCCACACCGTTCGGTCGTGCGAGTGAAAGGCAATAATGACGATATATGATGAACTAATTGAGATGGGAAAAGCTGGTATAAACTCGACCTCTCTTGTTTTTGTAAGTATGATAGTTCATCGTTCCTAATTCAGCCTATTATGCATGAAACATGCTTGCAATGACAATTAGAGATCATAGCTGCTCATGCCATGCTTAATTAGCTAGGAGTTTATAATGGTTTATCTTGCGTGCCAACATGATATTAAAATGGTTGTGATGTGGTATGATAGGGTGGTATCCTCTTTTGAACGATTCAAGTGGTTTGACTTGGCACATGTTCACGCATGTAGTTGAAACAAAATCAACATAGCCTCCACGATATTTATGTTCATGGTGATTTATATCCTACTCATGCTTGCATTCATTGTTGATTAATTTTAATGCATGTTCGTGGCTGTTGTCGCTCTCTAGCTGGTCGCTTCACAATCTCTTTCTAGCCTTAACCTGTACTAAGCAGGAATACTTCTTGTGCATCCACTTCCATAAACCCCAAAGTTATTCCATATGAGTCCACCATACCTACCTATATGCGGTATCTACCTGCCGTTCCAAGTAAATTTGTATGTGCCAAACTCTAAACCTTCAAATGAAATTATGTTTTGTATGCTCGAACATCTCATGTATCAACTAGGGATGTCTATATATTCCATGCTAGGTGGATTATTCTCACGATGAGTGGACTCCGCTCATCATTCATGAGAAAATGGCTGGTAACCGGGATGCCCAGTCCCATGCTCAAATCATAATAATAAAACAAAACTCCCCCGGGGTTGTTGCTGGTTTGGACGGTACCCGTTGTTTCGGGCTAGCCGTGGAGTGTGCTTGTTGCTGGTTGGGGGAGTATAATCTTTACCATTCTATTTGGGAACCTCCTATAATGTGTAGCATGGAAGATATCGAGATTCTTGGTTGTTATGTTGACAATGAGAGTATACCGCTCAAACTATTATTCATCTCTATTTATGTTGAGTCATCATCCTCTTATTAAAGAGCACCAGTTGGAGAACACCACTGTCATTTGCATGTATTGCTATTAATTTGCATTGAGTATGATTGTGACTGGATCTCTTTTACCATGAATTACAATGTCTAGTCAGTCCTTGATCTTTAAAGGTGCTCTGTATTTATGTTTTGCGGACTCAGAAAGGGCTAG
Organism: Secale cereale; assembly: GCA_902687465.1. NCBI lineage: Eukaryota > Viridiplantae > Streptophyta > Magnoliopsida > Poales > Poaceae > Secale > Secale cereale. The sequence goes on along the minus strand of LR738711.1, from coordinate 589,695,380 downwards.
TGAGATACCATCTTGTTATATCATATTATGATTGTTTTGAGAAAGTGTTGTTATCCGAGGTTTATTATTATTCCTCGCTAGTTGATTATGCCATTGATATGAGTAGACATGAGACCTGAAAGTTATTTTGAATGTGGTTAGTTCATGATCTTTGCTGAAAACTTGAATGCTGGCTTTACATATTTACAACAACAAGAGCAAACAGAGTTTGTCAAAGTTTTTCTATATCACTTTCAGTTTATCATCTGAATTGCTTGAGGACAAGCAAAGGTTTAAGCTTGGGGGAGTTGATACGTCTCCAACGTATCTACTTTTCCAAACTCTTTTGCCCTTGTTTTGGACTCTAACTTGCATTATTTGAATGGAACTAACCCGGACTGATGCTATTTTCAGCAGAACTGCCATGGTGTTATTTTTGTGCAGAAATAAAATTTCTCGGAATGACCTGAAATTCAACGGAGTATTATTTTGGATTATATAAAAAATATCTGTGGAAAGAACCAAGCCAAGGGGCCCACACCCTGTCCACGAGGGTGGGGCGCGCGCCCCCTCCCCCTTGGAGTGCCCCCTGCCTCGTGGGCCCCCTGTTGCTCCACCGACATATCCCCCGACTCCATATATTCACTTTTGGCGAGGCCCTTTCTTTTACAGGCTAAATTTGGGGACCTGAAGTATGGCTTACTTAATTGACAGTGTAGTTCTCCAGACGTATATGCAGATCTGGCGAAGAGTGCTGCGGACGCTGCTCAATTCTTCCAGGCCCACGAGGGGTATGCGATGGAGGAGTTCTTGTGGTCGCAGTTTGCGGGGCCGAAGCGTCCCGGACTACTAAATGACGAGATGAAACAATGGGCGGAGCTGCATAAGATGTCTAGTGCTGCCATGAAGGACGTTATATTCTGGTTGTGGTCGGCCGAAGATATTCCGGAGTGTTCGAATGAACAAGTCTGAACTGTTTCGGGAGTTTGTATCATGAACTAAGTCTTTTGTAATATATCCTTTTACTTATGAAGAGTTTTATCCTCATGTGCGGCCGTTTTTGTACCTGAGAGTTCCCAGTCGTCCGCTTCAACCCTGTCGGATCTGGTGTTCCAGCAAAACCCTCGAGGTTCGAACACTGGGGTGCGCACGAAGATCTCTCCTTTCCTCTCTAGATCGCTCTCGCACCGATTCCTAGGCCTAGCTCGTCGAACTCAAAGAACTAAGACACAAGGATTTATACTGGTTCAGGCCACCGTTGTGGTGTAATACCCTAATCCAGTGTGGTGTGTTGGATTGCCTTGTAGGCTGATGAAGAACTAGTACATAGGAAGAACAACCTCCAGAGAAGAGGTGTTCTTGTGCTTGGAGGGGGCGAGGGAGGTTTTGATGATCCGATCCCTCGTCCTAGGTTTGGGTTAGCTCCAGATGAGATGCCCCATATGGTGGTGGCTAGTCCAATTTATAGAGGCCCGGGTCCTCTTCCCAAATATTGAGCAGGAAGGGATCCGACAACAGCCAATTTTGAAGGGGGGTAGCTAGTACAAGCTATCCTGACAAAAGGTGGTCTTCGCCCTCCAAAGGCTCTGGTGGTGACGCCACCATGGGCTCTACGATGACCTCCGCTCTACCGTCCTGCTGGTCTTGGTCTTGTTACACCGATATGGAAACATTTGCCTAATGCCTCGGGACTCCTCGCCTGTGCCTATGCCTGCCCCTTTAGCACCAAAGAGGAAACTGGCACCCTGCGCCCGCTGGTGCCCGCCTGGCCTTGGTCGTCATGGCTCACGTCATGGGGACCTCATGAGGTGCCCCTTGCCTTGATATCTCCGCTCCTCGGGAGATAGCCTAGTGAGGATGCCCCAGGGGAGGTCTTGCGTCGTCCGCCTCGCGAGGCTCGGCCCCTCGCGAGGCTCGGCCACTCGCGAGGGTCTTGAGTGGTTGCTCATGTGGTAGGGCCATACCTGGCCGCTGGGTGAGCCACACCCTGGGCCGGAGGCGGGCAAGTCTGGGTACCCCCGTTCCCAGAACGCTGATAGTAGCCCCCGGGCCCAAGGCGCACTCGGACTTGGCTTCGTGGCGAAGGCAAGGGTCAAGTTCAGAGCGCCGCGAGCCCCAAAAGCCTGCGGCCTAGAGTGACGCGTGGCAATTTATTGGACGTGGGCGTTTACACTCCCCCACGCCGCCTCGGCAACTGCACGGCTGACAAAAGGCAAGCGCACGCTCTACTGCCTTCATTGTTTGCCTTCGTCTTGCTCCAGACCCCCTTTCTTGCTCCTCTCCTCCAAAAGACTCCAGATCTGCGCCATCTCCCCTCCGAGCTCGTAGCCTATGGCGTTCGGTAAGGCAAAGACTACCGCTCCACCCTCCTGGTACGAGCCGGTCTTGTGCGTGCCTAGCGTGTCGGAGACGAATCACGCCGCCGTGCTCCTGATGACGGTGGAGGACACCAGCGAGAAGGGGAAGACCGCGATCCGAACCGCCTCTGCCAATCCGGAGGACTCCAAGAGTAAATTATATCCCTTCTTTATGAGCAGTGTCATTGCGGGGCTGGTGTCACACCCTGATTTTCACGCCACAACACTTAAGCTAATAATCATGCTAAAAATGTGGATTGACAAAAACTTTTGAGTATTTTGGGTCATTGCTTGATTTGATTTTTGTCTGTTGTTTGCTAGTGCTCTAAATATCAAATAAATCATCCAACTCTTATACTTCATCTCCTTGATCCAAAAACCTTTTCCCAATGATCATGCCATGTGTATAGACCAGTATAGTATTTTCTTATAAAAATATTTTGGCCAAATAGTATTTTCTAAAATTTAGTTTTTCCAAAAACCCCTGAATTGAGGTTTGCACTACAAGTACCTTATTTAGGGTGTGAAAAATCTTTCAAAAAGTATATTTAAACCCTATTAGATATAGGACTCCCATAAACCACAAAATTATAATTTTAAAAGTTATTTTTTATATTTTATTTAAAAGCTTTTTCTTCAGGCCAGAAATGGTCTTTAATAGGGAAAAATTATTTAATTATTTCAAAAATATTTGCCAAAATTCAGGGAAACTCATAGGACATATATTGTCCATATATAAGAGTTTCAACACATGGTCATGTTCAAAATATTGGACAAATCCTTCCAAAACCCTTTCTGGATATTTCAAGCTTTTGAAATATTTACAAAGGAAATGTTCTCCAAAAATTCCAGGGAAATTCCATCATGTCAAACATGCCATATGTGATGATCTTACAAAGCCTCATGCCTTGAAGATCAAGGAAACATCATCTAATCCCCTCAAAACCATTTCTGTCCATTTTGAAGTTTGAGCAACTTTACATTGCCAAACTTGTCCAAATGCTCTCAAACTTGGTGCACATGCTAAAATGATGTAATTATGCATCTATGCCAAATGGCACAAGTTTTGGAGAAGGACAACTTGATCTAAGTGCCCAAAACCCTTTCTGACCAGATCCAAATTTGAACAACTCTACATTGCCAACTTTTTACTTGGGGCCTCAAATTTTGTGGAAATGTTCACAACCCCAAATGATGACACTACACCAAGTGGTGCATCAAGGAGGGATGATTTGCTTAACCTAATCTTGAGAAATCCATTTCTGTTGATTTCTAGGGTTCACCAAAGTTACATTGGCAACTTTGCCCAAATGAGCTCAAATTTGGTGAAAGGGCCTAAATGTATGTGCCATTTGATCCTGTTAAGTCTCATGTCAATTGGAAGTCATTTGCTTGCCCAAAACCAAATCAAACACCTTCTGCCATTTTACCAAAACCACTGTTTTGCCCCCTTTTACTATTAACCTTTGATTCAACTTTTTACCAAAGCATCACCTAGTCACCTTCTACCTCTAGTAACTCTCCCATGACCAGAGCTCAATGATTGAGGGGTGAAAACCCTCATTTTACCTCCCTGGACAGCCCCTCTCTCCCTCTTCTTCTGCCTCTCCCTCTCCTACTGGCTCCCCAAGGCATCCCAGGCCGTCTGAGCTTTGCTTACTGCCCCCTCTACCTCCTAGACACTGGTGGCCACGCTCTGAGCGCCAAAAAGATGCCATGGCATGCAATGGCCGTGCTCTGGAGCGCGCTACAGTGCCCTGGCGCACTGTAGCCACCCCCAATCAGGAGCACCCGACCACCTCGGGCCTTCCCCTCGTGTCCCCCGAGGCCGCCTCGACGTCCGTGTCACGCAACGCTGTCGGCCCCTTCCTCCTTCTCCCTCCTGCTGCCCCTCTCGAACGCGCACCGGCCGACCACGAGCTCCAGTGAGCGAGTTCACACGCGCGAGGACTCTGGCACCTCCCCACTCCCCCTCTGCTTTTCCCTTGGCCTGGACCTCGTCCACGAGCGCCCCGGACATGCCCCGGAGAGCCAGTTTGGCCCCCAGAAACGGCTACGGCCCCGTCGGCGCACGGCCCCGCGGTGAACCTCGGGCTGGCCTATATAAGGCCTCCCCGAGCCCTCTCCATGCTCCATCCGCCTCCTCACCCTTCAGTGTGCCTCCCTGATCAACCCACTCTCCCTCCCGAGCCTTCTTCCTCCCCCTCTGTCGCCATTGCCGCCTCGGGCCCCTGCTCTAATTCGGGCACCCCGGCCTCTCCCTCTCCACCTAACCATCACCAGAGCCCCTCACGCTCTCCCTTGAGCCTCCCCGTGTTCCGCCCCATCCCCCTTGTGGCCGTAGCGCCATATCCACCTTCGCCGTCACCCATCGCCGCCGCGCCAGGCGTTTCTCCCCTTCCTGAGCTCCTCCGCGGGCATGAAGCAAATGGGCAGACGCGTCTCACCGCCCTGAACACTCCGGTGCGCAGAACACCGGCGGAGACCCCCTGGGTCGCCGGCGCGATCGGCGGCCGAGCTCCTCTGCCCCGCTCCTGTCGCGGGCGGGAGGAGGGAGATGACCCTACAAGGGGGCCCCACAGGTCAGCGACCCCATTGCTGGGCCCGTTGATTTTAAGTGGAGGCGGGGCAATGAGACGCTGCTTCCCCCGCGCGGAGGCGCACTCTGCCAGGACGCCTCCGACGTCACCCCCCCTGTGCGCGCGGCCGAGCTGTTGGGCCGGCCCAGTTGCTATACGGCTATCTTCCGCTCAGTGTGCAGTATAAGGGTATAACTCCTTTTCCCTTTTCTTTTCTTTTTCCAGTACACTTCGAAACCCATATATAATTCAAATGAACTCCAAATTTGATGATTCAAATTTCTAGTAGTTCATATAATCATGCTCTATCACATGGTGCAACATGCACATTTTTCCAGAGACTTTTTCTTCAGAAATAATTATCAAATGTCATTATTCCATTTTCTGTGATAAACTGTAGAAAATCACAAAGAGCTCAAATTTGATCCAAATGCAGTGGTTCAAATTCCTAGGTGCTTGTCATATCCAAACTTAGTTTTGGAACATTTTTATTAATACTTTCTTTACCCCACCAAATAATGAGCCATTTCTTCATATTTAACAACTTTGCAAAATCCTAGGAAATTCATTTGAACTCCAAATTCAGTGAAACCAACTCCTAGATGCTTCTAAAACCATGATTTGTTAAATGGGTGCCTTTGCTCATTTTTCAAAAATATATTTCTGTACACTTCTTTCAAATACATAAACCCCTTGATTCCATCATATTGAAATGTTCCAAACTATCCATTGATCCAATACCTATGAAACCACCTTGGTCATTTCTCATACGACCAGAGGTATCCTAGAAAAGTCCAACTCCTATTTTTAGAGCACTTATATTTTTGCCTTGTTGTGTTGCTTATTATGATTGTTTCCATTGTTAGTTAACGAAATAAACGGAGTACTCGGAGACGGACCGGAAGGTTTGAAGACTCGGAAGGACAAGGCAAGCAGCCCTTTGACCATGTTCGAGAAACCTTTTGTTACATGTCATATAATACCATAATGTTGTTGCTCCGGAATCATGATGAGGTGGAACCACTTTGATGGTTTGCCGCTACACTTCCTCGTTGATACTTGCATTGAGCATGACCATACCTCCTTATGAGGGTCATGCCGGTGGGAATAGATAGATGTGTGTTGTAGTAGTTGGCTACACAAATGGGTCAGGGATATGCATTGAGAGAAACAAGTGTGGTTTGACATACTTGCAAATAACCCAGTGGGTGCCACTAATGCCCCCTGGGAGACAATGAGGAACTAGGGCACTACTTGGTGAAGCAGTAGTGTACCGAGGCTTGATGAAAGTGTTGTTTACAGAGCTGGATTAGATTTATGTGTGACTACTGTCCCAACCAAACATGCGCAACCACTCTACCCTTATATGGGAAAGGGCATTATTGATTACCTAGGTCGATACTAGCATGGTGCCCACATTACTAGTGACGGGGGTGACATGAGGTCACTCTCGGGACGGGGTCGTGCTTGGATAGGCGGCCATGACTGTCTTTACAGGGCACCGGACACACCGTTGGTACCCCATGCTTGTGGTATGTGATGAATATGGGAGCGAGGCTCCAAAATCTTAAGATGTGAAATGTGGGGCACGGGGGTTGCTACCAATCGAGTGGACTCTGTGTTAGTGTCGTCTAGGGAAAGATAGTGATCGGGTGCTTACCCCGGGTACTTGAGGTACTGCGGGTCGTGGATGACACGGAAGTTCCCCGGATCTTGTGGGTAAAGTGTGCAACCTCTGCAGAGTGTCAAACTATTCGAATAGCCGTGTCCACGGTCAAGGACAGTTGGGTAGTGCTGCTTAGACTATGTCCATAAGTTTCTGGAAAACAACACGGTTTCGTAAATCTGTTGATGTGATTGTGAATAAGTCACGATGAGCGTGAGCAAGAGTTGTTCATGACTCTTTCTCGATATTGATGTCTGAACCCTCCTGATACTTGTTGCAGACACATGCATGTCCATGTTATATGTTGATCATACTTGCATATGAAAAACTAGCTTTCCGCAAAACTGCCAATTTAGCAGTAGAGCCTTGCATAATTATTCTGTCATCACACTTGGGTTGCTTGTGAGTACATTCAAAGTACTCATTGGCTTGCCACTGGTTATTTTATTGGCCAGGCATGAGAGAACAGGATATGATGATGATTTCTTGGTGATGAGCATGCGAGCTAGGACGCTTCCCAGTCAGAATGCCTGTAGAGTTAAGGCAGATGGCATGGGTCCAAGTTGTTATTGAAGATTTCCGCTGCAACAATATACTCAAGACTTGACCATTATGGTCCTATTTGTGTAATACGGTATGTATGGATGTAAGACTCTTCTTATTCAACTTCTGTGTGTTCAGTGAGCATTGATCTCTGGGATCACTCTACACGTGCATTCGGTGATCATGACTTATGAGTCGGGGTCCCCACAGCTGGTCCCCCCTTTCTCCGATTTCTTCTTCGTTGTCCTTAGCCACTACAAGCTGCATGCCTTTCATCTTCATCCCAATTCTGACCTCCTCCTGTCAATCTTCGCCTTCTACTGTGAGGTATTCATTAGGGCGATGCCGTCTGTAGCGCTGCTTCACCACTTCTTCTATCTCCGGAACAAGGGCAAGCTCTGTTCAAGGTGTGCCAACTTCGTCGCGGCCAACGGGACCAACGCGATCTCGAAAGCCAGGAAGAAGGCTGAGAACTTCAGGAACAAGTGGGTCCTCATGGACGCCAAGTGCTCCCACCCAAAGTTGGTGCTACCGACGGAGATGCCCGAGTCAAGCGACAGGTGGCTCAGCGCGAAGCTTACCGACCCTCGGGCAGAGAAGGTGCTGGAGAAGATGAGCGCCGACTTGAAGCCTGGCGACCCAGAAGCGATGAAGTTGATGGGGGCCATGATCGTCAAGGAATTTCTGGCACGCTGTGTGGCTCCACTTCAGGCACACTCACGCCCCTTGTGGATGCTCGGGGATGAGACGGACAACATCCGACTGCGCCTCGACGCCCTATCCGACAAGCAGCTTGGAGCAGCTCTCCCCCTCATGGTAGGGGACGATCTGGGGTATCCGCCCGTTACCCATGTCCCCATGTACCGCCGCCAGGATGGGGCAACGGTGGCAGCTCTCCCCCTGAGGCTCATCGGTCTATCTTGACTTCACCTTCTCCTGCCTAGGTGTCCTTGCGAGGTCCAGCGGGCAAACCTCAGGAGGGGATGGCCTCCTTGGTCAGGCCGGCCCTAGAGGCGCTCACCTCCAGCTTTCCTGCGGGTGTCTCTAGGGCCCAGGAGGTCTTCAAAACGCCTCAGCCTCCTACTCCGGGCGTACCGCTAGCTCGTCGCCCTCCCGCTTCGCCCGGTGCCCTGAAGGAGGCTTCTTATGCACTGACGCAGCTTCACGATGATCTCCAGGGCACTGACCGTCGTCTGGTGGCAGGGCGCTTGGAACTGGTATCGGGCTAGCTCAACTCCAACGTGTCTGTCCGGGATGCGCTGAGCCAATTCATGGCGGCTTCCGAAGAGGACAAGCATGCCGCCGACAAGGCCGCAGCCGCCCGCGAGGTGGCACTGAAGGATGCGCAGGTCATCAAGGAGCGATGCCAGTCAATGGAGACCGAGCTGCAGACCATGTGCAGCAAGTGCGCGGCAGAGGAGGAGAAGATGAAGGCCCGAGAAGACGCCGTGGCCAGCCGTGACGCTGAGTTGGAGCAATTGGCAAAGGCGCTGGCTGTAGAGAGCAGCCGCCTGGAGGAGCTAAGGCAGGCGGCGGAAGTAGAGAAGGCCCATCTGGAGGCCAAGGCGAAGGTTCTGGCTGAGGACCGCGCGGCCTTCAAGTCCGTGGAAGAAAGGTCCTGCCAAGCGCTGAGGGCACTCTACGAGAAGGGCTTGGAAAAGCCGCTGGTGACGGACGATGAAGGCCCTGCCCAGCTGCTTCCCTATCTTGTTATGGCCCTCGAGGGTGTCGTCAATGAGATCGGCCCCATGGTGGAAAGGGAAGCCCGCGCACTGTCCTCCTCAGCCCTAACGTGCATCTTCGGCCACTTGCATCTTCGCGACCCCGCCGCTGACCTTGGTGCACTGCTCTATCCTGTGGATTAAGAGCGCTGCGAGGTCGCCGCTGAAGCCGTGAGGGGCCGGGTGGAGGCCTTGCTGCAAAAGTTCCTCGCCATCGACCCTTCATCTCCAGCCGACTGCGCTGCCGACCCTGCAGCCGAGGACTCCTCCGCAGGGCTAGGCGGTTCTGCCGATGGAGAAGCGCTTCCTAGCTGCGGTGCCCGATGGTGAAGGAGGGGCCTGCTGGTAAATGACAGTGCTCCTTCCTATCTTTTTTTCCTTCGACATGTGACGTGCCTCGTGGAGGCATTAAAACTTCTATTTGATGCTTGAACGATGATTTGGCTTGTAATAATTGCTAGCTATTCGCGGTTCCCTTCCTATTTGCTTTGTTGTTCTATGTCGGCAGAGCCCGGCCCTACGTGTACCTCAGCTGCCACTAGCTTGTCCGGATCACCAGGACAAGACCAGGAAGTGAGGGGCTACGTTGCCAGTTAGGCTCCTGAGTCGCGATGCTCATGAGTCCTCCTTGACGTGCAAACGGTCTCTAGGGAGGAAGCGCAAAACAGGGCTTTAGCGTTCTACGTCGGCAGGGCCCGGCCCCGCACATACCTGAGTCGCGTGTCAGGATCACCAGGACAAGACCAAGGAGTGTGGGGCTACGGGACCAGTTAGGCCCTTGGGTCGCGATGCCCAAGTGTCCCTCTTGACGTAGGAACAACCCTTAGGAGAGTAATGCCAGAGCTGGCCTTAGCATTCTGCGTCGACAGGGCTCGTCCCCGCGCATACCTCAGCTGCCGCTGGCTTGTCCGGATCACCAGGATAGGACCAGGGAGTGAGGGGCTACAAGGCCAGTTAGGCCCTTGGGTCGCGATGCCCAAGGCCCCCCCTTGACATACAAACAGACCTCATACCTGTCCTCGCCGGGCTTTCGCTCGGGAGGGTTGAGACGACCAGGTCCGGGGGACCTGGTGGGGCGTACGCTGGGCGTGACCTGAGAGTAGGCCCCGTGCCCAGCCCCCTCGCGCTACCCTCCCGAGGGGAGTGCAGCGCGGTGGGGCTGGCCACCGAGTCAGGTGGCTCCCTGAGGTTAAAGCAGCTGTGAGGCCACCCCTAGTTGTTTATTGTCACATCCCTAGTTCTGGTATGACTTAGACTAGCTAGTCATGTGTGCATCATGTTTAAAATGAATTTGAGTTGGGGATTTGTAAAACCATTGGAAATCATTTCTGGATATGACCCAGATAAAAATTGCTCCAAAAAGGTCCGAGAAAATGTTCATGTTTCTCTCTGAAAATATTGGTTAGTGGTAAAATTCAGACCAATATTTTTGGGAGCTCATAAATATTTATTTTTGGCATTTGGAATTAATGCAATAAATATTTGCATTGGATATATATATGTTATATATTGTATATACGTCTAAAAAATCTGAATTGTTGTGAGGGGCTTTGGAATAATCCTTAGTCTCTGCAAAATTTATCAAAAGTAATAAAATGATTTAGTGCCTAAAACTAAATCAAACAAACTACAGAAATAGAAACGAGAAAAGAAATAAAGAAGGAAAACTTACCTGGTGGCCTGGCACTGTGCAGCCCAGCAACTCCAGCTGGCGGCCCAACCCACCAGGCGAAGCGGCCGTCTTCAACCTCTTCCAGTAGGCAGAGGTGTGTCGACGCGCGCGCGATCGCCGTGGCGAGCTCCCTGCCTGCCCTCCCCCTCGTTGCCCTGGACGACGCCACGACAGCCCAGCTCACTCTCCCCCTCTCTCCCGTGGCTTCCCCTCCTCTCCCTCGCTCTCTCTCTCACGGCTGAGCGCTGCCGTCGCCGCCGCTCGTCGCTACTATAGCCATGACCGTCGCCTCGCCCCGTGGACGTGTCCCACCGCTCCGCCCCGTCGTCCTCGTCCTCTCCGTCAAGCCACGAGATGCCGGACGCCCCGTGGAGCCGTCACTGACATCGTCTTCACCTCCATCCACCGGAGATCGCCTTCGCCGCCGTGCATGCTCCGGGCCTCCCCTGAGCTCGTCGACGACGTCTCGAGATCCGCTGTGAGACCCACCGTCATTCCCTCCTTTCCGTTTCTTCGTTCATGCGTCGTAGCTAGGTCAGCCGCCGAGGCCGAGACCACACTGCCGCCGGCCATGTCGCTGCCGTGGCCAGAGCCACCGTAGCTCGGTCTCGAGCACCTCACCGTCTTCCTTGCACTTGGAGGAGACCGTAGAGCCCCTCAGCTCGCCTTGCCATGCCTCGTAGCCCGCGCCCTCTCGGAGCCGTGCTCCAGCCGCCACCGCGAGCTCCGCCCCGGCGGGCTCCGACCACCGCAACTCCAACCACCACCACCACTTGATGTGGCTCGTCCCTAGCTTCACGCAGGTGGTCTCCGCCACCAAAATGGTCGCCGGAGTAGCGATTCCGAGCCCCTCCGCCGTGTCTGTGGACGCTAGCGTCGAGCTGCCGGCGGGTTAGCCTCGTCCGACCAGGGGTTTGACCTCCCCTGTCTCAATGACGTGCGGGACCCGGTCTGCCAAGTGATTATCTTAAGGCTAATCACTAGCTAACTAAACCCCTGTGACACTGACATGTGGGCCCCGGCACCCTAAACTTTAGTTAGTTTAGAAATAACCCCCTGTTTAACACTATGTCACTGACGTGTGGACCCCACATGTCAGGTTTGACTCCAGTCATCTCTATTGACTTGCTGACGCAGGCATGATGCAGTGCTGACGCAATAAATGATTTTTTGGATTTTTGGATTTTAATTAACTCAGGAAATTCCAGAAAATTGTTTAAACTTCAAAAAATCATAGAAATTCAACTGTAGCTCAGATTGAAATAATTTATATAGGAAAACTTATCAGAAAAAATCAATCTATCCATCTTTACCATTTTGATGCATGAAAAATCAAGTTATACCTACTGAATATATGAAAACACATAAAGGGCATTTAAAATGCTTAAGTTTGGAGTTGCATTTGAATCCTTGATTCAAATAAGCTCCATTGAACTTGTTGCTAGTTGTTTTAGCTCAAACAAGATCACATCTTCATGCCATGATCATGCATCATATTGTTGAATATGTTTGTGTATTGATTATCGGCATAGTCCTTCTCGATAGGTCCTGCTCCGGAGACCGTTCCAGAGTACCTGTCAGAGGAGCAGTGCTCTACCGTTGATCTACCATGCAAGCAAACCCCCTTGTTCATTCTGATACAATTCCACTCTCTCGCTCCTGCTATCTGTTATTGCATTAGGACAACAACGATTCAACTGCTACTTTATGCTGCGGTAGTTGAACCCATTCCTCTGCATGACATGTCATTGCCATAGTAAATAGTTGAAACCCACTAGCATGTGTAGGAGTTGATTGAAGCCATGTTGTGTTCCTACCATGCCATGCCTACTATTGCTAAGAGTGTGTAAGGTCTGATTCATTGGGAATGAATTGGAGTGTTATACTATGTTCTGATGCTGAGAGTTAAGTGTGCGAACACGATTTGGTAAAGGTAGCGGTGAGAGGCCATGTAGGAGTACATGGTGGGTTGTCTCACTGGAACCGTCCTTAAACACTGAGTTATGTGTATGTTGTCCAATGACTAGCTACTACCACACATTGGGTTCTGGTAACTCGACCCCTCTCGACTTATTAATCAACCTGATCTTTGTCCATAAGTTGCAACAAGTTTCTGGTGTTTGTAGGTAGTGTTAGTAGTCTACCAAGTGGCACCCGGCCAGGTGGGCTTGGGACAGACTAGGCACCATGGCACGGTGTACCATCTGGCGAGGTGGGCCTGCGAACCCTGCGCACATCTTTTGGGGCCGTGTGCGACACCCCAGCCGGATCTCCTTGCGGATGGAACTCCTTATAGGTGATAAACCTGGACTAGACACTTGTGTGGTTAGTCAGGTCGTGGCCGACACCCTCACCAGGCTTCCGCTTGAAGGTTGCCGAGATAAGTGGCGAGAGCGTGTGTGAAGAAGTACATCCCTGCGGGGTTAACATGATCTATTCGAATAGTTGGGTCCGCGGTTATGGAATTCTTGGATGCTTACGTGGTACATACACAACTTGAATTGGATACTCTAAATTGCTCAAGAAAGTGTGAGTGCTATGGATCGCCTTCTCGTAGGGAGACGGGAATGAATCCATAGTAATGTATTGTGTGGTGATTAGTTGACTTGTGTGCGCTTTCTCACCTCAAAGAAGTTCCTCGTAGTGGTAAAACATGATAGCCACTGAGTCAAAGCTGGCTTGCTGCAACTAAACCCCACCTTGCCTTGTACACTTATGCATGTATGATAGGATCTGATGTAAGTCTTGCTGAGTACCTTTGTACTCACGTTTGCTTAAATTATGTTTTGCAGATGTATTATTGGTCTCACTAGTAGTTCCGCTTGGACTTCGACAAGTAGATTGTTACCTCAGCTACGATCTTGTACAGGTGTTGTAGATAGTCAGGCTCCTTAGCCTTTTTAATTTGTAGTTGTCTGTACTCAGACATGTTATGCTTCCGCGTGTTGCTTGTATACTCTGTATGTTGGGTCATGAGACCCTTGTTTGTAATATCTGGCTCCTCGGAGCCTAAAGAATAAATACTTTGTTTCATAGAGTTTTGTTGTGATGCCATGTTGTATTTGCACATATCGAGCATATTGTGTGTATGTTATTGAAATGCTTGGCATGTATGGGATCTAACAACCTAGTTGTTTATTTTTGGTAGCCTCTCTTAGGGGGAAATGACTCCTAGTGCTTGCACTGAGCCATGGTAGCTTGCTACTGCTCCAGAACACTTAGGATGGCCGGCATGTCTCCTTCTTCGTTCCTGTGTTTGTCCCTTCGGGGAAGTGTCACGTGTTGTTCCTTTAAGTCCTTGTAGCTTGCTACGACTTGGGTTCATACGTTGATGACCGACACGTTCGTTGCTGGGTCATGTATGCATGTCCCTGTAAGTGAGTGCCACCTTGGGTTTAGAACTAGTCATGTCGGCCTGGGTTCTCTGTCATATGGATGCTAGCAACACTATCATATACGTGAACCAAAATGTGCAAACGGTCCCGGGCAAGGTAAGGTGGCACCCGTGGGGATACTGTGCGTGAGGTAGCAAAGTGATATGATGTGTTACATGCTAGATTGGTGTGACTTAGGATCGGGGTCCCGACGGCTTTGGTATCAGAGCCTGACTGCTTGTAGGATTACCAAGCCAAACTGGTCGAAGTTGAGTCTAGAAATTCTTTAGTTATCGAAAGTGCAACTATCCCTGTGTGGTTTTGGTAATTACTAACAACATATAGCTCATTGAACTAATGCTATCTCAAGATAATATTTCAGGAAAGTTCAATGTTTGGCATGGGATGGATTAGGATTGTGGACCCCTCATAATGCTAAGGACAAAGGATTGGCTCAAGCTCAAGACTCTACCTTTTCCATTTTAGTGATCCAAGGTCACATTGAGTCCATAGGAAAGCCAATACTATTAAAAGGGGATGAGGTGTTGCATAATGGCTTGCTTGCTAAAATGCTTAGTGATATGCTCCAATCCCTCAACCACTTTCCCACATCCACATATGTCCCAAACCAAAAGTCAAACTCGGCCCCACCGATATCTATCCGGCGCCACCGAGTTCATTTGACATAGCCACTGCCAGAAACCATAATCATTTCGGTCTCACGGAAAGGGATTTCGGTCTCAAGGAGATGGGATTGCCAACTCTCTGTTGCCTCTTCGTAACATTTCGGTCCCACCGAGATGAGCGATCGGTCCCACCAAGTTTGTAATGCAAACTCTCTGTTGCCTCTTCGTAACATTTCGGTTCCACCGAAATGAGCGAATTGGTCCCACCGAGTTTGCCTGACCAACTCTCTGTGTGCGTATTACCAAAATCGGTCTCGCTGAGTTTGTGTAATCGGTCCTACCGAGATTACGTTATGCCCTAACTCTAATAAAATTGGTCCCATCAAGTTGAGCATATCGGTCCCACCGAAATACCTAACGGTCACATTATGAACTAAATCGGTCTGACCGAGTTAATCTGTCCCACCGAGTTTGGTAAATTGTGTGTAACTGTTAGATTTTGTGTGGAGGCTATATATACCCCTCCGCCCACTCTTCACTTGTGGAGAGAGCCATCAGAACATACCAACACTTCCATCATTCATGTTCTCAGAGAGAACCACCTACTCTAGTGTTGAGATCAAGATATTCCATTCCTACCATATGAATCATGTTCTCTAGCCTTCCCCAAGCTGCTTTCCACTCAAATCCTTCTTCCACCATATCCAAATATGTGAGGAGCTGTTTGAGTGTTGGCGAGACTATCATTTGAAGCATTTGAGCAAGGAGTTCATCATCAACACACCGTTTATTACCTTTTGGAGAGTGGTGTCTCCTAGATTGGTAAGGTGTCACTTGGGAGCCTCCGACAAGACTGTGGAGTTGAACCAATGGGTTCTTAAGGGCAAGGAGATCGCCTACTTCGTGAAGATCTACCGCTAATGAGGCAAGTCCTTCGTGGGAGATGGCCATGGTGGGATAGACAAGGTTGCTTATTCGTGGATCCTTTGTGGGTGGAGCCCTCCGTGGACTCGCGCCGCCGTTACCCTTCGTTGAAGTCTCCATCAACTTGGATGTACGATAGCACCACCTATCGGAACCAAGACAAAAAGCATCGTTGTCTTCACTTGCGTTTGCTCCCTCCAAACTCCTCCCTTTACCTTCATATGCAATTGTTCACTTTCCGCTGGTATACTCTTAGAATTGCTTGTGTAGGTTGATTGCTTGACTTGTACTAAGTTGCTAAAATCTGCCAAGAATTAAAATTGGGAAAAGGCTAGATTTTTATTTGATCAAGTAGTCTAATTAGCCCCCCCCCTCTAGACATACTTTCGATCCTACAAGTAGTATCAGAGCTTTGGTTTCCCTTTGCCGTGATTTCCATAGCTTTGGTGATCATAGACTTGGTTTCACAACCTAGGAGAGTATGGTGTCTATCGAGGGATGTTACCACCGTAGAGGTCCTTATTTTGATGGTACTAATTTTGCTAGTTGGAAGCATAAGATGAAAATGCATATTCTTGGACATAACCCCACTGTTTGGGCTATTGTGTGTATTGGTTTGCAAGGTGAATTCTTCAATGGGAAGGAACCAAACCATGAAGCTATCGCTGAAGAGTTGAAGATGCTGCAATACATTGCTCAAGCTTGCGATATCCTCTTCAACGGATTGTGCCCCGAAGAATTCAACAAAATCATCTGTCTTGAGAATGCGAAGGAAATTTGGGATACTTTGATTGATATGCCCGAAGGTACCGACTCCATCAAAGAATCCAAGTTGGATGTGCTCCAAAGTCAACTTGACAAGTTCAAGATGAAGGATGGTGAAGGTGTCGCTGAAATGTACTCTAGGCTTGCTCTCATCACAAATGAGATTGCCGGCTTCGGAAGTGAAGAGATGACCGACATATTCATCATCAAGAAGATCCTAAGAGCCTTGGATGGAAAATACGATACCGTATGTACATTAATCCAAATGATGCCAAATTACAAAGATCTCAAGCCAACGGAAGTCACTGGAAGAATTTTTGCTCGTGAGTTGTCACTCAAAGATAAAGAAGAGCTTCACAACAGGTCTAGTGGTGCTTACAAAGCCTCATGTGATGCTCCTAGTTCATCACGTGAAAACAAGACTTCAATGAAGAATTGAGCTTAATGGTGAAGAACTTCAACAAGTTCTACAAGAGTAGAAGCAAAGAGAGAAGTTCCAAGTCAAGGTCCTACAATGACAAGAGTCTTCAAGTCGTGATCGGAATTGCTACAATTGTGGAAGACCCGGACACTACTCCAATGAGTGTAGGCTCCCCACAAGAGAAAAGAAGACTCACCTAAAAGGAGAAGTAGAAGAGAAGATTCACCACCAAGAGAGAGAAGGAGCAGAGATGATCTTTATGAATGAAGACCTTCTCGGAGAAGCAAAGATTCGGAAAGGAAGGACAAATCATCAAGGAGCTATACAAGACGAACACACCAAGCACATGTTGGTTAATGGGCATCCGGTTACGACTCTGATAACCAGTCCGAGAGAAGCTACTACTCCGACTCCGAAGGTACTCAAGATGAAGGTGTTGCCAAAATTGCTCTTGTGTCAACCAATTCCTACAATATATTTCACTCACCAAATGAAGGAATTGGAAGATGCTTCATGGCTAAAGGCCCTAAGTTATCACACCCCGAGTATCTTGATTTCAATAGTGATGAAGATGACTTGCTAGGAGATGATGATTTACTTGTTGGTAGCAATAGTGATGCAACTTTTGATGAAAACTATGCTAAAATTGCTATTAATCATGACAATCAAGATAAAACGAATGACAATGATAAGGAGAAGATTGAGCGTCTAACTAAAGAACTAAACACTCTTAAGTTAGCTCATGAAACTTCCTTGGAAGATCATCGAGAACTTTTAAAGACTCATGAGAAGTTACGCTTTGAAAAGCTCAACCTTGAGCAAGAGTATGAGTTATTAAAGGCAATCAATGACAATCTTCGCAAGAAAAGTTCTTCTTACATTGCCAAGCGTTTACTCTTGTCTACCTACATGCCACAAGTAAAATATAACAACAAGAACAAGAAAGATTCTTCCTCTAGTAGTAACAATAATCATGCTAAATCCAATGTTGTTGCTTCTAGTAGTTCTCTTGATTCCACTAATGACTCTCTTAGCCAAGTTACACTTGAGCAAGAAAATAGCTTAGTGAAGGGAATTATAGAGAAATGTGTTTACAAGAGTATTGCCGGGAGTTAGCAATTTGAGGAGATTGTACGCAAGCAAGGAAGACACCGGAAGAATCAAGGTGTTGGTTTTGAACGAAAGTTCAATTCCAATGGAGTTGAGTGGGAGGAAGATCAATACCCCAAGACAAAGTTTGTTCCTCAACAAGAGAAGTATGATCCTACTTCTTTTCAAGGGACACAAGCACAAGATGATCTTCCACCAAAAGACCACAAGCTAAAGGGCAAGGATAAGCTTCAAGAAGAGATTGATGCATTTGAAGAAGCTCCTAAGGCCTTGGTCAAGTGGGTCCCCAAGACTACATCAAGTTCTACTTCATCAAGTACGACTACAACTCCAAGGATTCCCATCAATATAGTGTGGATCCCGAAGAAGAAGAACTATAAATTTCTTGAGGGTGACTCCGCCAACACACTTCACTCATATCTTTTTGGCAAAGGACAAGTGCAAATAACTTTCACATCTTGCACTAGTTCAAGGAGTCACAAACCCTCTTGTTGGTAAGACAAGGGACAAGGTAACCTAATGCTTTCATGGACATCATCATGTGTGCGATTCACTCTATGTCTATGGATATCCTTGTTTGTTCCTTGTGGGACTAACCCGTGTAGGTATTGAAAGTGCAACTCACTCCAATGGATTGCTCCAAATGATCTACATCAACATTGAGCATCTACATCTTCAACACCTACATGAAGTCATCATCGACAAAACCAAAGTTAGTTCATCCCTCTTAGGGGGGATATCACATCTAGGGGGATCTTTACTCTCACAATTGAGCTAAAGCAACTCTAAATGTGATCACAACCACGCTTTATGTAAAAGTGGTAACCCCACTTGTGCTTAAATGATGAGTATGACCTATGATCAATTGTTCTCATTTGACTCCTAAGTCAATATACTCATATATAGATGACCTAGTAATCGCCAATTGCTTGATAGATGCTAGAATAGTTGTGCATGTGTTGCCACATGTTTCATTTGCTATCTTATTGTGTGAGCATGTTGAATGCATATTTTTCTCAGTCGAGGACATTCATTTGTTGCTTTGATTGCTTGGCTCTTTTTCTTTTGCCAAATGGATGGACAAGAATGCCTAGGAACCCCCTCTAGCTATCTATACTTTTCTCGTCTCAAACTTTATTCATGCTACATTGCAAAGCTTGATCAAGTCAGATTCGGACCACTCTGTGTGAGGAGCACTCAGAGTCCCCGATTCGTCATAGGCTTAAACATGCAAAACCTCTTTGTGCATTTCAGTATGACCGAGTCATCCACTTCGGTCACATCGAGTTCACTAAGTTGATCTAGGTTTTCAATATCAGTGCAACCGATTTGAACTTTTCGGTCCCACCGAGTTGCAGCAACTGCGAGCAGTTTTGCATCTTGGTGCCACCGAGTTGTTCCACTCGGTCACACCGACAGTGTTAGGTTATATATACTCACGGGCCAAATTTTGGAAAACTTTCCAAACCCCCCAGCCCACGCATGACCTGCTCTGCCTGTTCGGGTCTCCGGATCGTCTTCTCGCCGCCAGCAACCTCCCGCCGCTGGACTCCGCCGCTGTCAATGGAAATCTTCACCGCCGTTGCTGCCGTAGCAGGTCCACCGCCGAGTTAGGGTATGGACTTGATTCTTTGTGGTATTCCTTAACTCCGATTCATATCACATTGCATTGCCATGTTCTCTTCCACGTACGAGATCTTCCTATCTAGCAAAAACTCCATAGAAAGTAGTTTTGATTCGAAAATTTTTGTGTTAGGTCTCCGCCGAACTCATCTCGGACCGACCGAGTTGTAGAAATCGGTCCCACCGATTTGGCTTAGGCCATTGCACAAGTTATTTTCGGTCTGACCGAAAGTTGCAAATCGGTGTGACCGAGTTCAACTCTCAGTGAAACCCTAGCAATATCGGTGCCACCGAACTGTGACTCGGTCTGACCGAGTGTACTAGTATAGGCTCCAGTATTGCTTCGGTGTCACCGATTTTAACAAATCGGTAGCTCTGAAATGCTTTCTGTAGAGAACTAAAACTAAGTTTTTCTTGTCATCTGTTTTGCAAAAATTATGTGCTTTGTGATTCTCATTCACTATAGCTCATCTACATCTATTCACAGGGTCTGCTTTCAGTGTGAAGATGTCAGATCAAACTGACATCCATAATGTGTCTGAGGAGCAGGTACACCTGAGTGAGGGCACTAGTCCCTCTAGAAACTTTGATGAGGGTAGCAGGAGCACACCTAGTGATCTTCCACAGGCTGCTACCAAGTCAAGAAAGAAGAAAACTTCAGATACTGAGGATGAGGACTTTGTGGCAGATGAGGCCACCTCCAAGAAGAAAGTGCTCAGGAAGGAGTATGGCACAGCCGAGGCAACCAAGCCAGGGCATAAAATGAAGATCACTGCCAAGAGGATTCCCATGTCTAAGACCAGAGCCTCTACTCAAGAGACTATGGTGTTCACACATGAATCCAAGGATGATGAGCCTAGAGGTACAAAGAAGAGACCTAGGAAGACAACAGCCAGAGTTATTGGCAAGCCATCCATGAGGGATGATGATGAAGCAAAAGCAGAAGAGGAAGAGGTTGTTGCACCAGCACCCAAAGCTCAAAAGCTTATGGGAGATGCTATCAAGTCTGGGGCTGCCCCATCTAAGCCCAAGACTGCTCCCAAAGCTGCTCAAGCCACCAAGTCTGCACCCAAGAGGAGCACAAGGAATATTCCAGCTTCAGAAATGAACAAGGCCCCAGTGCCTGAAGTTTCTGAAGAAACTAAGGCTCAAGTGCTCAGAAAGTTGAAGCCCAAGATCCCTGATCACAATGATGCTCATTTAGTTGTTGAGGATATGAAGCTGAGAAAGGATGCAGGTCTTAGGTTATGGAGAAAGTCTGATCCGTATGACATAAGGAGAAGGATTGCTGTGGAGTATAGGTTTCACACAAAGGAACATCAAGACTTCTATGAGACAGTCCTGCTTGATAAGAAGCCCATTGTTTGTGATATGAGAAGAGTGGACTGGAACTTCATTGATGATAATGTTGATTATTTCCCAAATGTGCACGAGAGCTTCAAAGCATGTGGAGTTGACAAGTTTGTGGCTCAAAAGTTGACTAAGTGGAATGATGAACTCATCATGCAATTCTACTCCACAGCTCACTTATATCCTGATGGTAGGATTGTATGGATGTTTGAAGGTACAAGGTACCAGTCAACTATTGCTGAGTGGGCCAAGCTGATCAATGCCCCTGAAGAGCATGAGGATGATCTGGATGTCTATGACAAGAAGAAGCAAGACCACAACACCATGGCAAATATGTACAAGGTGATCCCTGATGATGATTTGGAAACACACAAGTTTGGATTTGTACATCATTTGTAGGCTAGTCTAGCCACCATCAACACAATCTTGAGGCATACACTGCTGCCTAAATCTGGAGATGCAAATATGATCAGAGGCCATTCTATCAACATGCTGCATATATTTGATGTGCTAGAGAAATTCAAAGTTATGAGCCTGATTGTAGAGACAATCAAGAGGACTACTACAGATCAGAAGAGGTCATGTGGGTATGCTCCACATATCCAGATGCTTATCAACTCTAAGCTGGGCACAGGCACATACTTGTTGGACAAGGAATATCTACCCTTGGTGCCTGACTTTGAGGATAACACAGTTGTCATGGATGAGAATGAACCATCTTCAGTGCAAGCTTGTGAAAGGAGAGAGAAGACCAAAGCAGAGAAAGCTGCCAAGATGCCAAGTGCAGAAGAAGCATCTAAGATGACTCTCAAGTCCAAGCAAGATCAAATGGTATATTTGATTCAAGCTACCATGAGGATTGAGAAGGGCTTGGCCACCCTGACTCAGAATCAGGAGAGCTTGGAGAGGATCATTGAAACTAAGTTCTATGATCTTGATCCAAAGGTGACAGAGATCTAGTCTGCAGTTGAGAAGCTTCAAGAGGAAGCACAAGAGAGAGGAGGACAGGCTACCACAAATGCATTTCAGCGAGTGCCTCGAGGTCAGAGATCTGCTGCAGTGCCAGTTCCAAATCCTAGAGCTACTACATCTGCACCAGCAGCCACAACTTCAGTGCCACCTCCAGCAGCCACTCCACCATCTCCAGCTACTTCGTCGGAAGCCTTTGTCCTTGGAGTTCTCTCTACACCGCCTCCCGAAGACCAAGCCTGGGAGACGCATAGCACTATGCATTTTCAAACTTTTTGGTAACTTGTTGCCAAAGGAGGAGAAATATGTATAGATCATAGGCTTTGAGAGAGAGTGTGTTTTGCCTCTTTGGTCATCTCTTTTGCTTTTGGTTGAACTTTATTGTGCGTTCGCTTAATACTATATGTCTGTGTGTGAGATACTTGTGTGATCATGTGTTTGATCATATGCTACCTTAATGTTTGCTTGGATGATATTATCTCTATATTTTCATATGATCATTCACTTCGCTTGGTGATGAGTGCATGTTTTAGTGTATATCATTTTCAGCGCTCCACCAAGATGTATGTGACATGGAAGAGTAACCCATGATCCTAATCGATTGTGCATTTGCATTCAAACACAAATTTTTAAATAATGCACAAATTTTGGGGGAGCTCTTGTTTATCACATACTTCTCAAAGCGGTGATGTATTTAAATCTTATTACCATTTTTCGAAGCTTTGATCTCTATGTTGCCATTAATTACCAAAAGGGGGAGACTGAAAGTGCAACTATCCCTGGGTGGTTTTGGTAATTACTAACAACATATAGCTCATTGAAATAATGCTATCTCAAGATAATATTTCAGGGAAGTTCAATGTTTGGCATGGCATGGATTAGGATTGTGGACCCCTCAAAATGCTAAGGACAAAAAGGATTGGCTCAAGCTCAAGATTCTACCTTTTCCATTTTAGTGATCCAAGATCACATTGAGTCGATAGGAAAGCCAATACTATTAAGAGGGGATGAGGTGTTGCTTAATGGTTTGCTTGCTCAAAATGCTTAGTGATATGCTCCAAATCCCTCAACCACTTTCCCACATCCACATATGTCCCAAACCAAAAGTCAAACTTGACCCCACCGAAAATATCTATCCGGCGCCACCGAGTTCATTTGACATAGCCACTGCCAGAAACCCTAATCATTTCGGTGTCACCGAAAGGGATCTTGGTCTCCAGGAGATGGGATTGCAAACCCTCTGTTGCCTCTTCGTAACATTTTGGTCCCACTGAGATGAGCGATCGGTCCCACCGAGTGTGTAATGCAAACTCTTTGTTGCCTCTTCGTAACATTTCAGTTCCACCGAAATGAGCGAATTAGTCCCACCGAGTTTTCCTGACCAACTCTCTGTGTGCTTATTACCAAAATCTGTCTCACCGAGTTTGTGTAATCGGTCCTACCGAGATTACGTTATGCCCTAACCCTAATGAAATCGGTCCCATCGAGTTGATCGTATCGGTCCCACCGAAATACCTAACGGTCACATTATGAACGAAATCGGTCTGACCGAGTTCTTTGAATGGGTCCCACCGAGTTTGGTAAATTGTGAGTAACAGTTAGATTTTGTGTGTAGGCTATATATACCCCTCCACCCACTCTTCACTTGTGGAGAGAGCCATCAGAACATACCTACACTTCCATCATTCATGTTCTGAGAGAGAACCACCTACTCAAGTGTTGAGATCAAGATATTCCATTCCTACCATATGAATCTTGTTCTCTAGCCTTCCCCAAGCTGCTTTCCACTCAAATCCTTCTTCCACCATATCCAAAAAATTTGAGGAGCTGTTTGAGTGTTGGGGAGACTATCATTTCAAGCATTTGAGCAAGGAGTTCATCATCAACACACCGTTTATTACCTTTTGGAGAGTGGTGTCACCTAGATTGGTTAGGTGTCACTTGGGAGCCTCCGACAAGATTGTGGAGTTGAACCAAGGGGTTTGTAAGGGCAAGGAGATCGCCTACTTCGTGATGATCTATCGCTAGTGAGGCAAGTCCTTCGTGGGTGATGTCCATGGTAGGATAGACAAGGTTGCTTCTTCGTGGACCCTTCGTGGGTGGAGCCCTCTATGGACTCGCGCATCCGTTACCCTTCATGGGTTGAAGTCTCCATCAACTTGGATGTACGATAGCACCACCTATCGGAACCAAGAAAAAAAACATCGTTGTCTTCACTTGCGTTTGCTCGCTCCAAACTCCTCCCTTTACCTTCATATGCAATTGTTTACTTTCCGCTGCCATACTCTCAGAATTGCATGTGTAGGTTGATTGCTTGACTTGTACTAAGTTGCTAAAATCTGCCAAGAATTAAAATTGGGAAAAGCCTAGATTTTCATTTGGTCAAGTAGTCTAATCACCCCCACTCTATACATACTTTTGATCCTACAATTATATATGGCAATTGACCGTGGAAGGGAATGTATGGCTCTTTTACTCCTTATACCTTATGACCTTCTGATCTGAGTCATCTTATCTTTCCTACGGGGTTAAGGAACTAGGCTTTCTCTTTCGTCTATTAGGATCACGTGTTACTACTCCATAGTCTCATAGGATTGGTTGATCATCAGGGTCTTACTCCAGTTTCAAGTACTTCTACTGTAGTCTGTTTAGTACTAACACAAAACCTTGAGTGATGATGTTGAGTATGGTACTACCCCATCATTGCAGGATGTCTCATTTTGAGCATTTTACTGCCGTTATGCTGCCGAAATTCTCCTAGGAGTTCGAGAGATACTAATTTCTGTGTGCTACTTTCTGCATCCCATATTTGATGCTGATTCCGCCCTTGTTTTCGTTTCTTAGGATGTCGTCAGTTACCTGAGGTTCAGTTGCTTGTAGAAAGAACCACGGAGGTGGTAGGGATGAGGAGGATCCTCCCGACCAGCCTTCCTTAGCACAGTTCATGTTTGAGATGGAGAGAAACAAGCGAGAATCTAACCGCTTGTTAGCACGTATTGAGGAGAACACTGCACATTGGTGCAAAGAGTCAGCGACCATCCATGACTTCATTGGTCTGAAACCACCCACCTTCCATCATTCCATTGGGCCACTCGATGCAGTTGACTGGATCCATAGTATCACTCACAAGCTGCGTTCCACGAATGTAGCTGAAGGGACAAGGTCACCTATGCCACATATAACCTGGAAGGTCCTGCTAGTCTTTGGTGGCAGAACTATGATGCGACGATTCCAGCTGGCCAGATTCCTACATGAAGAGATTTCACTGAGGCTTTTCGTGAGCATCACATTCCTTAAGCCCTCATCGATTGCAAGAGAGAAGAGTTCTATAGTTTCACCCAAGGTAAGATGGTTCTTGATTCCTACAGTAGAGAGTTTGAGAACCTTGCCCGCTATGCTACGGAAGAAGTGTCCACGGACGCCAAGAAGCAGGCTAGGTTCCGGAAGGGTCTAAACCCCAAGCTGCGTTGTGATCTCCACTTGCATCATTGCAATACATTCTAGGCTCTTCTGAACAAGGCCATTTATACAGATATAGCTCAGCTCACTTACGAGGAGTCTCGTAAGCACACCCGTGATTTGGGATCTTCCTCCGGTTCTAGTTCTGAGAAGCGCCGGATTTGGGTTCCGAACTCTGTTCTTCCACCCGGTTATACACCGAGGCCATCTTATGTGGAACCTCATCTAGTTCAGCAGTATGCTCCACCCAGGCCTATTGGTGGACCGCCTGCCAGTGCAGGGGCACGTCCTACCTCCAGGATTTGTTACAAGTGCGGAGAGCCAGGCCACATTGCCCGTAATTTCACTCAGACCCATGTTGCTCCACCCCAGCCCGAGAAGTCTATTCTTCTTGGTAATCCATCACGCAAGATGATCTGTGCCAAGTCAGCTCCCACTGAACGTGGACGTGTGCATCATGTCTCAGCTAAAGACGCTCATGATGATCCTGATGTCGTTCTTGGTACACTCCTTGTCAACTGTCATCCAGCATCAGTTCTATTCGATACTGGAGCATCTCATTCCTTCATTTCCGAAAGCTATGCCCGCTTGCACGACATGTCATTTTGTGATATGCCCTCCCTACTACTCATTCAAACTCCTGGATCCAAATGGCAAACTTCTAGTGTAAGCCATGGAAATGAAATCCTTGCTGATAGACTTGTATTCCTTGCATGACTTGTAGCCCTCAAGTCTTCAGATATTAACATCATCTTGGTTATGGACTGGATGACAGCTCATCATGCCAAGATTGACTATTACACTAGATCTGTTCAGCTTACACATCCATCTGGCAAGATAGTCACTGTCGGATTTTGGGTTCCGGCAAAACCCTTAAGGTTCGAACTATGGGGTGCGCACGAAGATCTCTCCTTCTGCCCTAGCTCGTCTACTCAACAACCCTAAGCCTAGCTCGTCAGATCCAATGAACAAGAGACACAAGATTAATACTAGTTCGGGCCACCATTGTGGTGTAACACTCTAATCCAGTGTGGTGTGGTGGATTGCCTTGTAGGAAGGGGACGAACTAGTACATGGATGAACTGCCTCCTGGGAGAGGTGTTCTTGAGCTTGGGTGAGCTTGTGGTGTGTGGCCTTCTAGCTGATCAGCTCAAGATGAGATCAATTCCGTCTCCAATGAGATGATCCCTATGGTGGTGGCTAGTCCTATTTATAGTGGCCAGGGTCCTCTTCCCAAATATTGAGCGGGAAGGAATCCCACAACGGCCAAATTTGAAGGGGGGTAGCTAGTACAAGCTATCCTGACAAAAGGTGGTCTTCGCTGCCAAAGGTTCTGATGGTGACGCCGCCGTGGGCTCTGCGATGACCTCTGTCCTGCCGTCCGGCTGGTCTTGGTCTCGTTGCACCGATATGGAAACCTTTGCGTGACGCCTCGGGACTCTATGCCTGCACCTGCTCCTTTAGCACCGAAGGGGAAACTGGCACTCTGCACCCGCTAGCATCCGCCTTGCTTTGGTCGTCACTGCTCAGTCACGAGGACATCGCGAGGTGTCCCTCGTCTTGATATCTCTGATCCTCACGAGCCAGCCTGGCGAGGCTGCCCCAGGGGATGTCCTGTGTCGTCCGCCTCGCGAGGCTTGGCCCCTCGCGAGGTTCTTGAGTGTTGCTGAAAATGTTGGGCCGTACTAGGTCACCTTGTGAGCCATGCCTTGGGCTGCAGGCAGGCATGTCTAGGTACCCCCGTTCCCAGAATGCCGACAGTAGCCCCCGGGCCCAAGGTGCACTCGGGCTTGGCTTCGCGGCAAAGCCAAGGGCCAAGTGCGGAGCGCCGCGGGCCCCAAAGCCCGCGGCCTTGTCTGACGCGTGGCGGTTGATGGGATGTGGGCGTCTGCACTTCCCCATGCTGCCTCGCTAACCGCATAGCTGACAAAAGGCAAGTGCGTGCCGCTGTGCCTTCATTGCTAGATCTTGCCTTGCTCCAGATCCCCTTTCTTGCTCCTCCTCTCCGTGAAGTCCCAGATCCTCGCCGCCTTCCGTACAAATTTGCATCGATGGTTTCCGGCAAGTCGCAGGCCACCGCTTCGCCTGCTTGGTACAAGCCAGCCTTGTGGGCGCCGACCTTCTCGGAGGCGAACCACACCGCCCTGCTCCTGATGACGGCGGAGGGCACCAATGAGAAGGGGAAGACCCACTACAAAAAAAGACACATCCGTGACATTTTGGGCCAAGGGAAACTTTTTTCTGTCATACTTATGACACTTCTATGACAATAATTGTGACAAAACACGGTATCATCATAGATGTGGTGGGGTCCTACTTCTATGACAACAAATCATGACAGAAAATGGGCTTTTCTTCCTGGGTGGGCCGGAGACACAGCTGCATGACATTCTTTGGGCCGTCCATGACAGAAAAAACCGTGGTAGAAGCGAGGGCGAGGAAAATATCGGGGTGTTCACGGTTACGGTGCGTGGTCGGGGCCGAGCGATGCGCGTTTCTATCATACACGCACGCGGGTGGGTGCGAGGTGTTGGGCTCTAACTGAACCCGAGCGAGGTATTGGGTTCTAACTGAACCCGAGCGATTGCACTGCAGGCTACGCATTACTGAACCCGAGCAATTGATCGATGGTTGTTAACTGAACCCGATTGAGCGATTCTTTCGCTACTGCTGCTAACTGAAGCCGATCGATCCTGCCTCTACATG
>LR738711.1:589634051-589662164 GCA_902687465.1 Secale cereale | reverse complement strand
AGGCACAGGGGCTATGCTCAGGTCACGCCTGGCAAACGCCACCCTACCAGGTGCCCAGACACCTAGCCTTCTCGCGCCCCCATCCTAGGCGAAGGCTCGTGAGCAAGGTATGGTTCTCGTTCTACCTCATGAGAGTCGTTCGTACGTCAAAGGGGACCCCTAGGCATCGCGGCCCAGGGGCCTCACTAGTCACGTAGCCCCTCACTCCTTAGGCCCGACACTCAATGGCGGTCGAGGTATGCGCGGGGCTGGGCCCTGCCGACGCAGAACGTAAACGGGATCGCTCGAACGTCAAGGGGGACCCCTGGGCATCGCGACCCAGGGGCCTCACTAGCCACGTAGCCCCCTCATCCCTTGAGTCTAGTTATTACGATAACCCTGGTCACCCGGAGGTCTCAATGGCGATCAAGGTATGCACGGGGTTGGGCCCTGTCGACGCAGAGCACCTAAGCAAACATGAAAGGAAGCAAGCACGGAAATCATCAAGTTATTACAATAATGCCAAGTTTTTCAAATTCAAACAAGTTCTTACGCCTCCCCGAGGTACTCGCGCTTCTCTCATCTGGATAGGAGCAGATCAGGCATGACCAAGCGCATCATCACTGGTCTCCACCTCTGCGGCTGCGATAGTAGTAGCCTGGAGGAACGCCTCCACCAGTTCCGTGACCTTCGCCCCAAGGGCCTCAGCAGCCGCGCCCTCTATGCTCGTTGTCACGGGCTCGGACAGTGAGGCCAGGTCAAGAGCGGGATCACTAAGACTTAGGTGCCCGCACACCTGCGTCATGACCAAGGTAAGGAGCGTGCGGCTTTCGATGTCTGCTAACTGGCCAATTGCGGCCACAACCTCGCACAGGGACTTCACAAGCGCGGCGAGGAGCCCGGCGGGGCCTTCCTCCGGAGCGGCCAGCGGCTTCTTGAACCCTTCCCGGTAAGCGGCCCGCAGCTCCGTACGGGCCTCGAGCTCAAAGGCGGCGAGAGCCTTGTGACTCACCGCTGCCGAGGCCGCAAGGGCGTGTTCCTTGTCCCGCGCAGCTTGGGTCGCCTTGGCCTGCTCAGCCTCGGCCTTCAGCTTCTCCAGGCTCGCGCGGTCAGCAAGCTGCTCCTGTTGCAGCCGAGACGTCTCAGCCTTCTGCGCCTTGAGCTCCTTCCCCAACCTCTCGAGCTCTAGGGCGTGCCTAGTGCCTTCCTCGCGAAGGGCCTCCAGTTCACTCTCCGCCTCGAGGCAGCGCTTCTCGAAGGACGCAGCGTCGGCTCGCGCGACTTCACGTGCCAGCATGGCTACCGCAGCTTCCTCTCGACCCTTGGCAGCGATCGCTGAGGCCTGGTTCCAAGAGGCCCGCGCGGACTCATCTGCTAGGAGCCACCCAGAGATCAGCCCTAGGCATCCCTCCATCGTGCGGCCGTCACCACCTTGAAGTTCGGTGCGAAGCCGACCCAACGCGGCGGAGGCGGCCTCCAAGGTCTCAGGGCCAGGCTGCAATGACTGGCGCGTGGGCACCGACAAGACCGGCTGCTCAACTAGGGGCTCGGGGGCTCCGGCCCCCCTCGCTGAAGCAGCCGGAGCAGGAACTGTCGCGGCCTCGCAAACAGCGATGACGCCCTCAAGCGATGCTGCCGCCACGTGCCTGGTGGCCCAGCTGGCCGAGGCGCCCAAAGTTGTGGCACCCTTCTCCGTGCCCACAGCAGCAGCTGGAGGAGCAGGGTACAGCGATGTGACCTCTCCCTTCACCCTCTTCATCATGCCACCCAGGCTGCTGCATCTGGAGAAGCACGTCAGGGACATAGCAACTAAGGATAACAGGAGATTGCATGCTTACTCATCGGAGGCGAGGCGCGCCCTCCTCTTCATCAGCAGGTCGGCCGCGGCCGCTGGCGCTACGGGTGTGTCGGCAGCCCGGATCTTGGCAAGGCGCGAGGCCACAGACCTGGGCTCAGCCGTGGTCACTAGTTTCGCTGGCGCGGCACTCCTCCGCGTGGTCGCCACGTTGCTTCCCTCGGATGCGACGCGTCCGGATTGTCGTGGAGTGGTCGCCTGGGGCCGTCCGGTGGCACCTGCGCCTGATGCCACTTCTTCATCGGACGCCTCAGAGGAGCCCCCCTTGTCAACCCGGTCCTCGTCGCCCAGGGTCTCCTCTGAGTCCTCCTCATCGCTCCAATCATCGGCGCCAAAAGACACGTCAACCATAGGCGGAGCAGCCACGGGCTCCCCGAAACCTGACACGGCCTTCAGCAGCTCGGCCTTGTCAGGACGGCTGTACAGCGGCATGTGGGCCCCTGAGAAGTCCTCAGGAACCATCCCCAGGAGAGTGACTGAGGCAAAGTCCAGGTCGGCCTCAGCCAGCGTCCCCGAGCGCAGTCGGAGCCTGTTGTCATTCCCCATCAGCTCCCACATGGGGCACGATTGTGCCTGCGGCGGCGGCAGACGCTGTCTCATGAACTCCTTCATGATCTGGGCTCCTTCAAGCCTCGAGCCCAGGTCGGCTTCAATCTTTGCCAGAACAGGCTCGGCAAGGGGGTCGGTGAGCTTCGTGTAGCTCCAGCCGGCGCGTTTCGCCGGACGGGCAGTAGGCAGCGCCAGCAGTGGATGAACGTGCTGGGCATCGAGATAGACCCACCTCTTCCGGTGGGAGTCTATCTTCTTCTCGGCTGTCATCAGCCAGCAGCCCTGGCGCTGGAAGACGAAGGAGACACAGTCTGAGCACGGACCCTCGTCATACCGCCGCATGGAGAAGAAGTGGCGGAAGAGGGCGACAGTCGGTCTCACCCCCACGAGCGCTTTGCAGTAAAAGGCGAAGAGCGACAGGACGAAGATGGAGCGAGGCTGGATGTGGAGAGCATGCACCTGGTAATAGTCCAGGATGGCATAGAAGAACTCTGAGAAGGGTGGCACAAGCCCGACGGAGATGCTATGAAGGAAGAAGGGCTAGCAGGACTTCGGCAAGATCCGCGCCGCGGTGGATCCGACCCAAATCCCCGTCGGGCCATGCTCGTTGTGGACGCTCGACAAGAAAGGCTGGACCTCTGAGTAGTCCTCCTCCTTCATGATGGTGGACTCCTTGAGCGCCGCCTCAAGGGAAGAAGTAGATCCATACGCCTACTTGGTACCCTTGCTTTTCCTCGCCATTGCTAAAGGTGCCGGAGGATACAGGCGATTTAGGAAGGCGGGAGGCGAAGGAGGAGGAGTTCTGAGAAGGAAGGAAGGGAGGCGATAACTCCTCTGCAGCAGAGACGGCCCCCCTTTTTGTCAAGCTGCACGGTTGCTGAGACTACGTGGGGAGCGGGGTCGCCCACGTCCCATCCAACCGTCACGCGCCAGCCTGGCCTGCAGCCTTTTTGGGGCCCGCGGCGCTTCACCCTCGGCTCATGTTTCGCCCCGAAGCCAACTCCACTCCCGCCTTGGGCCCGGGGGTTACTGTCGGCGTCCTGGGAACCAAGGTACCCAGACTTGCCTGTCTGCGGGCCGCGACACGCTCCTACCACGGCTTGGTACGGCCCAGCTGATCGACCAGCTGCCCAAGACCCTCACGAGGGGGCTAGACCTCACGAGGAGAATAACGTCAAGACCCCCTCAGGAGCGGCCTCGGCAAGGTTGCTCCGGAGGGCGGAGAATCCAAGGCCAGGCCTACATCAGGAGGAGGCGGTGACGTAAGCAGTGACGCACCGCGCCAGCGGGTGCCAGCGCCCGCCAGCGTTGCAGTTGTCGTTTCGGTCCAAAGGAGGCAGCGCAGGCGCAGGTTCCCGAGGAGCGGGACAAAGGTTTCCCCATTCGTGTAACTAGACCGAAGACCGGAATGACGACAGGGAGGATGTCACCACCGAGCCCACCACCGCGTCACGGCCTGATCCTTTTGCAGGCGAAGACTGCTTTTGTCAGCACAGGAATGTCCTTGTGTTCCCACTCAAAAATGGTCGTTGTGGGATCCCTTCCCGCCTAAACATTTCGGGGGAAGAGGACCCTGGCCGCCTATATAAGTAGCTACGATCCCCACCAAGGGGAAGAGGGAAAGCAAATAGATAAACTCTTGCCTCCCGACCCTCCTGAGCTCTCCCCCTGAGCTCAGGAACCACTATACTAGTTCATATTCTAGCCCTCCTAAGGCCAATCCACCAAAGCAGGAAGTAGGGTTTTACACCACAAGGTGGCCTGAACCTGGGTAAACTCTTGCATGCTTCACTTGTCGTTTACTTGAATCTCTTCACTAGACGAGGGCGAGACGCTATGTAGACGTGAGTGGGAGAGATCTTCATTCACGCCCCTGTGTTCGAACTTCTTGGGTTTGCAGAGCCCGTAATCCAACACCTGCATGAACAGGACCCCGTGGAGGACTGTATGAATAGGACCCCCCGTGGAGGGCTGCATGAACAGTAGACGATGGAGGGCTGGATGAACAGTAGCCCATGGAGGGGTGGTTGAATAGGAGGCCATGGAGAGGGCTTGTTGAACAGTAGCCGGTGGAGTAGGGTGTGGTGGAGGCTGGAGGAGGTCGACGGTTGATGAACAGTAGCCCGTGGAGGCTGGAGGGGGTCGATGGTGGTGATGAACAGTATCCCGTGGAGTCCCGTTTTGCGGTACGCCACATCCATCCCGATGAACAGGACCCCCATTTCGACCGTAGCGCTCCAACACAAGTCCGTTTCCTCCGTTTTGCGGTACGCCACACCCCTCCCAATGAACAGGACCCTCGTTTCGACCATAGCACTCCAACACTAGTCCGTTTCCTCCGTTTTGCGGTATGCCACACCCCTCCCGCTGAACAGGACCCCTGTTTCGACCGTAGCACTCCAATACAAGTCCGTTTCCTTTGTTTTGCGGTACGCCACACCCCTCCCGATCAATAGGACCCCCATTTCGATCGTAGGAGGTCCGTTTTCTCTGTTTTGCGGTACTCTAGACCCCTCCCGATGAAGAGGATCCTGTTTCAAACGTGGCCGGTCGAACACAAGTTCGTTTCCTCCGTTCTGCGGTACGCCAGGCCTCATTTCCATCGGCTGTTCTGTCCAAGCCCTCCCGATGAACACGACGACGCATTCCGTTCCGACCTAGCCGGTTGGCTCCCCATGAACATGACGACGACGCTTTTTCTCTGTTCCGACCCAGCCATGTACACGAGCCATGGCCGTACGTACGCGCGAGTAGGCGTTCGAGACCCCGCCCGTATGTACGTACGTGGTCTTATTTACTTTCTTGCACACTGACTGATGTACGTATGTGTACATGCTATGTGCGCGCCTCTGCTACGACACGTGCACGCCTCTACATCAACCAGTATGTACGTACACGTTCGTGACCCGAATGACAACGCTACGTATGCTTCGACCAGGTGGGCCCCGACTATCAGGCACTTCCTTGCGTGCGAAGATGTAGCTGGTGGGTCCCAACAGTCAGGGGGGCGAATCGTTTTTTTTTTGCCCGGACGCACTTCCTTGCGTGCGAAGATGTAGCTGGTGGGTCCCAGCAGTCAGGGGGAATTTTTTTTCGCGAAATACGGTGACCCGTCCGGTGGGTCCCCGCTGTCAGGTGGAGGAATAATTATTTTGTGCATAATAAGGAGGCACTTCCTTGCTGTGGCCGTGGACCCAGCTGTCAGCCTCTCCACCTACAGTCCATGTCCAATGGAAGCCGTTCCTTGACCACGTTGACCACGCCACATCGAGAGCACTAGGGTGGTGGACGACGGCGAGGCCTAGGAAGGGGGCGACGCGGAGCCGGGGCAGATGTGGAAGTGGATGCCCACGCATAGAGGAGTATGAGGGTTCACTGGTTTGAGGCTGCTGTCGCCGCAGAATAACAGGGGTGTGGGTGAGTAGAGCGATGGCCTGGCCAGCGGTCGGAATAGTAGGGGTGCGATGAGGCCTCCGCAGCAGCACAGCCAGCCACGGGAGGCAGGAGCATGAGGCACGACCGGCGCTGCTTTGGGCGGCTGGAGCAACAAGACCAGAGGTTGAAGAAGCACTACGACCATTGGATGGACATCGTACGGTCACTGGAGCTAGAATCATTCATATTCACTAAGTTGACAAAGCAGACCGTCCCCGTCAACTTAGTAGGCCCACAAGTCAGCCTCCCACCAAGTTGGGTCCCAACCAGCAGGGGGATAATTCATTGTTTTGTGCGTAATAAGCAGGCGCTTCCGGTGGGTCCGAGCTGATAGCGGGGGGAACACTTTTTTCACGCAATACGGTGGCCCGTCCGCTGGGTCCCATCAGTCAGGGGGAAACATTTTTTCGCGAAATACGGTGGCCCATCCGGTGGGTCCCTGCTGTCAGGTGGAGGAATAAATATTTTCCACGTAATAAGGAGGCACTTCCATGCTGCCGTCGTGGACCCAGCTGTCAGCCTCTCCACGTCCAGTCCACATCTGATGGAAACCGTTCCTTCACCACGTTGACCACACCGGGCCGAGAGCACCAGGGCGTAGGATGACGGTGATGCCTAAGAAGGGGACGACGCAAAGCCGGGGAAGACGCAACAGTGTATGCCCACGCGTAGAGGAGTACGAGGGTTCACTGGTTCGCTTCGGTGTGAGGCTGCTGTCGTCGCAGAATAATAGGGGATGTGGGTGAGTAGAGCGATGGCCTGGCCAGCGGTGGGAGTAGTAGGGGGCGGTGAGGCCTCTGTGGCATCACAGCCGGCCACGGGAGGCAGGAGCACGCGGCACGACTCGCGCTGCTTTGTGCGGCTAGAGCAAGAAGACCAGAGGTTGAAGAAGCAGTACGACCATTGGATGGACATCGGACAGTCACTGCTACTAGAATCGTTTATATTGACTAAGTTGACAAAGCACTCCGTCCCCGTCTACTTAGTAGGCCCACAAGTTAGCCTCCCACCAAGGTGGGTCTCAACCAGTAGGGGGAGTATTCATTTTTTTTGTGCGTAATAAGGAGGCGCTTCCGGTGGGTCCGAGCTGACAGCGGGGGGAACGTTTTTTCATGCAACACGGTTGCCCGTCCGCTGGGTCCCATCAGTCAGGGGGGAAACGTTTTTTTCGCAAAATACGGTGGCATGTCCGGTGGGTCCTTGCTGTCAGGTGGAGGAAACATTATTTTCTGCGTAATAAGCAGGCACTTCCTTGCTGCCGTTGTGGACCCAGCTGTCAGCCTCTCCACGTACAGTCCACGTCCGATGGAAGCCGTTCCTTGACCATGTTGACCACGCCGTTTCGAGAGCACTAGGGCAGTGGATGACGGGGAGGCCTTGGAAGGGGACGACACGGAGCCGGGGAAGACGCGGCAGCGGGAGCCCGCGCGGAGAGGAGTACGAGCGTTCGCTGGTTTGTCTGCGGTGTGACCGTGTGAGGCTGCCGTCACCGCAGAATAACAGGGGGTGTGGGTGAGTAGAGGGATGGCCTGGCCAGCAGTGGGAGTAGTAGGGGGCGGAGAGGCCTCCGCGGCATCACAACCGGCCACGGGAGGAAAGAGCTTGTGGCACGACCGGCGCTGATTTGGGCGGCTGGAGCAAGAAGACCAGAGGTTGAAGAAGCACCATGGCCATTGGATGGACATCGTACGGTCACTGCAGCTAGAATCATTTATATTGACTAAGTTGACAAAGCCCTTGGTACGCGTCAACTTAGTAGGACCACAGGTCAGCCTCCGAAACGGTGCGTCCCAGATGTCAGGGGGAGGAATCATTTTTTGGGTGGCTGAAGCAAGAATATCCGAGATTGAAGAAGAAGCACGACATCCGTTGGATGGACATCCAACAGCCGCGGCTGCCTGAACCGTGTGTTGTTGACAAAGCCTTGCATACGCGTCAACTTAGTTTTTTTAGGGGACGCGTCAACTTATAAGGCCCACAAGTGTGTGGCAGAGAACATATAGCCCATATGCGATTTGTATGAATGTACAACCCATTTTTTAATTCTAATGGAATTTACTATAGCCCATTTACAGTTTGTTAAAAGTACAACCCATTTTCTAGCTAGAACAACGATTAATAATTTTGACCAACCGCCCAAAACAGAATTCACAAAAAATCCCGCATTTTTATGGGACCGCAATATTTTTATCCGAAATTTCTAGTCAGATTAAATATAACTTCAAAATAAAGTTGTATAACGTTAAAATCCAACAAAATATTGCGCGCGTAATAAGTAATGAAATTAAAATTTTCAAATTCCGAAAATAATATATTTTTAAACTAATTACGCGTTTGGTGCATTTTTTTATAGTTACTGCCCAGTTATTATAATTACATCCTATTTATTGTTTCTTAAAGTCCATTTTCTTGTTAAGCCTAATGCATACCTCCTAGGAAAGTTTGCAGCCCAGCGGGGCGAAGAATAACAAGTTGACCCGGATATTGTGTACAACTGTCGGCCCAGTTGCATTGCTAATGTTGAAAAAAAGGCCTGTGTAGTACAGTACAACCTAACATGGCTACTCAACCCACATTCAGCGACGCCGGAAAGGCCCAAACAAGGCTTCTATAGAACTTTTTGAAGTCACTGAGCTCAATTAATACATAAGAAAAAAGTTACTCCCTCTGTAAACTAATATAAGAGTGTTTAGATCACTATTTTAGTATTCTAAACACTCTTATATTAGTTTATAGAGGGAGTAGATTACAGTGGAACCTAATTAAAAGCTGTCACGAGCAAAGAAATAATTCAACGGGTCCCACTTGTGCATGTGTGTTTGTGTGTGTGTGTGTGTGTGAGAGAGAGAGAGAGAGAGAGACGCATCGGTCGATGCTCGTAAATACATCTTTCAGCCATATGCATTGCTGATGCTCAGTAAAAACTTATATAGTTGACACAATCATATAGAACATCATAGCACACTTAACTTGCATACAAAAATTTCACGCAGGCAGCACAATCAGGATGGAACCAGTGGATTGCTACGGGTAGGGCAATGTTGAAACCAACGAACTCGTACATAACGGTTCATCGTCTTTATCAATGACAGGGAGATATCTTGAATGCAGTGCGAAGAAAACATACAGACAACAAAATAAGTTCTGCTAGTACATTAAGTTGACGTACAACCCTTTCTAAAAAAAGTTCAGGTACAAAATTAGAATAGGTCACAATCAAATGTACTGGCACATCAGTGCTTCACACCCATAGCTCGGATTTAACTAGTATCTGACAAGATTCAGTTGTTACCTCAAATTAGAGCACATCCAGGCAGCCAGCCCTCCCTCTTCTCCAAAAGAAGCAGTGGCCTCCGCCGCGTGATGGAGTAGGCCCTGTGCCATCCATCGTTCTGAGCAACACAGGGAAAGTCTGACGTTGACTCTTGTAATGGATGTCGTCGACGGACCCTAGCACTAGCGGCGGCGGCAGGACTTCGATTGATGGATTGACCACTTCTTCGACATGCACGTACACTCGTTACATATACATCCCTGACGTGGTACGCGGCTGCCTTGGTGGTGATGAATAGTATAACTCTGGTTCCTGCACCGGTATCTCAACACCAATCACCTTCGATATGGTGGACGGCTTCTTCATCCATGCCATAACCGTCAGAGCCCAGCTGTTTGGAGGAACAAACATACTTACGAGCTCACCTCCAAGGTCGTTGATAAGCTCATTCATGGACTCGCTGTTCCAAGAACGTCGAGGCATGCCGTGGAAGGTAAGCTTTGGTAAAAACTCAAGCTCAAAGGGCACCGAGCCCCAACCTGGGTGCCACCGATCAAAGATCACCAGCGCGCCATCGCAGAACAAACGCCGAGAAGATTCAAACACACGACTGCAGTCGAAAGTTGTCGGGAACCTGACGAAGAAATATGCCGGTGGCGGACGGACTTCGACGAGCAAGTCACTTATTTAGATGCCGTGCGCAATGCCAAGAGCTTTGATAAGGTCGTCCGGCGACACAGGTGGTCGGTCGCCGTTGATGGTTACCATCAGCACTTTGCCGGCAAACTGGTCGTCAAGCGATGTCATGCCACTGTTGAGTGACAGCACGCAGCGACCGAAGGCAGGACCGACCTCAGGATCTCCGGCTCGGAGATCGGCGTTGATCAGCGACATGATAGTGAGCTTGAGTACAACGAGTACAGGATGGGAATTTGGGGGAACTGGAGTAGGAATCGAGATTCCAGAGGTGGGGGAGGGGCGGGAGATTGGGGATGAAAAGGTAGCTTGAATTTCGAACATGCGCCAATATGCTCTCTACACGCAAGCGCACGAAATCACCGGTGGCGCCCACATGTCGGCCTAAGAGTCCTTATTCATTCTTTTTTGGAGAGCACGGCCTTTTTTTAGGATCTTTTGAGAGCCTGGCCTGAGAGTCATAATTGACATGTTTGGCAATGCGTTACTACTCGGCCCATATTCAACGACACCTCACTGGCCCAAACAAGTGTACATCATCGAAAAGACACTGAGCTCAAATTATATAACTTGTAAAAAGGAGATACACTCTGAACACTGGAGAATGGTGATGCCCTCATTTAGTCCACCAGTAGTTCGAGACAATAAATAGTTCGAAAAAACGATATATACGACATTCAAACACTGACTAGTGACTACTACTGACATAAACAACAAGACATGATAGTTCATAAGAAGTCTTGCTACACCACCAAAACGCACCCGTCTACAGCGCTCAGACTCTCGTGATCCAGACGAGAATGACATTCTACACAGAGCCAACTATTACATAGTAAGAGTGACATAGACGAAGATGACCAAATGACAAGGAATATGCACAACAAAAGAAATAAGTACCTATCCAGAACAAGCAGCAAAGACAACAAAGTCATTCGAAGAGATGATCCAACACCATCATAATTTGCAGCCCCGCTTCAGCGACCAATGATCCGGAGACACCAGTACTCCACCCTTTTGACGCAACAACCCAATTACCTATCAACCTGAAGGCTTGAACCACATCACCGCCTGTCATAATTGAGACATCCAAGGATCAAAGTTAATCCGGCTGCCTTTGTCATTCTCACCTTCTTTTGCCTGCAGGCTGTATCGTTGACAATCAGGGGAGTTTGCTCCCCAACTTGTAGGGCTCGCCGTGTAGACACAGTTTTCCATAGCAAACAGAGCCTCTCTGCCATCAAGGTCCTTGCCAACGGTGATCTCCTGGTTAATCGGATAATTGAGTCCGAGAAACAGAGAGTGTGAAGCAAGGATGTTTACCCACCTCCAACTAAAAAATCCTGAAGGCCCCAACAAGCTGGTATCCTGCTCATAGACGTAACATCCACTGTCCAGATACTCACGTATTTCATGGTGCTTGTATACAGTGGGGGTTTTGCAATATAACTTTTCTGGCTCATGTGTCCGAATGATCATCAGCCTTTTGCCGTCGTCTGATCGAGCGAGGAACTAGTTGTGCTTCCCTGTTTTTGGAAAAGGTGGTGTGATTACAAAGGGCAGTAACTGTAGGGACACTGCATCATATCAAAAAGGAGAGGCATTGTTAATGTAAGATCAGCATTGTTCAGAGTATGAGTAGGATAATGCAAGAAACAGCATTGATATGTCCTTGTTGGAACTGGGAGGAAAATACAGGGAAATGTATACTGGGCTCGAAAATATAGAAGTGCCATGCATGGTTATACTCATGTTATCTCGCAATCGATTCTTCACGGGAAACTACCATGTCATGCACGTTATGGAATCATGTTCTGTCCTCACAAACAAATTCTTCAAGGTAACTAATAGACCATGCATTGTTATATACTCGTGTTCTGTGGGCAAAAATTTTGTGAGGATATTATTCTAGCCATTGATTGCTGAAGGGCGAATATAGGTATGTACACATGGTAAGCATGACAGGATTTCACTACTTCCAAATATAGAGTTCTCCATATGCACATTTACTTCCCTAATGTATGGTTAGATGAAACCAACAGTGTGGTGCATGTTCCTACATCATGAAAATGAGGAAACTGACATGGCCATTGATACACACTCATATTTAGTAGTAGTATATAGATTACTGTAAAATAAGGAGAATATCCATATATTCCTAACTGTTTGATTATTTAGGGGTACAAATTGGTTGTAATGACATGATCACAATCGCATGAATTAACTCATTCCAAATATAGCTGATTTACGGCGTCTCTAATACATTGCCATAGTTCTACTCAAATTCTGTTCAAACAGGGATATGCCAATCATCACAAAAAGTTCAAACAGTGTCATGGCGTCATCATTAACATGAGAAGGAAACAACTTACACACGCCGTCCCAGCAATACGTTGTGCCATCTGCTTTGTCGATCGCGTAGATGATGCCATTGTGCTCAATAGCATCACAGAAGTGTGTATCAGCTTTGACGATGATCCACTGCGAGCTGAGTTGTCTCCAGCTAAAGAAGGCACCAGCATAAAGATAGGCGAGTCCGTGGTCGAACAAGGCAATTAGCTCGAAGTCTGCGTAATTCACATGTCGTGTGGGCACTTGGCAGATTACAATCTTCTGCAAAACAAGGTTCGTCCAACTGACGTGGTAATCTAGATGACTAGGACCGCGATGGTAAAACTCTATATAATCCAACGGAGGAAGGATAATCTCATGGGAGGTATGGAAGTTCACGAGCACCAACTTATTACCGTTTTCTCTGAAGGCAACCATCAAGTGGGAGTTTATGCCGACCCAGTACATACCTGCCAAGAAGTTACGAGCGATGGTGATCGGATCGAAGTCGAGGGAAATGATGTACGACGACCCACTACATACCTGCAAAGAAGTTTTGGCTAATGGAGATCGGATTAAAGTCGAGGGGCATCACGTACGCCTCTGTATCATGGTGAGCCAATCTCGCAAAACCAGATAGCAGGAAGTAGGGTGTCTTGAAAAGATTTGGCCTCGCTTTGATGATGGCCATGTGCATGCCCCTCGAGCATGCAGCCAGCCGCAGGGCGCTCAACATATCCATACACGAACAACAGAGGTCGAGGACGTCACGGGGGAGATTGCTCCAATCGCGGCTCATATGGATCTTGCGCGGTTCACGTTCGTCCATGGTGGAGTTTGGAAGGTGGGGTTTTGGGGGGCTTGATTTACGGGGGAGAAGGCTATCGGTGCTGGAGCGGCTAGCGAGGGAATAGTGGTACTGGGGGAGGCGAGCGAGGCGAGGGTATGCGGGGGCACATTGAGATAATGAAGAGTAACCTCAGGATCTTCGGCGAGATATAGATGGAGATGGAGTGGTGCTAGGGGAGAGGGAGACGACGCGAGGCATGCTATACAGCGGTGGTGACAGTGACTGCACAGTGCACAAGGTGAAGCTGACCTTGGTAACCCGGACATGCCGCCTAGACTGGTGTCACCTCGGGCGCAGGGTCTTGTCACTTCACTGTGAGGATCGGAAGAATAATAGTATTTTGACCATCAAGTTTACCACAGTTGTACTACTACTACTAGTAGGAGTAGTAGGAACATAAGTAGTAATCCCGTGCTAGCATATCTTTGGGTTCACTTCATATTCCAAGTATCATCCATATTGCGAGCAGAACCAAATTCTCGTTTACATAGGTCCCACCTATCAGGAGGGGTGCAGAAATAA
The DNA here is from genome assembly GCA_902687465.1 of Secale cereale. Classification (NCBI taxonomy): domain Eukaryota; kingdom Viridiplantae; phylum Streptophyta; class Magnoliopsida; order Poales; family Poaceae; genus Secale; species Secale cereale. Next base: position 589,648,676 of record LR738711.1, on the reverse strand, counting down.
AAAGGAAACATAAAATGTCTCGCCACAGTGATTCGAAAGAGTGACCTCAACTAGCCAGTGGCAGATGTAGCGCTGGAAGGATGGGCACGTACAGGGACATGCCCCACTCCTCACCCTACCCGCGTAGCCTTTTAGTTTAGTCTACCTAGTCATCTAATCAACTGCTTGCATGCCACTTCTACCATTTACTTCTCCATCGGGAACCGATTTTCCTCGGTTTCTTCACTATTCCTTGATCTTCATTTGCATCCAAACCACACTGCATTCACATTGTTTTAACCTCTTCACATCTTCCTGGAGTAATTCTGAAGCCCCTATAAATAATCATCTTCTTCAGTTAAACTAGCCATATGATCCTAAATCTCCAAACCATAGCCCTTCGGTCCAGCGGTTCCAACTGGCGAAAGAGATCAAGATGCAGGTTTTTAGCGTCCAACATGTCCTCTTCGAAGGCTCGTTGAGCATAGTTGCCACAGTCACCGACCACCCAAGGGTTGTTCGGAAGTGGATCAACAATGTATCCAACTCCCTCCAAAAGGTGGAGATGAATGTCATCGGTCTCGACGCAAAGTACACGGAGCGTGCCACTGGGAAGGTCCAACGCGCTGCCTTCCTTCAGCTGTGCCTCGAAGATGATGTTTTGGTGTACCACATCATACACGCGCCCTCCTTACCAGGTGAGATTCACGATTTCTTGTCTCGGGAGGACATATACTTCTGTGGGGCAGCCATCGCAGGGGACAAACAGAAGTTGGAGCCATACATCCTTTATTTGAATAGCATTGCTGACCTACAAACCAGAATAAAAATTCCTGTAGAAGATTGTGATAAACCGACACCATCCCTATTCGACTTAGCAAATTTTTTGCTAGGAACAAATCTTCAGAATGGTGACGAGACGCTGACATTAAGGTTGTCTGGATGGGAGAATTATCCCTTGACATACGCGCAGATAAAATATGCTGCCTTCAATGCCCGTGTGAGTTTCGAGATAGCTGCAAGGTCCGGAGAGCTTGTTGCGAAGCCGTCTCCCACAGAAAATGAGAAGAAGAAGAAGAAGAAGAAGAAGAAGAAGAAGAAGAAGAAGAAGAAGAAGAAGAAGAAGAAGAAGAAGAAGAAGAAGAAGAAGAAGATGATGATGATGCTGCACCAGCAGCAGGGCATTATGGATGGATGAACTATTTCCTCTCTTGTAAAAAAAATATTCCCACTCCATGTATATTGATATAGATGGACTATTTCGATGGTGTGCATGTCTTTGGAACAAGTAGTAGCGTGGGTCCGCTTGACTATAAGGAACTATTTATCCTCCTAGCTTTCTCTACCACTCCTTCCAGTGATCGGTATGCAATCCATGTGTCTGTAGACATGACAGCTTGTCCATGGAAGTTCAACTACGGCGACCATCATGTTTCATCCACTGCCACTCGCGATTCCCACGACGCCACTCCAACCCACGGCACCACGTCCCCCGACGTGTGCCTCACCCCTCTCGGCAGCACCGCCCCTCTGCCTTTGTGTGTATGACAGGTGGGCCACCTTAAATGCGGTGAGCATCAAGTTTCTACCACAGCCACACGCGATTCCCACGACACCGCACCAACCCATGACACCACACGTCCCGCACCATCGAATTTTCATCCAGCGTTTGTGACACATTTCATCTCGGGCATCAATCCTCAGCTGGAGTACTTCTGTACTACATGTAGTACCCGCCGGTGTGACTATCTACGCGTCGTAATGCCCCGACACCCAGTTGTGGCACCCTCGCCACAGCCACACCACCACCAGCCGGTTCATCTCGAACTAGTGAGTCGCGAACCACACCACCACCATGAGAATGACATGTGGGCCACCCGCATTTAAGGTCCGCATGTCATTGACTCATAGGTTGGGCACTAAGCCACTGAAGTTCGGTCCCGTGGGCCCCGAGAGGGAAATATAACTCCTGTGGCAGGCCTTGTGGTGCTTCGCAATACGAGCTCGTGCCAAACCCGGAATTTGTTTCTTACTACTACCAACTACCTACTAGTAAGGTACACGTGCATTGCACGCATGAGATTCTGGTGGTTTGTGCATTATGCTTCTACATGTGGAGTCTTCTAGATTCTACATGTGGCAGAATCTGGTGGAATGTACTCCCTCCGTTTTAAAATAGATGACTCAACTTTAGACTAACTTTAGTACAAAGTTGAGTCATCTATTTTGGAACGGAGGGAGTAGATGATATCCAACGGCCAGTAGTGCTCGGATTTGCCATCTTTGTACCGTCGGATTGGCTTCATCCAACGACCAACTTTCAAAGTTATTCACACACTATATAGGGGGTATAGATATAGATGTGCCGGCCTGTTGCAATGGATCCAAAGTATATATGTTTAGTGGAGTGCACTCTAAACACATTATCTATTTATTTTTCTCTAACCTTTCGTAGCCATGCAACCAAGCCACATAAGCTTCATGGGTCCCCCCCACATAATATTATTCATACTACGTTGACAGAAAAAAAAGATAAATCACCCAAAAAAAGACATTCCCATTTTTTGTTCCTACGATGTTGTGCCGTGCACGTACCTACTAGTTATATAGTGGTAGTACTAGTTGTATAGTGGTACTAGTAGGAGTAGAGTAGTACGAAATGCTCCAACTCTATCAACGAGCCCCATCTGACATCAAATTACTTGGCTTCCGTGCTACAGCTAGATTTTCCCCTCATTTCGGTTTTCCAAGCCGGCGGCGGGCGGGGTGCGGTTTGCCAATAGTCGGTTTGCTCAACGGCGGTCCCACATGAAAGTGAAAATGCTAGGAAACACGCCTTCCCTAATCTATGTGTCGTGCCAGACGGGCCATGGAATACTCTGGATTGCCGGGCGTGTGTGTGTGGGGGGGGGGGAGTGCGACGCGAACGCGGCATGCCTTTTCCTTTTACTAGCAATGTGCCTGTGCGTTGCGACGGATCCAAAGTAGTAGAATAGTAGTACTTGTTCACAAACTTGAAATAAATCAGTCTTGTTTTGATATACTCCTAATATATTATTCCCTTCGTTCTGAAATATTTGACTTTTTAGAGATTTCGAATGGACTATCACATACGGATTATATAGACATATTTTGAAGTGTAGATTCACTCATTTTGCTCTGTATGTAGTCACTTATTTAAATCTCTAAAAAGACAAATATTTAGGAACGGAGGGAGTACTTTTCACTCAAAATATATTTCTTAGGCTGTTTTGATGAGGTGATGTGAGAACCCGGAATTAACTTCCAGACCCTCCTGTGTATATTTGTCAACCCCAGGATCATTGCTGACAACACAGTGAAATGATATCATTGCACAATGCGTAAAAGTATTACAAGTAGTATATTTATCACAAGACATACCTAGCAAAATGTCTCGTGACATTTACAATCAGAAAATAGTGGAAAGTACAATGCGTAGCGACTCCATCTCAGCCACAGGCAGTCGATGTAGTCCACGTGACCTCACTCCTACGGATCACCATAGTAGTCGTAGTCATCACCTTCGTCTTCATGGATCTCTGTTGTCAACAAAGTTATTGCCATGAGTACATTACGTACTCAACATGCCTCCCGCGGGGAAGGACCTAATAGCTACATGTGGCTTCAAAGGAAGGCTATATGGCTCATTTGCATAAAAGCTAATTTTGTTTGAAAATAACATAGTACTTGGATAATAGCAGTTTTAGATGAAAAGATGTTTTGTCTCCAGAATAACATTCATCAAAGTGACGATCTTCGATCAACTCACACTCGTCACAGGTTCCAAGAATAGGGAAAGAGGGAATAAGAAAGACAGGTCCCGTATGTCAAGAAACATTCATGTGCCGTCCATGACCATGGACACGGCTATTCGAATAGTTTTACACTCTGCGGAGGTTGAACACTTTACCCACATGACACAATCCCGACTTGTTGCCACTAGCCGTCGCTAGTGTAGTACACCATCTGGTATACCAGCAGGGAGATTGTGACGAGGTATTTCATTAGACCAAGCTTACTGTGCCAAGCCCACTAGGTTTCAACACAGAAGTAACCGCAATTCACAATCCGAGCCCCCTTTGGTGCCGAGGACACTCCTCGCAAGGCAGCTATCCCATCTGCGGTACGGCGATGACGACAATAACAGTGAACTAACTAATTAACCAAGCTAGTGCCCATATAGCACGTGGTTGTACTGTTATCACAATCTTCAAATCCAAGACTTATTAGGCTTCATGCGGCACGGATGACTGATTGCCCCCTTCAACTCGTGAAGGGCGGCCAATCGCTCCTTCAATCCTTGATTCAGCTGTCGCCCGCGCCAGTATTCAGATGGTAAGTTTCACCCAGAGTAGAAGAGAGTAGAGTAGATCAACAAGGGCCAACCAGCCAAGCTCAGCGATAAGTTTCAAGTGTCAATGACTCAAAGGTCATTCAACAAGCACCTATAGGGTAATAAGCATGGCTAAGAATTTCTACTCTACCAGAATACTGTAATTCTACTCAGGTGTCAATTGAATAGGCGACAAGCGGATCAGGGTAATGTGTCAATCGACACGCTAGCTACGAGATTAAAAAGGATGCATATAGTAACAATAGATCTCAATGCAATTTTGTAAACCATAGGTTAAGTATGATCAATAAGGAGCCATGCCTTCGTTGTTGAGTCCTTCTTCGGTAACCTGATTCTGTCCATATCCAACATCGTCGTCACTCCCTACTCGTCGTAACGATAGCAAATGAAAATCAAGTAAATACCAAAGAAAAAGTAAATCCAAATAACATCAAAAACAAATTAAGAGTGGATGGATAACAAGATATTGATCAAGATGGAGGTTCCCAAATGTGGTAGCATGATAGGAAGGTAAGAGAGATGATTCAACGACGTGACATGGTTAGGTTGACACGACTAAGGAAGGTATTGCGATCAAGACTAAAGTACTGTTATGAACTAGTAGTGCCCACCACACATCTCGGCTAACTCTACATGAAACAAGTACATAACAAACACAATGGCATCCACACAAATGAAATGGAACTAACATATGCATTTTAACTACACACTCACAACATGGCATGATGAAGATAAGAGTTAACCACAAATAAATATTTAGACACTTCTAAATATTTACAATGGGTAACATCAAGGAGAATCAAACATCCATCACAACAACTATTGGAAACACTTCTATAAGAAGATCAAATCAATACTAAGGTGAAGCCTACTAAACAACAAACAACTAAATAATAAGACACATATCTTAGAAGGCATGTGAATCTAGAATCATGAATATATCTTAATTAATATCACAACGTCAAATATTCAAGTGGTCATGGGAAGACACTAAACTAGAATATGCTCTTAGTAATAAAGAACAACTAATACCCATTAACCACTAGCATTAAGATTACCAGCACATGCTTAAAACAGCAAGCAACCTATGCACACTAAGCATATGAGGAAGGACAACTCAACTAACATGAAAGGTAAACTATCGTATGCATGTGATAAACCATTCCAACACGTCTAAAACACTCACAATACTAAAAGAGAAAAGTCAAGCATATATAAGCAACACACAAACAACTATAACACATGTACTATAATAATACAAAGATCACTAGCATGGCTTGATGCATAGGCTTAAGCATATCACAAATGGAATAGTAAAATAAAGCAGACATGATGCGAAGCATGAATGATCATCACACGAGATGCCACAATATGCTACTAATAGAATACAACTACTAACTATGAGATTACCTAGTTGATAATAACTAACCTATAGATCAACATGATGTTAGCATACAACACTATACCATGCTAGTTATGATAAATAAGCACATGGAAGCATACTAAGTATGTGGAAAGTAAACATCTAGATCATCTCATCAACCAAATCAACATGTATTATAGAAGCAGGAATAACAAGATGACATGTATTTCTATCTGGTACAACCAACAATTACAAGTACATAAGATGCATCACTAGTCGTGATCTTCTAATACATAAATTTGTACACACACACACACTATATAGTCTAATTATGCAATCACACCATCATGGTATGATATTGGTCAAGCAAGAAAGAAACTTGCTAAAAATACATGAAACTATATAATTTAGATAAACAATAACATACACCATGTCATGACTTGAAATAAACAAAACACAAATGCAACATGTTTGAGAATGACTCTAGGGACCAAAACTAAGATACCCGCATGCTACTATAATTAAAACAATTAAACAACACATATACATTATTTAGTAACTCAAACCAATTCAAGATACAATATACACAATACTAAGCATGACAATAATTCATAAAAAAATAGTGCACACGCATAAAATACAAATATACATAGCATCACAATTTATCGAGTCGATATGATACGTACAACTATTTTTTTTACAAATTAAACAAGAATATAGTAAATCTAGTAAATCTTATGTTACTCCTGAAACCATGAAATTAATCATAGAGATTCCCATACATATCAAGAACATAAAGAAAATAATAATAACACAAAGTTCACTACAACCCCTATGCGATGTACTCAAAATCTAAACAACCGGTGGCTACCCAGGGTCGTATAGAATATTTCATCTAGTAGTCTCGAGATTAACCGATGAACAAAAACTACAGGAACATGCCGAAGCCATTAGTTGACATCCTTCATGCATCAGCACGCACGCCAACAGAAATTGGCCGAACCATGATGTCTACGAGGTACTAGGATGTGATGCCGAGAACACTTGCAAGGCGAACTGGTCAGATGATCACTGAGTTTGACGAAACGGTAATATGAACTCTACGAACGGAGTCGAAGAAGATGCAAAAATAATTGTGTGTGGTCGGTCAACGGTGTGGATGAAGATGTTGGCGTGCTCCTGCATGCGAGGTTAAGAAGATGAAGCGGATGGAGTCAGATACATCCTCGCAGAAGAATAGCATCGAGAAGTAACAGCGGTACGGCTCCGTCGTGCGCGCATCCAACTAAAGCAATAGGCCGAACTATGATGTCTAGGAGATTGGTTGAACATGGTTAAGTGCACAAGAAAAAGGAATTGAAAGAAATCTTACCGAGTGCGATGAATCGATGCGATGAACTCCAGAAACAGTGTAGACGTACATGTAAAATTGTTCGCGTGTAGTCAACAGAACGAGTTCCTTCTTCTCTGAATGGATTCATAGCATGAAGGAGAAGAACTTGGCGCAAGGTTTTGGATGGAGATGCTTGGAGTCACCGATATCGAGCATCGGTGTTCATGGAGCTTCAAAGTTCATGGTGAGGTCTTGGAGAGAGGTGGAAGGAGGAGGGCAGAGGCTGCTGCTAGAATGGAAGAGGAGTCTAGGGCGCACATCTATATGTCTTCGGATTTGGAAACGATCTAGAGTTAAGGAAATTGGTGGAAGGGCAGAACCATGGCTGTTGGCTTTTGGTTTCTGTACATGTGTGCGTAAAGGCGAGGGTGGAGGAGGGAGATGAAGGGGCTGTTTGGTTTAAGACTAAGTTTGCCAAAGTTTGCCACACCTAAGGTTAGGCAAGTTTGACCAAGTTAGGTGTGTGTTTGGTTCAAGCCACATCTTTGGCAAGCCACACTAGGGTCCCACATCACATACACTCAAAAAGTGTGGCAAGATTCCCTTAGTCTTGCCAACTTGTGGCTCTCATTTTAAAGAACTAACCTTAGGCAAGTTTGGCAACATTGTATGGCCAATTGTGGCACTCCTAGGCCTAGAACCAAACAACCCTGAAGTGTTCGTGGCTGCCCCTGGGAGACGAACCAAGTCTACATATCCTTAGATTACGAAACAGTAGAAATTAAATGGGAGTTAGAGGAGGGTTTCCATAGTGTCTGTACGTTCCTAGTCTCTGGAGATTGGAGACTGTGAACGTACGGAGGAAAGAGGGGAGGCGCTAGCTTGATGGATAGATGGGCCAATTCGGCCAGGCCCAAGAGAGAGAAAGTGAAGCAAAGAAAAAAATGAGGGAGAGGAAGAAGTTGGGCTGCACCCAAGAAGAGAGAGACTTGGGCTACACCCAAGAAGAGAGACTTCTAATGTGAGGAGAAAAAAATGAGTATCTTTTATGGAAAAACTAGAAACAGAATAGAGGCTCAAACCAAAAAATGACTTGGGCAACTCCAAAGAAATATACACACGCACATAATTTCATATGTTGAAGGGAGAAAAACAAAAACTTGGGCTAGGCGTAATCAGTTGAAGAACAAACAAAACATAGGATAGTAGTAGGGATGCGTCCATGAAAAAGAAAGTTAGAGAGATAGGTGATAGGCCTAGGATTTGACTAGTAGTTTATGAGAGAGAAAGAAATTGATTTTCCATTTTAGAAAAATCTAGAAAATGGATAAGACCTCCAACAAGATCAAACGAACATAAAGATCCAAGAATAGGTAGACTCGCATATTTAAATATGCCAAAAAATCCAACTAAAAGAAAACAACAAAACTCAAATTATATTTCAGTTGGCACTAGTTCAAATTAAATGCTTCAAATTATAAATGTCCAATTTAAGCTTTGTTACCAAATAAACAAAAGAAATTTTCTTGCCCTGAATTTTTTTTGGAAAACTTTTTTTAAAGCATTCCTAGAATCGGGATGTTACAAGTCTACCCCCTTTAAAAGGAATCTCGTCGCCGAGATTCAGTCTGACTACAGAGAATGGGTTTGGGTTAGCTTCATCTTCAACACAGTTCTTCTAAGAAACTGACGGAACCATGATTGATTTTGATCTTGGTGGCAAGCAACTTCAGGGTCTTGATTGGAGATACTTCGATCGTTGATGATGTCTCCATCTTACTCAAGGCTTGGAAGCAGTCCTATGGCCTTGGCGATGGTAATCTAATAGCTTCTCTGAGTGCTTGAACATTCTTTGGTAGTGCCTTCTTCTGTAGGTCAAGCTTTTGTGCGGATAGACTAATTGATCCTTCCTTCAGGTTGAACTTACAGTAGGTTGAGTGAAGGTCTTCAAATCTTCATATTTTTTCCAAATGAAGGTCTTCAAATCTTGGATCATGCCATGAATCACCGTTTACTATCACCCTTAAACGAGGTATTCCATAGGTTCACTTCGATAATAGACATCTAAGCATGATGTTGGATCTTCTTTCTTTTCGAAGTGTCTTCCAGGGTTTATAGAGAAGAGGGAAAGAGCATAAGGATGAGTAAGAGAATCCTACACAAGGACGAGATACCCCGAAAGATAAATAAAAGATGACACCGAGATAACCATGAAGCTATACAAATAAAACTCAAAAGTAACTCATTTTCGCAAATAAGGTTTTAGTATGACTGCATAGGAAAACACCAAAAATATGCAGACAATACTCACACAAGAAAGGTTTTGCGTCTACAAGCTACGAGTTCAATCACTACAGGGGTGTTAACCAACCTAATCCTATGTGGCCGGTCACAACAAATCATGGGGCAACTCTTCGACGTTGACAATTGGAACATGATCGATGGTTGTTGCCTTCTTGAGGTCTCGAAGTGTCTTCTCTTCGCAAAATGTTGCTACTCGAAGCTTCAGCTGTTGAAGTTATCTTGAAATTCTTGACACATCTTGTGAAGATTCTGACTTTTAAACACCATGGGCAATGGGAAAGGTTTCACAACTATGAAGAAGAAGGTAAGAAAGTAGAGTTTAAACCTTATTTGAATAAGATGAGACATGGAGAGCAATGGTGAAGGAGAAGACTACGAGAATGATCCTTTTCAAAATAGTTTTTCTTATAACAATAGTCACCTAAGGCTTTCCATTTCTAACTAAGGCCACGCGACTAGGTCGACATCGGCTCTGATACCACTTCTGTGAGAACCCGGAATTAACTTCCAGACCCTCCTGTGTATATTTGTTAACCCTAGGATCATTGTTGACAACAGAGTGATACATTGCACAATGCGTAAAAGTATTACAAGTAGTATATTTATCACAAGACATACCTAGCGAAATGTCTCGTGACATTTACAATCAGAAAATAGCAGAAAGTACAATGTGTAGCGACTCCATCTCAGCCACAGGCAGTCGATGTAGTCCACGTGACCTCATTCCTACAGATCACCATAGTAGTCGTAGTCATCACCTTCGTCTTCATGGATCTCTGTTGTCAAAAAAGTTATTGCCATGAGTACATTACGTAACATGCCTCCCGCGGGGAAGGACCTAATAGCTACATGTGGCTTCAAAGGAAGGCTGTATGGATCATTTGCATAAAAGCTAATTTTGTTTGAAAATAACATAGTACTTGGATAATAGCAGTTTTAGATGAAAACATGTTTTGTCTCCAGAATAACTTTCATCAAAGTGAGGATCCTCGGTCAACTCACACGCTTCACAGGTTCCAAGAATAGGGAAAGAGGGAATAAGAAAGACATGTCCCGTATGTCAAGAAAGATTCATGTGCCGTCCATGACCGTGGACACGGCTATTCGAATAGTTTTACACTCTGCAGAGGTTGTACACTTTACCCACATGACACAATCCCGACTTGTTGCCACTTGCCGTCGCTAGTGTAGTACACCATCTGGTATACCGGCAGGGAGATTATGACTAGGTCTTTCATTAGACCAAACTTACTGTGCAAGGCCCACTAGGTTTCACACGCAAGTTACCGCGGTTCACAGTCCGAGCCCCCTTTTGTGCAGAGGACACTCCTCGCAAGGCAGCTATCCCATCTGCGGTACATCGATGAGGACAATAAGAGTGAACTAACTAATTAACCAAGCCAGTGCCCATATAGCATGTAGCTGTAATGTTATCACATTCTTCAAATCCAAGACTTTTTAAGCCTCATGCGGCACGGACGACTGATTGCCTCCTCAACTCGTGAAGGGCGGCCAATCGCTCATTCAATCCTTGATTTAGCAGTCGCCCGCTCCTGTATTCAAATGGTAAGTTTCACCCAAAGTAGAGAGAGTATAGTAGATCAACAAGGGCCAAACAGCCAAGCTCAGCGATAAGTTTCAAGTGTCAATGACTCAAAGGTCATTCAACAAGCACCTATAGGGTAATAAGCATGTCTAAGCATTTCTACTCTACCAGAATACTGTAATTCTACTCAGGTGTCAATTGAATAGGTAACAAGCGGATCAGGGTAATGTGTCAATCGACATGCTAGCTACAAGATTAAAAAGCATGCATATAGTAACAATAGATCTCAATGCAATTTTGTAAACCATAGGATAAGTATGATCAAGAAGGAGGCATGCCTTCGTTGTTGAGTCCTTCTTCGGTAACCTGATTCTGTCCATATCCAACATCGTCGTCACTCCCTACTCGTCGTAACGATAGCAAATGAAAATCAAGTAAATACCAAAGAAAACGTAAATCCAAATAACATCAAAAAAAAATTAAGAGTGGATGGATAACAAGATATTGATCAAGATGGAGGTTCCCAAATGTGGTAGCATGATAGGAAGGTAAGAGAGATGATTCAACGAAGTGACATGGTTAGGTTGACACGACTAAGGAAGGTATTGCAATCAAGACTAAAGTTCTGTTATTAACTAGTAAAGCCCACCACACATCTCAGCTAACTCTACAAGAAACAAGTACATAACAAACACAATGGCATCCACACAAATGAAATGGAACCAACATATGCATTTTAACTACACACTCACAACATGGCATGATGAAGATAAGAGTTAACCACAAATAAATATTTAGACACTTCTAAATATTTACAATGGCTAACATCAAGGAGAATCAAACATCCATCACAACAACTATTGGAAACACTTCTATAAGAAGATCAACTCAATACTAAGGTGAAGCCTACTAAACAACTAACAACTAAATTATAAGATGCATATCTTAGAAGGAATGTGAATCTAGAATCATGAATAGGTCTTAAATATCACAACATCAAATATTCAAGTGATCATGGGAAGACACTAAACTAGAATATGCTCTTAGTAATAAAGATAAACTAATACCCATTAACCACTAGCATTAAGATTACCAGCACATGCTTAAAACGACAAGCAACCTATGCACGCTAAGCATATGAGGAAGGCCAACTCAACTAACATGAAAGGTAAACTATCGTATGCATGTGATAAACCATTCCAACACGTCTAAAACACTCACGATACTAAAAGAGAAAAGTCAAGCATATATAAGCAACACATAAACAACTATAACACATGTACTATAATAATACAAAGATCACTAGCATGACTTGATGCATAGGCTTAAGCATATCACAAATGGAATAGTAAAATAAAGCAGACATGATGCGAAGCATGGATGATCATCACACGAGATGCCACAATATGCTACTAATAGAATAGAACTCCTAATTGTGAGATTACCTAGTTGATAATAACTAACCTATAGATCAACACGATGTTAGCATACAACACTATACCATGCTAGTTATGCTAAATAAGTATTATAGAAGCAGGAAGAACAAGATGACATGTATTTCTATCTGTTACAACCAACAATTACAAGTACATAAGATGCATCACTAGTCGTGATCTTCTAATACATAAATTTGTACAGACACACACACACACACTATATAGTCTAATTATGCAATCACACCATCATGGTATGATATTGGTCAAGCAAGAAAGAAACTTGCTAAAACTACATGAAACTATATAATTTAGATAGACAATAACCTACACCATGTCATGACTTGAAATAAACAAAACACATATGCAACATGTTTGAGAATGACTCTAGGGACCAAAACTAAGATACCCGCATGCTACTATAATTAAAACAATTAAAAAACACATATACATTATTTAGTAACTCAAACCAATTCAAGATACAATATACACAGTACTAAGCATGACAATAATTCATAAAAAATAGTGCACATGCATAAAGTACAAATATACATACCATCACAACTTATCGAGTCGATATGATACGTACAACTATTTTTTTACAAATTAAACAAGAATATAGTAAATCTAGTAAATCATATGTTACTCCTAAAACCATGAAATTAATCATAGAGATTCCCATACATATAAAGAACATAAAGAAAATAATAATAACACAAAGTTCACTACAACCCCTATGCGATGTACTCAAAATCTAAACAACCGGTGGCTACCCAGGGTCGTATAGAATATTTCATCTAGTAGTCTCGAGATTAACCGATGAACAAAAACTACAGGAACATGCCGAAGCCATTAGTTGACATCCTTCCTACATCGGCGTGCATCCAACTAAAGCAATAGGCCAAACTATGATGTCTAGGAGATTGGTTGAACATGGTTAAGTGCACAAGAAAAAGGAATTGAAAGAAAACTTACTGAGTGCGATGAATCGATGCGATGAACTCCAGAAACAGTGTAGACGTACATGTAAAATTGTCCGTGTGTAGTCAACAGAATGAGTTCCTTCTTCTTTGAATGGATTCACAGCATGGAGGAGAAGAACTTGGCGCAAGGGTTCGGATGGAGATGCTTGGAGTCACCGATATCGAGCATCGATGTTCATGGAGCTTCAAAGTTCATGGTGAGGTCTTGGAGAGAGGTGGAAGGAAGAGGGCAGAGGCTGCTGCTAGAATGGAAGAGGAGTCTAGGGCGCACATCTATATGTCTTCGGATTTGGAAACGGTCAAGAGTTAAGGAAATTGGTGGAAGGGAGAACCATGGCTGTTGGCCTTTGGTTTCTATACATGTGTGCGTAAAGGCGAGGGTGGAGGAGGGAGATGAAGTGTTCGTGGCTGCCCCTGGGAGACGAACCAAGTCTACATATCCTCAGATTATGAAACGTAGAAATTAAATGGGAGTTAGAGGAGGGTTTCCATAGTGCATGTACGTTTCGCATATTTAGGCCTAGGATTTGACTAGTAGTTTGTGAGAGAGAAAGAAATTGATTTTCCATTTTAGAAAAATCTAGAAAATGGATAAGACCTCCAACAAGATCAAACGAACATAAGGATCCAAGAATAGGTAGACTCGCATATTTAAATATGCCAAAAAAATTCCAACTAAAAGAAAACAACAAAACTCAAATTATATTTAAGTTGGCACTAGTTCAAATTAAATCCTTCAAATTATAAATGTCCAATTTAAGCTTTGTTACCAAATAAACAAACGAAATTTTCTTGCCGTGAATTTTTTTTTGGAAAACTTTTTTTTAAAAACAGTCCGAGAATCGAGATGTTACAGGTGAGGGAGGGATGTTGTTGATTTCAAGATAATAAGGGGTTTTCTGCAAATTGGAGCAGAGAAGTGGGCTATTGTTGCAAAAATGACACAACATACCTCACTGTCGTTAGATGCTGATCTAATGGTCAGAAACGACGGATGACAGACACACCACCATCACCAACTGAGACTTTTATAGGAGTATATATATATATATATATTTCTCAGGCTGTTTTGATGAGGTGAGGGAGGGATGTGGTTGTTTTGAAGATAATAAGGGGTTTTCTGCAAATTGGAGCAGAGAAGTGGGCTATTGTTGCAAAAATTCCACAACTTACCTCACAGTCGTTAGATGCAGATCTAATGGTCAGAAACCACGGATGGCAGGCACACCACCATCACCTACTGAGTCTTTTATAGGAGTATATATATATTTCAAAGGCTGTTTTGATGAGGTGAGGGAGGGATGTGGTT
>LR738711.1:589604364-589631643 GCA_902687465.1 Secale cereale | reverse complement strand
AGGTAGGGATGTGGTTGCTTTCAAAATAATAAGGGGTTTTCTGCAAATTGGCGCAGAGAAGCGGCTATTGTTGCAAAAATGCCACAACTTACCTCACGGCCGTTATTTGCAGACCGAATGGTCAAAAACGACGGATGGCAGACACACCACCATCACCAACTAAGTATTTTATAGGAGTATATATATATTTCTCGCAATGTCTTGATGAGGTGAGGGAGGGATGTGGTTTCTTTCAAGATAATAAGAGGTTTTCTGCAAATTGGAGCAGAGAAGTGGGCTATTGTTGCAAAAATGCCACAACTTACCTCACAGTTGTTAGATGCAGTTCTATTGGTCAGAAACGACGGATGGCAGACACACCACCATCACCAACTGAGTCTTTTATAGGAGTATATAAATATATTTCTCAGGATGTTTTGATCAAGTGAGGGAGGGATGTGGTTGCTTTCAAGATAATAAGGGGTTTTCTGCAAATTGGAGCAGAGAAGTGTGCTATTGTTGCAAAAATGCCACGACTTACATCACGGCCGTTAGATGCAGATCTAATGGTCAGAAACGACGGATAGCAGACACACCACCATCCCCAACTAAGTCTTTTATAGGAGTATATATATATTTCTCACGCTATTTTGATGAGGTGAGGGAGGGATGTGGTTGCTTTGAAGATAATATGAGGTTTTCTGCAAATTGGAGCAGAGAAGTGGGCTCGTGTTGCAAAAATGCCACAACTTACCTCACAGCCGTTAGATGCAGTTCTAATGGCCAGAAACGACGGATGGCAGGCACACCACAATCACCAACTGAGTCTTTTATAGGAGTATATATATATTTCCCAGGATGTTTTGAATAGGTGAGGGAGGGATGTGGTTGCTTTCAAGATAATAAGGGGTTTTCTGCAAATTTGAGCAGAGAAGTGGGCTATTGTTGCAAAAATGCCACAACTTACCTCACGGCCGTTAGATGCAGATCTAATGGTCAGAAACGACGAATGGAAGACACACCACCATCACCAACAGAGTCTTTTATAGGAGTATATATATTTCTCAGGCTGTTTTGATAAGGTGAGGGAGGGATGTGGTTGCTTTCAGGATAATAAGGGGTTTTCTGCAAATTGGAGCAGAGAAGTGGGCTATTGTTGCAAAAATGCCACAACTTACCTAATTGTCGTTAGATGCAGATCTAATGGTCAGAAACGACGGATGGCAGACACAACAACATCACCTACTGAGTCTTTTATAGGAGTATATATATATTTCTCAGGCTGTTTTGATGAGGTGAGGGAAGGATGTGGTTGCTTTCAAGATAATAGGAGTATATATATATTTCTTAGGCTTGGATGTGATCTTAGGGATGGATTAGCTCAGTAAGCACCAAGGCTTGTTAGACTGTGCCAATCGGACAGTCACTGTGACCAATGACCAAGGAGTCAAAGTCGAGTTTGCTTCCAACTCCTCTTCCGCCCAAGCCGCTCAAGTCAACTGTCTGTCTGAAGTTGGTCTAGAGCAAGTACCGGTGGTATGTGAGTATCGTGATGTCTTTCCGGATGAACTACCGAGAATGCCCCCTGACCGTGACATTGAGTTCATCATCGAGCTCGTGCCCGGAGTAGGACCCATCTATAAGAAGCCTTATAGAATGGGGACGGAAGAATTAGCTGAGTTGAAGAAGCAGCTGGAAGAGCAGCTGAGGAAGGGATTTATCCGCCCAAGTGCCTCTCCTTGGGGACCTCCTGTTCTGTTTGTGGCAAAGAGGGACGGTACCATCCGCTTATGCATTGACTATCGTTCCCTCAATGAAGTTACAATCAAGAACAATTATCCACTTCCCAAGATCGAAGATTTGTTTGATCAGCTCAGCGGAGCCAAGGTGTTCTCCAAGATCGACCTCAGATCTGGGTACTACCAGCTGAAGATCAGACCCCAAGATATTCCGAAGACGGCATTCGTAACCAGATATGGCCTGTACGAGTGCACGGTCATGTCCTTTGGGTTAACCAATGCCCCAGCTTACTTCATGTATCTCATGAATAAAGTCTTCATGGAATATTTGGACAAATCCGTTGTTGTCTTCATTGATGACATTCTTGTCTTCTCGAAGTCGGAGGAAGAGAACGAGCAGCACCTGAGGAAGGTCCTAGACAAGCTTCGAGAGCACCAACTATATGCCAAATTCAGCAAGTGTGAGTTCTGGCTGCACAAAGTTGGATTCTTAGGTCATGTCTTGATCAAGGAAGGATTATCTGTTGATCCCGCGAAGATCGAAGCTGTAACCCAATGGCAATCTCCAACGGCCGTCAAGGAAGTCAGAAGCTTCCTCCAGCTTGCGGGCTATTACCTCAAATTCGTGGAAGGATTCTCTAGCATTGCACGACCAATGACTCAGCTCCTCAAGAAGGACAAGAAGTTCGAATGGACGCCAAAATGCGAAGAGAGCTTCCAAGAGCTCAAGAAGAGATTGACCACCGCCCCAGTTCTGGCAACTCCTGATATTCACTAGGAGTTCGTGATATATTGTGATGCCTCTCGAACCGGATTGGGAAGCGTTCTGATGCAAGAAGGCCGAGTCATAGCATACCTCTCCAGGCAGCTACGACCCCATGAGGAGAACTACGCTACTCACGATCTTGAGCTAGCGGCAGTAGTTCATGCCTTGAAGACATGGCAGCATTACCTCCTAGGGAAACGGTGTGAGATATACACAGACCACAAAAGTCTGAAGTACATTTTCACCCAAAAGGATTTGAACATGAGGCAGCGAAGATGGTTGGAACTCATCAAAGACTATGACCTCAGTGTTCAATATCACCCCGGGAAGGCTAACGTGGTGGCCGATGCTTTAAGCAGGAAGGCTTGCTCCTTGAATGCTGTTATTCAAGAAAGGCAGCCAGCCTTGTTTAAGGAGATCGAACAATTCAGTTTGGAGTTGGTCACCCCTGGATTTCTGGATCATTTGGAAGTCAGACCGACCCTGATGGACGAAGTCAAGAAGGCGCAAGATGGACACGCAAGCATTGAAGGCATCAAGAAGAAGATGAAGCGAGGCAAGGCACCAGGATTCTCTGAAGACGAGCACGGGATTGTTTGGTACAAAGGCCGCATCTGCGTACCAAACAACACAGAGCTGAAGAACCTGATCCTGCAAGAAGCCCACGACACTCCGTATTCCATCCACCCCGGAGGAACCAAGATGTACCAAGACTTGAAGGCACGATTCTGGTGGCACGGGATGAAAAGAGAGAATGCAACCTATGTTGCAAAGTGTGATGTGTGCCAAAGGATCAAGGCTGAATATCAACGACCTGCTGGATTGCTTCAATCACTCAAGGTTCCTGAGTGGAAGTCGGATAAAGTCGGAATGGACTTCATCGCTGGTTTACCAAGGTCGAATAAGGGACATGACTCCATCTGGGTCATAGTCGATCATTTGACCAAGGTGGCCCATTTCATTCCTGTCAAGACCACTTATGATGGCAACCGGCTGGCAAATCTCTACATCGACAGAATCGTAAGTCTTGACGGTGTTCCCAAGGAGATTGTGTCAGATCGAGGAACCCAGATCACCTCAAGGTTCTGGAAGAAGTTCCAAGAAGCCTTGGGAACCAAATTGTCTTTTAGCACAGCTTTTCACCCACAGACCTGAGGTCAGACAGAACGAGTCAATCAGATTCTCGAAGACATGCTCCGAGCCTGTGTCTTGGCATATGGAGCCAAATGGGAAGATTGTCTCCCTTTTGCCGAGTTCTCCTATAACAACAGTTACCAGTCGAGCCTTCAGATGGCACCATTTGAGGTGTTGTACGGACGCAGATGTCGCACACCCCTCAACTGGTCAGAGACTGGAGAAGGACTAGTCTTTGGACCGGATATTCTCCGCGCAGCAGAAGAGCAAGTCCAACTAGTCAGAGAACGTTTGAAGGCAGCCAAGTCAAGGCAGAAGAGTTATGCTGACACACGATGCTGAGACATGAGTTTCCGTGTCGGAGACCATGTGTACCTGCGGGTAACTCCTCTGAAGGGAACCAAGCGTTTCCACGTCAAGGGGAAGCTCGCACCAAGGTTCGTCGGACCCTTTGAGATCACTGCACAACGAGGAGAAGTGGCTTACCAGTTGGAACTACCACCTGAGCTATCCGATGTGCACAATGTATTCCATGTGTCACAACTCCGGAGATGTCTCCAAGTTCCAGACAAGCCTAATCTCTACCAGGATGTTGATCACCAAGCCATTGATCTGCAGCCTGACTTGACCTACCGCGAGAAGCCCATCCGCATCCTGGACGAAGCAGAACGACGGACGCGAAGCCGTACCATCAAGTACTTCAAGGTCCAGTGGAGCAACCACACCGAAGCAGAAGCAACCTGGGAACGTGAGGACTATCTTAGATCCGAGTTTCCCGATCTCTTTTAAGACCTAGTTTAGGAATCTCGGGGACGAGATTCTTGTAAGGGGGGTAGGTCTGTCACACCCTGCATTTTGTAACATGTATTTGCATCATTGAAGCATGAAAATTTGGACCAGCAAAATTTTTTAGCATCATTTGGCTTTTATTTCGAATTGAGTTTTTCTTCATGTGCTTTTTCATGTGCTCAATAAAGTCAACCTCTTGTAGAATCCATCTCCATACCCAAAACTTCTGCCCAATGATCATGCCAAGTGTTATATAATAGTATAGTATTTTCTTACAAAATTAATTTGGCCAAAATGTATTTATTAAATTTAGTTTTCCAAAAACCCCTGAATTGAGATTTGCACTGCAAGTACTTGATTTAGGGTGAGAAAATTATTTCAAAAGGTTTATTTGAGACCTAGTAGTCATAGGACTCCCAGAAACCACAAAGGTATAATTTTAAAAGTTATTTTCCTATTTTATTTAAAAGCTTTTTCTTAAGGCCAGAAATGGTCTTTAATAGGGGAAAATTATTTAACTATTTCAAAAATATTTGCCAAAACTCAGGGAGACTCAGAGGACATATATTGTCCATATATAAGAGTTTCAGCACTTGGTCATGTTCAAAATAATGGGCTAATCCCTCTAGAACCCTTTCTGGATATTTCAAGCTTTTGAAATATTTACAAAGGAAATATTCTCCAAAAATTCCAGGGAAATTCTATCATGTCATATATGACATATCTGATGATCTTGCCAAGTCCCATGCCTTGGGAAGCAAGAAAACATCATCAAAACCCTTCATAACCATTCTGTCCATATTTGAAGTTTGAGCAACTTTACATTGCCAAACTTGTCCAAATGCTCTCAAATTTGGTGCACATGCTAGAATGGCCCAATAAGGCATCTAGACCAAATGGCACAAGATTTGGAATAGAGCAACTTGATCAGAACACCCCAAAACCCTTTCTGTTCAAATGCAAATTTGAACAACTTTACATTACCAACTTTTTACCTGGAGCTTCAAACTTTGTGGGCATGATCAATACCACAAATGATGAAACTACACCAAGTGGTGCATCAAGGGGAGATGATTAGCTTGACTCAAACAAGATGAAGCTATTTCTGTTGATTTCTAGGGTTCACCAAAGTTACATTGGCTAGTTTCTTCAAATGAGCCCAAATTTGGTGAAGCACTCTATTTTCACATGTCATTCAATCATGTTAAGTGCCATGGCAAGTGGAGATCATTTGCTTGACCAAACACTGATCAAACACCTTCTGGCTTTTTACTAAAACCCGCTTCTTGATCACTTTTACCTTTTACTTTGGCCTCAACTTTCTACCACATGTTCATCCAGTTACTAGCTATCTCCAGTAACTTCCCCAGGACCCCAGCTCCATGATTGAGGGGTGAAAACCCTGGGTCACCTTGTTGGACAGCCAAAACTCACCAAGTTACCAGCTTCACCTCTCTCTCCTTGACTCTCCAGAGCATCCAAAGCTTCAGCCGTAGTGCTTGCATCACCTTGGACCCCCCAGACACGGTGGGCGCGTCCAGAGGCCCAATGGCATGCCGTGGCATGCGATAAGGGCGCTCCAGAGCGCGCTACAGTGCGCCCACGCACTGTAGCTTCGGCCAATCAGCTGCCCCCGACAGCCTCGGCCTCCCCCCTTGCGCCTCTCAACGCGCCTCGACGTCCGCGACCACCCCGGCGCTGTCCCCCCTCCTCCTGCGCCCTCCAGTGACTGTCGCCGCACGCGCACCGGCCGCCCGCAGCGTCCACTCCTCGGGCTCGCACGTGCGCACGGTCTGGAAGCCTCCCCGCTCCTCCTCTCTCCTCTAATGGACGTAGGACTCGTCCAGCAACTCCGCAGACTCACTCCCATCGCCTCCCGTGCGCTGTAGTGTCGAGCAGGAGCTCGCCGGCGCACGGGTCCACGGGACCCCGCCGTTCTCCTATAAATAGGACCCCCCCGAGCCCTCCTCTCAGCACCAGCAGCTTCTCCTCATCCCCAGCATCACTCCAGCACCACCAGTTCTTCCCCAGAGAGCTCCAGTGCTCGGGATCGACCGGAGCTCCGCCGCGTCGGGCCGCCGGTGATCTCGCAGTACGGGCCTCCTCCGCCCCTCCTTTGGCTCGATCTAGAACCGCCATGCGTCACTGATGCTTACCCCGGGTACTTGAGGTACCGCGGGTCATGGATGACACGGAAGTTCCCCGAATCTTGTGGGTAAAGTGCGCAACCTCTACAGAGTGTAGAACTATTCGAATAGCCGTGTCCATGGTCATGGACAGTTGGGTGGTGCTACTTAAACTATGTCCAGAATTTTACTTCATCGGTGAAAGTATGTGTGTGATGAGTCAAGGTGGTGACTTGACTCGATGAGTTGAATCATATTCATGTTGATATCGGTAACCTGCCTTTGAGGTTACGCGAGTTTATTGATGCATAAACTTGATGGTAGAACATTTATTCTAGCTCTTTGTTAGATTGCTCATTAATTATACAATTGCATTGTTACTTGAACCACATCATGGGTTGCTTGCGAGTACATTCAAAGTACTCATTGGCTTGCCACTGGTTATTTAATTGGCCAGGCATGGAGGAACAGGAATATGATGAATAGTTCTTTGGAGACGAACATGAGAACTAGGACGCTATCCCAGTCAGAATGCCTGTAGGGTTAAGGCAGATGGCATGGGTTCTACCTACTATCGAAGACTTCCGCTATTTCAGTTATTTGCTATTCAGCCGTGAGGCTTTATTTATGTAAGCCTTGGCCATAATGGCCTTAATTCGTGTAAGACAATATGTATGGATGTAAGACTCTTGTTATTCAGCTTCTGTGTGTTCAGTGAGCATTGATCTCTGGGATCACTCTACATGTGCATTCGGTGATCTCGACTTCTAAGTTGGGGTCCCCACAGAGCTGGTACCAGAGCCATCCTGACTGTAGGAAGCCTTAGTTAGCATGGGCGTTAGTTAGATGAGACCCTTTTTTTCAAAAACCTTCTGAACCTCTCTTCTTTTCTAAACCTGAGATTTCATCAGCTTATTAACCCCTCCTATTCCACCTTTGTAGATGGCCGCTGTACCCGAAGAGCACCTGACCACTGGGTTTCCCTTACTTCTCGAGGATAGCCTCTAGGAGTGTCAGTTCCACCAAGCACCCATTCTCACATACCTTGAGCATTGGGTTAGCGACACTGAGGTGGAGTACCATGTGGAAGTGATCGTGAAGGCAAATGATCCTCCCACAAGTTGGTTCTTTGAGGGACCCTAGATGGCAACACTACCTCTCGCTGTCGAGGCTGCTGCACTCAAGGCACTAACCCGTCTCCGCGAGCTTCTTCTGGAGATGGCAGCCAAGATGACAACTCGCTTCTTACCTTACCGGAAGGAAGGTGAAGAAGAAAGCAGCGCACTAGCCCCTCCTCTGAATGAAGGACACTCGCTTCGATTCCAGACCTACTTCAGTCTATGTGCCGACAGCTTGGCACAAGACTTGGCCTCGGAATCAATGATGCTTCGAGAAGAACTTCACAAGACCAAGGCACTTCTTCTCCGAGCTCAAGAGAAGACAAATAGGATCAAGAAGGAAGGAGCACCTTCTGGACAGTCCGCTATCGCATATCGAGGCGGAAGGCCCTCCGAGGATGTATCTTCCAAGAATGAAGAACCACCTCGGCGACGCCGGATGACGGCAAGGGAATATCGCAAGCTTTTCCCTGCACCACCGACGAAGCACCGTCGTATCCAACTCCTCCACCCCCCCACACCCTCTAGTGACAAGGGGGGCCCAAACAGATGAAGACAAAGAGGAAGACCCAGAAGAGCCGGAATACGCGACCGAGCATTCCACCGCTTAGGCATTATTCACTGCTCAGATATGCCAGTTGTGACCTCTACGGTAGGATAGGTCGTGTAACCCCTATACGCAGTCGAGTCCTTGTATGGTTCATATGAAACCATCTAGTATTTGCTTTTGTTGTGTCTGGATGTATGTCGTATTCTTCCTTCGGGAATGTGTAAACGACTACATCACCCATTTGGATTTTAATGAATGTGTTTGGCCTCTCGGCCCTTGCATGATTTGATTAGTGTCACACCCACCCCCTTACTAGGCACCCATCTATCTTGCTTTCCCTCTTCAGAGTCATGAGACCTTTTACCGCTCCAACAGGATGCCTGTTGTAACTCATACTGGTACCTCTACCCAGCAGCCTGAAGCCGGAACATCCTCTCAGTCGGAGGCAGGCCGTGAACAAACCAACGACCAAGCTCCACCACCACCACCTCCTCCGAACATGGACATGGCTCAGCTTCTCCAAGCTTTCCGAGAGGAACGCCAAGCCAACACTGCAGCCCTTCAGCTGATTGCTCAAGCTGTCACCAACAACCGCCAGCCGGCTGGGAATGGCAATGGACGTTCCACGTTGGCAGAGTTCAAGAAGCATGCATCGCCAACCTTTATCGAGACTGCTGAACCCCTGGATGCAGACGATTGGATCCGCTCCATTGAGGAGATACTGGAACTAGTCGAACTAGTCGGATGCATCGAAGACCGCGAGAAGGTGGCTTATGCAGCCCACTGCCTCGGGAGGACTGCTAGAGCTTGGTGGGATGGATTCAAGGTCATGCATGATGAACAAGACATCACTTGGGTTAACTTCAAGGCAGAATTCCGCAAGGCCCACATTCCTTCCGGAATCATGGCTATCAAAAAGCGTGAGTTCCGAGCCCTGAAGCAAGGAAGTGGTACTGTCAAGGAGTACATGCAGAAGTTCAGTGTCCTGTCAAGGTATGCCCCTGAAGATGTCAGCACTGATGCTGCAAAAAGGGAGCGCTTCATGGAAGGCCTCAATCAGACTCTGCAATACTCGCTTGTCGTGTGCGACTACCCATCCTTCCCTGACCTGGTGAACAAAGCACTTATGCTTGAAGACAAGCGGCGTGCTTTGGAAGACACTCGCAAGCGCAAGTTGGTCAGTAAGGGAAGTTCCAGCAACCAGAAGCCTCGTCCGTGGCAGTCAGCCCCGGCCAAGCCAACCTATCAGCAACCAAGAGCTTCTGCACCTCGCACCAACCCTCAGCCTCAGCAGTATGCCAACCCAAGGCCAGCTTTCAACCTCAATACCAGTGGTGGCAACAAGATCAATCCAAACCAAGTCACTTGCTTTGGATGTGGTCAGTCCGGACACATCTCAAGGGTGTGCCCCAACAAGAAGCCTGATGCCCCGCGCCCCAATGCGCAGAACCAGGGACAAGGCCGCAGAATGCCACCAAGGAATCCAGCTCCTCGCAATCCACCTAACCATGGGAAGGGGCGTGTGAATCACGTCACTGCTGAAGAAGCCCAGGAAGACCCGGACGTCGTGCTGGGTACGTTCCTTGTCAACTCAGCACCTGCAACTGTCTTGTTTGATTCTGGAGCAACGCATTCATTTGTCACTCAAAGATTTGCATTAAAAAGTGGCATGACCCCTACACCCCTGAATAACCCTATGGTGGTACAAACCCCCGGAGTGGAGATGAGAGCCAAGATAGGCTGTAAAGGAGTCAGTATTACCATTAATGGTGTAGACTTCCTAGCAGACCTTATCATCCTAAGATCGCAAGGCTTGGATGTGATCTTAGGGATGGATTGGCTCAGTAAGCACCAAGGCTTGTTAGACTATGCCAATCGGACAGTCACTGTGACCTATGACCAAGGAGTCGAAGTCAAGTTTGCTTCCAACTCCTCTTCCGCCCAAGCCGCTCAAGTCAACTGTCTGTCTGAAGTTGGGCTAGAGCAAGTACCGGTGGTATGTGAGTATCCTGTTGTCTTTCCGGATGAACTACCGGGAATGCCCCCTGACCGTGACATTGAGTTCATCATCGAGCTCGTGCCCGGAGCAGGACCCATCTATAAGAAGCCTTATAGAATGGGGACGGAAGAATTAGCTGAGTTGAAGAAGCAGCTGGAAGAGCAGCTGAGGAAGGGATTTATCCGCCCAAGTGCCTCTCCTTGGGGACCTCCTGTTCTGTTTGTGGCAAAGAGGGACGGTACCATCCGCTTATGCATTGACTATCATTCCCTCAATGAAGTTACAATCAAGAACAAGTATCCACTTCCCAAGATCGAAGATTTGTTTGATCAGCTCAGCGGAGCCAAGGTGTTCTCCAAGATCGACCTCAGATCTGGGTACTACCAGCTGAAGATCAGACCCCAAGATATTCCGAAGACGGCATTCGTAACCAGATATGGCCTGTACGAGTGCACAGTCATGTCCTTTGGGTTAACCAATGCCCCAGCTTACTTCATGTATCTCATGAATAAAGTCTTCATGGAATATTTGGAAAAGTTCGTTGTTGTCTTCATTGATGACATTCTTTTCTTCTCGAAGTCGGGGGAAGAGCACGAGCAGCACCTGAGGATGGTCCTAGATAAGCTTTGAGAGCACAAATTGTATGCCAAATTCAGCAAGTGTGAGTTCTGGCTGCACAAAGTTGGATTCCTAGGTCATGTCTTGACCGAGGAAGGATTAACTGTTGATCCTGCGAAGATCGAAGCTGTAACCCAATGGCAATCTCAAACGACCGTCAAGGAAGTTAGAAGCTTCCTTGGGCTTGCGGGCTATTACCGCAAATTCGTGGAAGGATTCTCTAGCATTGCACGGCCAATGACTTAGCTCCTCAAGAAGGACAAGAAGTTCGAATGGACGCCAAAATGCGATGAGAGCTTCCAAGAGCTCAAGAAGAGATTGACCACCGCCCCAGTTCTGGCAACACCTGATATTCACAAGGAGTTCGTGATATATTGTGATGCCTCTCGAACCGGATTGGGAAGCGTTCTGATGCAAGAAGGCCGAGTCATAGCATACCTCTCCAGGCAGCTATGACCCCATGAGGAGAACTACGCTACTCACGATCTTGAGCTAGCGGCAATAGTTCATGCCTTGAAGACATGGCGGCATTACCTCCTAGGGAAACGGTGTGAGATATACACAGACCACAAAAGTCTGAAGTACATTTTCACCCAAAAGGAATTGAACGTGAGGCGGCGAAGATGGTTGGAACTCATCAAAGACTATGACCTCATTGTTCAATATCACCCCGGGAAGGCTAACGTGGTGGCCGATGCCTTAAGCAGGAAGGCTTGCTCCTTGAATGCTGTTATTCAAGAAACGCAGCCAACCTTGTTTAAGGAGTTCGAACAATTCAGTTTGGAGTTGGTCACCCCTGGATTTCTGGATCATTTGGAAGTCAGACCGACCCTGATGGACGAAGTCAAGAAGGCGCAAGATGGACACGCAAGCATTGAAGGCATCAAGAAGAAGATGAAGCGAGGCAAGGCCCCAGGATTCTCTGAAGACGAGCACTCGATTGTTTGGTACAAAGGCCGCATACCAAACAACACAGAGCTGAAGAACCTGATCCTGCAAGAAGCCCACGACACTCCGTATTCCATCCACCCCGGAGGAACCAAGATGTACCAAGACTTGAAGGCACGATTCTGGTGGCACGGGATGAAAAGAGAGAATGCAACCTATGTTGCAAAGTGTGATGTGTGCCAAAGGGTCAAGGCTGAATATCAGCGACCTGCTGGATTGCTTCAACCACTCAAGGTTCCTGAGTGGAAGTGGGATAAAGTCGAAATGGACTTCATCACTGGTTTACTAAGGTCGAATAAGGGACATGACTCCATCTGGGTCATAGTCGATCATTTGACCAAGGTGGCCCATTTCATTCCTGTCAAGACCACTTAGGATGGCAACCGGCTGGAAGCTCTCTACATCGACAGAATCGTAAGTCTTCACGGCGTTCCCAAGGAGATTGTGTCAGATCGAGGAACCCACTTCACCTCAAGGTTCTGGAAGAAGTTCCAAGAAGCCTTGGGAACCAAATTGTCTTTCAGCACGGCTTTTCACCCACAGACCGGAGGTCAGACAGAACGAGTCAATCAGATTCTCGAAGACATGCTCCGAGCCTGTGTCTTGGCATATGGAGCCAAATGGGAAGATTGTCTCCCTTTTGCCGAGTTCTCCTATAACAACAGTTACCAGTCAAGCCTTCAGATGGCACCATTTAAGGTGTTGTACGGACGCAGATGTCGCACACCCCTCAACTGGTCAGAGACTGGAGAAGGACTAGTCTTTGGACTGGATATTCTCCGCGCAACAGAAGAGCAAGTCCAACTAGTCAGAGAACGTTTGAAGGCAGCCAAGTCAAGGCAGAAGAGTTATGCTGACACACGACGCCGAGACATGAGTTTCCGTGTCGGAGACCATGTGCACCTGCGGGTAACTCCTCTGAAGGGAACCAAGCGTTTCCACGTCAAGGGGAAGCTCGCACCAAGGTTCATCGGACCCTTTGAGATCACTGCACGATGAGGAGAAGTGGCTTACCAGTTGGAACTACCACCTGAGCTATCTGATGTGCACAATGTATTCCATGTATCACAACTCCGGAGATGTCTCCAAGTTCCAGACAAGCCTAATCTCTACCAGGATGTTGATCACCAAGCCATTGATCTGCAGCCTAACTTGACCTACCGCGAGAAGCCCATCCGCATCCTGGACGAAGCAGAACGACGGACACGAAGCCGTACTATCAAGTACTTCAAGGTCCAGTGGAGCAACCACACCGAAGCAGAAGCAACCTGGGAACGTGAGGAATATCTTAGATCCGAGTTTCCCGATCTCTTTTAAGACCTAGTTTAGGAATCTCGGGGACGAGATTCTTGTAAGGGGGTAGGTCTGTCACACCCTGCATTTTGTAACATGTATTTGCATCATTGAAGCATGAAAATTTGGACCAGCAAAAAATTTTAGCATCATTTGGCTTTTATTTGGAATTGAGTTTTTCTTCATGTGATTTTTCATGTGCTCAATAAAGTCAACTATTACCTCTTGTAGAATTCATCTCCATACCCAAAACTTCTGCCCAATGATCATGCCAAGTGTTATATAATAGTATAGTATTTTCTTACAAAATTAATTTGGCCAAAATGTATTTATTAAATTTAGTTTTCGAAAAACCCCTGAATTGAGATGTGCACTGCAAGTACTTGATTTAGGGTGAGAAAATTATTTCAAAAGGGTTATTTGAGACCTAGTAGTCATAGGACTCCCAGAAACCACAAAGATATAATTTTAAAAGTTATTTTCCTCTTTTATTTAAAAGCTTTTTCTTAAGGCCAGAAATGGTCTTTAATAGGGGGAAATTATTTAACTATTTCAAAACTATTTGCCAAAATTCTGGGAGACTCAGAGGACATATATTGTCCATATATAAGAGTTTCAGCACTTGGTCATGTTCAAAATAATGGGCTAATCCCTCTAGAACCCTTTCTGGATATTTCAAGCTTTTGAAATATTTACAAAGGAAATATTCTCCAAAAATTCCAGGGAAATTCTATCATGTCATATATGACATATCTGATGATCTTGCCAAGTCCCATGCCTTGGGAAGCAAGAAAACATCATCAAAACCCTTCATAACCATTCTGTCCATATTTGAAGTTTGAGCAACTTTACATTGCCAAACTTGTCCAAATGCTCTCAAATTTGGTGCACATGCTAGAATGGCCCAATAAGGCATCTAGACCAAATGGCACAAGATTTGGAATAGAGCAACTTGATCAGAACACCCCAAAACCCTTTCTGTTCAAATGCAAATTTGAACAACTTTAGATTACCAACTTTTTACCTGGAGCTTCAAACTTTGTGGGCATGATCAATACCCCAAATGATGAAACTAAACCAAGTGGTGCATCAAGGGGAGATGATTAGCTTGACTCAAACAAGATGAAGCTATTTCTGTTGATTTCTAGGGTTCACCAAAGTTACATTGGCTAGTTTCTTCAAATGAGCCCAAATTTGGTGAAGCACCCTATTTTCACATGTCATTCAATCCTGTTAAGTGCCATGGCAAGTGGAGATCATTTGCTTGACCAAACACTGATCAAACACCTTCTGGCTTTTTACTAAAACCCTCTTCTTGATCACTTTTACCTTTTACTTTGGCCTCAACTTTCTACCACATGTTCATCCAGTTACTAGCTATCTCTAGTAACTTCCACAGGACCCCAGCTCCATGATTGAGGGGTGAAAACCCTGGTTCACCTTGCTGGACAGCCAAAACTCACCAAGTTACCAGCTTCACCTCTCTCTCCTTGACTCTCCAGAGCATCCAAAGCTTCAGCCGTAGTGCTTGCATCACCTTGGACCCCCCAGACACGATGGGCGCGTCCAGAGGCCCAATGGCATGCCGTGGCATGCGATAAGGGCGCTCCAGAGCGCGCTACAGTGCGCCCACGCATTGTAGCTTCGGCCAATCAGCTGCCCCCGACAGCCTCGGGCTCCCCCCTCGCGCCTCTCAACGCGCCTCGACGTCCGCGACCACCCCGGCGTTGTCCCCCTTCCTCCTGCGCCCTCCAGTGACCGTCGCCGCACGCGCACCAGCCGCCCGCAGCGTGCACTCCTCGGGCTCGCACGCGCGCACGGTCTGGAAGCCTCCCCGCTCCTCCTCTCTCCTCTAATGGACGTAGGACTCGTCCAGCAACTCCACAGACTCACTCCCATCGCCTCCCGTGCACTGTAGCCTCGAGCAGGAGCTCGTCGGCGCACAGGTCCACGGGATCCCGCCGTTCTCTTATAAATAGGACCCCCCGAGCCCTCCTCTCAACACCAGCAGCTTCTCCTCATCCCCAGCAACACTCCAGCACCACCAGTTCTTCCCCAGAGAGCTCCAGTGCTCGGGATCGACCGAAGCTCCGCCGTGTCGGGCCGCCGGTGATCTCGCAGTACGGGCCTCCTCCGCCCCTCCTTTGGCTCGATCTAGAACCGCCATGCGTCACTGATGCTTTCCCCTCGCTTTCCCCTCTCTGTTGCAGTCGGAATCGGCCGGAGCAACGACCTCCCGAAGCTCCTCCGCCGTCCCACCTCACCGCCGACGAACCCGACCTCCCCGACGGGGCGCACCACCACCACTGCCTCCGCAACTCGACGCTGAGCCCGTCCCTGCCCTCCGTTGCCGTCGCCGTGGCCGGAATCAACGCCGGTGAGCTCGCCGTCGCCGTGGCCGTGGGGTTGGAGATGACAGGCGGGCCCCGCCTGTCATCCTCACCCCTCTCTCCCCTTCCTCTCAGCCGCTGACTGCCGGGCCCCGCCCGTCAGGTTTGAAAACCTGACGTGCGCGCGCTGGCACCCGTGCGGCTGGGCTAGTTTGCCCTGGGCCGTGCACT
The DNA here is from genome assembly GCA_902687465.1 of Secale cereale. NCBI lineage: Eukaryota > Viridiplantae > Streptophyta > Magnoliopsida > Poales > Poaceae > Secale > Secale cereale. Next base: position 589,616,023 of record LR738711.1, on the reverse strand, counting down.
GTGGCCCCTTTGGCCCAGTAGCACAGGGGCATTTCTTTTTATTCTTTCTGTAATTATTTCAAACGTTTTTACAGAAATGAATATTGGTCCAAATGAAATGATTCCAACTCCTAAAATCTTGTAATATTCCAACCTATTTAATGATGTCACTTTCACTCACATCCATGAAACTTTTCTGTTCTGTTCAAATTTAAAGTCAAATCTGAGCAATAAAACTCCTGTTCTAAAAATCCTAGATTCCATTCTGTAACTCCAAAACTCCAACTAAGATTTTTCCCAATCTTAGAAATCCCTCTAGTATTAAACAAAAATAAGTTGACATTTTTCTGAGCACTTTGATTTTTCTGTTTTATTTGTGGTCTTATTTTTCCGTGGTTATTATGTGACGTATAGATACCGTATTTGACGAAGTTGCTGAAGAAGGAGAAGGAGAAGGATTTGAAGACTTTTAAGACCAAGCCAATCCAGGCAAGCAGCCCTTTGACCATGATACACTTGTTCTTCGGAACCCGTTTGTTTCCGATACATGATGATAGGGTTACGGTGGTGACCTAGTTGAAACCAACAGATGATGCATGCTTGCTCTTGATCTTGCTATGTGCTAGATGACATGCAAATAGTTAGTCATGATGCTTAGTGATGCATGAGTGATTTGAACCTTCGTGGTTGAAATCTTTGCATGAACCCATCGGGTGCCCCTAATGCCCGAGGGTGACGTGAGTTAGGTCATCACTTGAGGAAGAAGTGATGTGCCGGTAAATCTTGTGCATGGGTGAAATGATGGATTAGATTTATGTGTGACTACCGTCCCAACCAAACATGTGCAACCACACTACCCCTTATGGGACGGGGCTTTATTGATTACTTAGGTCGATACTAGCATGGTGCCCGCATTACTAGTGACGGGAAGACTTGAGGTCTTTCCCGGGACGGGGTCGTGCTTGGATAGACGGCCATGTCTGTTTTTACAGGGCACTGGACACACCGTTGGTCCCTTCGGGTACGCGTGACATTGAAATTAGGGCAAGTCCCGTGATCTATTGTTTGTACCTGAGGGCCGTGTACCAACGAGTGGACTCTATGTTAGTGTCGTCTAAGGAAAGATAATGATCGGGTGCTTACCCCGGGTACTTGAGGTACCGCGGGTCGTGGATGACACGGAAGTTCCCCGGATCTTGTGGGTAAAGTGCGCAACCTCTGCAGAGTGTAAAACTATTCGAATAGCCGTGTCCATGGTCATGGACAGTTGGGTGGTGCTACTTAAACTATGTCCAGAATTTTACTTCATCGGTGAAAGTATGTGTGTGATGAGTCAAGGTGGTGACTTGACTCGATGAGTTGAATCATATTCATGTTGATATCGGTAACCTGCCTTCGAGGTTACGCGAGTTTATTGATGCATAAACTTGATGGTAGAACATTTATTCTAGCTCTTTGCTAGATTGCTCATTAGTTATACAATTGCATTGTTACTTGAACCACATCATGGGTTGCTTGCGAGTACATTCAAAGTACTCATTGGCTTGCCACTGGTTATTTAATTGGCCAGGCATGGAGGAACAGGAGTATGATGAAGAGTTCTTTGGAGACGAACATGCGAACTAGGACGCTATCCCAGTCAGAATGCCTGTAGGGTTAAGGCAGATGGCGTGGGTTCTACCTACTATCGAAGACTTCCGCTATTTGAGTTATTTGCTATTCAGCCGTGAGGCTTTATTTATGTAAGACTTGGCCATAATGGCCTTAATTCGTGTAAGACAATATGTATGGATGTAAGACTCTTGTTATTCAGCTTCTGTGTGTTCAGTGAGCATTGATCTCTGGGATCACTGTACACGTGCATTCGGTGATCTCGACTTCTAAGTCGGGGTCCCCACAGAGCTGGTACCAGAGCCATCCTGACTGTAGGAAGCCTTGGTTAGCATGGGCGTTAGTTAGATGAGACCTTTTTTTCAAAAACCTTCTGAACCTCTCTTCTTTTCTAAACCTGAGATTTCATCAGCTTATTAACCCCTCCTATTCCACCTTTGTAGATGGCCGCTGTACCCGAAGAGCACCTGACCACTGGGTTTCCCTTACTTCTCGAGGATAGCCTCCAGGAGTGTCAGTTCCACCGAGCACCCATTCTCACATACCTTGAGCATTGGGTTAGCGACACTGAGGTGGAGTACCATGTGGAAGTGATCGTGAAGGCAAACGATCCTCCCACAAGTTGGTTCTTTGAGGGACCCCAGATGGCAACACTACCTCTCGCTGTCGAGGCTGCTGCACTCAAGGCACTAACCCGTCTTCGCGAGCTTCTTCCGGAGATGGCAGCCAAGATTACAACTCGCTTCTTACCTTACCGGAAGGAAGGTGAAGAAAAAAGCAGCGCACTAGCCCCTCCTCTGAAGGAAGGACTCTCGCTTCGATTCCAGACCTACTTCAGTCTATGTGCCGACAGCTTGGCACAAGACTTGGCCTCGGAATCAATGAAGCTTCGAGAAGAACTTCACAAGACCAAGGCACTTCTTCGCCAAGCTCAAGAGAAGACAAATAGGATCAAGAAGGAAGGAGCACCTTCTGGACAGCCCGCTATCGCATATCGAGGCGGAAGGCCCTCCGAGGATGTATCTTCCAAGAATGAAGAACCACCTCGGCGACGTCGGATGACGGCAAGGGAATATCGCAAGCTTTTCCCTGCACCACCAACGAAGCACCGTCGTATCCAACTCCTCCACTCCCCCACACCCTCTAGTGACAAGGGGGCCCAGACATATGAAGACAAGGAGGAAGACCCAGAAGAGCCGGAATACGCGACCGAGCATTCCACCGCTTAGGCATTATTCGCTGCTCAGATATGCCAGTTGTGACCTCTACGGTAGGATAGGTCGTGTAACCCCTATACGCAGTCGAGTACTTGTATGGTTCATATGAAACCATCTAGTATTTGCTTTTGTTGTGTCTGGATGTATGTCGTATTCTTCCTTCGGGAATGTGTAAACGACTACATCACCCATTTGGATTTTAATGAATGTGTTTAGCCTCTCGACCCTTGCATGATTTGATTAGTGTCACACCCACCCCCTTACTAGGCACCCATCTATCTTGATTTCCCTCTTCCGAGTCATGGGACCTTTTACCGCTCCAACAGGATGCCTGTTGTAACTCGTACTGGTACCTCTACCCAGCAGCCTGAAGCCGGAGCATCCGCTCAGTCGAAGGCAGGCCGCGACCAAACCAACGACCAAGCTCCACCACCACCACCTCCTCCGAACATGGACATGGCTCAGCTTCTCCAAGCTTTCCGAGAGGAACGCCAAGCCAACACTGCAGCCCTTCAGCTGATTGCTCAAGCTGTCACCAACAACCGCCAGCCGGCGGGGAATGGCAATGGACGTTCCACGTTTGCAGAGTTCAAGAAGCATGCACCGCCAACCTTTATCGAGACTGCTGAACCCCTGGATGCAGACGACTGGATCCGCTCCATTGAGGAGATACTAGAACTAGTCGCATGCACCGAAGACCGCGAGAAGGTGGCTTATGCAGCCCACTGCCTCGGGGAGACTGCTAGAGCTTGGTGGGATGGATTCAAGGTCATGCATGCTGAACAAGACATCACTTGGGTTAACTTCAAGGCAGAATTCCGCAAGGCCCACATTCCTTCCAGAATCATGTCTATCAAAAAGCGTGAGTTCCGAGCCCTGAAACAAGGAAGTGGTACTGTCAAGGAGTACATGCAGAAGTTCAGTGTCCTGTCAAGGTATGCCCCTGAAGATGTCAGCACTGATGCTGCAAAAAGGGAGCGCTTCATGGAAGGCCTCAATCAGACTCTGCAATACTCGCTTGTCGTGTGCGACTACCCATCCTTCCCTGACCTGGTGAACAAAGCACTTATGCTTGAAGACAAGCGGCGTGCTTTGGAAGACACTCGCAAGCGCAAGTTGGTCAGTAAGGGAAGTTCCAGCAACCAGAAGCCTCGTCCGTGGCAGTCAGCCCCGGCCAAGCCAACCTATCAGCAACCAAGAGCTTCTGCACCTCGCACCAACCCTCAGCCTCAGCAGTATGCCAACCCAAGGCCAGCTTTCAACCCCAATACCAGTGGTGGCAACAAGATCAATCCAAACCAAGTCACTTGCTTTGGATGTGGTCAGTCCGGACACATCTCAAGGGTGTGCCCCAACAAGAAGCCTGATGCCCCGCGCCCCAATGCGCATAACCAGGGACAAGGCCGCGGAATGCCATCAAGGAATCCAGCTCCTCGCAATCCACCTTACCATGGGAAGGGGCGTGTGAATCACGTCACTGCTGAAGAAGCCCAGGAAGACCCGGACGTCGTGCTGGGTACGTTCCTTGTCAACTCAGCACCTGCAACTGTCTTGTTTGATTTTGGAGCAACGCATTCATTTGTCACTCAAAGATTTGCATTAAAAAGTGGCATGACCCCTACACCCCTGAATAACCCTATGGTGGTACAAACCTCCGGAGCGGAGATGAGAGCCAAGATAGGCTGTAAAGGAGTCAGTATTACCATTAACGGTGTAGACTTCCTAGCAGACCTTATCATCCTAAGATCGCAAGGCTTGGATGTGATCTTAGGGATGGATTGGCTCAGTAAGCACCAAGGCTTGTTAGACTGTGCCAATCGGACAGTCACTGTGACCAATGACCAAGGAGTCGAAGTCAAGTTTGCTTCCCACTCCTCTTCCGCCCAAGCCGCTCAAGTCAACTATCTGTCTGAAGTTGGGCTAGAGCAAGTACCAGTGGTATGTGAGTATCCTGATGTCTTTCCGGATGAACTACCGGGAATGCCCCCTGACCGTGACATTGAGTTCATCATCAAGCTCGTGCCCGGAGCAGGACCCATCTATAAGAAGCCTTATAGAATGGGGACGAAAGAATTAGCTGAGTTGAAGAAGCAGCTGGAAGAGCAGCTGAGGAAGGGATTTATCCGCCCAAGTGCCTCTCCTTGGGGACCTCCTGTTCTGTTTGTGGCAAAGAGGGACGGTACCATCCGTTTATGCATTGACTATCGTTCCCTCAATGAAGTTACAATCAAGAACAAGTATCCACTTCCCAAGATCGAAGATTTGTTTGATCAGCTCAGCAGAGCCAAGGTGTTCTCCAAGATCGACCTCAGATCTGGGTACTACCAGTTGAAGATCAGACCCCAAGATATTCCGAAGACGGCATTCGTAACCAAATATGGCCTGTACGAGTGCACGGTCATGTCCTTTGGGTTAACCAATGCCCCAGCTTACTTCATGTATCTCATGAATAAAGTCTATATGGAATATTTGGACAAGTTCGTTGTTGTCTTCATTGATGAGATTCTTGTCTTCTCGAAGTCGGAGGAAGAGCACGAGCAACACCTGAGGATGGTCCTAGACAAGCTTCGAGAGCACAAACTGTATGCCAAATTCAGCAAGTGTGAGTTCTGGCTGCACAAAGTTGGATTCTTACGTCATGTCTTGACCGAGGAAGGATTATCTGTTGATCCCGGGAAGATCGAAGCTGTAACCCAATGGCAATCTCCAACGACCGTCAAGGAAGTCAGAAGCTTCCTCGGGCTTGCGGGCTATTACCGCAAATTCGTGGAAGGATTCTCTAGCATTGCACGGCCAATGACTCAGCTCCTCAAGAAGGACAAGAAGTTCGAATGGACGCCAAAATGCGAAGAGAGCTTCCAAGAGCTCAAGAAGAGATTGACCACCGCCCCAGTTCTGGCAACACCTGATATTCACAAGGAGTTCGTGATATATTGTGATGCCTCTCGAACCGGATTGGGAAGCGTTCTAATGCAAGAAGGCCGAGTCATAGCATACCTCTCCAGGCAGCTACGACCCCATGAGGAGAACTACGCTACTCATGATCTTGAGCTAGTGGCAATAGTTCATGCCTTGAAGACATGGCGGCATTACCTCCTAGGGAAACGGTGTGAGATATACACAGACCACAAATGTCTGAAGTACATTTTCACCCAAAAGGAATTGAACATGAGGCAGCGAAGATGGTTGGAACTCATCAAAGACTATGACCTCAGTGTTCAATATCACCCCGGGAAGGCTAACGTAGTGGTCGATGCCTTAAGCAGGAAGGCTTGCTCCTTGAATGCCGTTATTCAAGAAAGGCAGCCGGCCTTGTTTAAGGTGTTCGAACAATTCAGTTTGGAGTTGGTCACCCCTGGATTTCTGGATCATTTGGAAGTCAGAACGACCCTGATGGACGAAGTCAAGAAGGCGCAAGATGGACACGCAAGCATTGAAGGCATCAAGAAGAAGATGAAGCGAGGCAAGGCCCCAGGATTCTCTGAATACGAGCACGGGATTGTTTGGTACAAAGGCCGCATCTGCGTACCAAACAACACAGAGCTGAAGAACCTGATCCTGCAAGAAGCCCACGACACTCCGTATTCCATCCACCCCGGAGGAACCAAGATGTACCAAGACTTGAAGGCATGATTCTGGTGGCACGGGATGAAAAGTGAGATTGCAACCTATGTTGCAAAGTGTGATGTGTGCCAAAGGGTCAAGGCTGAATATCAGCGACCTGCTGGATTGCTTCAACCACTCAAGGTTCCTGAGTGGAAGTGGGATAATGTCGGAATGGACTTCATCACTGGTTTACCAAGGTCGAATAAGGGACATGACTCCATCTGGGTCATAGTCGATCATTTGACCAATGTGGCCCATTTCATTCCTGTCAAGACCACTTATGATGGCAACCGGCTGGCAGCTCTCTACATCGACAGAATCTTAAGTCTTCACGGCGTTCCCAAGGAGATTGTGTCAGATCGAGGAACCCAGTTCACCTCAAGGTTCTTGAAGAAGTTCCAAGAAGCCTTGGGAACCAAATTGTCTTTCAGCACGGCTTTTCACCCACAGACCGGAGGTCAGACAGAACGAGTCAATCAGATTCTCGAAGACATGCTCCAAGCCTGTGTCTTGGCATATGGAGCCAAATGGGAAGATTGTCTCCCTTTTGCCGAGTTCTCCTATAACAACAGTTACCAGTCGAGCCTTCAGATGGCACCATTTGAGGTGTTGTACGGACGCAGATGTCGCACACCCCTCAACTGGTCAGAGACAGGAGAAGGACTAGTCTTTGGACCGGATATTCTCCGCACAGTAGAAGAGCAAGTCCAACTAGTCAGAGAACGTTTGAAGGCAGCCAAGTCAAGGCAGAAGAGTTATGCTGACACACGACGCCGAGACATGAGTTTCCGTGTCGGAGACCATGTGTACCTGCGGGTAACTCCTCTGAAGGGAACCAAGTGTTTCCACGTCAAGGGGAAGCTCGCACCAAGGTTCATCGGACCCTTTGAGATCACTGCACGACAAGGAGAAGTGGCTTACCAGTTGGAACTACCACCTGAGCTATCCTATGTGCACAATGTATTCCATGTGTCACAACTCCGGAGATGTCTCCAAGTTCCAGACAAGCCTAATCTCTACCAGGATGTTGATCACCAAGCCATTGATCTGCAGCCTGACTTGACCTACCGCGAGAAGCCCATCCGCATCCTCGACGAAGCAGAACGACGGACGCGAAGCCGTACCATCAAGTACTTCAAGGTCCAGTGGAGCAACCACACCGAAGCAGAAGCAACCTGGGAACGTGAGGACTATCTTAGATCCGAGTTTCCCGATCTCTTTTAAGACCTAGTTTAGGAATCTCGGGGACGAGATTCTTGTAAGGGGGTAGGTCTGTCACACCCTGCATTTTGTAACATGTATTTGCATCATTGAAGCATGAAAATTTGGACCATCAAAATTTTTTAGCATCATTTGGCTTTTATTTGGAATTGAGTTTTTCTTCATGTGATTTTTCATGTGCTCAATAAAGTCAACTATTACCTCTTGTAGAATTCATCTCCATACCCAAAACTTCTGCCCAATGATCATGCCAAGTGTTATATAACAGTATAGTATTTTCTTACAAAATTAATTTGGCCAAAATGTATTTATTAAATTTAGTTTTCCAAAAACCCCTGAATTGAGATTTGCACTGCAAGTACTTGATTTAGGGTGAGAAAATTATTTCAAAAGGGTTATTTGAGACCTAGTAGTCATAGGACTCCCAGAAACCACAAAGGTATAATTTTAAAAGTTATTTTCCTATTTTATTTAAAAGCTTTTTCTTAATGCCAGAAATGGTCTTTAATAGGGGAAAATTATTTAACTATTTCAAAAATATTTGCCAAAATTCAGGGAGACTCAGAGGACATATATTGTCCATATATAAGAGTTTCAGCACTTGGTCATGTTCAAAATAATGGGCTAATCCATCTAGAACCCTTTCTGGATATTTCAAGCTTTTGAAATATTTACAAAGGAAATATTCTCCAAAAATTCCAGGGAAATTCTATCATGTCATATATGACATATCTGATGATCTTGCCAAGTCCCATGCCTTGGAAAGCAAGAAAACATCATCAAAACCCTTCATAACCATTCTGTCCATATTTGAAGTTTGAGCAACTTTACATTGCCAAACTTGTCCAAATGCTCTCAAATTTGGTGCACATGCTAGAATGGCCCAATAAGGCATCTAGACCAAATGGCACAAGATTTGGAATAGAGCAACTTGATCAGAACACCCCAAAACCCATTCTGTTCAAATGCAAATTTGAACAACTTTACATTACCAACTTTTTACCTGGAGCTTCAAACTTTGTGGGCATGATCAATACCCCAAATGATGAAACTACACCAAGTGGTGCATCAAGGGGAGATGATTAGCTTGACTCAAACAAGATGAAGCTATTTATGTTGATTTCTAGGGTTCACCAAAGTTACATTGGCTAGTTTCTTCAAATGAGCCCAAATTTGGTGAAGCACCCTATTTTCACATGTCATTCAATCCTGTTAAGTGCCATGGCAAGTGGATATCATTTGCTTGACCAAACACTAATCAAACACCTTCTGGCTTTTTACTAAAACCCTCTTCTTGATCACTTTTACCTTTTACTTTCGCCTCAACTTTCTACCACATGTTCATCCAGTTACTAGCTATCTCCAGTCACTTCCCCAGGACCCCAGCTCCATGATTGAGGGGTGAAAACCCTGGTTCACCTTGCTGGACAGCCAAAACTCACCAAGTTACCAGCTTCACCTCTCTCTCCTTGACTCTCCCGAGCATCCAAAGCTTCAGCCGTTGTGCTTGCATCACCTTGCCCCCCCCAGACATGGTGGGCGCGTCCAGAGGCCCAATGGCATGCCGTGGCATGCGATAAGGGCGCTCCAGAGCGCGCTACAGTGCGCCCACGCACTGTAGCTTCGGCCAATCAGCTGCCCCCGACAGCCTCGGGCTCCCCCCTCGCGCCTCTCAACGCGCCTCGACGTCCGCGACCACCCCGGCGTTGTCCCCCCTCCTCCTGCGCCCTCCAGTGACCGTCGCCGCATGCGCACCGGCCGCCCGCAGCGTCCACTCCTCGGGCTCGCACGCGCGCACAGTCTGGAAGCCTCCCCGCTCCTCCTCTCTCCTCTAATGGACGTAGGACTCGTCCAGCAACTCCGCAGACTCACTCCCATCGCCTCCCGTGCGCTGTAGCGTCGAGCAGGAGCTCGCCGGCGCACAGGTCCACGGGACCCCGCCATTCTCCTATAAATAGGACCCCCCCGAGCCCTCCTCTCAGCACCAGCAGCTTCTCCTCATCCCCAGCATCACTCCAGCACCACCAGTTCTTCCCCAGAGAGCTCCAGTGCTCGGGATCGACCGGAGCTCCGCCGCGTCGGGCCGCTGGTGATCTCGCAGTACGGGCCTCCTCCGCCCCTCCTTTGGCTCTATCTAGAACCGCCATGCGTCACTGATGCTTACCCCGGGTACTTGAGGTACCACGGGTCGTGGATGACACGGAAGTTCCCCGGATCTTGTGGGTAAAGTGCGCAACCTCTGCAGAGTGTAAAACTATTCTAATAGCCGTGTCCACGGTCATGGACAGTTGGGTGGTGCTACTTAAACTATGTCCAGAATTTTACTTCATCGGTGAAAGTATGTGTGTGATGAGTCAAGGTGGTGACTTGACTCGATGAGTTGAATCATATTCATGTTGATATCGGTAACCTGCCTTCGAGGTTACGCGAGTTTATTGATGCATAAACTTGATGGTAGAACATTTATTCTAGCTCTTTGCTAGATTGCTCATTAATTATACAATTGCATTGTTACTTGAACCACATCATGGGTTGCTTGCGAGTACATTCAAAGTACTCATTGGCTTGCCACTGGTTATTTAATTGGCCAGGCATGGAGGAACAGGAATATGATGAAGAGTTCTTTGGAGACGAACATGCGAACTAGGACGTTATCCCAGTCAGAATGCCTGTAGGGTTAAGGCAGATGGCATGGGTTCTACCTACTATCGAAGACTTCCGCTATTTGAGTTATTTGCTATTCAGCCGTGAGGCTTTATTTATGTAAGATTTGGCCATAATGGCCTTAATTCGTGTAAGACAATATGTATGGATGTAAGACTCTTGTTATTCAGCTTCTGTGTGTTCAGTGAGCATTGATCTCTGGGATCGCTGTACACGTGCATTCGGTGATCTCTACTTCTAAGTCGGGGTCCCCACAGAGCTGGTACCAGAGCCATCCTGACTGTAGGAAGCCTTAGTTAGCATGGGCGTTAGTTAGATGAGACCTTTTTTTCAAAAACCTTCTGAACCTCTCTTCTTTTCTAAACCTGAGATTTCATCAGCTTATTGACCCCTCCTATTCCACCTTTGTAGATGGCCGCTGTACCCGAAGAGCACCTGACCACTAGGTTTCCCTTACTTCTCGAGGATAGCCTCCAGGAGTGTCAGTTCCACCGAGCACCCATTCTCACATACCTTGAGCATTGGGTTAGCGACACTGAGGTGGAGTACCATGTGGAAGTGATCGTGAAGGCAAACGATCCTCCCACAAGTTGGTTCTTTGAGGGACCAGATGGCAACACTACCTCTCGCTGTTGAGGCTGCTGCACTCAAGGCACTAACCCGTCTCCGCGAGCTTCTTCCGGAGATGGCAGCCAAGATGACAACTCGCTTCTTACCTTACCGGAAGGAAGGTGAAGAAGAAAGCAGCGCACTAGCCCCTCCTCTGAAGGAAGGACTCTCGCTTCGATTCCAGACCTACTTCAGTCTATGTGCCGACAGCTTGGCACAAGACTTGGCCTCGGAATCAATGAAGCTTCGAGAAGAACTTCACAAGACCAAGGCACTTCTTCGCCGAGCTCAAGAGAAGACAAATAGGATCAAGAAGGAAGGAGCAGATGGTCCCCACATTACCTCACGGCCGTTAGATGCAGATCTAATGGTCAGAAATGACAGATGGCAGACACACCACCATCACGTACTGAGTCTTTTATAGGAGTATATATATATATTTCTCAGGCTGTTTTGATGAGGTGAGGGAGGGATGTGGCTGCTTTCAAGATACTAAGGGGTTTTCTACAAATTGGAGCATAGAAGTGGGCTATTGTTGCAAAAATGCCACGACTTACCTCATGGTCGTTAGATGCATATCTAATGGTCAGAAACGACGGATGGCAGGCACACCACCATCACAAACTGAGTCTTTTATAGGAGTATATATATATTTCTCACGCTGTTTTGATGAGGTGAGGGAGGGATGTGGTTGCTTTGAAGATAATAAGGGGTTTTCTGCAAATTGGAGCACAGAAGTGGGCTATTGTTGC
>LR738711.1:589565291-589595079 GCA_902687465.1 Secale cereale | reverse complement strand
TAAAAGTGGGCTATTGTTGCAAAAATGCCACGACTTACCTCACGGTCGTTAGATGCAGATCTAATGGTCAGAAACGACGGATGGCACGCACACCACCATCACAAACTGAGTCTTTTATAAGAGTATATATATTTCTCACGCTGTTCTGATGAGGTGAGGGAGGGATGTGGTTGCTTTCAAGATAATAAGTGGTTTTCTGCAAATTGGAGCACATAAGTGGGCTATTGTTGCAAAAATGCCACAACTTAGCTCACAACCGTTAGATGCAGTTCTAATGGTCAGAAACAACGGATGGCAGACACACCACCATCACCAACTGAGTCTTTTATAGGAGTATATCTATATTTCTCAGGATGTTTTGATGAGGTGAGGGAGGGATGTTGTTGCTTTCTAGATAATAAGGGGTTTTCTGCAAATTGGAGCAGAGAAGTGGGCTATTGTTTCAAAAATGCCACGACTTACCTCATGGCGGTTAGATGCAGATCTAAATGGTCAAGAACGACGGATGACAGGCACACCACCATCACCAACTGAGTCTTTTATAGGAGTATATATATACTTCTCACGCTGTTTTGATGAGGTGAGGTAGGGATGTGGTTGCTTTCAAGATAATAAGGAGTTTTCTCCAAATTGGAGCAGCGAAGTGTGCTATTGTTGCTAAAATGCCACAACTTACCTCACAGCCGTTAGTTGCAGATCTAATGTGTAATGCCCAGGATGGGACTATATCTCCTACGTGTCGAGGCACGACTTAAAGATATAAGCCCATCCTAGAATGATCTCAAGTTTGGTATCTTTGCACAACTCATGTAAAAGAGGGATTAAATTGCAAAAGGAGATAGTTGGCTTACACTCGCCACTTCACACAATACAATACATAAGCATAACATCATTCAAAACATCACAACCAGACTACGGGCGAAGATCCAAAAGAAGATACCAAAACAACATAAAGCCACAGGTCAGGATCGAATCCTAGTAGAAACCACTACTGATCGTCGAAACAACACAAGCAAACAGTCAAACTCTTCATCGAGCTCCTGGTGAAGCACTGAACCAGCTCCTGCATCGTACACGGCTGAACCTGCATCTGGTGTGGTGAAGTATCTGTGAGCCACAGAGGACTCAGCAATCCCGTTCCCGGGTAACACGACTATTTAAGCCTTGGGTGAGGACAAGGCTGAAGAAGAACAAGAGGTGAAGGAACAACAAGAGTCTGCAGCAGCAACTAGCACTAACTTACGTAATAGAGAGCGAGAAGAGAAGATCATCGATCGAAAGATGATCACGAAGTGATCCTAACTAAAGCCGATCAAACATAACCCCACCGTGTTCAACTCCCGAATCCCTATTCGGAAATTGACAGTCACGGTACACACGCTGGTAGTGTATTGAAACATTGTGTCAAGTTATCTACAACCGGAATTAACAAGCTCCCATCTGCCACATAACCGCGGGCACGGCTTTCGAAAGTTCAAACCCTGCAGGGGTGTTCCAACTTGGCACATCACAAGCCCACGATCCGCGGAGTCGCAACTCCATAGGTGGGAAGACCCGAGTATTCTTGGAATCCCGTGCTCAAGTTAAACCGAACTAAGGTAAGGCTAAACCAGCAAATCCTCCCGGCGTGCCGACACCCTGATAGTAGCCGCGCGTATCTAGTCTCAGGCCACGACCGGATGAGCACAGCGTACAGTGGCCGAAATACCCAAGTTGCCAAGGGGGGGCCCCGCACACGACTCTAGTTTGGACCAACACTCATGTGGAGCACTGGCCCGGGGGGTTGAATTAAGAAAGAAGGTTTGCAAGGCCCTTATGCAAGTTTTATTAGTTTGTTATTAGGCAAATAGTACCAATGTTGGGACTTGCTGGAAAAGACTTAGCACTTAGCGGTTTATCAAGGGGGTCCCATACACCCCAACCGTGTTAGGAACGCATAATCAAGGAACATAACACCGGTTTATACGGTTCCTATCGGCATGAGTGGAACAAATCACCAAGCAAAAGGCTTAGCCTTCCACCCTTGCCAATATATAGATGATTTCATTTAAGCATTTATATAGTGTGATATAACCCAACCAAACTTCAACATGAAGCAAGCATCTTCGATCTTCACCTGCAAATAGCAATGCTATAAGAAGGGCTGAGCGAAGCGTACTTAGCCAAGCAACGGTTTGCATAGGTAGGGTGGTTAAACATGGTAGTGGTTACAAGTAGGAGGCTGACAAGAAGACATGGGCATCGAGGCAAAACTATAGAGCGGAACTACTAGCAATAGGCAAAGATAGTAATGGTATCCGGGTTCGGTCATCTTGCCTGGGATTCCACAAGGAAGAAGAACGGATCCAAGAAGAAGACGGAGCAACAGTCGAGCGGATCCACACAACTCCTGAACGAAACCGAAGCTAACAAGAGAAGCAACCGGAAAGAAGCAAACAACACGGTAAACACACAAGCATAAACTTGGCATACGATGCACAAACAAGTATGATGCATGTCCGGTTTAAATATGCATGGCATGGCAAAGGTGCACAAACAACACTACAAGTTAAGTGGAGATCAATATGCAACGAGTTGCATATTGACAAAACACCACATTTAATTATTTAATTGTCTCTTGTTATTTACAAGACAAGATTAAATGTTATTAACATAGCAAGAGGTGAAGCATAAAGAAACTGCACTATTTAGGCATTTTGAATGAGGCCGGAGAATAACAACAACAAGTCCGGAAAATCCCCATAAGCATGTTTAATAATTATAAAGCAACAACAATTAACATTTATAATGTTGTTAAATGATGCGGATGACATGATCAAGTTTATGCAAGATTTATTAAAAGGTTGACCTCAGAGGAAGACATGAAGTGTTTGTCACCGTGGTGGAAAGAAAAGAGTGCCACGGCAACGATCCGAAAATGATGCAATGCAACATCTCGGTTCCGGTAACTCGTTGAGAGTCCGGTGCAAAAGATGACGGAGAGCGAGTCAAACGAGATGAAGGTGGGGTGATCCCGTTACCGGGTTCCCACGAGTCGGTGACGAGGCAACCGAGGAACATGACAAAAGGTCGGAATGGGCACGAAGCACACACGAGAGACATTTCATACAACACAAGCAAGCATCTCACGGGTCATCGTCTCGGGTCATACCTTCGAAACACTCGTTTCGGGACGGTTCGAGATCGTAGAGGAAGGAGTCGTAGTTGTTCTCGTGGTCGTCGTGGGAAGTAGTGGTACACGAGTCGTGGTACACGGGGCGACGGTAGTGGTACATGCCGTAGAGGGAAGTAGTTGTTCTTGTTCATCGGAGAGGAAGTAGTTGTACACGAGGTTGCCAACGAGTAGTCGTTCCGTTCGTAGAGGTACTTGAGGGTCTCGGCGACGGTAGTCGTTCAGGTCATCGATGTCGGGGTACTTGTCGCGTCGGCGTTCGTAGTGGTACTTGGGGGTTCCCGTTTGCGACGGTAGTGGAAGTAGTGGTACTTGTCGCATCGGTAGGGGTACTCGTTCATGTAGTCGTTCTCTCGTAGTCGTTCAACATCACGTGTAGAGGTACTTGTCTCGAAGAGGTACTTGGTCGGGTCGCCGGTAGTCGTACACGGGTCATCTGTCAAAAAAATTACAGCACCGGCACACAAAACAAAAACAAAACACAACACAAACAGCACGGTCTCGGCGCACGCGAGATGACGGCAGCAGCTCGAAGGGGCTCTGGACGGGGAGGCCGGAGGACGCCGAAGGGGCTGGACGGCGGCAGGACTGGCGCAGGAGATGAGAGGGGCGGCCTTCCTGGAGGTGAGGCAGCCGCAGCAAGGCACGGGCGACACCGAGAGGCAGCAGGGGCGGCGATGGAGCGCTTGGCTCGGGGCGGCACTGGGCAGAGGGAGCCGCAGGGGCGCCATGACGAGGTGCTGGCCGGGGCGCGCGGGGCTCCGCCAGGGGACTCGGTCCCGGCGCGGGAGGCCGGCCGCTGGTCCTGGCGAGCTGGAGGACGGCCGAGGCCCTGGACAGCTGAGGTGCGGCGCTCGGGACGACGGCAGCCGGCGCGGAAGAAGCGGCGGGCGCGGCGCTGCTGGCCGGCCGGAGGGAGGTGCAGGCTCGGGGACGGGCGCTGCGCGCAGAAGGCGAGGCGAAGGGGGCGCCAGGGGGAGACGGAGGGAGGCGGCCTGGCCGCAGGAGGAAGAAGGGTAGGCTCGGAGGCAACAGGGCGGCCGACGCCCGGCGCTGGAGGCGCGCTACGGGGCGCTGCTGCTGGCGTCTTCGCTTCGAGGAGAACGGAGGGAGTGGGTAGCGAGGGAGATGAGGGAGGCTCGGGCGCTACGAGGAGGAGATCGAGGGCTCGAGGAGGAAGGAGGGTCGGGACGAGAAAGGGGATCGGGAGGAAACGGGCTCGGGCCAGAGAGAGCATCGAGCGAGAGGGAGTAGCAGGGTCGAGCCGCTAGGGGTGGCGGCGTCCAGAGGGAAGAGAGGGTCGAGGGAGAGAGGGAACGGGTCGGGAGTTAGGGTTTGGTGTAGTAGCGCCAGGTTGGGCCAAAGGCCTTGATGGGCCGGCGGCCTGGGCTGGGCCAGGGAGGCCTAGGGGAGGAGAGAAGGAGGAAAGGCCTGGCGCGGCTGGCTTCTTCTTCTTTTTATTTCTTTAACAGAAATAAAATAGAGAGAGTGCAAAAGAAATTAAGAAAAGAGGCCAGAACAGAAAATAAAATATGGAACATTTTTATAAGGCTTTACGGGATATTACCAACCCCACAAAAATAGTTCCAACAAAAAGGAAGTGCAAACTAAAAATAAATAGCTTGCCTCAAGGAGTACAAAAGGAGTCTAGATTTTGGAGGAGCCTCGAAACCACGGAAAGAGTTATCGGCAAGGTTTAGAAGGAGAACTCGAAGTGAAAAAGACATGGGGAAAATGCAAGTGTGTTACGGTGATCCCAAACAATTGGAATATTTTTAATATAGCTCCCTAAAATATTGAGAGGCTTTTATATGTTATAAAGAGAAGTCATCTTCCCTCGATTTAAATGGACCGAAGGTCCACACGATTTATTTAGTTGAGATGCAAAAATAAAATATGACATGATGGCATGATGACATGATGCAATGCAAAAATAAATAACACAAGCTCAAAAGAAACACACGGGCAACCCGGAACATCTGGAATCTTCTGGAATCTTCTGGGACGTCGGTCTCGGGCGTCACAACTCTCCCACACTAACAGAGGATCTCGACCCGAGATCCTAGAGATATCACCGGGTAAAAAAACGGAAGAGGAAGAGGTAAAACAAAGTTGCTTCTTTGACAGACGAGTGAAACCAAGGAACCTTGAGAGGTTAAACAAACTGAAAGAAAGAATGCAACGGAGATGAACGAAGTTAAGAGCACTCCGGTAAACAGGAGGAACAAGGAACATTATGAGAACCTTGTAGGTTAAAAGACATGAAACAAGAGCTCACGGACCAAAAGACTATGAAACTGCAAGGGTAAAGCCAAGGAATAAGAATGATAGAATTCGGACAGCACTCCGACTGAAAATGGAAGGAATTAACAAGAACTAGAGAAGATGAAGTGATACTTGATGAAAACAGCAACATATTGCCTCCGAAACAATTAAAAGAATGGCACAAGGTAAGAAAGATTCAGACAGCACTCCGGTTGAAAAGACAGGCAAAACTAGATAAGATGAGAGAACTTGAATGAAGAATACAACACTCTGGTTAAATGATAAACAATGAAAGAACATGATCTCGAAAAAAACGATATGATGGGACGAAGAGAGCAATATTACAAAGCCTCCGGAATGAAAGAATAGAATATAGATCAACGAAAGAAATGAATGGAGAAGAAAAATTCAACTTCTCCGGCAAATGAATTGAAAGAGCATCCTTACGAAGAAGGGTTGAACGGAGTTGTTGGAAATTCAACAACGAAAGAATAAGCTTGATGTGGGCTTATGGAAAACATCTCAAAATTAAGAGGTGACGACCAACCACTAACAGAAAATATTTGATTGGATTGAGATCAACAAGGAGATGAAAAACTTTCACCGGAATGATAAATGAAGAACTTGGATCATTTATAATCACCATAATAACAACATTCCTTAGGGAAAGCTTTTAGGTGAAATACAACCCAAGATAACTCCAACAGATAACATGAATGGTTGGAAAGATCTCCTGAACAACGAAAAAGATGGGTTTAAATATCTCATTCCCAATAACTCGTGAATCATGAAACATGAATGAATTGACAAGAATGACATAACACCATCTAAAAAGATAAGAATTGCAAATGGAGAGCATGATGAAGAATGCTTGAGCTCCAACAAGAATCTTGATGAAGACTTCGAGGATGAATTAAAACATGATGAACCACCATGAAGAACTCCGGTTATGAAAGCATGAGAACTGAAAGATGAAAAGAATAAGATTCAAGGCCTGCGATGAATCAGTTGGAGCTTGAAATGATATAATTGAAATAACTTGGAGCTCCGGAAAAACAAGATGAACAACTTAGAACCAAGGATAAGATATGATGAACAAGCTCCAGACAAAAGAATTAAATCACCTTGAAGGAATAAGAATAAGAATTATGACATGCATCTCCTTCACCAATTTAAATTGATGACAACCAAAGGATTTGGCACACTACTTATTCTCATTGGAAAGAATTAAAGAGAGATCTAGCACAAGCTCGGATAATAACTCAACGAACCACCGGTAGGATTATGAAAAGAACAAAATGAATTGAAATGATAACAACGGTAGAGTAAACTTGAAAGAACCACCGTAAAAATATGGAGACGAACGAAGAGACATCAATGAAGAATATTTGGAGGACGAAGTTGAAAACTGAGAACGAAGAAATCTTCTGAAATGATGGCCTTCGGAGGATCACAATGGAAAGGATTCATGAAATGCTCCGGATGGGTATAAAAGAATTCCTCACGATCGGAACAATAAAGAGGATGGCATGAAGCTAGAACCACGAATCTTGAAGAGAACGGGCCAAGATTGAAGAGAAACACTTCTCCGGTCTTCAAATGTTGAAAAAGAAGACGAGAAATGCCATAAGAATTGTTGAGCACTCCGGAATGACAAGAGGAAGGTGGAGCTAAAGATGGAAATAATTGAAAACAAGCTTGGAGAAGGCATGTGACTGATTGAAAACATTCTTACGTCACACTTTGACAAGAGTTTGAGTATACTCCGGAAAACAAATAGAAGAGTCAGGTAAGATCCTGGGAAAAGACCTGTGGGTTAGGGCCCACTCAAAATAAATCACTGTTGGAAAAGATTGCTTAAGAGATATAGCACCGGTTAAATTAAATGGCTTGAGTAAGATAACAATGCTCAAAATAATTTGAATGGATTAAGAATGGAATTATGAATCTTCAGCACTTTGGGTATGAATAGCAAGAGGAGAATGATTAATTGTTGCACCGGAATAAGAAAGCATTGTGAAATGGAAAAGGATAAGATCAACACCGAAATCTTGAATTACATCCACCGGCAGAATTAGAGAACAAAAGAATGATGAACTAGAAGCTCTTGAGAATCTTCACGATAAATCGCCGGATAAGAACATTGAAGGAATAGAATGAAGAAATATCACATGAATAAATGGATACTTCATCTGAGAATTCTTGCTCTGAGAAGAAAAGGGGTGGGAGGGTGGGTAAAACAAAGACAACTTGAGACGAAAAGAATGGACACTGGTTGAAAAGAATTTAACATAAAGATCTCGAAGGTCAAGAAGGACTAGCACTCCCATAGAAATATGAGAACACCGATTAGGAAAGGTATGGAATCCACATTTGACATCGAAGCAACTCGAATACCAGAATCAAAACAAGAACAAAGGGTAGATATGCAACATGATCTTCACAATATCATTCGAACAGAGGATTGAACGAATGAATTCCGTAGGTACATCAACTTGTCGAGAAGCCACTTGGAGAACAAAAGGTAATTAAAAAGGAACAAGGATCAGATAGAACAAATACAAGATAGAAGCTTCGTTCGACATCTTCATGCTGAAAGCTCATGGAACGTGTTACAAAAGGGTTTTGCAATCCCCGGATCAGCATAGCCAAGGACCCTTTAAGATGCAACTCCCGATCAGAACAAGTCCATAAAACCACTTCTCTCAATGTAGAACCCCGAACTTCATATCGAGCATCCGTTGGAAGAATGCCTAGAACTACTAGATGAACCCACCTATAGATTTCCGAAAGTTTCCAGTTATGCAATCAGGTGTTGGGGATAAACGGGAAGCACCGCGCAATCAACTCTAAACCTACATCCAGGTGTATCCATCCTTCAACACATAACCAGTCTTTCTCGGAAACTGTTTACCTCGGACCTTCGAAAAGCATCCACTATAACAAGCTATGGCAATACTCTCGAGCTACCTCCCCAGTACTGGGTGATGTCGGGGTTATCTTGCCACTGGCCGTATAGGAGAGATTTTCGATGTCGGCCATCTTAAGTATTTAGTACTGCCGCGATATGCTTGTGTCAATGATACCCCGAAGCTCAACTCCTCGGGAACAGGAGGCATCGAGAACAATATCCTTGTCACAAGAACATCGAAACAATCCCAGAATACTCGCGGGATCCTAAAAAAAATTTGGTGCAATTTTTGAAAGTAGAAGAGGCAAGAGTAATCGTCAGGAGTCCTCACAAGAATGAAAGGGGATGAGAAGCAAAGAATTCCTACTCTCCGATATAAATATAGGACTCAAAAGTTTTCAGTGTGTGCCTAGACTCAACCGTCAACGATTCGATCAAACAGTGGGGGCTTCTAGGTCGGAGAAGGCTCTGATACCAACTTGTAATGCCCAGGATGGGACTATATCTCCTACGTGTCGAGGCACGACTTAAAGATATAAGCCCATCCTAGAATGATCTCAAGTTTGGTATCTTTGCACAACTCATGTAAAAGAGGGATTAAATTGCAAAAGGAGATAGTTGGCTTACACTCGCCACTTCACACAATACAATACATAAGCATAACATCATTCAAAACATCACAACCCGACTACGGGCGAAGATCCAAAAGAAGATACCAAAACAACATAAAGCCACAGGTCAGGATCGAATCCTAGTAGAAACCACTACTGATCGTCGAAACAACACAAGCAAATAGTCAAACTCTTCATCGAGCTCCTGGTGAAGCACTGAACCAGCTCCTGCATCGTACACGGCTGAACCTGCATCTGGTGTGGTGAAGTATCTGTGAGCCACAGAGGACTCAGCAATCCCGTTCCCGGGTAACACGACTATTTAAGCCTTGGGTGAGGACAAGGCTGAAGAAGAACAAGAGGTGAAGGAACAACAAGAGTCTGCAGCAGCAACTAGCACTAACTTACGTAATAGAGAGCGAGAAGAGAAGAGCATCGGTCGTAAGATGATCACGAAGTGATCCTAACTAAAGCCAATCAAACATAACCCCACCGTGTTCAACTCCCGAATCCCTATTCGGAAATTGACAGTCACGGTACACACGCTGGTAGTGTATTGAAACATTGTGTCAAGTTATCTACAACCGGAATTAACAAGCTCCCATCTGCCACATAACCGCGGGCACGGCTTTCGAAAGTTCAAACCCTGCAGGGGTGTTCCAACTTGGCCCATCACAAGCCCACGATCCGCGGAGTCGCAACTCCATAGGTGGGAAGACCCGAGTATTCTCGAAATCTCGTGCTAAAGTTAAACCGAACTAAGGTAAGGCTAAACCAGCAAATCCTCCCGGCGTGCCGACACCCTGATAGTAGCCGCGCGTATCTAGTCTCAGGCCACGACCGGATGAGCACAGCGTACAGTGGCCGAAATACCCAAGTTGCCAAGGGGGGCCCCGCACACGACTCTAGTTTGGACCAACACTCATGTGGAGCACTGGCCCGGGGGGTTGAAGTAAGAAAGAGGGTTTGCAAGGCCCTTATGCAAGTTTTATTAGTTTGTTATTAGGCAAATAGTACCAATGTTGGGACTTGCTGGAAAAGACTTAGCACTTAGCGGTTTATCAAGGGGGTCCCATACACCCCAACCGTGTTAGGAACGCATAATCAAGGAACATAACACCGGTTTATACGGTTCCTAACGGCATGAGTGGAACAAATCACCAAGAAAAAGGCTTAGCCTTCCACCCTTGCCAATATATAGATGATTTCATTTAAGCATTTATATAGTGTGATATAACCCAACCAAACTTCAACATGAAGCAAGCATCTTCGATCTTCACCTGCAACTAGCAATGCTATAAGAAGGGCTGAGCGAAGCGTACTTAGCCAAGCAACGGTTTGCATAGGTAGGGTGGTTAAACATGGTAGTGGTTACAAGTAGGAGGCTGACAAGAAGACATGGGCATCGAGGCAAAACTATAGAGCGGAACTACTAGCAATAGGCAAAGATAGTAATGGTATCCGGGTTCGGTCATCTTGCCTGGGATTCCACAAGGGAGAAGAACGGATCCAAGAAGAAGACGGAGCAACAGTCGAGCGGATCCTCACAACTCCGGAATGAAACCGAAGCTAACAAGAGAAGCAACCGGAAAGAAGCAAACAACACGGTAAACACACAAGCATAAACATGGCATACGATGCACAAACAAGTATGATGCATGTCCGGTTTAAATATGCATGGCATGGCAAAGGTGCACAAACAACACTACAAGTTAAGTGGAGCTCAATATGCAACGAGTTGCATATTGACAAAACACCACATTTAATTATTTAATTGTCTCTTGTTATTTACAAGACAAGATTAAATGTTATTAACATACCAAGAGGTGAAGCATAAAGAAACTGCACTATTTAGGCATTTTGAATGAGGCCGAAGAATAACAACAACAAGTCCGGAAAATCCCCATAAGCATGTTTAATAATTATAAAGCAACAACAATTAACATTTATAATGTTGTTAAATGATGCGGATGACATGATCAAGTTTATGCAAGATTTTTTAAAAGGTTGACCTAAGAGGAAGACATGAAGTGTTTGTCACCGTGGTGGAAAGAAAAGAGTGCCACGGCAACGATCCGAAAATGATGCAACGCAACATCTCGGTTCCGGTAACTCGTTGAGAGTCCGGTGCAAAAGATGACGGAGAGCGAGTCAAACGAGATGAAGGTGGGGTGATCCCGTTACCGGGTTCCCACGAGTCGGTGACGAGGCAACCGAGGAACATGACAAAAGGTCGGAACGGGCACGAAGCACACACGGGAGACATTTCATACAACACAAGCAAGCATCTCACGGGTCATCATCTCGGGTCATACCTTCGAAACACTCGTTTCGGGACGGTTCGAGATCGTAGAGGAAGGAGTCGTAGTTGTTCTCGTGGTCGTCGTGGGAAGTAGTGGTACACGAGTCGTGGTACACGGGGCGACGGTAGTGGTACATGCCGTAGAGGGAAGTAGTTGTTCTCGTTCATCGGAGAGGAAGTAGTTGTACACGAGGTTGCCAACGAGTAGTCGTTCCGTTCGTAGAGGTACTTGAGGGTCTCGGCGACGGTAGTCGTTCAGGTCGTCGATGTCGGGGTACTTGTCGCGTCGGCGTTCGTAGTGGTACTTGGGGGTTCCCGTTTGCGACGGTAGTGGAAGTAGTGGTACTTGTCGCATCGGTAGGGGTACTCGTTCATGTAGTCGTTCTCTCGTAGTCGTTCAACATCACGTGTAGAGGTACTTGTCTTGAAGAGGTACTTGGTCGGGTCGCCGGTAGTCGTACACGGGTCATCTGTCAAAAAAATTACAGCACCGGCACACAAAACAAAAAAAAAACACAACACAAACAGCACGGTCTCGGCGCACGCGAGATGACGGCAACAGCTCGAAGGGGCTCTGGACGGGGAGGCCGGAGGACGCCGAAGGGGCTGGACGGCGGCGGGACTGGCGCAGGAGATGAGAGGGGCGGCCTTCCTGGAGGTGAGGCAGCCGCAGCAAGGCACGGGCGACGCCGAGAGGCAGCAGGGGCGGCGATGGAGCGCTTGGCTCGGGGCGGCACTGGGCAGAGGGAGCCGCAGGGGCGCCATGACGAGGTGCTGGCCGGGGCGCGCGGGGCTCGGCCAGGGGACTCGGTCCCGGCGCGGGAGGCCGGCCGCTGGTCCTGGCGAGCTGGAGGACAGCCGAGGCCCTGGACTGCTGAGGTGCGGCGCTCGGGACGGCGGCTGCCGGCGCGGAAGAAGCGGCGGGCGCGGCGCTGCTGGCCGGCCGGAGGGAGGTGCATGCTCGGGGACGGGCGCTGCGCGCAGAAGGCGAGGCGAAGGGGGCGCCAGGGGGAGACGGAGGGAGGCGGCCTGGCCGCAGGAGGAAGAAGGGTAGGCTCGGAGGCAACAGGGCGGCCGACGCCCGGCGCTGGAGGCGCGCTACGGGGCGCTGCTGCTGGCGTCTTCGCTTCGACGAGAACGGAGGGAGTGGGTAGCGAGGGAGATGAGGGAGGCTCGGGCGCTACGAGGAGGAGATTGAGGGCTCGAGGAGGAAGGAGGGTCGGGACGAGAAAGGGGATCGTGTCAGGCTCATTTCTGGGAAATAAATCACAGAATAGCCTTAAGTCACACTGGCTCCCAAGAACAACCAGTGGACAACCTTGATATAGATAACCAGTACAATATAATATTACACAGGGTTGAGTCAGAGTGACTCAACAATTTATTACAACAACTCAACGCACTAAGGTGGCGGAATGTGACAGTGGATGGTGGAACTCAACACTGATATACTAGCATAGAGTCAAGCGTCAGTGTGAGGCTTGACTATTTTATTGGTGTGGCGGAAGCTTGACGGATGATACAAGTGATAGACTCCATGACACAGGTGTGCTGACTGGGAACCTTCTAAGCGTCGGCCTCGCTAGCGCAATTCTCCTCCAAAAGCTCGTCCTCCTCCAAGTCTGGCCAAGTAAATAGCCAGGGACAAGCCAGTGAGTACTTTGAATGTACTCGCAAACATTATGAACATAAAATACACCGAATGCGAATGCCATGGTAGATAGACTATATGCATGCAACAATTATCAAAACTTGGCATGGTGAAACATGGTTAGTACATAAATAAATATTAGTCTCAATAATATAAATAAATAAAAGGAATGCCGGTCGGATGTCAAGTGACACCACGGTAGGACTTGAAAAGAAATGCCAATCAGGTGTCCACAAGAGTAGTGGCGTGATAAACCGCCTGACACTCGAGGGACGCCACAAAAGGACTTTAAAAGAAATGCCAGTCGGGTGTCCACAAGAGTAGTGGCGTGATAAACCGCCTGACACTCGAGGGACGCCACAAAAGGACTTTAAAAATAAATGCGAGTGTCCGGGGTAGTCTAGCCAGCCCCTGAGACACTCTGGAAGATAACAATAAAATCATAGGGTTAGTCCATAAGCATAATTTTCATCATAAATAAATTCATGATAATACTGACTGCAACAAGAATTTCATGCAAACATAAACATGCTCAAGTATATTATTTTTCCTCCAGAGACTGACACCGGGACCGATACTTGACCCACCCAACTAAGTCCTTGACCGTGGACGCGGCTATTCGAATAGATATAACTCTGCAGAGGGTGTACTCTTTACCCACGCGTATGGGATTTCCTTAGACAGCATCGTGCACTGGCTAATACCCAATACGGACTTTGGATTGAAAACACGCCTGACACGTACACACCGACCGGATGCCAGGACTCACCCAAAGCATCGCTCCAGAAACCTTAAGTCAGGGAGGCTACAACCTCCGAAAAGCATGGGATCACTATTACATGCGCGGATTACAAGGGGTGCCCCCCTCTCGGCTACAACCGGAAACACCCATGCCCCTGACCCGATGACAGGCTACAACCTTCATCGTAGTTATCTGGGCGGCGTGCAACCGTACAGGGGTTATCAACTTACTAGGCCGTACCCTCCTTTCGGAAGGACCCGTGGCAGCACGGTGTACAACTAGGTGTATAGAGCAAGACTCGATCTAGGCAGACTCAGGAGGTATTATTAACATATCACCAGTATTCTCTATCAATATCACCCGACACCATTGTGTCAACAAAGGACCGTGCCTACCAGCACGTCCAAACCAGCAGCAAAATTTCTGCCCTCAAGTAACCATATACATGTCAGGGAAGCTAGTGTGATATGCAAGCCAAGGAAAAAGTGACATGACCATGCATGCACATATGATATAACATGCAACATGTGTAGTGTACTACCAAACTATGTAACCATGCAAAAATGCAACCACCATAACCCAGGTTCAATAATGCTTGCCTTGTCCAAAATAATCAGGAGAAAACCCCTCTGAATTTCCAGCAAAAGATCCTTCTTCTTTTTCTGAAAAATTCAAATTTGAATTCGAATGAGAATCCCAACACAGAACAGAAAAAGTTCTCAAAATATTTTTAATTAAATCTTAAAATAAACTAGAGAAGGAAAGAAAATTTTAGCAAAAAGAATCAGCTCATTTGGATTAATAGTTTAAAAGCTATTAACTTTTTAAAACCAAGGGTCTTTCTGCAAAACAGAAGCCCCTGGGCTGTTTTAAAAGAAAACGGTTCGGCAGCGAATACGCCTTCCAGCGGAGAAGGCGTAAAGCATAGAGTACGCCTTCGCTGAATACAGAGAACAAAGAGAGAGAGCTGACGGGTGGGGGCCACCCGTCAGGTTTGAATTTGAGCGCGCTCGCGCGCGTGTACAGAGGGGAGGCGGCGATCGCCAGCGACGATCGCCGGGGTTTCAGAGCCCGGTGCTAGTTGCAGTTTGTCCAGCGTGGACTTCCGCATCCGTGGGTGGTGGTGGTGGCCACCGGCGATCACCTGAACGGCGGTGAGCTCGACGCCGGCGGACGGTGGTTCGGGTGAAGTTGGGGCTCGTCGGAGAGGGCTCGGGGAGTGGAATTGGCTTAGGGGTTCGGCATAGTGGTGGAAAAGAGGTGGATCGGCGGAGTTTGGGAGGTTCTGGTGGAGTAGGTGCGAGGTTTGGCTCGTGGACAGAGGCGGCGGAGCGGTGGCCGGAGAGGGAGAAGATGACCCCCTCGTGGCCGGGTGGGTTGCTAGGAGGAAGAGTGGGTGGTGGTGGAGGCGAATGGTGACGCTGGAGGGGCTCGGGGGCCCCTTTTATAGGCGAGTCGAGGATGGCCGAGACGGGCGGAGGTCGCCGGAGTAAATTAGGTCGCCGGGGTCGGTTTTGGCCGGTGGTCTGGGGCGACGGGGCATTCAAGAGGCCGGTGGAGTTCGCCCGAAGCCTCCGCTTGGACGGGCTCGTGCTCGCTTGCCACGTCCGTGATGCGCTGTCCGCACGGGCGCGGCGGCGTGGCCGGCTCCGGCGACTGCCATACGGGCCCGGGGCGGCGTGGTCGGTGCGTCCGTTGTGCGGAGAAGCGAGGGAGAGTGACGCGTGGGCGGGGAGGTAGGTATGGGAGGTGCGGCGCAGTGAATGGAGGCCGATGGCCGAGGCGGTCCGCTCGGCCTCGCCGTGGGTGAGCTCGGGGGTGGCTGCACCGGCCAGCTGCCAGCTCACCGGCGTGGAGAGGCTGGGCGATGGGCCAGGGGGAGCGGCAGCATTGAAGGCGGGCGACGACGCCGTGCGGGAGGGGGAGGGGAAAGCGAGGAGTGCACGGCATCGCCGGCCCCTGTCGGCTGAACTAGTTCAGTTAACTGAACTAAATTCAGTTATGAACAGTATGCACTTCAAGTGTTTGATGAAATGCTATGGGGTGTTAAACATCTTAGTTGGTCAAGGGATTTGTTGTGGTGGTGTGTGGTTGCTCAAAAATGAATTTGCCAAAAGGCCAAAAGTTTTGGTGGAGTTTGGAAATGGTTTGGAGCAGAAAAATGATTTCTGGACCAAATTTGAATTGAGTAGAATTTGAAATTTTTGAACTGTGGGACCAAATGTTTTTGAAGAAATGGGTTAAGGGTACCATGTATATGCAGGGATAATTTTTGTGTGGCAAAAGAGTTATAGAAAAATATAGTTCCTTTGTAAAGTCAAGAAACTATGATTATTACAAATTCCATCTTTGGAATTAAAAATATATAGAAGAAATATTTTTGTGGAGTGGAAAGGAGTTGGATAATATCATAGAAGATGTGTATGACTTGTGAGGTCAGTCTTGGGGTGGCAGAAAAATATTTGGAGTGGTTTAGGGTGCTAGAGGAGGTGGAAAAAGGCTTTTGCTTTTGAAAATTCAAATAACCAGAACCAAAAAAAATTCTTTAGAAAGAAATAATTTTGAAAACCTCCAAAATAATTAAATCAAATAAACCCACCCTTCAAACAGAACCCTCCAAGAAAATTTTAAATCCTAGCTAAAATTTTGAAAAAGTTTTTAAAACTCCAAATAAATATTTTTGGGGTGTTACAACACCTACCCCCTTAAGAAAAATCTCGTCCCCGAGATTTCAGCTGTCCCTCAAACAGGTACGGATACTCAGTCCTTAAGTGATCTTCTCTTTCCCAGGTTGCCTCTTCCTCGGTGTGATTGCTCCATTGGACTTTGCAAAATTTTATTACGTTTTGTCGGGTCCTCCGTTCAGACTTCTCCAAAATTTTTATAGGACGTTCCCGATAGGTAAGATCTGGTTGAAGATCCAACTCTTGGTGCTGGATTTGCTTTTCCGGGTTGCTAACACATTTCCTCAGCTGAGATACATGGAACACATCGTGGACATCTGATAATTCTGCCGGTAATTCCAGTTGATAGGCAACCTTGCCTCTTCTTGCGGTTACTTTGAACGGCCCAATAAATCTTGGTGCTAATTTCCCTTTGACCTTAAATCTCTGTAGCCCCCTTGTCGGAGATACTCTAAGATATACGTAGTCATTGGGCTCAAAGTGGACCTGGCGGTGTTTTTGATCATAATAACTCTTCTGTCGGCTTTGAGCTGCCCTTAGTCGGTCCTGAATAAGCTTTACTTTGGTTTCTGCCTCTATTAGTATTTCTGGTCCAAAAATTCGGCTGTCTCCGGTTTCAGACCAATTTAATGGGGTCCGGCATCGTCGTCCGTATAATGCTTCGAAAGGTGACATTTTTAGGCTAGCTTGATAACTGTTGTTGTAGGAGAATTCTGCATAAGGCAAACTATCCTCCCAACTGACTCCGTAGGTAAGCACACATGCTCTCAACATGTCTTCTAATATTTGATTTATCCGCTCTGTCTGTCCTCCGGTCTGCGGGTGGTATGCTGTGCTGAAAGCCAGTTGCGTGCCTAAGGCTTGCTGTAGATGTTCCCAAAATCTAGAGACGAATTGGGTGCCTCTGTCAGAGACAATTATTTTGGGTACCCCGTGTAGACAAACAATCCTGGATAGGTACAGCCTGGCTAGCCTCTGTGTTGAGTAGGTGGTTTTTACCGGAATGAAATGTGCTACCTTGGTTAGCGAATCTGTTATTACCCAGATAGCATCATTCCCATGGCGTGACCTTGGCAAACCAACAACAAAATCCATTCCAATTCTATCCCATTTCCATTCAGGCACCTTAATTGGTTGCAACAACCCTGCTGGTCTCTGGTGTTCCGCCTTCACACGTTGGCAGGTATCACAACATGCCACATATATGGCTATATCCCTTTTCATCCCGTGCCACCAGAATCTCTCCTGTAGATCCTTATACATTTTGGTCCCTCCGGGGTGAATGGAATATGGAGTGGTATGCGCCTCTGCCATTATTTGCTGTTTTAAATCTTCAATGTTTGGTACGCATAATCTCTGTCCAAACCAAATAACTCCTTGGCTGTCTTCAATAAATTCGGGCGCCCTGCCCAGTTTCATCTTTTTCCTAATCCCTTCAATACTTGGGTGTCCCTTCTGGGCTTCTCTGATCTGGTCCTCTAATGTTGGTTTTATTTCCAACTGGGAAATGGTCCCCTCCGTGACTAGTGTCATGTTGAGTTTGGCAAATTCCTGGCTGAACACATGTTGTGAGAGTTGTACACTGCCATTACCGGCGCATGGATTCCTGCTGAGGGCATCTGCCACAACATTGGCTTTACCTGGGTGATAGTGAATTCCTACGTCATAATCCTTAATTAGCTCAAGCCAACGTCGTTGTCTCAAATTTAATTCTGGCTGCGTGAAAATATACTTAAGACTTTTGTGGTCCGTGTATATTTCACATCGGTTACCCAGAAGATAGTGTCGCCACTCTTTGAGTGCGTGTATTACTGCAGCAAGCTCCAGATCATGAACGGGGTAATTTTCTTCATGTCGCCGTAGCTGTCTTGAGGTGTAAGCCACTACTTTTCCTTCCTGCATCAACACACACCCAAGGCCTTTCCCGGATGCGTCACAATATATATCAAAATTTTTGTGCACATCGGGCACAACCAGAACTGGTGAGGTTGTTAACCTCTTTTTCAACTCCTGAAAACTCTTTTCACAAGCTTCAGTCCATTCAAACTTCTTGTCTTTCTTGAGTAACTGGGTCATGGGTCTGGCTATAGTGGAGAACCCTTCAATAAACCTTCGGTAATAGCCCGCTAGGCCAAGAAAACTTCTGACTTCCGTTACGTTTGTGGGTTGCTTCCATCCCAACACATCCTTTACTTTTCCCGGGTCCACAGCGATTCCATCTTGGGTCAATACGTGCCCAAGGAAACCAACTTCTCTCAACCAAAATTCACATTTACTGAATTTGGCGTATAGCTGATGTTTTCTTAACTCTTCCAGTACTATCCGAAGATGCTGCTCATGCTCTTCGGGTGTCTTAGAGTAAATAAGTATGTCATCGATAAATACCACCACAAATTTATCCAGATATTTCATAAAAACCTTGTTCATGAGATGCACAAAATACGCCGGGGCATTGGTTAAACCGAACGGCATCACTGTGAATTCATATAATCCGTATCTGGTAGTAAATGCCGTCTTAGGTATGTCCGTCGTCCGAATTTTTAACTGGTGATAACCCGATCTTAGGTCTATTTTCGAGAAGACTTTAGCTTCTGCTAGCTGCTCAAACAAATCGTTGATTCTGGGCGGTGGATATTTATTCTTGATAGTGACCATATTAAGTGCCCTGTAATCAATACATAGCCGTAGGGTACCATCCCTCTTTTTGGCGAATAAAACTGGCGACCCCCATGGTGACGAGCTGGGTCGAACGTAACCTTTTTCCATCAACTCCTTAATTTGTTTCTTTAATTCTGCCAATTCCATTGGGGCCATACGGTACGGCTTCTTGTATATGGGTGTCGTTCCGGGTGCTAGTTCAATAACGAACTCAATTTCGCGGTCCGGAGGCATTCCTGGTAACTCTTCAGGGAATACATCAGGATATTCACAGACTACAGGAACCTTACTTAATTCCACCGTATCCACTTGATTTAATTTCCCTTGGGATGTGGCAATCTTCCTTGTACCCACTTTTATTGTCTTTCCTTGGCAATTGGTAAGAGTTACCGTGCGGTTATAGCAGTCTATGAAACCTTTGTTTGTGGTTAACCAATCCATTGCCAGAATAATGTCCAAATCAACTGCGTCCAATACGATGAG
This sequence comes from Secale cereale, assembly GCA_902687465.1. Taxonomy (NCBI): domain Eukaryota; kingdom Viridiplantae; phylum Streptophyta; class Magnoliopsida; order Poales; family Poaceae; genus Secale; species Secale cereale. Next base: position 589,575,600 of record LR738711.1, on the reverse strand, counting down.
ATTGGCTAGGAATCCCATTCCTTCAATTTCGATGTTTACATCCTTGCAGTACCATTGAGTATTTTGCTTTGATCCCGGGGACTGAATAACCATGGAATTTTGCAATGGCAAAAAGGGAAACTGATTCTTCGAGGCAAATCTTTTAGAAATGCAAGAGTGGGAAGCTCCGGAATCAAATAAAATTGTAGCATCTACTGAGTTAGCGGGGAACGTACCAAACACGATATCCGGTGCGTTCTGAGCTTCCTCAAATGTCACGTGGTTGATATGTCCTTGCTTGTGGTTGTTATTGGGGTTGAAGTTATTGCGTCGCGGAGCGTTGGTCGCACCACGGCCATTGTTGTTGTTGTTGGTTTTGGGAGGGTTGTTTCCTTGTTTTGGGCACTGTTTAGCATAATGCCCCGCTTCTCCACAGGAATAACAGGTGACTCCAGGATAAAAAGCTGTATCCTTGGTCCTATTGTGGAATGCACTGCGGTTCTGTGGTGGAGCTGTAGTTGTTGGTCGGGTTATGACTGGTTTTTGAACATCATTCCTGGGCCTGTTGTTGCGAACCTGTACTGACTGGTTCATGCGACGCTTGCGAGCCTCATCCATATTGCGGTGTTCATTTTCCAGAATAATAGCCTTATCCACAAGTGTCTTAAAGTCTGGAAAGGTATGAACCATCAGCTGGCACTTTAGAGATGAAATAAGTCCGTCGAGAAATTTTTCCATCTTTTTGTTCTCTGTCATATATTCGTCGTTGGCATACCGGGCCAACTGAGTAAACTGATCCAGATATTGGGATACTGTGGAGCCCCGTTGTTTGAGATCCTCAAATTCCCTCTTCTTCAATTTCATAATGCTATTAGGGATATGTTCTCCTCGGAAATTCTCCTTGAATTGCTCCCATGTCATATTTGCTCCGTCAGGGTGGGTGTGACATAAGTTTTCCCACCATGAAGCAGCCGTTCCAGAAAAATAGTGTGGTGTGTACAGCACCTTTTCCTGGTCAGTACACTGGGCAATGACCAATTTTCTTTCCATGTCTCGAAGCCAGTCGTCTGCCTCTAGTGGCTTGTCAGTGTGAGTAAAGACCGTCGGGCGGGTCTTTTGTAACTCAGACAGTTTGGACCTGGGTTGCTGTTGTTCATGGTGATTTCCCATGTTAATCAAATGCTGCATCATCTCCTGATGCTGTTGCTGACTCTGCTCATATAGGCGACACACTTGCGAGAAAGCTGAATCACTGCTTTGCTGACTTGTCTGCCCTTGAGTAAAATTATTCCCAATCTGTCCAAAGTTGTTCTCAGGTGGAGTTGGCATAGAACGGGTCCAGGGACGATGCATTTTCTTTCTGGGGTATTTGCATAACACCAAATAAAATAATCAAATAGCAGAAAATAAATTTCCAAATAAGTTTTCCCCCCCAGGACAAGGTAAGATAAGGCAGCCAGTTATATTACACACGTAATTTAATTATACAAGCATGATTTAATTATACATGATATAATTATACAGGATGCATGCGGAAACTGTATCATACAAGATCATTTATTTCTACTAGCGCACTCTCCGCGCTCTCATCGACTTGCGGTCCTAGCATCGCTATCTTACAAAGGATAGGCAGAACAGGAGATAAATATTTTACATCCGTGTTCTCAAGCGATCATCTGGTGAGAAAACTGCGTTTGTCCACACAACTCATCCTAGGTCCTGCTGAGAGTGAGAGTCAGACACGGCACCCAGGATGCGATTTCGCCCTCCTCCTCCTCCTCGGGAATCGCCTCTAGTCGGGTAGTCGTTGATGCCGTGCCTGCTGGTGGTGGCACCGTGCTCGTCATTGGAGAAGCTCTGGTCGGAGTGGGTGCAACCAGTCGGCTAGCATCGCCAGTGGAGGTCGAGCGCTGAGCCGCGGGACTAGCCAGAGAAGTATTTGGTGGAGTGGAAGTGCGTGGAGCACGAGGCGAAGGAGAGCGGTACTCGCTCCTCCGAATAACTCTCGCACGAGACAAGTCCATCCGCGCAGTGAGGTAATCATCTACCAGGGAGGTGAAAGCGGACTCCAAGGCCATGATGTACTGGACAAGTGGCTCGATAGCCAGATCCCTTTCCCCTATGGTACAGGAAAAGGCATAGTGGCTAGTATATGGAACGTGGCAAGGCAGGTAATAATAGGGACGGTTCTGCATAACAGGCAGGATGTCCCTGAGACGTGCGATAGCCTCACGTGCGGCCATCTGGATAGCATGCCTCTCAGTGGGCATGGCTCTCCCCATGAAGCGATAGTTGCGGAAAGACACGGAAACACCACCCCGAATATATACCGAAGCCTGGTACATAGTCAGGGTCTCTGAGATCTTGTCCGGGTAAATGACGTACTCCGGACGCCCGAGGGATCCCATCGCGTCCCTCGCGATGCTTGCGAGAAGACGGGAGAATCCGACAGGCTCGTTGGCGAAAACCTGCGATGGGCAGCTGCCACCAGCCATCTACAACAGTAGACAAAAATCCAAGTAGCCATGTCATAATTGTATGATGACTAAGGAAAATTTGCTATGATGCATGAGATGCATGCTGAAAAAAATGTCAGCACTGACTCGGTGACTAGCGATCGCGCCTAAAGTTCCTACAGTCAGCCTGGCTCTGATACCAAGGTATGTCAGGCTCATTTCTGGGAAATAAATCACAGAATAGCCTTAAGTCACACTGGCTCCCAAGAACAACCAGTGGACAACCTTGATATAGATAACCAGTACAATATAATATTACACAGGGTTGAGTCAGAGTGACTCAACAATTTATTACAACAACTCAACGCACTAAGGTTGCGGAATGTGACAGTGGATGGTGGAACTCAACACTGATATACTAGCATAGAGTCAAGCGTCAGTGTGAGGCTTGACTATTTTATTGGTGTGGCGGAAGCTTGACGGATGATACAAGTGATAGACTCCATGAGACAGGTGTGCTGACTGGGAACCTTCTAAGCGTCGGCCTCGCTAGCGCAATTCTCCTCCAAAAGCTCGTCCTCCTCCAAGTCTGGCCAAGTAAATAGCCAGGGACAAGCCAGTGAGTACTTTGAATGTACTCGCAAACATTATGAACATAAAATACACCGAATGCGAATGCCATGGTAGATAGACTATATGCATGCAACAATTATCAAAACTTGGCATGGTGAAACATGGTTAGTACATAAATAAATATTAGTCTCAATAATATAAATAAATAAAAGGAATGCCGGTCGGATGTCAAGTGACACCACGGTAGGACTTGAAAAGAAATGCCAATCGGGTGTCCACAAGAGTAGTGGCGTGATAAACCGCCTGACACTCGAGGGACGCCACAAAAGGACTTTAAAAGAAATTCCAGTCGGGTGTCCACAAGAGTAGTGGCGTGATAAACCGCCTGACACTCGAGGGACGCCACAAAAGGACTTTAAAAGAAATGCCAGTCGGGTGTCCACAAGAGTAGTGGCGTGATAAACCGCCTGACACTCGAGGGACGCCACAAAAGGACTTTAAAAATAAATGCGAGTGTCCGGGGTAGTCTAGCCAGCCCCTGAGACACTCTGGAAGATAACAATAAAATCATAGGGTTAGTCCATAAGCATAATTTTCATCATAAATAAATTCATGATAATACTGACTGCAACAAGAATTTCATGCAAACATAAACATGCTCAAGTATATTATTTTTCCTCCAGAGACTGACACCGGGACCGATACTTGACCCACCCAACTAAGTCCTTGACCGTGGACGCGGCTATTCGAATAGATATAACTCTGCAGAGGGTGTACTCTTTACCCACGCGTATGGGATTTCCTTAGACAGCATCGTGCACTGGCTAGTACCCAATACGGACTTTGGATTGAAAACACGCCTGACACGTACACACCGACCGGATGCCAGGACTCACCCAAAGCATCGCTCCAGAAACCTTAAGTCAGGGAGGCTACAACCTCCGAAAAGCATGGGATCACTATTACACGCGCGGATTACAAGGGGTGCCCCCCTCTCGGCTACAACCGGAAACACCCATGCCCCTGACCCGATGACAGGCTACAACCTTCATCGTAGTTATCTGGGCGGCGTGCACCCGTACAGGGGTTATCAACTTACTAGGCCGTACCCTCCTTTCGGATGGACCCGTGGCAGCACAGTGTACAGCTAGGTGTATAGAGCAAGACTCGATCTAGGCAGACTCAGGAGGTATTATTAACATATCACCAGTATTCTCTATCAATATCACCCGACACCATTGTGTCAACAAAGGACCGTGCCTACCAGCACGTCCAAACCAGCAGCAAAATTTCTGCCCTCAAGTAACCATATACATGTCAGGGAAGCTAGTGTGATATGCAAGCCAAGGAAAAAGTGACATGACCATGCATGCACATATGATATAACATGCAACATGTGTAGTGTACTACCAAACTATGTAACCATGCAAAAATGCAACCACCATAACCCAGGTTCAATAATGCTTGCCTTGTCCAAAATAATCAGGAGAAAACCCCTCTGAATTTCCAGCAAAAGATCCTTCTTCTTTTTCTGAAAAATTCAAATTTGAATTCGAATGAGAATCCCAACACAGAAGAGAAAAAGTTCTCAAATATTTTTAATTAAATCTTAAAATAAACTAGAGAAGGAAAGAAAATTTTAGCAAAAAGAATCAGCTCATTTGGATTAATAGTTTAAAAGCTATTAACTTTTTAAAACCAGGGGTCTTTCTGCAAAACAGAAGCCCCTGGGCTGTTTTAAAAGAAAACGGTTCGGCAGCGAATACGCCTTCCAGCGGAGAAGGCGTAAAGCATAGAGTACGCCTTCGCTGAATACAGAGAACAGAGAGAGAGCTGACGGGTGGGGGCCACCCGTCAGGTTTGAATTTGAGCGCGCTCGCGCGCGTGTACAAAGGGGAGGCGGCGATCGCCGGCGACGATCGCCGGGGTTTCAGAGCCCGGTGCTGGTTGCAGTGTGTCCAGCGTGGACTTCCGCATCCGTGGGTGGTGGTGGTGGCCACCGGCGATCACCTGAACGGCGGTGAGCTCGACGCCGGCGGACGGTGGTTCGGGTGAAGTTGGGGCTCGTCGGAGAGGGCTCGGGGAGTGGAATTGGCTTAGGGGTTCGGCATAGTGGTGGAAAAGAGGTGGATCGGCGGAGTTTGGGAGGTTCTGGTGGAGTAGGTGCGAGGTTTGGCTCGTGGACAGAGGCGGCGGAGCGGTGGCCGGAGAGGGAGAAGATGACCCCCTCGTGGTCGGGTGGGTGGCTAGGAGGAAGAGTAGGTGGTGGTGGAGGCGAATGGTGACGCTGGAGGGGCTCGGGGGCCCCTTTTATAGGCGAGTCGAGGATGGCCGAGACGGGCGGAGGTCGCCGGAGTAAATTAGGTCGCCGGGGTCGGTTTTGGCCGGTGGTCTGGGGCGACGGGGCATTCAAGAGGCCGGTGGAGTTCGCCCGAAGCCTCCGCTTGGACGGGCTCGTGCTCGCTTGCCACGTCCGTGATGCGCTGTCCGCACGGGCGTGGCGGCGTGGCCGGCTCCGGCGACTGCCATACGGGCCCGGGGCGGCGTGGTCGGTGCGTCCGTTGTGCGGAGAAGCGAGGGAGAGTGACGCGTGGGCGGGGAGGTAGGTATGGGAGGTGCGGCGCAGTGAATGGAGGCCGATGGCCGAGGCGGTCCGCTCGGCCTCGCCGTGGGTGAGCTCGGGGGTGGCTGCACCGGCCAGCTGCCAGCTCACCGGCGTGGAGAGGCTAGGCGATGGGCCAGGGGGAGCGGCGGCATTGAAGGCGGGCGATGACGCCGTGCGGGAGGGGGAGGGGAAAGCGAGGAGTGCACGGCATCGCCGGCCCCTGTCGGCTGAACTAGTTCAGTTAACTGAACTAAATTCAGTTATGAACAGTATGCACTTCAAGTGTTTGATGAAATGCTATGGGGTGTTAAACATCTTAGTTGGTCAAGGGATTTGCTGTGGTGGTGTGTGGTTGCTCAAAAATGAATTTGCCAAAAGGCCAAAAGTTTTGGTGGAGTTTGGAAATGGTTTGGAGCAGAAAAATGATTTCTGGACCAAATTTGAATTGAGTAGAATTTGAAATTTTTGAACTGTGGGACCAAATGTTTTTGAAGAAATGGGTTAAGGGTACCATGTATATGCAGGGATAATTTTGGTGTGGCAAAAGAGTTATAGAAAAATATAGTTCCTTTGTAAAGTCAAGAAACTATGATTATTACAAATTCCATCTTTGGAATTAAAAATATATAGAAGAAATATTTTTGTGGAGTGGAAAGGAGTTGGATAATATCATAGAAGATGTGTATGACTTGTGAGGTCAGTCTTGGGGTGGCAGAAAAATATTTGGAGTGGTTTAGGGTGCTAGAGGAGGTGGAAAAAGGCTTTTGCTTTTGAAAATTCAAATAACCAGAACCAAAAAAAATTCTTTAGAAAGAAATAATTTTGAAAACCTCCAAAATAATTAAATCAAATAAACCCACCCTTCAAACAGAACCCTCCAAGAAAATTTTAAATCCTAGCTAAAATTTTGAAAAAGTTTTTAAAACTCCAAATAAATATTTTTGGGGTGTTACAGATCGGGAGGAAACGGGCTCGGGCCAGAGAGAGCATCGAGCGAGAGGGAGTAGCGGGGTCGAGCCGCTAGGGGTGGCGGCGGCCAGAGGGAAGAGAGGGTCGAGGGAGAGAGGGAACGGGTCGGGAGTTAGGGTTTGGTGTAGTAGCGCCAGGTTGGGCCAAAGGCCTTGATGGGCCGGCGGCCTGGGCTGGGCCAGGGAGGCCTAGGGGAGGAGAGAAGGAGGAAAGGCCTGGCGCGGCTGGCTTCTTCTTCTTTTTATTTCTTTAACAGAAATAAAATAGAGAGAGTGCAAAAGAAATTAAGAAAAGAGGCCAGAACAGAAAATAAAATATGGAACATTTTTATAAGGCTTTACGGGATATTACCAACCCCACAAAAATAGTTCCAAAAAAAAGGAAGTGCAAACTAAAAATAAATAGCTTGCCTCGAGGAGTACAAAAGGAGTCTAGATTTTGGAGGAGCCTCGAAACCACGGAAAGAATTATCGGCACGGTTTAGAAGGAGAACTCGAAGTGAAAAAGACATGGGAAAATGCAAGTGTGTTACGGAGATCCCAAACAATTGGAATATTTTTAATATAGCTCCCTAAAATATTGAGAGGCTTTTAGATGTTATAAAGAGAAGTCATCTTCCCTCGATTTAAATGGACCGAAGGTCCACACGATTTATTTAGTTGAGATGCAAAAATAAAATATGACATGATGGCATGATGACATGATGCAACGCAAAAATAAATAACACAAGCTCAAAAGAAACACACGGGCAACCCGGAACATCTGGAATCTTCTGGAATCTTCTGGGACGTCAGTCTCGGGCGTCACATAATGGTCAGAAACGACGGATGGCAGACACACCACCATCACCAACAGAGTCTTTTATAGGAGTATATATATATATATATTTCTCAGGCTGTTTTGATGAGGTGAGGGAGGGATGTGGTTGCTTTCAAGATAATAAGGGGTTTTCTAAAATTGGAGCAGGGCAGTGGGCTCTTATTGCAAAAATGCCGCAACATACCTCACGTCCGTTAGATGCAGATCTAATGGTCAGAAACGACGGATGGCAGACACACCACCATCACCTACTGAATCTTTTATAGGAGTATATATATATTTCTCAGGCTGTTTTGATGAGGTGAGGGAGGGATGTGGTTGCTTTCAAGATAATAAGGGGTTTTCTACAAATTGGAGCATAGAAGTGGGCTATTGTTGCAAAAATGCCACGACTTACCTCACGGTCGTTAGATGCAGATCTAATGGTCAGAAACGACGGATGGCACGCACACCGCCATCACAAACTAAGTCTTTTATAGGAGTATATGTATATTTCTCACGCTATTCTGATGAGGTGAGGGAGGGATGTGGTTGCTTTCAAGATAATATGGGGTTTTCTGCAAATTGGAGCACATAAGTGGGCTATTGTTGCAAAAATGCCACAACTTACCTCACAACCGTTAGATGCAGTTCTAATGGTCAGAAACGACGGATGGTAGACACACCACCATCACCAACTGAGTCTTTCATAGGAGTATATATATATTTCTCATGCTGTTTTGATGAGGTGAGGGTGGGATGTAGTTGCTTTCAAGATAATATGGAGTTTTCTGCAAATTGTAGCAGAGAAGTGGGAAATTGTTGCAAAAATGCCACGACTTACCTCACGGCCATTAGATGCAGATCTAATGGTCAGAAACGACGGATGGCAGACACACCACCATCACCAACTAAGTCTTTTATAGGAGTATATATATATTTCTCATGCTGTTTTGATGAGGTGAGGGAGGGATGTGGTTGCTTTCAAGATAATAAGGGGTTTTCTGCAAATTGGAGCAGAGAAGTGGGTATTGTTGCAAAAATGCCACAACTTACCTCACAGCGGTTAGATGCAGTTCTAATGGTCAGAAACAACGGATGGCAGACACACCACCATCACCAACAGAGTCTTTTATAGGAGTATATATATATTTCTCAAGATGTTTTGATGAGGTGAGGGAGGGATGTGGTTGCTTTCAAGATAATAAGCGGTTTCTACAAATTGGGGTAGAGAAGTTGGCTACTGTTGGAAAAATGCCACAACTTACCTCACGGCCGTTAGATGCAGATCTAATGGTCAGATACGACGGATGGCAGACACACCACAATCACCTACTAAGTCTTTTAGAGGAGTATATATATATATTTCACAGGCTGTTTTGATGAGGTGAGGGAGGGATGTGATTGCTTTTAAGATAATAAGGGGTTTTCTGCAAATTGGAGCGAAGAAGTTGGCAATTGTTGCAAAAATCCCATGACTTACCTCAGGGTCATTAGATGCATATCTAATGATCTGGAACGATGGATTGCAGGCACACCACCATCACGAACTGAGTTTTATATAGGAGTATATATATATTTTTCACGCTGTTTTGATGAGGTGAGGGAGGGATGTGGTTGCTTTCAAGATAATTTGGGGTTTTCTTCAAATTGGAGCAGAGAAGTGGGCTATTGTTGCAAAAATGCCACAACTTACCTCACAGTCGTTAGATGCAGTTCTAATGGTCAGAAACGACGGATGGCAGACACACCACCATCACCAACTGAGTCTTTCATAGGAGTATATATATATTTCTCAGGATGTTTTGATGAGGTGAGGGAGGGATGTGGTTGCTTTCAAGATAATAAGGGGTTTTCTGCAAATTGCAGCAGAGAAGTGGGCTATTGTTGCAAAAATGCCACAACTTACCTCACGGCCGTTAGATGCAGATCTAATGGTCAGAAACGACGAATGGCACACACACCAGCATCACCAACAGAGTCTTTCATAGGAGTATATATATTTCTCAGGCTGTTTTGATGAGGTGAGGGAGGGATGTGGTTGCTTTCAAGATAATAAGGGGTTTTCTGCAAATTGGAGCAGCGAAGTGGCCTATTGTTGCCAAAATGCCACAACTTACTTCATGGCCGTTAGATGCAGATCTAATGGTCAGAAATGACGGATGGCAGACATAGCAACATCACCAACATAGTCTTTTATAGGAGTATATATATATTTCTCAAGCTGTTTTGATGAGGTGAGGGAGGGATGTGGTTGCTTTCAAGATAATACGGGGTTTTCTACAAATTGGGGCAGAGAAGTGGGCTATTGTTGAAAAAATGTCACAACTTACCTCACGGCCGTTAGATGCAGATCTAATGGTCAGATACGACGAATGGCAGACACACCACCATCACCTACTAAGTCTTTTAGAGGAGTATATATATATTTCTCAGGCAGTTTTGATGAGGTGAGGGAGGGATGTGGTTACTTTTAAAATAATAAGGGGTTTTCTGCAAATTGGAGCATAGGAGTGGGCAATTGTTGCAAAAATCCCACGACTTACCTCACGGTCGTTAGATGCAGATCTAATGGTCAGAAACGATGGATGGGAGGCACACCACCATCACGTACTGAGTCTTTTATAGGAGTATATATATATTTCTCACGCTGTTTTGTTAAGGTGAGGGAGGGATGTGGTTGCTTTCAAGATAATAAGGGGTTTTCTGCAAATTGGAGCAGAGAAGTGGGCTATTGTTGCAAAAATGCCACGACTTACCTCACGGCCGTTAGATGCAGATCTAAATGGTCAAGAACGACGGATGACACGCACACCACCATCACCAACTGAGTCTTTTATAGGAGTATATATATACTTCTCACGCTGTTTTGATGAGGTGAGGTAGGGATGTGGTTGCTTTCAAGATAATAAAGAGTTTTCTGCAAATT
>LR738711.1:589544918-589559987 GCA_902687465.1 Secale cereale | reverse complement strand
ATATATATATATATATATATATTTCTCATGCTTTTTTGATGAGTTGAGGGAGGGATGTGGTTGCTTTCAAGATAATAAGGGGTTTTCTGCAAATTGGAGCAGAGAAGTGGGTATTGTTGCAAAAATGCCACAACTTACCTCACAGCGGTTAGATGCAGTTCTAATGGTCAGAAACGACGGATGACAGACACACCACCATCACCAACAGAGTCTTTTATAGGAGTATATATATATTTCTCAAGATGTTTTGATGAGGTGAGGGAGGGATGTGGTTGCTTTCAAGATAATAAGGGGTTTTCTACAAATTGGGGCTGAGAAGTGGGCTACTGTTGGAAAAATGCCACAACTTACCTCACGGCCGTTAGATGCAGATCTAATGGTCAGATACGACGGATGGCAGACACACCACAATCACCTACTAAGTCTTTTTGTCAGGACCCCGATCCTAAGTCACACCGATCTAGTTGTAACACGTCATATCACTTTGCGGCCTCACGCACGGTAACCCCACGGGTGCCACCTTACCTGGCCCGGGACCGTTTGCGCATTTTGGCACACGTATATGACAGTGTCGCTAGCATCCACATGACAGAGAACCCGGGCCGACATGGCTAGTTATAAACCAAAAGTGGCACTAAATTACAGAGACAGGCATCCATGACCCAGCAACGAACGTGTCGGTCATCAACGTATGAACCCAAGTCGTAGCAAGCTACATGGACTTAAAGGAACAACGCGTGACATTTCCCCTAAGGGACAGACACAGGAACGAAGAAGGACACATGCCGGCCAACCTACGTGTTCCGAGTAGTAGCAAGCTACCAAGGCTCATTGGAATCACTAGGAGGCATTTCCCTGTAAGATAGTCTACCAAAGGAAAACAACTAGGTGTCGGATCCCACACATACCAAGCATTTCAATCATACACGCAATATGCTCAATATGTGCAAATACAACATTGCATCACAACAGAACTCTATGACTCAAAGTACTTTATTTAAAAGGGCTCCAAGAGCCATACATAACATATTCATACAGGTAGGGGTCACATGACCCAACACTCAAGTCATACAGTCATACAAGCACAAGCGGAAGCTACATGTCTGAGTACAGACAACTTAGAAAATAAAACAGGCTTGGTGTAGCATGGCTATCTACAAGGCCCTTCACAAGCTCCAGATCACCGTCTGGGTGTCAAGCTACTCGTCGACGTCAACGTCTATGTAGAACCCATCGGCAGGGGCAGGGTTCTCCTCTGCAACAGTTATTAAGCAAACATGAGTACAAAGGTACTCAGCAAGTCTTACCACAGAACCTATCATCCATGCAACATTATCAAAGGGGGTAGTGGAGTTTATAGCAGAATGCCAGCTTTGACCTTGGCTAACCTATACTATAACTCTCAACAGATTGCAAGATGTTGTTACGAACACGAGTCCTCTACTCACCACATCAATACACTACCGAGGATCCTCTTCCGTCATCCTACGAAAGGGCCATCCACGGCACTCACGCTTATCTTGAGGCTTTTAGTAGTATCCATCAACTTGTCTATGAACTGTAAGAGCAACCAAGTAGTTCGTACCGCGAACAACGGCTATCCGAATAGTTTGATAACCCTGTAGGGGTGTACCTCTTCACACACGCTTCCACCGCTTATCGCCGTTTACTCGGCGTGTACTCGGCAACCTTCAAGCGGAAGCCCAGCGAGGGTGTCGGCCACGACCTGACTAACTACTCAAGTCTCTCGTCCAGGTTTATCGCCTATTTGGGTTCCATCCGTGGGGAGATCCGGCCGGGGTGTCGCTCACGGCCCCAAACGATGTGTACAGGGTTCCCGAGTCACCAAACGGGCAACCGGTACACCGTGCCACGTACCTGTCGCATCACAACCCACCCCGAGGGTCAGCGTTGTGCACGACCTCAAGTAAGCTATAAACACCAGAAACTAGTTGCAACTCCTGGACAGAAATCGAGGGTAATTAATAAGTCGAGAGGGTCCATTGGTTTCGGGCCCAATGCATGGTAGTAACTGCAACTTGAACCACACATACAGATCTCAGGTCCTATGTACGGTTCCAATGAAACAACCCACCATGTACTCCTACATGGCCTTTCATCGATACCTTTACCAAGCGTATTCCACACTTCCTTCTCTTTATCGGTAAGACCATTTCACTCTGATCCATCACCCAGATGAACCAGACCAGACACAACTCTAAGCATAGCAGGCAACATAAACAAATAGCATGGTGGATCACACATCACATGGCTCAATCAACTCCTACACATGCTAGTGGGTTTCAACTATTTACTGTGGCAATGACAGGTCATGCAAGGGAATAGGGTTCAACTACTGCAGCAAGTAGCAGTTCACACGCTGTTGCCTTAATGCAGTAAAAGAGAGCAGGAGCGAGAAGATTGGGTTTGTATCGGAATGATCAATGATTGCTTGCCTGACAAGGTAGTTGTCGGGTACTGCTCTTCAACTGGATACGCGGCAGTATCCTCGGGAGCAGGACCTAACACAGGGAATACCGGCGATACAATCATTAACAAACAAATGCAACAATATGATAAATGCTCATGACATGGCAAGATGCATGTGTGTTGGCTAATGCAACTAAAACCAGAAGGGTTTGAACCTATTTGAATTGAGGATTCAAATTGAAGTTCAAACTATTATTTAAATAAGTGCATTATCATGTTTTTGATGTATACAACAAGTTAACTTGTTCAAACATGCATGAAACCAGTGCCATTAGAAAGATTGGATTTTTCTGATCATTTTTCATATATAAATCTTTTCCATCTGAGCTATGGTTGATTTTCTATGATTTTTAGAAGTTTTGGGTACTTTCTGGAATTTCCTGAATTATTTTAAATCTAAAAATCCCAGAAAAACCTTTACTGCGTCAGCATGACATCATGCTGACGTCAGGCAGTCAACAGGGCCAGTCCAGGTCAAACCTGACTGGTGGGTCCCTCATGTCAGTGCCTCAGGGCTAATTCCGGTCATAACCAGGGTTGACTGAGTTTGACTAAGCAAGGGGGCCCACTGTCAGTGACTGTGGTGACTAAACTAATTACTGTTAGCTCCTAATCATCGGCCCACGTCAGCCCGCCGGAGTTTGGCCGGCGGCGACCATTTCGCACGGCCGTGACTCGTCGGAATCCCTATTTCGGCATCCATTTGCCGCGCGGATGGGCTCGGTGTGCTCCTGGTGATGCACCGCATCCAACGGTGCCACTAGTTGGACGAGAGGTCGCCGGAGTCGACGGCGACGAGCTCATCCGCGGCGGTGCTCGCACGGAGTTGGTCGGGATGGGGTTCTAGTGCACGGGAGGAGGAGCTAAAGCTTGCTCTAGCTTGCTGGTGACCTACTGAAGCTAACGGCGTGCTCAGCCACGAGGTACGGTGCCTATGGCCACGGCGGTGAGTTGGCTGGCGGCGGTGATCGTCGATCAGCAAAGGGGGCGGCGGCTACAAGGCCTAAACGAGCCCGAGGAGAGGGGGGTTCGAAGCGTGAGCTCACAGCGGTCGCAGAGGGCGTCGAAGTGAGCTCGGGGACGGTCGGACGATGGCGTACGGGCGGCGGCGATCTCCGGTGCCGGAGGTTGAAGACGACGGCGAGGAGGACGTTGCGGAGCTCCTGGCGTCGTGTGCGTCGGTGGGGAGCTTCGGGGCGATGCGGCGGAGCTAGTGGTGCTTCGGGGAGGCGTGGGGGTGGCGTCGAGCGCGGTGTCAGCGGTTGTCGGCGACGAGCTCGCTTGGGGGAGCTCGGCGGAGGGAAGAAAGGAGGGGAGAGACACGGGGAAGAGGGGGAAACGGTCGAGGGGGCTTCGTGGCGACGTTCTAGTCCGTCCAGAGGGCCGAGGGGCCAGCCAGGCAGGCAGGAGGTGGCCGGCGCATCGGCGGCGCTCGCCACCGAGCTGCTTCGTGCGCTGGTGCGACGAAGAAGACGGGGATGCCCCTGGTGGGCCGGGCCTGCTGGGCCAACAGGTAAGTGGGCTCAGGTAAGAGTTCTTCCTAATTTTCTATTCCTATTTTCTTTCTGTTTTATTTCTTTTGCAGCTTTGTTCAATTAATAAAAATGCCTAAACATTTTTATAACTCATGACACTTGTCATACCTACTGTATAAAATATGAACAGTAGGAAACATTATAGTTCATGATTATTTGAGCCTTTAAAATATTTTATATCATTTAAATGCCCAAATTCAAATACCATATGATTTAATCCAAAGCCCTAGATTGTCCTAGAAAAATGTGCACCATTTTTGGCAGAGGTTTAAGACCAAGGCAGAAATGATGAACATTTTGAAGGGCATTTTGGGTACATTGGAAAATATTTTATCAAACCCTAGTTGTTAGGGGAGGGGTGCTGGGGTTTCTGTTAATCCCATTTCAGGTTTCTTTGAAAATAGACATGATGCACACTCTAGTTTGGTCCTAATGCAAGTGCTAGCTAGGGATGTGACAACTCACCCCCACTTAAAAGAATCGCGTCCCGAGATTCAGGTTCCTCCGGAAAGAGGGTGGGGTACTCAAGTCGAAGACGATCCTCCCTTTCCCAAGTAGCTTCACTCTCGGAATGATGTGACCATTGAACCTTGAGAAACTTGATATTGTGGCGTCGAGTGGTGCGCTCGGTTTGATCAAGAATACGAACGGGGTATTCTCGATATGTGAGATTGTCTTGGAGATCAAGCGTTTCGTGGTCCACTCTGCGGATAGGATCCGAGAAGCAACGCCTGAGTTGAGAAACGTGGAAAACATCATGAACTCTGGAGAGGTGCGGAGGTAGTTCCAATTGGTAGGCAACTTCTCCTCGTTTGGCAAGAATGCGAAAAGGACCGATGTAACGAGGGGCCAATTTGCCTTTGATACCGAAGCGATGGGTCCCCTTAAGAGGAGTAACCCGAAGGTAAGCCTTATCGCCGACTTCAAAAGTCACAGCCCTATGATGACTATCATATTAGCTCTTTTGGCGAGACTGGGCTGTTTTCAATCTCTCACGAATGATGCGAACTTGTTCCTCTGCTTCCTGGATCATATCTGGGCCAAAGAATTGTCTTTCCCCGGTCTCTGACCAGTTAAGAGGTGTTCGACACCTTCGTCCATATAGAACTTCGAAGGGAGCTTTACCCAAGCTGGCTTGATAACTATTGTTATAAGCGAATTCGGCAAATGGAAGACACTTTTCCCATTCCATACCGAAAGAAATGACAGAGGCTCGAAGCATGTCTTCCAGAATTTGATTGACTCGTTCCACTTGACCACTTGATTGTGGATGGAAGGCAGTACTGAAAGAGAGATGAGTTCCCATAGCATTCTGGAAACTTTCCCAAAATCGAGAGGTAAAAAGACTTCCACGGTCTGAGTTGATGTCCAACGGTACACCATGAAGTGATACTATTCGAGAGATATATAAGTCTGCTAGCTGGCTAGCGGTAATACTCTCCCGAACAGGCAGGAAATGAGCTACTTTAGAGAGGCGGTCGATAACGACGAAGATAGCATTATTCCCTTTCCTGGACCTGGGAAATCCGGTAATGAAGTCCATACCGAATTTGTCCCATTTCCATTCAGGAATAGCTAAAGGTTGAAGGGTGCCAGCAGGCCGTTGATGCTCTGCTTTGACTCGACGGCAAACGTCGCAGTTAGCAATAAATTGAGCGATTTCTCTCTTCATACTAGTCCACCAGAATCTTTGACGTAGGTCTTGATACATTTTGGTACTACCGGGATGAATCGTGAGAGGAGATTCATGAGCCTCCTTAAGAATCAAACGTCTTAGGTTTCGTACTTTAGGAACCACCAAACGGTTGCTAAAGAATACGACTCCTTGATCATCAATTGAGAAACATCCTGCAACTCCTTTCTTGATGTTCCTCTTAATACGAGAAATTCCGGGATCAACCTTCTGTGCTTTGATGACCTGATCCAAAAGGGTAGGTTTCGCCACCAGGGTGGAAAGAAAACCTCGAGGAACAATGTGAAGGTTAAGCTTACGAAATTCCTCATGGAGAAGTGGTTGACTTTGTTGTAACATTAAATTGTTACAATATGACTTACGACTTAGTGTATCAGCCATGACATTGGCCTTTCCAGGAGTGTAAGTGATTCCTAAGTCGTAGTCGGTGAGCAACTCAACCCAACGTCTTTGCCTGAGATTCAAATCCGGTTGGGTGAAGATATACTTCAAACTTTGGTGATCAGTGAAGATTTCACAGCGATTACCAAGGAGGTAATGTCGCCATGTTTTGAGTGCATGGACTACAGCTGCAAGCTCTAGATCATGAGTAGGATAGTTATCCTCGTGTGGACGCAACTGTCGAGATGCGTATGCAATCACTTGACGATCTTGCATGAGAATGCAACCTAGTCCTTGTCGCGAGGCGTCGCAATAGATTATAAAATCCTTGGAAAAGTCTGGTGGTACCAGTACAGGTGCAGATGTCAGGCGTCTTTTCAGTTCCTGAAAACTAGACTCGCACTGTGGGGTCCACTCAAACTTTTTATATTTCTTGAGGAGTTCGGTTAGAGGTTTAGTAACCTTGGAGAAATTCTCGACGAAACGTCGGCAATAGCTCGCTAAGCCAAGAAAACTCCTAACTTGCTTGACCGATTCAGGAGGAGTCCAATCAAGTACGGCTTGAACTCGCTCGGGATTGACAGCAATACCCTTGCCAGAGATCACATGACCTAGATAGGTTACTTCTGGCAACCAGAATTCACATTTAGAGAATTTGGAATAAAGGCGGTGCTCTCGAAGTTTCGTCAATACCAGCCTTAAATGCTCGGCATGATCTTCCTTGTTCTTGGAGAAAATGAGTATATCATCGAGGTATACCACGACGAATTTATCCAAATACTCCATGAATATAGAATTCATTAACCGAGAAAAGGTAGCTGGGGCATTGGTTAATCCGAAGGACATAACGGTGTACTCATATTGGCCATAACGAGTAACGAAAGCCGTTTTAGGAATGTCCCCGTTCTTGATTTTGATTTGATGGTAGCCCAACCTCAAATCCATCTTAGAGAAGACTGAGGATCCAGCGAGCTGATCATACAGGTCGTTGATCCTGGGAAGCGGATACTTATTCTTTATGGTGACCAGATTGACAGGTCGGTAATCTACAACCATCCGCTCCGTTCTATCCTTCTTCTTGACGAAGAGGACGGGGCAAGCCCAAGGGGAAGAACTAGGACGGATGAAACCCTTTTGCAAGGACTCATCGAGTTGTTTCTTTAGCTCAGCTAATTCTAGTGGTGCCATCTTATAGGGTCTCCTAGAGATTGGGACAGTTCCAGGAATAAGATCTATCACGAACTCGACATCTCTGTCAGGTGGAACTCCTGGCAGTTCTTCTGGGAAAACATCCGGAAAGTCACGGACTACCGGGATATCTTCGAGTTCTGGTAGAGGGCTGGCATTAAGAGAATAGAGCTGACGTTCAGCCATTCGGGTCAAGACATTGACTATCTTGCCGGATGGATGTGTAAGTTGAACGGTCCTAGTAAAGCAATCAATTTTGGCGTAATGGGTGGTCATCCAATCCATACCCAAAATGATATTTATGTCCGAGGACTTGACAGCGATTAAAGAAGTAAGGAAAACAAGTCTATCGACAAGGATTTCATTTCCATGGCTTACCCTAGAGGTTTGCCACTTTGATCCAGGAGTTTGAATAACCATCGAAGTAGGCATGTCACAAAAAGTCATGTTGTGCAATCGAGCATAGCTCTCAGATATGAACGAATGGGATGCTCCAGTATCGAAAAGAACAGATGCCGGATGGCAGTTTACGAGAAGCGTACCAAGGACGACGTTAGGATCCTCATAAGCTTCTTCGGCAGAAACGTAGTTGACATGACCACGTGCAGTGGGGATTGGCTTGACATAGTTCACCTTGCCGGTTGGCTTACCACGGCCAACGGGTTTTCCTGGCTGATTCTAGGGACAATCACGCATGTAGTGTCCCGGTTCTCCACACTTGAAACATGTCACAGTGGTGGTGCGTGGAGCAAAGTTGGAGGGTGGACCTCCATAGGTCTTAGCAGGTGCAAACTGTTGAGTTGGGCGAGGCGCCTCATAGGATGGCCTCAGTGTATACTTGGGTGGCAGAGCAGTGTTAGGAACCCACACACGGCGCTTGTGAGAGCCAGAGCCGGAGGAGGAACCATAGTCTCGAGTATGCTTGCGGGTGGCCTCGAAGTCGGTCTGGCCTGTCTCAGCGCTGATAGCCTTGTTAACCAACTTCTGGAAGGAGGTGCACTCGTGCAGACATAGATCTCGACGAAGTTCAGGGCTGAGCCCCTTGCGGAACCTCGCCTGTTTCTTGGCATCGGAGGATACTTCCTCAGGTGCATAGCGTGCCAGATTACCAAACTCACGACTATAGCCATCCACAGTTAAACGGCCCTGGGTGAAATTGCAGAATTCCTCCCGCTTGCGATCCATGAGACCTTCCGGAATGTGGTGTTCACGGAATGCCTCACTGAACTCAACCCAGGTAGTGACTTGGCCAGCAGGACGCATAGCTTTAAAGTTTTCCCACCAAAGACTGGCAGGGCCCTCAAGATGGTAGGCGGCGTAGATAACCTTGTCAGCTTCGGCCACACGGGCAGAGTGTAGCTTATGGGTGATACTACGTAGCCAGTCATCAGCATCCAGAGGTTCAGTGGAGTGATGGAACTTTGGTGGACACATCTTGATAAAATCGTGGATTGACACCACGTCATTCCTCTGACGGAACCCAGTGTTTTGCTCTATGCGTTCCAGCAGACGGTTGGTCTCTCTCTTGTTCCGTTCTGCTTCAAGCATAACTTCCGCCAAAGAGGGTGGCTGGGGCAGATTCCCATCTCTAGCCCCACTAGCCTCACCCTGCTCCTGAGCAGCAGGAGTGTTGCGAGTGTTGACCATCCTAAGAAAACAAAACAACGATTTAGACAAGGATGGCAAAAATTTGACATAGAAGTGCAGAATGTAATGGATGACACAGAATGCAGAGATGTTCATCCGTACGACATGGTAATATAGGAACTACTATATACACACCAGTGGTCATACACACCATACAAAGTTTAGTACAAGCCAAGGCTAAAGTACAACTGTGGTGAAAGACGATACATCCCATCAGAGGCACTCCAAGCTCCTATACATTATTTAACTACACCTCCGAAATTCAGTACACACTAAGTCATATTCCACAAGACGCGCAGGACTGTGGAAATACAACTACTACAATACTACTACTACCACGGACTAGCTCAGACATTCGCGTAGTAATCCTCGTAAAGATTACCACCGTAGCCTGGAAGTGGTACAGACGGATCTTGGAACTCGCGAGCACTCGAAGGCTGTGGACCATAGGGACATGGGTGTGGTCTCGGTCCCGATGCTGGTGGTAACCGACGCCCGCGTGGAGGTGTAATACCCCCAACGTCACGCCAATCCATGCGATCAGGCAGACGAGTCCGCACAGGATACAAATCCCGCATGTCCAGATATCCGGCGTGCATAGCAGGTGCAAGCCGTGTCAAAGTAGTCCAGTGAGCGGCTCGAGTGTTATACAGCTCCATTCGGAGGGCATGGACCTCACGGTCCCTATCCTCCAACATCTGAACAGTAGTCTGAAGCAGTGGCTCTTCATGAGCAGCATCAGTATACAGACCAGTGTAGTAGCCTTCCTCTCCGAGGAGTGAAGCTGGCATGTAATAGAACTCAGTGTTCAGCAAGAGGGCATGCCTAGCACGGAGAATGATCATCATCGAATAAGCGGCATCCTGCACTGCCATCTCGATGGTAACCCCGAGTCCATAAGACCAATGGATAGGATCATTAGCTCCGGGATATGAGGGGTATATCCGGACTGTGCAGAAATACTGACTTTGATTAAAATCCCGGTACTGTTCCTCCACAGTGTATTCAGGATACCAGCGATAACCGGTCTCAGTCATCACACGAACTAGCATGGCCGTGTGACCGGGCACATTAATGCACCGAGTTAAACGAACCACTTGGTGAGGGATGCGGCCAGACATCTGAAACACGAAATAATGCAGAGGCATTAGAGTTTCTGCAAGAAATCGGGCAGCATAACAACTGTAAATGCTCAAACAAAGATTTGAGACATCATACAAATGATAGCATAGCCACTCAACAATCCATATCAAGGTTCCGATTCAACAATCATCATACTCAAAAGGATAGAATTGAACTGAGGCTTAAAACCAACAATCCTAAGAGTCTACGGATTAGTAACACGTGAACCTAGTAAGGATAAGAGGCCTAGTCCTAAATCCCCGTAGAAAGAATAGACTGACTCAGATCAGAAAGGCATAAGGTAAAGGAGTAAAAAGAGCCTTACGTTCCCTTCCACAATCAATTCCCCAACATATAACTAAGAATTTTTCTAGACTCAACATCGACCAGTTTGGCTTGAGAAACCTACAGGCAGTCCAGCTCTGATACCAACGCTGTCAGGACCTCGATCCTAAGTCACACCGATCTAGCTGTAACACGTCATATTACTTTGCGGCCTCACGCACGGTAACCCCACGGGTGCCACCTTACCTGGCCCGGGACCGTTTGCGCATTTTGGCACACGTATATGACAGTGTCGCTAGCATCCACATGACAGAGAACCCGGGCCGACATGGCTAGTTATAAACCAAAAGTGGCACTAAATTACAGATACAGGCATCCATGACCTAGCAACGAACGTGTCGGTCATCAACGTATGAACCCAAGTCATAGCAAGCTACATGGACTTAAAGGAACAACGCGTGACATTTCCCCTAAGGGACAGACACAGGAACGAAGAAGGACACATGCCGGCCAGCCTACGTGTTCCGAGCAGTAGCAAGCTACCAAGGCTCATTGGAATCACAAGGAGGCATTTCCCTGTAAGATAGGCTACCAAAGGAAAACAACTAGGTGTCGGATCCCACACATACCAAGCATTTCAATCATACACGCAATATGCTCAATATGTGCAAATACAACATTGCATCACAACAGAACTCTATGACTCAAAGTACTTTATTTAAAAGGGCTCCAAGAGCCATACATAACATATTCATACAGGTAGGGGTCACATGACCGAACACTCAAGTCATACAGTCATACAAGCACAAGCGGAAGCTACATGTCTGAGTACAGACAACTTAGAAAATAAAACAGGCTTGGTGTAGCCTGGCTATCTACAAGGCCCTTCACAAGCTCCAGATCACCGTCTGGGTGTCAAGCTACTCGTCGACGTCAACGTCTATGTAGAACCCATCGGCAGGGGCAGGGTTCTCCTCTGCAACAGTTATTAAGCAAACATGAGTACAAAGGTACTCATCAAGTCTTACCACAGAACCTATCATACATGCAACATTATCAAAGGGGGTAGTGGAGTTTATAGCAGAATGCCAGCTTTGACCTTGGCTAACCTATACTATAACTCTCAACAGATTGCAAGATGTTGTTACGAACACGAGTCCTCTACTCACCACATCAATACACTACCGAGGATCCGCTTCCGTCATCCTATGAAAGGGCCATCCACGGCACTCACGCTTATCTTGAGGCTTTTAGTAGTATCCATCAACTTGTCTATGAACTGTAAGAGCAACCAAGTAGTTCGTACCGCGAACAACGGCTATCCGAATAGTTTGATAACCCTGCAGGGGTGTACCTCTTCACACACGCTTCCACCGCTTATCGCCGTTTACTCGGCGTGTACTCGGCAACCTTCAAGCGGAAGCCCAGCGAGGGTGTCGGCCACGACCTGACTAACTACTCAAGTCTCTCATCCAGGTTTATCGCCTATTTGGGTTCCATCCGTGGGGAGATCCGGCCGGGGTGTCGCTCACGGCCCCAAACGATGTGTACAGGGTTCCCGAGTCACCAAACGGGCAACCGGTACACCGTGCCACGTACCTGTCGCATCACAACCCACCCCGAGGGTCAGCGTTATGCACGACCTCCAGTAAGCTATAAACACCAGAAACTAGTTGCAACTCCTGGACAGAAATCGAGGGTAATTAATAAGTCGAGAGGGTCCATTGGTTTCGGGCCCAATGCATGGTAGTAACTGCAACTTGAACCAAACATACACATCTCAGGTCCTATGTACGGTTCCAATGAAACAACCCACCATGTACTCCTACATGGCCTTTCATCGATACCTTTACCAAGCGTATTCCACACTTCCTTCTCTTTATCGGTAAGATCATTTCACTCTGATCCATCACATAGATGAACCAGACCAGACACAACTCTAAGCATAGCAGGCAACATAAACAAATAGCATGGTGGATCACACATCACATGGCTCAATCAACTCCTACACATGCTAGTGGGTTTCAACTATTTACTGTGGCAATGACAGGTCATGCAAGGGAATAGGGTTCAACTACCGCAGCAAGTAGCAGTTCACACGTTGTTGCCTTAATGCAGTAAAAGAGAGCAGGAGCGAGAAGATTGGGTTTGTATAGGAATGATCAATGATTGCTTCCCTGACAAGGTAGTTGTCGGGTACTGCTCTTCAACTGGATACGCGGCAGTATCCTCGGGAGCAGGACCTAACACAGGGAATACCGGCGATACAATCATTAACAAACAAATTCAACAATATGATGCATGCTCATGACATGGCAAGATGCATGTGTGTTGGCTAATGCAACTAAAACCAGAAGGGTTTGAACCTATTTGAATTGAGGATTCAAATTGAAGTTCAAACTATTATTTAAATAAGTGCATTATCATGTTTTTGATGTATACAGCAAGTTAACTTGTTCAAACATGCATGAAACCAGTGCCATTAGAAAGATTGGATTTTTCTGATCATTTTTCATATATAAATCTTTTCCATCTGAGCTATGGTTGATTTTATATGATTTTTAGATGTTTTGGGTATTTTCTGGAATTTCCTGAATTATTTTAAATCTAAAAATCCCAGAAAAACATTTACTGCGTCAGCATGACATCATGCTGACGTCAGGCAGTCAACAGGGCCAGTCCAGGTCAAACCTAACTGGTGGGTCCCTCATGTCAGTGCCTCAGGGCTAATTCCGGTCATAACCAGGGTTGACTAAGTTTGACTAAGCAAGGGGGCCCACTGTCAGTGACTGTGGTGACTAAACTAATTACTGTTAGCTCCTAATCATCGGCCCACGTCAGCCCGCCGGAGTTTGGCCGGCGGCGACCATTTCGCACGGCGGTGACTCGTCGGAATCCCTATTCCGGCATCCATTTGCCGCGCGGATGGGCTCGGTGTGCTCCTGGTTATGCACCGCATCCAACGGTGCCACTAGTTGGACGAGAGGTCGCCGGAGTCGACGGCGACGAGCTCGTCCGCGGCGGTGCTCGCACGGAGTTGGTCGGGATGGGGTTGTAGTGCACGGGAGGAGGAGCTAAAGCTTGCTCTAGCTTGCTGGTGACCTACTGAAGCTAACGGCGTGCTCAGCCACGAGGTACGGTGCCTATGGCCACGGCGGTGAGTTGGCCGGCGGCGGTGATCGTCGGTCAGCAAAGGGGGCGGCGGCTACAAGGCCTAAACGAGCCCGAGGAGAGGAGGGTTCGAAGCGTGAGCTCACAGCGGTCGCAGAGGGCGTCGAAGTGAGCTCGGGGACGGTCGGACGACGGCGTTCGAGCGGCGGCGATCTCCGGTGCCGGAGGTTGAAGACGACGGCGAGGAGGACGTTGCGGAGCTCCTGGCGTCGTGTGCGTCGGTGGGGAGCTTCGGGGCGATGCGGCGGAGCTAGTGGTGCTTCGGGGAGGCGAGGGGATGGCGTAGAGCGCGGTGTCAGCGGTCGTCGGCGACGAGCTCGCTCGGGGGAGCTCGGCGGAGGGAAGAGAGGAGGGGAGAGACACGGGGAAGAGGGGGAAACGGTCGAGGGGGCTTCGTGGCGACGTTCTAGTCCGTCCAGAGGGCCGAGGGGCCAGCCAGACAGGCAGGAGGTGCCGACGCATCGGCGGCGCTCGCCACCGAGCTGCTTCGTGCGCTGGCGCGACGAAGAAGACGGGGATGCCCCTGGTGGGCCGGGCCGGCTGGGCCAACAGGTAAGTGGGCTTAGGTAAGAGTTCTTCCTAATTTTATTTTCCTATTTTCTTTCTGTTTTATTTCTTTTGCAGCTTTGTTCAATTAATAAAAATGCCTAAACATTTTTATAACTCATGACACTTGTCATACCTACTGTATAAAATATGAACAGTAGGAAACATTATAGTTCATGATTATTTGAGCATTTAAAATATTTTATATCATTTAAATGCCCAAATTCAAATACCATATGATTTAATCCAAAGCCCTAGATTGTCCTAGAAAAATGTGCACCATTTTTGGCAGAGGTTTAAGACCAAGGAAGAAATGATGAACATTTTGAAGGGCATTTTGGGTACATTGGAAAATATTTTATCAAACCCTACTTGTTAGGGGAGGGGTGCTGGGGTTTCTGTTAATTCTATTTCAGGTTTCTTTGAAAATAGACATGATGCACACTCTAGTTAGGTCCTAATGCAAGTGCTAGCTAGGGATGTGACACTTTTAGAGGAGTATATATATATTTCACAAGCTGTTTTGATGAGGTGAGGGAGGGATGTGGTTGCTTTAAGATAATAAGGGGTTTTCTGCAAATTGGAGCGTAGAAGTGGGCAATTTTTGCAAAAATCCCATTACTTACCTCAGGGTCGTTAGATGCAGATCTAATGGTCTGGAACGATGGATGGCAGGCACACCACCATCACGAACTGAGTCTTTTATAGGAGTACATATATATTTCTCACGCTGTTTTGATGAGGTGAGGGATGGATGTGGTTGCTTTCAAGATAATAAGGGGTTTTCTGCAAATTGGAGCAGAGAAGTGGGCTATTGTTGCAAAAATGCCACAACTTACCTCACAGTCGTTAGATGCAGTTCTAATGGTCAGAAACGACGGATGGCAGACACACCACCATCACCAACTCAGTCTTTCATAGGAGTATATATATATATATATTTCTCAGGATGTTTTGATGAGGTGAGGGAGGGATGTGGTTGCTTTCAAGATAATAAGGTGTTTTCTGCAA
>LR738711.1:589506783-589522539 GCA_902687465.1 Secale cereale | reverse complement strand
TACCTCGCGGCCGTTAGATCCAGATCTAATGGTCAGAAACGACGGATGGCAGACACACCAACATCACCTACTAAGTCTTCTATAGGAGTATATATATATATATATATTTCTCAGGCTGTTTTGATGAGGTGAGGGAGGGATGTGGTTGCTTTTAAGATAATAAGGGGTTTTCTGCAAATTGGAGCATAGAAGTGGGCTATTGTTGCAAAAATCCCACGACTTACCTCATGGCCGTTAGATGCAGATCTAATGGTCAGAAACGACGGATGGCAGACACACCACCATCACCAACTGAGTCTTTTATAGGAGTATATATATATTTCTCAGGCTGTTTTGATGAGGTGAGGGAGGGATGTGGTTGCTTTCAAGATAATAAGGGGTTTTCTGCAAATTGGCACAGAGAAGTGGGCTATTGTTGCAAAAATGCCACAACTTACCTGTCACATCCCTAGTTAGCACTTGCATTAGGACCTAGCCAGAGTGTGCATCATGTTTACTTTCAAAGAAACTTGAAATGAGATTAACAGAAACCCCAGCACCCCTCTCCTAACAACTAGGGTTTGATAAAATATTTTCGAATGTACCCAAAATGCCCTTCAAAAATGTTCATCATTTCTGCCTTGGTCTTAAACCTCTGCCAAAAAATGGTGCACAATTTTCTAGGACATCTAAGGGCTTTGGATTAAATTTTATGTTATTTGAATTTGGGCATTTAAATGCTATAAAATATTTTAAATGCACAAATAATCATGAACTATAATGTTTCCTACTGTTCATATTATATACAGTAGGTATGACAAGTGTCATGAGTTATAAAAATGTTTAGGCATTTTTATTAATTGAACAAAGCTGCAAAAGAAATGAAAAGAAAGAAAATAGGAAAAGAAAAATAGGAAGAAACACTTACCTGAGCCCACTTACCTGCTGGCCCAGCCGGCCCAGCCCACCAGGGGCATCCCCGTCTTCTTCGCCGCGCCAGCGCACGAAGCAGCTCGGTGGCGAGCGCCGCCGATGCGCCGGCCACCTCCTGCCTGCCTGGCTGGCCCCTCGACCCTCTGGATGGACTAGGACGACGCCACGCCGGCCCCTCGACCGTTTCCCCTCTCCCCCGTGCCTTTCCCCCTCCTCTCTCCCCTCCGCCGAGCTTCCCCGAGCGAGCTCGTCGCCGTCGATCGTCGCCACCGCGCTCTACGCCACTCCCTCGCCTCCCCGACGCACCACTAGCTCCGCCGCATTGCCCCGAAGCTCCCCACCGACGCACACGACGCCAGGAGCCCCGCAACGTCCTCCTCGCCGTCGTCTTCAACCTTCGGCACCGGAGATCGCCGCCGCCCGTACGCCGCCGTCCGACCGTCCCCGAGCTCACTTCGACGCCCTCTGCGACCGATGTGAGCTCATGCTTCGAACCCCTCTCTCCACGGGCTCGATTATGCATTGTAGCCGCCGCCCCCTTACTGACCGAAGATCACCGCCGCCGGCCAACTCACCGTCGTGGCCATAGGCACCGTACCTCGTGGCTGAGCACGCCCTTAGCTTCAGTAGATCACCAGCAAGCTAAAGCAAGCTTTAGCTCCTCCTACCATGCACTACAACTCCATTCCGACCAACTCCGTGCGAGCACCGCCACGGACGAGCTCGTCGCCGTCAACTCCGGCGACCTCTCGACCAACCAGTGGCACCGTTGGATGCGGTGCATCACCAGGAGCACACCGAGCCCATCCGCGCGGCAAATGGCTGCCGGAATAAGGATTCCGACGAGTCACCGCCGTGCGAAATGGTCGCCGCCGGCCAAACTCCGGCGAGCTGACGTGGACTGTTAGTTAGGAGCTAACAGTAATTAGCTTAATCACCACAGTCACTGACAGTGGGCCCCCTTTGTTAGTCAAACCCAGTCAACCCTGGTTATGACCGGAATTAGCTCCTAAGACACTGACATGAGGGACCCACCAGTCAGGTTTGACTTGGACTGGCCCTGTTGACTGGCTGACGTCAGCATGATGTCATGCTGACGCAGTAAAGGATTTTCTGGGATTTTTAGATTTAAAATAATTCAGGAAATTCCAGAAAATACCCAAAACTTCTAAAAATCATATAAAATCAACCATAGCTCAGATGGAAAAGATTTATATATGAAAAATGATCAGAAAAATCCAATATTTCCAATGGCACTGGTTTCATGCATGTTTGAACAAGTTAACTTGCTGTATACATCAAAAACATGATAATGCACTTATTTAAATAATAGTTTGAACTTCAATTTGAATCTTTGATTCAAATAGGTTCAAACCCTTCTGGTTTTAGTTGCATTAGCCAACACACATGCATCTTGCCATGTCATGAACATGCATCATATTGTTGCATTTGTTTGTTAATGATTGTATCGCCGGTATTCTCTGTGTTAGGTCCTGCTCCCGAGGATACTGCTGTGTATCCAGTTGAAGAGCAGTACCCGACAACTACCTTGTCAGGCAAGCAATCATTGATCATTCCGATACAAACCCAATCTTCTCGCTCCTGCTCTCTTTTACTGCATTAAGGCAACATCGTGTGAACTGCTACTTGCTGCGGTAGTTGAACCCTATTCCTTTGCATGACCTGTCATTGCCATAGTAAATAGTTGAAACCCACTAGCATGTGTAGGAGTTGATTGAGCCATGTGATGTGTGATCCACCAGGCTATTTGTTTATGTTGCCTGCTATGCTTAGAGTTGTGTCTGGTCTGGTTCATCTGGGTGATGGATCAGAGTGAAATGATCATACCGATAAAGAGAAGGAAGTGTGGAACACGCTTGGTAAAGGTATCGATGAAAGGCCATGTAGGAGTACATGGTGGGTTGTTTCATTGGAATCGTCCATAGGACCCGAGATCTGTATGTGTGGTTCAAGTTACAGCTACTACCACACATTGGGATCCTTAATTGACCCTCTCGGCTTATTGATTACCCTTGATCTCTGTCCAGGAGTTGCAACTAGTTTCTGGTGTTTATAGCTTACTGGAGGTCGTGCACAACGCTGACCCTCGGGGTGGGTTGTGATGCGACAGGTACGTGGCACGGTGTACCGGTTGCCCGTTTGGTGACTCGGGAACCCTATACACATCGTTTGGGGCCGTGAGCGACACCCCGGCCGGATCTCCCCACGGATGGAACCCAAATAGGCGATAAACCTGGACGAGAGACTTGAGTAGTTAGTCAGGTCGTGGCCGACACCCTCGCTGGGCTTCCGCTTGAAGGTTGCCGAGTACACGCCGAGTAAACGGCGAGAAGTGGTGAAAGCGTGTGTGAAGAGGTACACCCCTGCAGGGTTATCAAACTATTCGAATAGCCATTGTTCGCGGTACGAACTACTTGGTTACTCTTACAGTTCATAGACAAGTTGATGGATACTACTAAAAGCCTCAAGATAAGCGCGAGTGCCGTGGATGGCCCTTCCGTAGGATGACGGAAGAGGATCCTCGGTAGTGTATTGATGTGGTGAGTAGAGGACTCGTGTTCGTAATAACATCTTGCAATCTGTTGAGAGTTGTAGTATAGGTTAGCCAAGGTCAAAGCTGGCATTCTGCTATAAACTCCACTACCCCCTTTGATAATGTTGCATGTATGATAGGTTCTGTGGTAAGACTTGCTGAGTACCTTTGTACTCATGTTTGCTTAATAACTGTTGCAGAGGAGAACCCTGCCCCTGCTGATGGGTTCTACATAGACGTTGACGTCGACGAGTAGCTTGACACCCAGACGGAGATCTGGAGCTTGTGGAGGGCCTTGTAGATAGTCAGGCTACACCAAGCCTGTTTTATTTCCTAAGTTGTCTGTACTCAGACATGTAGCTTCCGCTTGTGCTTGTATGACTGTATGACTTGAGTGTTGGGTCATGTGACCCCTATCTGTATGGATATATTATGTATGGCTCTTGGAGCCTTTTAAATAAAGTACTTTGAGTCATAAGTTCTGTTGTGATGCAATGTTGTATTTGCACATATTGAGCATATTGCGTGTATGTTTGAAATGCTTGGTATGTGTGGGATCCGACACCTAGTTGTTTTCCTTTGGTAGCCTATCTTACAGGGAAATGCCTCCTAGTGATTCCAATGAGCCTTGGTAGCTTGCTACTGCTCGGAACACGTAGGCTAGCCGGCATGTGTCCTTCTTCGTTCCTGTGTCTGTCCCTTAGGGGAAATGTCACGCGTTGTTCCTTAAGTCCATGTAGCTTGCTACGACTTGGGTTCATACGTTGATGACCGACACGTTCGTTGCTGGATCATGGATGCATGTCTCTGTAATTTAGTGCCACTTTTGGTTTATAACTATCCATGTCGGCCCGGGTTCTCTGTCATATGGATGCTAGCGACACTGTCATATACGTGTGCCAAAATGCGCAAACGGTCCCGGGCCAGGTAAGGTGGCACCCGTGGGGTTACCGTGCGTGAGGCCGCAAAGTGATATGACGTGTTACAGCTAGATCGGTGTGACTTAGGATCGGGGTCCTGACAGCGTTGGCATCAGAGCTGGACTGCCTGTAGGTTTCTCAAGCCAAACTGGTCGATGTTGAGTCTAGAGAAATTCTTAGTTATATGTAGGGGAATTGATTGTGGAAGGGTACGTAAGGCTCTTTTTACTCCTTTACCATATGCCCTTCTAATATGAGTCAGTCTATTCTTTCTACGGGGATTTAGGACTAGGCCTCTTATCCTTACTAGGTTCACGTGTTACTAATCCGTAGACTCTTAGGATTGTTGGTTTCAAGCCTCAATTCAGTTTCTATCCTTTGAGTATGATGATTGTTGAACCGGAACCTTGATATGGAATTGTTGAGTGGCTATGCTATCATTTGTATGATGTCTCAAATCTTTGTTTGAGCATTTACAGTTGTTATGCTGCCCGATTTCTTCCAGAAACACTAATGCCTTTGCATTATTCCGTGTTTCAGATGTCTGGCCGCATCCCTCACCAAGTGGTTCGTTTGACTCGGTGCATTAATGTGCCCGGTCACACGGCCATGCTAGTCCGTGTGATGACTGAGACCGGTTATCGTTGGTATCCTGAATACACCGTGGAGGAACAGTATCGGGATTTCAATCAAAGTCAGTATTTCTGCACAGTCCGGATATACCCCTCATATCCCGGAGCTAATGATCCCATCCATTGGTCTTATGGACTTGGGATTACCATCGAGATGGCAGTGCAGGATGCCGCTTATTCGATGATGACCATTCTCCGTGCTAGGCATGCCCTGTTGCTGAACACTGAGTTCTGTTACATGCCAGCCTCACTTCCCGAAGAGGAAGGCTACTACACTGGTCTGTATACTGATGCTGCTCATGAAGAGCCACTGCTTCAGACAACTATTCAGATGTTGGAGGATAGGGACCGTGAGGTCCGTGCCCTCCGAATGGAGCTGTACAACACTCGAGCCGCCCACTGGACTACTTTGACACGGCTTGCACCTGCTGTGCACACCGGATATCCTGACATGCGGGATTTGTACCCCGTGTGGACTCGTCTGCCTGATCGCATGGATTGGCGTGACGTTTGGGGTATTACACCTCCACGTGGGCGTCAGTTACCACCAGCATCGGGACCGAGACCACATCCATGTCCTTATGGTCCTCAGCCTTCGAGTGCTCGCGAGTTCCAAGATCCGTCTGTTCCACTTCCAGTCTACGGTGGTAATCTTTACGAGGATTACTACGCGAATGTCTGAGCTAGGCCGTGGTTGTAGTAGTATTGTAGTAGTTGTATTTCCACAGTCCTGCGCGCCTTGTGGAATATGACTTAGTGTGTACTGAGTTCCGGAGGTGTAGTTAAATAATGCATAGGAGCCTGGAATGCCTCTGATGGGATGTATCGTCTTTCACCGCAGTTGTACTTTAGCCTTGGCTTGTACTAAACTTTGTATGGTGTGTATGACCACTGGTGTATATATAGCAGTTCCTATATTACCATGTCGTACGGATGAACATCCTTGCATTCTGTGTCATCCATTACATTCTGCACTTCTATGTTAAATTTTGCCATCCTTGTCTAAACCGTTGTTTTGTTTTCCTAGGATGGTCAACACTCGCAACACTCCTGCTGCTCAGGAGCAGGGTGAGGCTAGTGGGGCTAGAGATGGAAATCTGCGCCAGCCACCCTCTTTGGCGGAAGTTATGCTCGAAGCAGAACGGAACAAGAGAGAGACCAACCGTCTGCTGGAACGCATAGAGCAGAACACTGGGTTCCGTCAGAGGAATGACGTGGTGTCAATCCACGATTTTATCAAGATGTGTCCACCGAAGTTCCATCACTCCACTGAACCTCTGGATGCTGATGACTGGCTACGTAGTATCACCCACAAGCTACACTCTGCCCGTGTGGCCGAAGCTGACAAGGTTATCTACGCCGCCTACCATCTTGAGGGCCCTGCCAGTCTTTGGTGGGAAAACTTTGAAGCTATGCGTCCTGCTGGCCAAGTCACTACCTGGGTTGAGTTCAGTGAGGCATTCCGTGAACACCACATTCCGGAAGGTCTCATGGATCGCAAGCGGGAGGAATTCTGCAATTTCACCCAGGGCCGTTTAACTATGGATGGCTATAGTCGTGAGTTTGGTAATCTGGCACGCTATGCACCTGAGGTAGTATCCACCGATGCCAAGAAGCAGGCGAGGTTCCGCAAGGGACTCAGTCCTGAACTCCGCCGAGATCTACGTCTGCACGAGTGCACTTCCTTCCAGAAGTTGGTAAATAAGGCTATCAGTGCTGAGACAGGCCAGACCGACTTCGAGGCCACCCGCAAGCATACTCGAGACTTTGGTTCCTCATCCGGCTCTGGCTCTCATAAGTGCCGTGTGTGGGTTCCTAACACTGCTCTGCCACCCAAGTACACACCGAGGCCATCCTATGAGGCGCCTCGCCCAACTCAACAGTTTGCACCTGCCAAGACCTATGGAGGACCACCTTCCAACTTTGCTCCACGCACCACCACTGTGACATGTTTCAAGTGTGGAGAACCGGGACACTACATGCGTGATTGTCCCCAGAACCAACCAGGAAAACCCGTTGGCCGTGGTAAGCCAACCGGCAAGGTGAACTATGTCAAGCCAATCCCCACTACACGTGGTCATGTCAACTATGTTTCTGCTGAGGAAGCTTATGAGGATCCTAACGTCGTCCTTGGTACGCTTCTCGTCAACTGCCATCCGGCATCTGTTCTTTTCGATACTGGAGCATCCCATTCGTTCATATCTGAGAGCTATGCTCGATTGCACAACATGACTTTTTGTGACATGCCTACTTCCATGGTTATTCAAACTCCTGGTTCAAAGTGGCAAACCTCTAGGGTAAGCCATGGAAATGAAATCCTTGTCGATAGACTTGTTTTCCTTGCATCTCTAATCGCTCTAAAGTCCTCGGACATAAATATCATTTTGGGTATGGATTGGATGACAACTCATTACGCCAAAATTGATTGCTATACTAGGACCGTTCAACTTACACATCCATCCGGCAAGATAGTCAATGTCTTGACCCGAATGGCTGAACGTCAGCTCTATTCTCTTAATGCCAGCCCTCTACCAGAACTCGAAGATATCCCTGTAGTCCGTGACTTCCCGGATGTTTTTCCCGAAGAACTGCCAGGAATTCCACCTGACAGAGATGTCGAGTTCGTGATAGATCTTATTCCTGGAACTGTCCCAATCTCTACGAGACCTTATAAGATGGCACCACTAGAATTAGCTGAGCTAAAGAAACAACTCGATGAGTCCTTGCAAAAAGGTTTCATCCGTCCTAGTTCTTCCCCTTGGGCTTGCCCCGTCCTCTTCGTCAAGAAAAAGGATGGAACGGAGCGGATGGTTGTAGATTACCGACCTGTCAATCTGGTCACCATAAAGAATAAGTATCCGCTTCCCAGGATCAACGACCTGTATGATCAGCTCGCTGGATCCTCAGTCTTCTCTAAGATGGATTTGAGGTTGGGCTACAATCAAATCAAAGTCAAGAACGGGGACATTCCTAAAACGGCTTTCGTTACTCGTTATGGCCAATATGAGTACACCATCATGTCCTTCGGATTAACCAATGCCCCAGCTACCTTTTCTCGGTTAATGAATTCTATATTCATGGAGTATTTGGATAAATTCATCGTGGTATACCTCGATGATATACTCATCTATTCCAAGAATAAGGAAGATCATGCCGAGCATTTAAGGCTGGTATTGATGAAACTTCGAGAGCACCGCCTTTATGCCAAATTCTCTAAATGTGAATTTTGGTTGCCAGAAGTAACCTATCTAGGTCATGTGATCTCTGGCAAGGGTATTGCTGTCAATCCCGAGCGAGTTCAAGCTGTACTTGATTGGGCTCCCCCTGAATCGGTCAAGCAAGTTAGGAGTTTTCTTGGCTTAGCAAGCTATTGCCGACGCTTCGTCGAGAATTTCTCCAAGGTTGCTAAACCTCTAACCGAACTCCTCAAGAAAGATAAAAAGTTTGAGTGGACCCCACAGTGCGAGTCCAGTTTTCAGGAACTGAAAAGACGCCTGACCTCTGCACCTGTACTGGTACCACTAGATTTTTCCAATGATTTTATAATCTACTGCGACGCCTCGCGACAAGGACTAGGTTGCATTCTCATGCAAGATCGTCAAGTGATTGCATACGCATCTCGACAGTTGCGTCCACATGAGGATAACTATCCTACTCATGATCTAGAGCTTGCAGCTGTAGTCCATGCACTCAAAACATGGCGACATTACCTTCTTGGTAATCGCTGTGAAATTTTCACTGATCACCAAAGTTTGAAGTATATCTTCACTCAACCGGATCTAAATCTCAGGCAAAGACGTTGGGTTGAGTTGCTCACCGACTACGACTTAGGAATCACTTATACCCCTGGAAAGGCCAATGTCATGGCCGATGCACTAAGTCGTAAGTCATATTGTAACAACTTGATGTTACAACAAGGTCAACCACTTCTCCACGAGGAATTTCATAAGCTTAACCTTCACATTGTTCCTCGAGGATTCCTTTCCACCTTGGTGGCGAAACCTACCCTTATGGATCAAATCATAGTTGCCCAGCGGTATGATAAAGGCATATCTCGGATTAAGGAGAACATTGCTACCGGAGTTGCTAGAAGTTTCTCTATGGATGATCGAGGTGTTGTGTACTTCGAGAACCGCTTGGTGGTACCCAAGAAACCACAACTACGACAAATGATTCTTAAGGAGGCTCATGAATCTCCTCTCACGATTCATCCCGGTAGTACCAAAATGTATCAAGACCTACGTCAAAGATTCTGGTGGACTAGGATGAAGAGAGAAATCGCTCAATTCATTGCTAACTGCGACGTTTGTCGTCGAGTCAAAGCAGAGCATCAACGGCCTGCTAGCACCCTTCAACCTTTAGCTATTCCTGAATGGAAATGGGACAAAGTCGGTATGGACTTCATTACCGGTTTTCCCAGGACCAGGCAAGGGAATAATGCTATCTTCGTCGTTATCGACCGCCTCTCTAAAGTAGCTCATTTCCTGCATGTTCGCGAGAGCATTACCGCTAGCCAGCTAGCAGACTTGTATGTCTCTCGGATAGTATCACTTCATGGTGTACCGTTGGAGATTAACTCAGACCATGGAAGTCTTTTCACCTCACGATTTTGGGAAAGTTTGCAGAATGCTATGGGAACTCATCTCTCTTTCAGTACCGCCTTCCATCCGCAGTCAAGTGGTCAAGTGGAACGAGTCAATCAAATTCTGGAAGACATGCTTCGAGCCTCTGTCATTTCTTTCGGTATGGAATGGGAAAAGTGTCTTCCATTTGCCGAATTCGCTTATAACAATAGTTATCAAGCCAGCTTGGGCAAAGCTCCCTTCGAAGTTCTATATGGACGAAGGTGTCGAACACCTCTTAACTGGTCAGAGACCGAGGAAAGACAATTCTTTGGCCCGGATATGATCCAGGAAGCAGAAGAGCAAGTTCGCATCGTTCGTGAGAGATTGAAAACAGCCTAGTCTCGCCAAAAGAGCCAATATGATAGTCATCATAAGGCTGTGACTTTTGAAGTCGGCGATAAGGCTTACCTTCGGGTTACTCCTCTTAAGGGAACCCATCGCTTCGGTATCAAAGGCAAATTGGCCCCTCGTTACATCGGTCCTTTTCGCATTCTTGCCAAACGAGGAGAAGTTGCCTACCAATTGGAACTACGTCCGCACCTCTCCAGAGTTCATGATGTTTTCCACGTTTCTCAACTCAGGTGTTGCTTCTCGGATCCTATCCGCGGAGTGGACCACGAAACGCTTGATCTCCAGGATAATCTCACATATCGAGAATACCCCATTCGTATTCTTGATCAAACTGAGCGCACCACTCGACGCCACAATATCAAGTTTCTCAAGGTTCAATGGTCACATCATTCCGAGAGTGAAGCTACTTGGGAAAGGGAGGATCGTCTTTGACTTGAGTACCCCACCCTCTTTCCGGAGGAACCCGAATCTCGGGACGCGATTCTTTTAAGTGGGGGTGAGTTGTCACATCCCTAGTTAGCACTTGCATTAGGACCTAGCCAGAGTGTGCATCATGTTTACTTTCAAAGAAACTTGAAATGGGATTAACAGAAACCCCATCACCCCTCTCCTAACAACTAGGGTTTGATAAAATATTTTCCAATGTACCCGAAATGCCCTTCAAAAATGTTCATCATTTCTGCCTTGGTCTTAAACCTCAGCCAAAAAAATGGTGCACAATTTTCTAGGACATCTAAGGGCTTTGGATTAAATTTTATGTTATTTGAATTTGCGCAATAAAATGCTATAAAATATTTTAAATGCTCAAATAATCATGAATTATAATGTTTCCTACTGTTCATAGTATATACAGTAGGTATGACAAGTGTCATGAGTTATAAAAATGTTTAGGCATTTTTATTAATTGAACAAAGCTGCAAAAGAAATGAAACAAAAAGAAAATAGGAAAAGAAAAATAGGAAGAAACACTTACCTGAGCCCACTTACCTGCTGGCCCAGCCGGCCCAGCCCACCAAGGGCATCCCCGTCTTCTTCGCCGCACCAGCGCACGAAGCAGCTCGGTGGCGAGCGCCGCCGATGCGCCGGCCACCTCCTGCCTGCCTAGCTGGCCCCTCGACCCTCTGGATGGACTAGGACGACGCCACGCCGACCCCTCGACCGTTTCCCCTCTCCCCCGTGCCTTTCCTCCTCCTCTCTCCCCTCCGCCGAGCTTCCCCGAGCGAGCTTGTCGCCGTCGATCGTTGCCACCGCGCTCTACGCCACTCCCTCGCCTCCCCGACGCACCACTAGCTCCGCCGCATCGCCCCGAAGCTCCCCACCGACGCACACAACGCTAGGAGCCCCGCAACGTCCTCCTCGGCGTCATCTTCAACCTTCGGCATCGGAGATCGCCGCCGCCCGTACGCCGCCGTCCGACCGTCCCCGAGCTCACTTCGACGCCCTCTGCGACCGCTGTGAGCTCACGCTTCGAACCCCTGTCTCCACGGGCTAGATTATGCCTTGTAGCCGCCGCCCCCTTGCTGACCGAAGATCATCGCCGCCGGCCAACTCACCGCCGTGGCCATAGGCACCGTACCTCGTGGCTGAGCACGCCCTTAGCTTCAGTAGATCACCAGCAAGCTAAAGCAAGCTTTAGCTCCTCCTACCGTGCACTACAACTCCATTCCGACCAACTCCATGCGAGCACCGCCGCGGACGAGCTCGTCGCCGTCGACTCCGGCGACCTCTCGACCAGCCAGTGGCACCGTTGGATGCGGTGCATCAGCAGGAGCACACCGAGCCCATCCGCGCGGCAAATGGCTGCCGGAATAAGGATTCGGACGAGTCACCGCCGTGCGAAATGGTCGCCGCCGGCCAAACTCCGGCGGGCTGACGTGGCCTGTTAGTTAGGAGCTAACAGTAATTAGCTTAATCACCACAGTCACTGACAGTGGGCCCCCTTTGTTAGTCAAACCCAGTCAACCCTGGTTATGACCGGAATTAGCTCCTGA
Organism: Secale cereale; assembly: GCA_902687465.1. Taxonomy (NCBI): domain Eukaryota; kingdom Viridiplantae; phylum Streptophyta; class Magnoliopsida; order Poales; family Poaceae; genus Secale; species Secale cereale. The sequence continues at coordinate 589,510,554 of LR738711.1, read as the reverse complement.
GACACTGACATGAGGGACCCACCAGTCAGGTTTGACTTGGACTGGCCCTGTTGACTGGCTGACGTCAGCATGATGTCATGCTGACGCAGTAAAGGATTTTCTGGGATTTTTAGATTTAAAATAATTCAGGAAATTCCAGAAAATACCCAAAACTTCTAAAAATCATATAAAATCAACCATAGCTCAGATGGAAAAGATTTATATATGAAAAATGATCAGAAAAATCCAATCTTTCCAATGGAACTAGTTTCATGCATGTTTGAACAAGTTAACTTGCTGTATACATCAAAAACTTGATAATGCACTTATTTAAATAATAGTTTGAACTTCAATTTGAATCTTTGATTCAAATAGGTTCAAACCCTTCTGGTTTTAGTTGCATTAACCAACACACATGCATCTTGCCATGTCATGAACATGCATCATATTGTTGCATTTGTTTGTTAATGATTGTATCGCCGGTATTCTCTGTGTTAGGTCCTGCTCCCGAGGATACTGCTGCGTATCCAGTTGAAGAGCAGTACCCGACAACTACCTTGTCAGTCAAGCAATCATTGATCATTCCGATACAAACCCAATCTTCTCGCTCCTGCTCTCTTTTACTGCATTAAGGCAACAGCGTGTGAACTGCTACTTGCTGCGCTAGTTGAACCCTATTCCCTTGCATGACCTGTCATTGCCACAGTAAATAGTTGAAACCCACTAGCATGTGTAGGAGTTGATTGAGCCATGTGATGTGTGATCCACCATGCTATTTGTTTATGTTGCCTGCTATGCTTAGAGTTGTGTCTGGTCTGGTTCATCTGGGTGATGGATCAGAGTGAAATGATCATACCGATAAAGAGAAGGAAGTGTGGAACACGCTTGGTAAAGGTATCGATGAAAGGCCATGTAGGAGTACATGGTGGGTTGTTTCATTGGAATCGTCCATAGGACCCGAGATCTGTATGTGTGGTTCAAGTTACAGCTACTACCACACATTGGGATCCTTAATTGACCCTTTCGGCTTATTGATTACCCTTGATCTCTGTCCAGGAGTTGCAACTAGTTTCCGGTGTTTATAGCTTACTGGAGGTCGTGCACAACGCTGACCCTCGGGGTGGGTTGTGATGCGACAGGTACGTGGCACGGTGTACTGGTTGCCCGTTTGGTGACTCGGGAACCCTGTACACATCGTTTGGGGCCGTGAGCGACACCCCGGCCGGATCTCCCCACGGATGGAACCCAAATAGGCGATAAACCTGGACGAGAGACTTGAGTAGTTAGTCAGGTCGTGGCCAACACCCTCGCTGGGCTTCCGCTTGAAGGTTGCCGAGTACACGCCGAGTAAACGGCGATAAGTGGTGAAAGCGTGTGTGAAGAGGTACACCCCTGCAGGGTTATCAAACTATTCGAATAGCCGTTGTTCGCGGTACGAACTACTTGGTTACTCTTACAGTTCATAGACAAGTTGATGGATACTACTAAAAGCCTCAAGATAAGCGTGAGTGCCGTGGATGGCCCTTCCGTAGGATGACGGAAGAGGATCCTCGGTAGTGTACTGATGTGGTGAGTAGAGGACTCGTGTTCGTAATAACATCTTGCAATCTGTTGAGAGTTGTAGTATAGGTTAGCCAAGGTCAAAGCTGGCATTCTGCTATAAACTCCACTACCCCCTTTGATAATGTTGCATGTATGATAGGTTCTGTGGTAAGACTTGCTGAGTACCTTTGTACTCATGTTTGCTTAATAACTGTTGCAGAGGAGAACCCTGCCCCTGCTGATGGGTTCTACATAGACGTTGACGTCGACGAGTAGCTTGACACCCAGACGGAGATCTAGAGCTTGTGGAGGGCCTTGTAGATAGTCAGGCTACACCAAGCCTGTTTTATTTCCTAAGTTGTCTGTACTCAGACATGTAGCTTCCGCTTGTGCGTGTATGACTGTATGACTTGAGTGTTGGGTCATGTGACCCCTATCTGTATGGATATGTTATGTATGGCTCTTGGAGCCTTTTAAATAAAGTACTTTGAGTCATAGAGTTCTGTTGTGATGCAATGTTGTATTTGCACATATTGAGCATATTGCGTGTATGTTTGAAATGCTTGGTATGTGTGGGATCCGACACCTAGTTGTTTTCCTTTGGTAGCCTACCTTACAGGGAAATGCCTCCTAGTGATTCCAATGAGCCTTGGTAGCTTGCTACTGCTCGGAACACGTAGGCTGGCCGGCATGTGTCCTTCTTCGTTCCTGCGTCTGTCACTTAGGGGAAATGTCACGCGTTGTTCCTTAAGTCCATGTAGCTTGCTACGACTTGGGTTCATACGTTGATGACCGACACGTTCGTTGCTGGGTCATGGATGCCTGTCTCTGTAATTTAGTGCCACTTTTGGTTTATAACTAGCCATGTCGGCCCGGGTTCTCTGTCATATGGATGCTAGCGACACTGTCATATACGTGTGCCAAAATGCGCAAACTGTCCCGGGCCAGGTAAGGTGGCACCCGTGGGGTTACCGTGCGCGAGGCCGCAATGTGATATGACGTGTTACAGCTAGATCGGTGTGACTTAGGATCGGGGTCTTGACATTACCTCACGGCCGTTAGATGCGGATCTAATGGTCAGAAACGATGGATGGCACACACACCACCATCACCAACTAACACTTTTATAGGAGTATATATATATTTCTCATGCTGTTTTGATGAGGTGAGGGAGGGACGTGGTTGCTTTCAAGATAATAAGGGGTTTTCTAACAATTAGAGCAGAGAACTGGGCTAATGTTGCAAAAATGCCACGACTTACCTCACGACAGTTAGATGCAGATCTAATGGTCAGAAACGATGGATGGCAGACACACCACCATCACCAACTAAGTCTTTTATAGGAGTATATATATATATTTCTCATGCTGTTTTGATGAGGTGAGGGAGGGACGTGGTTGCTTTCAAGATAATAAGTGTTTTTCTGCAAATTGGAGCAGAGAAGTGGGTATTGTTGCCAAAATGCCACAACTTTCCTCACAGATGTAAGATGCAATTCTAATGGTCAGAAACGACAGATGGCAGACACACCACCATCACCAACTGAGTCTTTTATAGGAGTATATATATATTTCTCACGCTGTTTTGATGAGGTGAGGGAGGGATGTGGTTGCTTTCAAAATACTAAGGAGTTTTCTGCAAATTGGCATAGAGAAGCGGCTATTGTTGCAAAAATGCCACAACTTACCTCACGGCCGTTAGATGCAGATCTAATGGTCAGAAACGACGGATGTCAGACACACCACCATCACCAACTGAGTCTTTTATAGGAGTATATATATATATTTCTCAGGCTGTTTTGATGAGATGAGGGAGGGATGTGGTTGCTTTCAAGATAATAAGGGGTTTCTGCAAATTGGCACAGAGAAGTGGGCTATTGTTGCAAAAAATCCACAGCTTACCTCACGGCGGTTAGTTGCAGATCTAATGGTCAGAAACGACGGATGGCAGACACACCACCATCACTAACTGAGTCTATTAGAGGAGTATATAAATATATTTCTCAGGATGTTTTGATCAAGTGAGGGAGGGATGTGGTTGCTTTTAAGATAATAAGGGGTTTTCTGCAAATTGGAGCATAGAAGTGGGCTATTGTTGCAAAAATCCCACGACTTACCTCACGGCCGTTAGATGCAGATCTAATGGTCAGAAACGACGGATGGCAGACACACCACCATCACCAACTAAGTCTTTTATAGGAGTATATATATATTTCTCAGGCTATTTTGATGAGGTGAGGGAGGGATGTGG
>LR738711.1:589492032-589506350 GCA_902687465.1 Secale cereale | reverse complement strand
TTATAAGAGTATATATATATTTCTCACGTTGTTTGGATGAGGTGAGGGAGGGATGTGGTTGCTTTCAAGATAATAAGGGGTTTTCTGCAAATTGGAGCAGCGAAGTGGGCTATTGTTGCAAAAAGCCACAACTTACCTCACAGACGTTAGATGCATATCTAATGGTCAGAAACGATGCATGGCAGACACACCACCATCACCAACTGAGTCTTTTATAGGAGTACATATATATTTCTCACGCTGTTTTGATGAGGTGAGGGAGGTATGTGGTTTCTTTCAAGATAATAAGGCTTTTTTTGCAAATTGGAGCAGAGAAGTGGGCTATTGTTGCAAAAATGCCATGACTTACCTCACATCTATTAGATGCAAATCTAATGGTCAGAAACGACGGATGGCAGACACACCACCATCACTAACTGGGTCTTTTATAGGAGTAGGAGTAGAAAAACATGTATAAATTGTAACATTTTGGTTCTGCTCCTTGGCATGATCGATAGATAGAAATAAGGATTGGAAACGCTAGGGCGGGGCTATTTCTGCCAGATAAGCAGGGTATGTAGTAGCTAGGTTGGCGCATCGTCGGTTTGGTCACACGCGGTCCGACATGTTCTAGTGTTTCTAGCAAGATGCCTGTGCGTTGCACGAAGTTGATGGAAAAGGTACGCACAACTTATAAATTGGTGGATGGAGTACTAGTTACAGTGATGCATATAATTAAGCAAAGGGATCACACATGTCGGTATTGACTGGAACAAGAATGCAACAACACAATAAGAATTAAGGCCACGATGATGATGCGATTGCAGTGGTGGTTACAGAAGGCAAGAAGAAAGATGCATCCATCAATATACGACCTCCTCCTCCTCAACTTAGTGCGTCGGGCCACCGACCGGTGGCTAAGCAGCGGCGGCTTTTGTGGCGAGGTCGAGGTGCTTCTCAACAAAGGCATCCAAGGCTTCCAGCCAGTTGAGGAAGGCCAGCGTCGTAGCGTCCTCTCTAGCCTTGTAGATACCTATGTACACGATTTGCTCGTACACGTGGATGTGTAGGTCGACGAAATCTTTCAGGGCGAGGCACCTTGCGGCGAGCGCGGCCTCCAGGTGGACATTCTTCGGGGCATCAGCGGGCAGTCGCAGGGCCACCAGTGCTTCAAAGAGGTTCCGGCCATGGAGGCCGATTAGGGTGGCAGGCAATGAGGAGCCCGGGCGCGTGGGCTGGAGGAGTACGACGATGTCGTCCGCGAGCTTCTTGAGGACGGTGAACTTGTTGGTGGTGGCAACGATCATCTGGTCCAACTGAGAGTCGTAGTTGGCGTCGACGGCGGCCATCCACCAGCCAGTCTCCAACACCGTCTGGAGACGATCCTCAGCGCCATGCTGCAGGCCGACGTCGTGGACCATCTGGCACGGCCGCTGGCCGGTCGCACGCATCGCCGCCATGGGTCTGGAGTGAGCTCTTTTGCGCTTAGTGTAGGTACTTAGGCAAATGCTTAGGTGCGTACGATGTGGTAGATGCATTGGAATGGAGGGGTGCCTTTATATGAGGGCAAACTACGTTGCATTCACATCATGCAACCTCTTCTCCCGGTCCTCCTCCCATTACTTCCCTGATGCATAAATTGAAGGAGGATGCATTGACCGTTCAACATTTCGGGAACCGCTACTCCCTCCCTTGTCAGCATGAAAGCCGTATCGGGAACTGCGCCGCCCGCTGTCAAATCGAATAGTATTGCATTGCCCGCTGCACGCCCGGCTGAACACGCCTCCTCGCCTCCATCAAACCCCCCGTTAAACTCGCATGTAAACCGAGAAACCTAGTCCGGCCACACATCCGTTCCTAAGAGGGCCGGAATTAAATGCAAAATCGGTCGAGCTCCTTCCGTCCACCCTCTATTTAAGAGCAAGTATATGGCCCTGTTCGGGACGAAAGAATTTTACGGGAATTGTGGTGGTGTCCTTTCCTTCGGTATTTTTTTTTCTTTAGGAGCGTTCGGTACAAAGGAAACAACCCAGCCGATTACAAAGGACATGCTTCTTAACCTGAGCTTTTCACGGGAAATGAAACATCTGCAGGAAGCTCATTTTTCATGTAGGCTCGAGGCAAACTGGCCCAGTGCAGGAGCACTGGATTTGACATGTCTGGCTCCAGAAGTGGCATACACCTGGTTTACATGGACCATGCATGGACCTGTGTTGCTAAAACGGACCTGTGTTGGTAAAATGGTGGTGGTGTATGTGGTCTATGTTCACATGTAACAATGATTCACTCAGTCGCATGCACAACAGGTTGCCCTTGATTTTTTTTAATCCAGCCATAACTGCATTCTATCTCCTGTACAGCTAGCATAGCTTCCTGCGTTCCGAGCACCACTAGTTAGAAAAATTCCTCCAATTTCAAGCATGTAGGTTTTGACTTTGTCATCCACCCTGTTCCTACAGGGCCTATAGGGTGATGTACGCGGGCTGTAAGGATTTAAATATTGTATTATTGCTTAGTTGGAAGAGAGAGAAGAGGAGAGAGAGGGGAAGCAGGCTGTAGACTTACAGCCGGCTGTAGCACGAGGTCCAAGAAGATTTGTGAGAGTGGAAGGTGGGCCATATGTTGACAAAGTAGTACTCCCTCCGTCCCAAAATATAAGAACGTTTTTGACACTACAATAGTGCCAAAAACGTTCTTATATTATGGGACAGAGGGAGTACTTTCTTATAGCCAACTATTACGTGTTAGCTATTACATTGGCTGTAAATGACATGGCAACATGTTATAGCCAGCAGCTGGCTATATCATTAACCATGCTCTAAACAAGGCCAGACACCGGCCAAGTGATACGTCTACAACGTATCTAATTTTCCAAACCCTTTTGCCCTTGTTTTGGACTCTAACTTGCATGATTTGAATGGAACTAACCCGGACTGATGCTGTTTTCAGCAGAACTGCCATGGTGTTGTTTTTGTGTAGAATAAAAAGTTCTCGGAATCGCCTGAAAATCAATGGAGAATTATTTCAGAAAATATAAAAAATATCTGCAAGAAGATCCTCACCGGGCGGCCCACACCCTATCCTCGAGGGTGGGGGCGCGCCCCCCTTCCTAGGGCGCGCCCCCTGCCTCGAGGTCCCCCCGATGCTCCACCGATGTAACCCCAGATCTTATATCTTCCGTTTCAGAGAGCAAAAAATAGGAGAGAAGGAATTCTCCTGTTTGACGAGACGGAGCCACCGCCAAACCCTAATCTCTCTCGGGAGGGATTATCTGGAGTCCGTTCGGCGCTCCGGAGAGTGGAGATCGTCGCCATCGTCATCATCAACCTTCCTCCATAACCAATTCCATGATGCTCACCGCCGTGTGTGAGTAATTCCATCGTAGGCTTGCTGGACGGTGATGGGTTGGATGGATCTATCATGTAATCGAATTAGTTTTGTTAGGGTTTGATCCCTAGTATCCACTATGTTCTGAGATTGATGTTGCTATGACTTTGCTATGCTTAATGCTTGTCACTAGGGCCCGAGTGCCATGATTTCAGATCTGAACCTATTATGTTTTCATGAATATATGCGTGTTCTTGATCCTATCTTGCAAGTCTATAGTCATCTACTATGTGTTATGATCCGGCAACCCCGAAGTGACAATAATCGGGACCACTCCCGGTGATGACCATAGTTTGAGGAGTTCATGTATTCACTATGTGTTAATGCTTTGGTCCGGTACTCTATTAAAAGGAGGCCTTAATATCCCTTAGTTTCCAATAGGACCCCGCTGCCACGGGAGGGTAGGACAAAAGATGTCATGCAAGTTCTTTTCCATAAGCACGTATGACTATATTCAAAATACATGCCTACATTGCACTGATGAACTGGAGCTAGTTCTGTGTCACCCTAGGTTATAACTTCTACATGATGAATTGCATCCGACATAATTTCCCATCACCGATCCAATGCCTACGAGCTTTACATATATTGCTTGTCGCTTATTTACTTTTCCGTTGCTACTATTACAAAAACTACAAAAACACTTTCGTTACTTTTATTGCTGCTACCACCACTATCATATTACTTTGCTACTAAACTATCTTGCTGCAGATACTAAGTTTCTAGGTGTGGTTGAATTGACAACTCAGCTGCTAATACTTAAGAGTATTCTTTGGCTCCCCTTGTGTCGAATCAGCAAATTTGGGTTGAATACTTTACCCTCGAAAACTGTTGCGATCCCCTATACTTGTGGGTTATCAAGACTATTTTCTGGCGCCATTGCTGGGGAGCATAGCTCTATTCTTTCAGTCACTTGGGATTTATTTATGCTTATCACTATGAAGAATTTGAAGGACTCAAAAACTAAGATCTTACCCTCAACTACGAGGGGAGGTAAGGAACTGCCATCTAGCCCTGCGCTTGATTCTCCTTATGTTATGAGTAAACTTGCGACACCTACTCCTGCTATTGAATCTGATATGTCGTATGTTCTTGATGATGCTACTTCTGCTATGTATGATGAAACTACCTCTATGCCTGATACTGTGCCACTAGGTGAATTTCTAGATGAACAAATTGCTAAGGTTAGGGAGAGTGCATGTTGATGATATTTATGAAAGTGATGATGAAACTACTCCCAATAGATATGAATTGCCTGCTGTGCCTGAGGGTTATGTTATGGATGAAGAAACTGCTAGAGACTTTCTTGCTTGCAATGATAGATATGATCTTAAGAAGTTATTAGCTAAGCTGAAAGAAAATTCCTTAAATGCTAGAATGAAACATGACCCTGCTTTTGCTACTTCACCTATATGTGTTACTGATAAGGATTATGAATTCTCTGTTGATCCTGAGTTAATTACTTTGGTTGAATCTGATCCTTTCCATGGCTATGAGTTTGAAACTGTTGTGGCACATCTTACTAAGTTGAATGATATAGCCACCCTGTTTACCAATGATGAAAAGATTTGTTACTACTATATCCTTCAGCTATTTCCGTTCTCGTTAAAGGGTGATGCTAAGACTTGGTTTAATTCTCTTGATCCTGGTTGTGTGCGTAGTCCCCAGGATATGATGTATTACTTTTCTGCTAAATATTTTCCCGCTCATAAGAAACAAGCTGCCTTACGGGAAATATATAACTTTGCTCAAACTGAAGAAGAGAGACTCCCACAAGCTTGGGGGAGGCTTCTCCAGTTAGTTAATGCTTTGCCTGATCATCCTCTTGAGATGCATGATATACTTGATGTCTTTTATAATGGACTAACCGGTGCTTCCACAGACCACCTGGATAGTTGTGCTGGTTGTGTTTTCAGGGAAAGAACTGTGGAACAAGCTGAATTACTATTGAATAATATGTTGGCCAATGAAAATAATTGGACACTTCCTGAACCAGCCCCTAAGCCAACTCCGAAGAAAAGAGGTGTTCTATTTCTCAGTCCCGAAGATATGCAAGAGGCAAAGAAATCTATGAAAGAAAAAGGTATTAAAGCTGAAGATGTTAAGAATTTACCACCTATTGAAGAAATACATGGTCTTGATAACCCGACATAGGTAGTAAAGGTAAATTCTCTTTATAGATTTGATGAAAGTGATATTCCTCGTTATAAGTCTGCTAGCCGATGCTTAGATGAGTTTGACAATTTCATTGTGAAACAAGAAAACTTCAATGCTTATGTTGGTAGAAAATTACAACACAACGCTTATATGATTGAACGCTTGAGTGATTATCTGTCCAGTGCTAAAAGTGAACTGAAACTTACTAGTAAACATGCTTCCATGGCCACCACTCAAGTAGAACAAGTACTTAAGGCTCAGAATGATTTGCTCAATGAATTAAATAGTAAGAATAATGACTATGCTGTTAGAGTTGCTACTAGAGGTGGTAAGATGACTCAGGAACCTCTGTATCCTGAGGGCCACCCTAAGAGAATTAAGCAAGATTCTCAGAGAGCTAATTTAGATGCACCTAGTTCTTCCAAAAAGAAGAAAAAGAAAAATGATAGAACCTTGCATGCTTCTAGAGAACATGTAGCTCACCCACCCGAGAATCCCAATGATGTATCTGTTTTTGATGCTGAGACACAATCTGGTAGTGAACATGAGCCTAGAGATAATATTAATAATGATGTTCATGATAATGCTCAACCTAGCAATGATAATGATGTAGAGATTGAACCTGCTGTTGATCTTGATAACCCACAATCAAAGAATCAACGTTATGATAAGAGAGACTTTGTTGCTAGGAAGCACGGTAGGGAAAGAGAACCATGGGTTCAGAATCCCATGCCTTTTCCTCCGAAACCATCTAAGAAAAAGGATGATGAAGATTTTGAGCGCTTCACTGAAATGATTAGACCTATCTTTTTGCGTATGCATTTGACTGATGTGCTTAAAACAAATCCTTATGCCAAGTATATGAAAGATATTATTACCAACAAAAGAAAGATACCTGAAGTAGAAATTTCCACCATGCTTGCCAATTACACTTTGAGGGTGGAATGCCTAAGAAATTACGAGATCCAGGAGTACCTACTATACCTTGCTCCATTAAGAGAAACTATGTTAAAACTGCTTTCTGTGATCTTGGAGCCGGTGTTAGTGTTATGCATCTATCTTTATATCGTAGACTTGACTTGAGTAAGTTGACACCTACTGAAATATCCTTGCAAATGGCTGATAAATCAACTGCTATACCTGTCGGTATTTGTGAGGATGTGCCTGTTGTAGTTGCAAATGTTACTATTCTAACGAACTTTGTTATACTTGATATTCCCGAGGACGATAGTATGTGTATTATTCTTGGAAGACCTTTTTTGAGTACTGCAGGGGTTGTTATTGATTGCAACAAAGGCAATGTCACTTTTCATGTCAATGGTAATGAGCATATGGTACACTTTCCGAGGAAACAACCTCAGGTCCAAAGTATCAATTATATTGGAAAAACTCCGACTATTACTATTGGAGGTTTTCAGTTTCCTATTCCTACTATCAAGAAGGCATATGACATACTTATTGTTGGGGACATACATATCCCCATTGAGGTAACATAGTGTTATTCAAAAATTCTCCGGTTTCATGCTACTCGGAAAGAGTTTATTAACAAGACCTGATCAACCTTGTTAATGGATTCCTTTTGATGAACATGGGATAGGTGAATTGAGATAGCACAAATCTTCTATACCCTCCTTTTACTTTCTGGTAATTAGGTTAAATAAAAGAAAAATAGCCTTATCTGTCTGTTTCCAGACTTTTCCATGCGATAAAAAAATATCTCGAAAATAAAAGTTCTCCAAATGCCATGAAAATGAAATATGATTTTTTTCTAGAATATTTAAGAAAATATGGCACTGAACACACAGCGAGGGGAGCCAGCACGTGGCCACGAGGGCCCAGGGTGCGCCCCCCTGCCTCGAGGGCCCCACGTGGCCCCCCTCCACTTATACTTTCACCCATGCTCTTCTTCTTCCTCCCAAAAAAATCCCCAACCAGCTCAAACCCGAGTTCTAGCTCATTTTGCTGCCATTTTCGATCTCCTTGCTCAAAGCACCATTAACCAAACCGTTTGGGGAGATTGTTCCTTGGTATGTGACTCCTCCATTGGTCCAACTAGTTTTTGTTCTAGTGCTTTATTTGTTGCAAATTTATGTTGCTGTGGTGACCTTGTTCTTGAGCTTGCATGTCAAATTTTCTTGGTCCCAAGTAGTTCTAATGCATGATATAGCTTCTAGGCACTTATAGGAGTTGTTGCTATCAATCTTGTTTAGTTTGGTTAACTCTTATCGTGAGTTACTAAAAAATTCAGAAAATTTCAGAAAAATATCTAGGAGAAACTTCCAAGGTGGTCCTTCAAGGAAGCAAGAACCAAGGCTCGCGTTCCGTGAGCCGAACGATGAACCACCGAGGGATGCTGATGTGCGGCCTTGTGAATGGCCGTCAGATGAATTTTTGGGTCAAGCGGGCATCAAAGATGAATTTTACGCATATGTGCGCAACGCTGACCTCGAGGACTTCATGCAAGATAAGTGTCTTCAATACCGTGGCTTAACTCATACTTTGTGAGAAGATTTAAATTTTCATGTTCACGTAATTCTCACACTGTCCTGTTTGACCTTTATGATAAATCTTATACCATGGATTTAGATGATTTTAATGTTGCTTGCAAGCTCCCACAGTGGGGCCGTATGAGTGATCCTCGCAAATCTGAATTTAGAGAATTCCTTCCTAGTATTACTGTGGGAGAATCCAGGGACGTCATACAAGCTACCACGGGGAGCATACATTTTCTTGCTATTCATTACTTTGCTCTCTTTATCGGTAGATGCATAAACGATAAAGATGAGGCTTGTCACATGTGTGTCCCTGATCTTAGTGCTCTCAGGAGTGTTGTACTAGGTGGTAGGCAACATAATCTGGGAGCTATTGTTGCACGTAGACTACACCATAATGGTTTGCATGGAGATTTATTTGGTGGGATCTATGCTAGTCGCATAGCCCGCTATCTTGGTGTGTCTGTGCACACGTATGATGAACCTTTACCTCCTGCTTATTGAGACTATAATGCTATGGCTAGTCACCGGTTTATAGAGTGGGATAATCAAACCCTCAAATATTGACTAATCTTTAACAGCCAGCATGCCATCCCTATTGTTCTTCCTGCCCCTACTTTGTTTAACTTTCAGGAAAAAGGAAGATACACTATAACTATGGAGGAGGCAAATGCCTATTATAACATGACGGAGGCAACCCGCCTTCGAGCTGCAGCTCAGCATACAGCATCTGCTGCATCTCAGTACGACCCCAACTACAACTTTGGATATCCGTCAGGCCAGTACTGGCCATAGACCAACTTAGGCCAAAAGCCTAAGCTTGGGGGAGTACGTGTTTCTCACCGACTTACATTCATGTTCACACACTTATTCTAGTTGTCGGTGCTCACACTCTTTCACTATACCATCCATGCTTAATTTCAATTTCTTTTTCTTAGTCTTTTTCTTGTGTGCTAGAAAAAGATAGAAAAACAAAAAATATTAGTTGTAGCTTCTAGCTAGTTTACTTTCGTTGCCTGTTGTAGTAACTAAAAATGAAAACCCAAAAAGATTTCCCGTTCTTCTTTTGCTTGTTGGGAGCTTTCCCGTGTAAATAGTTTCTTTTCTTTTCTTTAGGGGTTAAGAGTAGAAGACCAAGATTGAAAATGCTTAGTGGCTCTCATATGCTTTGTTGTTGATTTAACCTTGAGCCATATTACCTTGTCTTCTCTCTTGTATCAAGTATTTGCAGATTCCAGCTTAGTCCAATGCACGTGCACTATTATTATTATCCACACCGTTCGGTCGTGCGAGTGAAAGGCAATAAGGATGATATATGATGAACTAATTGAGATGAGAAAAGCTGGTAAGAACTCGACCTCTCTTGTTTTTGTAAATATGATTGCTCGTCGTTCTTGATTCAGCTTGTTATGAATAAAACATGTTTGCAATGACAATTAGACATCATAGCTGCTTATGCCATGCTTAATTAGCTGAGAGTTTATAATGGTCTATCTTGCATGCCAACATGATATTAAAATGGTTGTGATGTGGTATGATGGGTCGTATCCTCCTTTGAACGATTTAAGTGACTTGACTTGGCACATGTTCACGCATGTAGTTAAAACAAATCAACATAGCCTTCACGATATTTATGTTCATGGTGATTTATATCCTACTCATGCTTGCATTCATTGTTGATTAATTTCAATGCATGTTCATGACCGTTGTTGCTCTCTAGCTGGTCGCTTCCCAGTCTCTTTCTAGCCTTCACCTGTACTAAGCGAGAATACTGCTTGTGCATCCACTTCCATAAACCCTAAAGTTAATCCATATGAGTCCACCATACCTTTCTATATGCGGTATTTACCTACCGTTCCAAGTAAATTTGTATGTGCCAAACTCCAAACCTATAAATGAAATTCTATTTTGTATGCTCGAACAGCTCATGTATCAACTAGGGTTGTCTATATCTTCCATGCTAGGTGGGTTATTCTCACGATGAGTGGACTCCGCTCATCATTCACAAGAAAATGGCTGGTAATCGGGGTGCCCAGTCCCATGCTCAAAATCATAATAATTAAACAAAACTCCCCCAGGGCTGTTGCTGGTTTGGACGGTACCCGTTGTTTCGGGCTAGCCGTGGAGTGTGCTTGTTGATGGTTGGGGGAGTATAAACTTTACCATTCTGTTTGGGAACCGCCTATAATGTGTGTAGCATGGGCGATATCGAGATTCTTGGTTGTTATGTTGACAATGAAAGTATAGCGCTCAAAATGTTATTCAATCTCTATTTAAAATCGAGCTCTGGCACCTCTACCAATCCCTGCTTCCCTCTGCGAAGAGCCTATCTATTTACTTTTATGCAGAGTCATCATCCTCTTATCAAAGAGCACCAGTAGGAGAGCACCTCTGTCGTTGCATGTATTACTATTAATTTGCATTGAGTATGATCACGACTGGATCTCTTTTACCATGAATTACAATATCTAGTCAGTCCTTGATCCTTAAAGGTGCTTTGCATTTATGTTTTGCGGTCTCAGAAAGGGCTAGCGAGATACCATCCTGTTATATCATATCATGATTGTCTGGAGAAAGTGTTGTCATCCGAGGTTTATTATTATTGCTCGCTAGTTGATTATGCCATTGATGTGAGTAGTCTTGAGACCTGAAAGTTATTGTGAATGTGGTTAGTTCATGATCTTGTTGAAAACCTGAATGCTAGCTTACATATTTACAACAACAAGAGCAAACAGAGTTTCTCAAAGTCTTTCTTTATCACTTTCAGTTTATCAACTGAATTGCTTGAGGACAAGCAAAGGTTTAAGCTTGGGGGAGTTGATATGTCTCCAACGTATCTACTTTTCCAAACCCTTTTGCCCATGTTTTGGACTCTAACTTGCATGATTTGAATGGAACTAACCCGGACTGACGATGTTTTCAGCAGAACTACCATGGTGTTGTTTTTGTGCAGAATAAAAAAGTTCTCGGAATCGCCTGAAATTCAACGGAGAATTATTTCAGAAAATATAAAAAATATCTGCAAGAATATCCTCACCGGGGGGCCCACACCCTGTCCTCGATGGTGGAGGGCGCGCCCCCCTTCCCAGGGCGCGCCCCCTGCCTCGAGGGCCCCCCGATGCTCCACCGACGTACCCCTCGATCCTATATCTTCCGTTTCAGGGTGAAAAAATAGGAGAGAAGGAATTATCACGTTTCACGAGACAGAACCGCCGCCAAGCCCTAATCTCTCTCGGGAGGGCTGATCTGGAGTCCGTTCGAGGCTTCGGAGAGTGGAGATCGTCGCCATCGTCATCATCAACCTTCCTCCATAACCAATTCCATGATGCTCACCGCCGTGTGTGAGTAATTCCATCGTAGGCTTGCTGGACGGTGATGGGTTGGATGGATCTATCATGTAATCGAGTTAGTTTTGTTAGGGTTTGATCCCTAGTATCCACTATGTTCTGAGATTGATGTTGCTATGACTTTGCTATGCTTAATGCTTGTCACAGGGCCCGAGTGCCATGATTTCAGACCTCAACCTATTATGTTTTCATGAATATATGTATGTTCTTGATCCTATCTTACAAGTCTATAGTCACCTACTATGTGTTATGATCCGGCAACCCCGAAGTGACAATAATCGGGACCACTCCCGGTGATGACCATAGTTTGAGGAGTTCATGTATTCACTATGTGTTAATGCTTTGGTCCAGTACTCTATTAAAAGGAGGCCTTAATATCCCTTAGTTTCAAATAGGAACCCGCTGCCACGGGAGGGTAGGACAAAAGATGTCATGCAAGTTCTTTTCCATAAGCACGTATGACTATATTCGGAATACATGCCTACATTGAATTGATGAACTGGAGCTAGTTCTGTGTCACCCTAGGTTATAACTTCTACATGATGAATTGCATCCGACATAATTTCCCATCACCGATCAAATGCCTACGAGATTTACCTATATTGCTTGTCGCTTATTTACTTTTCTGTTGCTACTATTACAAAAATTACAAAAACACTATCGTTACTTTTATTGCTGCTACCACCACTATTATATTACTTTGCTACTAAACTATCATGCTGCAGATACTAAGTTTCCAGGTGTGGTTGAATTGACAACTCAGCTGCTAATACTTAAGAGTATTCTTTGGCTCCCCTTGTGTCGAATCAACAAATTTGGGATGAATACTATACCCTCAAAAACTGTTGCGATCCCCTACACTTGTGGGTTATCACCAAGCTCCTACCGTCTGCCCTATATTTACACGAGGCCAGACAGACAAGGGGCAAGAATCGCACCCCTCCGCCGCTCCCCCATCCCCTCCTTCACCATTTTCTCCACTCTTCCGATGGCTTCCGAGGAGCCGTTCTCCGGCATATTACCCGGATGGGTGGCCCGCCGAGCGCTCCGGATACGGGAGAGGCCGCCCGGTGCTTCACCAACCTCGCTTGGCCCCACGGAGCCAGTTGACGCCCCAAGCAGGCGCGTGGTTCAGCAACTCGTCGCTCCAGTTCAGCTCGATGAGGAGTGGCGAGTTGCACCACGCCGGTACGGGCATCGTCGCTGCCGCATCGTACCGCGCCACCAGTGTCTGCGGTGCCGCGCCTCCCGTGCCTGCGGCAGCGCCATGCAGGCAAAGACAGAAGCCGGGTGCGTGGAGAGCGATGAGTCGGTGGCCAGCTTCTCCGTGTCCGCCGCCATCATCTAGGAGAAGTAGAACACGGGAGGCCGCCGCCACTTGGGTCCCATGAAGGCCACCGCCGAGGCGACGACTGCGCAATCAGGTGGTTTCTTTGCTTCTTCGTCTTTTCCGAGGACCTTCGTCGACCGCACAAAGTGTCTGCCCTCTCCATTTAGATTATGTACTCCCTCTCCATTCAGATTATGTACTCCCTCTCCAGCTGAAGGAGGGAGTATTAATTATACCTACAGAGCTGGATTGGAACCGCTTAGTTCATGTAAATGTAATGAAATCCATCATGTTTATATGAAGATCCGGCTTTTTTATACGAAATCCTTAAGCTTATATGAAATCAGTCCGTGTTTGCACGAATTTCATCTGGTTGGTTAGAGTTGTGAAAATGTATGCCGCTGGCGTTTGATGTCGTCCTCCATAGAAGGAAGCGGGAGGAAATATGCCGGCTGCCGTTGGAGATGCTCTTATGCTGGAAATAATAGAGTGACATCCAATCCATTTGAGTTAATTGCGTGTATGATTGTCCCTCTATAAAAAGTTAATTGCATGTACAGTGTACACGTGACTTGCAGGGTGGCTACAGCTTCGTACAGAAAGTTAAAAAGAAACAAGTCCATCCTTAATCTTGTATTCTAAGTACTCTGTGGGTTCCACTGTCAATACAGTAGCGAAAGAAGTATATATTAAATAAGTAATATATAATATAAAAATCTAAAGTTAAAGACAAAATTCGAACTCATGTCATTGCGTTGCGAGCATCCGGCGCTAACCAGTCCAGCACATTTTTGTTGTAGACCATGCTGGAGATATATCTCCATGTCTACTCTTATACTCCATCCGTTCCTAAATATTTGTCTGTTTCAGATTTCAAATGGACTACCACATATGGATGTGTATGGAGACATATTTTAGAGTGTAGATTCACTCATTTTGCTCCATATGTAGTCACTTGTTGAAATCTCTAAAAAGACAAATACTTAGGAACGGAGGGAGTAGAAAACAGAGTTGGTGATGATGGTGTGCGTGCCATCCTGCAATATAGTCCGTCGGATTTATATCTAATGGATAGGAAGAAAACTATGTCAATTTTGCAAAAATATACCCACACCCCTCTCCACGTTCGCAAATACGGCCTTCCCTCGTTCAACCTTTTCTCTCACAAGATAAACTACTCATACAAATGCATCTTGATGTTTCGTGCAATGCACAGGCATCCAGCTAGTTTCTTTTAAAATAGTTATTGCGATAATTGGGTTGAAGTGATATATTTCATGTCTGCCACGAATGATTTCAGATTCACTAGTAGTAACAAATAAAAGGCTGCCTTGTTAATTGACAGAAAACAGGGTGAAAACTATCACATGAGGCCGGTACAAACGAGGCACACTGGGTTCAGCATCATCGTCACTACAGCTGTGCGTGCGCGAGAAGTCTACATATCAAGGGGGCTACTGAGCGAGGCACAGAGACACAATGTTCGAGAGAGAAACCAATTGTCAGATTACGATCAGATCGAGTTGTCGCCCTTCTACTGTCATTGTTGGGGTGGGGGGAGGGGGAGGGAGATAAAGACGTATCAAGATTGTGCGCGGTAGGCACAGAGGCACAACTAGCGAGTGT
>LR738711.1:589385321-589491613 GCA_902687465.1 Secale cereale | reverse complement strand
GGGGGGGGCAGTGACACTTACATATCCCTACTCTTATAAAAAAACAGAGTTGGTGATGATGGTGGTAGTGCCATCCTGCAATATAGGCCATCCGATTTATACCTGACGGATAGGAAGGAAACGGTGGCAATTTTGCAAAAGGATACCCAAACCCCTCTCCGCATTTGCAAATAAGGCATTCCCTCGTTCATCCTTTTCTCCCACAGGAAAAACTACTCATACAAATGCATCTTGATGTTCAGTGCAACGCATGGGCATCTTGCTAGTAGGGAGAAGGAGTTTGTGTGACACATATCCACCTATATTAAGGGATAGGTAGATAACATTTGTGCGAGGCATACTTAAAGCATCATGAGGATAAACAAAATTGTATGCATGCAAGTGCCGGAAAAATGAAGCGGTAAACAATGTGTGTGTGTGTGCGCGCGTGCGCGTGTGAGAGAGAGAGAGGGAGAGAGAGAGAGAGAGAGAGAGAGAGAGAGAGAGAGAGAGGGAGGGAGAGAGAGAGAGAGAGCGAAATCTCAAAACAAAAGGTGCTCTGTTGGAATCCCACTGTATGTATTCGTATGGTTCCGGAACTCGATTTAAGCTTAGGAATATGTGTGAGAGACATTATTATACTTTGAGACAATAGTGGCTGTGGGTGGGCAGAATTAAAGGGGTGGGCGTGTCCGACAGAGAGAGCGTGTGTGTTTCTGTGTGAGAGACTTGTAGGACGGGGTAGAAAGACGAATTCTAACCTTGACGGAGGGAGAGAAATACACGAAGTACGCGTGTGTGATTCCGATGCCCACAGGGAAATGAGATATGTATGCGTGTGAGTGATATTGCACAATTCATTCATGTATCACTATCTAGCGATCGTGGATGTGCATCGCTTGAACATAAATCAATATCTACTTTGTATCGTGGCCAAAGGTACAATATCGATTCAACGGTATAAAGATTGGACACTCACATATCACAATTTTTTCTATTTAAATAAACCTTTTTAGTTGTGCATGCCAAAGTTACAGTGATGTTTCTTCAAACAACCAATGTAGCTATCATGTACATGCACCATTGTTACTCTTGCATTCAAAATCATTAGTCTTGGATGATTTAAGGTTCTATTATGAAGTAATATATGTAATATTCATATATGAATTCAACGGGTACGCATTTTATGAAATTGAGGCTATGTAATCATATGAGGTAACACTTTTAAGTAGCGGACTACAATATCCATTTCTTTTTGTGCGCCTCTACACTAACACGTCAATGCATTATGTTTAAAGTAAATAACCAATTGCACTAAATTATCTATTTACACGAGAAATACATAGGTTGGGCGTTTGATCCTTTTTTTGTGAACGCGCCACTACACAAGTACGATTGGCCGCACCCGTATGAACGTCCAAGTTATCGACGCATCATCCCGAGTTATTGTCTTTTTTCTGGGGTGGACTTCTCACCAATTATTAACTGCTGACGCGTGCCCCATGTACACAGTCTCGCATGACCTTCCCGTTAGCATGGTCCAAAATTAGTTGAAACTGGATACGAACAATCCCGCGGGCGGCAAAATCTCCCGCCTCCTTCTAAAATTTCCGCCACCTTAGTCTTTAGCATGGGAAATTCCCCTTTTGTCCTTGGTGCACGGAGACCAACAGTTACAATATCACCCTCATCTACATAATAGGTCGAGGCTCCTTTGGTAACTTCCGGTTCCCCCCACTACACGGCACGTCCATTTCCTCTCCCCCTCCCGCAAAAATGACTAACTCCATAGCACCAGAGCATCTCACATCACGCCGTCCGTACTTCATCGGCCTTTCCCCCCTCCCCTCTCGAAACCATAGACTACTCATCCATCGGCGTACCAGAGAACATTCACTACCAACGGCGTCCACCTCGTCGGATCTGCTTCTGCGGCCACATCTACCCCTCCCACCTCCCCTAGAAACAAGTAGACTGCTCATCCACCACTGTACCACAGCCCATTCAGTGTCGGCCTTGTCCACGGCGCCGGATCTGCTTCGTCGGTACTCTCGTCAACCGCAACGCATTTGCAGCGGCTCATTCGTACTCCCAACTTGAGATGCTTCGTCCACACCCCCCGCAGCCGCCCCACCGACGCCCCCGTCGACGGCCTCTGATCCTCTTCACCGACACCATCGTCAACCACACCAGAGTAGCTTCGTCGATAACATTTTCAACCCTACTGGGGCCGCTTTGTCAACTCACAAGTCCACGGCCTCAGATCCGCTTCCTCGCACCCTCATCGAACCTACCGGAGCCGCTTCTGACACCATCCTTAACCCAACCACCGGAGCAGCTTCACCTACGCCCTCGTCCACGGCCACAGATCCGCTTCGCCCACACCATAGTCCACCCTACTGGAGCCGCTCCACAAACACCCTACTCGACGGTTCTAGATCTCCTTATCGGACCCAGACAGCCAGCGCAGCGTCATCACCCTTGACGTTTCTAACCTGATTCCCACCGTCTGGCAAGATGCCAAGCACCCGCCACGGCCTAGGTACTTGTCACCTTTAAACCTGTCCAGCATCACCTGCCCGATGTACTTCAAATATATTAACAGGTCGCTGTTACCTGTTATGCAGCTGACAAAGACTACAAGGACGATGTTTCTTCTGGATCTAACAGCTTGGCCAACCAAGATCCTGGACCGAGGCATTGTTATGATCTTGTAAGCGTGTCTCTCTCTCTTGTATTGTTCTGTGCCTGCCAGCGTGCTTTGCTAGGATTATCGACCAGTAATCCCTTTGTGCAGACAATGATTTCTACTACTGGCTGCTAAATTATATATGTAGATTTCATACATGATACTACCTCGTACCTCCGTTCCTAAATATATGTCTTTCTAGAGATTCCACTATAGGCTACATACGGAGCAAAATGAGTGAATCTACACTCGAAAATGCATCTATATACATCTGTATGTGGGCCATACTGGAATCTCTACATAGACATATATTTAGGAACAGAGGCAGTACATTACACAAAATCGTAGGTGGCATGTAGGAATTCAAGTACACTACATTAGGCTCCCTTAGAGTGGATGCTAGTCCAGCACACAGAGTCATGGCTAGTTTATGCTACGCACACAAACATTAATTGGTGGTTTAAATATGCGCAAGGGATATACAATGTATTATCATGTAGAGATGTCTGAAATTAGCCGTGTCAACTTGCAGATAGGGTCACACAACGAAAAAGTACAAGATGTATGTGGCAATTTCATGCAACATCGCAAAAAAGGAGAGCTAGCGGTGAGCCTATACAGTGTGTTATGGTACGTCACTCCTCCATTGCAAGCATCGTGACATGTTATTTGTATGTCAGTTCTATTGGCCAAGTTTCTTAGGGACAGTTATTACGAGTTATCTTAAGAAAATAAGCACATGTGAATATAAGCTCCATGTAATAAGCCAACCAGTTCTTTTCATTGCGTTTTCAGCTTATCTTTGGTATGATCGGTGAAAAGTCTAGATTGCATTATATTTTTTCATTTTGCTGCCCATATGAAAATTAATTTGACTTGCAAACATCACAAATTGAACCCAGTGCAGTAATTAATATGATAGGAAAACAGACCATCACTATTTGCTCAAAATGCAAATAAAAAGATACCATCTACTTGGCACAATCTACTTTGGTCAATGTTTTCCATAAAGATCCCATTGCCTAATGTAAACAAAAACGCATGACCATCACTGTTTGCTTTGATTACTTGTTGTTCTTGATCTAACACTCTAACAGAGCTGGTCAACGATTTAAACACTAAGGGCTGCTGTAGTGGGGCCTTTTCTAACTCATAGGTGACATAAAACTTTGGCTGTACACTAAAGTAGGCTCTCCAAGAGTACCTGGAGATCTAGTTCGAAGGTATGCCTAGTTTTTACATAGTGCATACATAGCAAATGCTCATTTCATTGTGTGCAAGTGCAAGAGATGCATCATGTTTCATTATGTGGTGTTATTTTGTTATAATCTCATCCTTTTGTGTTCACAGACTGGAAAGTATTCATATTTATCTTCCAAGGAGACGAGTAACTAGTTTGTGTCACCTTGCAGAGGGGGTGCAATGAAGATAAGATTGAGGATTTCCAAGTACGAGATGTTAGGAAGGAGCCTTGCAAGAGAAGTAGGAGCTACGCTGAGCCTCTTCAACCTGTTAAGGTATGTCACTGTATCTAACTCAACAGTTCAATTCCTTGTTTGTTTCAGGCATAGTTAATTTGCTCTTTTCAATTGCTTTATTTGTCCTCAGTTAATGAGATGCCCAAAGAATGATGCCTGATGTTGGGTACATGTATAACTACTAGTTGACATAATTAAAGGACTTACTATTTAAATACTCTGCCGAAGTGTGCCTGAAGCTTTGAAGTCTATTAACCAACTATTATTGAGTGAGGCTCACAATCTAGTTTATACTAGGCTAATGATTGCATAGTTTTGCTTGCTGTAGTATGTTTGTATGAAATCCTCTACTGTTCATTATGCTCCCTAAGACTTTAGTTGAGCTACAGAATGGCCAACTGCTTGCTTACTTCTACGCAACGTGCTGTCTAAATTTGTAACTTGTGTGTGTTTTGGATTGGGCCCCAACATCATGCTCCTCTGGTGAGCTAAGAGAGATTTCTGTATGCAGGCTGCATAAACAACCTTTTTATAATTTTTGAAATATCACCTGCTTATGCTTCATGACGTGTAACATTATTTTGTTAGTCCTATTTTGCCATGTACAAAATAGTCTATCTTGCTCACTTCACTGTTGTAACTATATTTTTGCCTAGTCATGTGTACTTACAGAAACATTTTAGGATGAAGTGACATCAACACAAAGATCTGCGAGCAGTGCGGCATGGCCGTTACCGAATGATTATGGATTGGAATTGGAATGCCCTGACGTTCTCGAGCATCAACTAGAGGTGGCAAGACAATGTGTACATGATTCTGAACGTACAATCGACAAGTTGAGACTGGGCATGCAGGTATTAGATGCAGGAGTAAAAAAAATGAAACAAGACACTGAGGTAACAATGAAGGAATTGGAGATTTTGCAGACTGAAATTTGTGCTATCCAAATCCGGCCAATCCTATTTTCTGAAGAGATTATAGTTCAAATGGTAAGTTATGTTGATGCGCGTCCGTGATGTATGAGCTGTATTTTCCCAGTGTATGTAATTTCCTCTTGGTGTGTGCTCTATTATCACTGGTGCCGAACCATAATGCCCAGTTGGTATAATCGGCTATAATTTCTTTATTGTATAGTGTAGGATTATTCTACGTTTCTATGCCTTAGTCTGTTTATTGTATAGTGTATGATTTTTAGAGGTGATAGTATAGAGTAGGATAATTCTTTGAATATGCTATATCATTCAAATGGGGGCCAACTCACCGAAACGTTGTAGTGACTATGGCCCTCCACAGGCCGTATGATCCATGGGCCATCTATGGGACGGACGACCCATGGCCTTCTATGGCCATCAGATTCGTGGGCCCTTTATGGGTTGTCGGATCTGTGGGCCTTCTATCGGCTGTCGGATCCATGGGCCTTCTATGGGCTAGCGGATCCATGGGCCTTCTATGGGCTGTCAGATCAATGGGCCTTCTATGGGCCGTCAGGTCAATGGGCCTTCTACGTCCCGTACGATCCATGGGCCTTCTACGGGCCGTCACATCTATGGGCCTTGTACGGGCCGTATAAGGGGCCGTAAACGGGCTAGAGTGGAAATCGTACGTTTTATGGGCTGACCATAACGGGTCGTTAATAGGCCGTATTTGATGATGCTATGAAAATGACCCAACGTATTAACGGGCCACAAACGGGCCGACTGTAACCACGGGCTGAATTTGGCCCACAAGCAGAAAATGACAGTAACGGGCCGAAAGTAAACGAATGCTGGAAATGAGCCCAAGAATTAATGGGCCCTGAGAAGGCCGAAAGATAACATGGGCTGGAAACGGCCCAACAGAATAATGTGCCGTTAATGGGTATAAACTGATACACTGTTCATTACGGGCGAGTTTTACCATGGGCCGTTAATGGGCGACTGTTACTAATGGCCTCATATGGGCCAAATGACGTCATGGGCCATACATGGGCCGGAAGTTAAAACGGGCTGGAATTATATTGGACGGCCCAGATGACGCTACTAGGCCTAATTCGGATATGTCATAAATGGGCCCTGGTTTAGCGAGCTATAAATGGGATATACATGAACAGGCCGTTAACAGGCTTGCTGTGGGCCGGCCCGTCACCTTTTGACCAAGTAAAACGGGCCGGCCTTTTCATAGGAATGGGCCTCTGTTGGGCCGTGCCATGTGTCGACGTAACATAGCCGCTTTGGGTCCAATGAGTAGATGACGCTATTTGGCCTAATTCGGATAGGCCGTAAATGAGCCTTGGGTTAGCGGGCTGTAAATGGGCTATATGCGAATAGGCCATTAACAGGCTTGCCGTGGGCCGGCCCGCCATCTTTTGACCAAGTCAAATAGGCCGGCCTTTTCACAGGAATGGGCCTCTGTTGGGCCGTGCCACGTGTCGACGTATCATAGGCGCTATGGGTCCAATGAGTGGATGACATCTGTTCCAACGACGAGCCAACACTTGTTCCCTCCAACCAATGATGATTTTACATGTGGAAAAAGCCCAATGGTCGGGGCTATTAACGGGTTATCGGATCCAAAACCGGACCCGATAGCTTAACGGCGTTCCGTTACGGTGGATGCGACATGTCGGTCACCCTTGACGAAAGCACTTCTGTGACGCGCGATTTATCGCCATGGAAGTGGACACTTCCGTGATGATAATTTTGGTAATGTCATGGAACACTTCGACAACAGCACAAGTATGACTATCTTGATTCTTTCATAAAATCATCATGGATGTACATGCATGACAGAAAACGTGAACTACAGTGACAAACACGTATCATCACGGATGTGTAATTTTTTGTAGTGACCGCTGTCCGAGCAGCCTCCGCCGCGCCGGAGGATCCCAAGAGTACCTTCTACCCCTTCTTTTTGAGTAGTATCATTGCGGGTCTCATCCCTCCTTTCTCCGATTTCTTTTCCTCCGTCCTTAGCCACTATAAGCTTCGCGCCCTTCATCAGGATCCCAATTCCGTCCTCCTTCTGTCCATCTTCGCCTTTTACTGCGAGGCATTTGTGGGGGTGGTGCCGTTTGTGGCGCTGCTTTGCCACTTCTTTTACCTCTGAATCAAGGAGGGCCATTGCTCAGGGTGTGCCAACTTCAGCGCGGCAAACGGGGCCAACACGATTTCGTAGGCCAGGAAGAACGTCGAGAACTTCGGGAACAAGTGGGTCCTTATGGACGCCAAGTGCTCCCATCCTCGGTTGGTGCTGCCGGTGGTTGTGCCCGAGTCGAGCGATAGGTGGCTCAACACGAAGCTCATCGATCATCAGGCGGAGAAGGTGTTGGAGAAGATGGCCGCGGACCTGAAGCCGGAGGACCCCGAGGTGGCGAAGCTGATGGGGGCTATGGTCGTCAAGGAATTTTTGACATGCCGCGTGGCTCCGCTTCAGGCCCGCTCGTGCCCCCTATGGATGCTACGGGACGAGTCGGACAACCTCTGGCTGCACCGTGATGCCCTGTCTACTGATCAGCTTGAGGCTACCCTCCGTCTTCTGGTTGGGGCTGACCTGGGGTATCCGCCAGCTTCCTTTATTCCCTTGTATCGCCGCCAGGACGGGGCAGTGGTGGCTGCCTCCATGCCTACCTTCGATGCTCGCGGGCTTGTGCCTCTGGTGACCCCCGAAGCTCAAATGGTGGCCACGCCGGTGGAGGTGTCTTCGGGGGAGTCCTGCGGGGAAGATGGCTCGGAGGCCACTCTGGAGGGGATGGTAGTCTTCACTCCCCCGCGCACGGCCGAACTCCTTTGCTCCCTGCCTGACTAGGATGGTGATGATGACCACCCGGTGGAGGAGGTGCCTCCCCCGGCCGAAGCTGTCACGAGGTCCAAGCACACTCCCCCACATAAGCCGCCGGCAAGGGTCCCGACGATGAGGCGGTCGGCGCTGATCACCCGAGGAGGTGCCCCAACCACGGCATTGCCAAGCGCCACCGCTGTGCCGCCGGTCTTGGGGACCCGCGCTCCCATGGCGCAGGCCACGAGACCATTGGGCCCATGGTCCTTAAGAGGTCGTGGGGCATCGTCGTAGTGGATCGGTGAGTAACTTGGCTTGTCTTTGTCTTCGTTATTGATTCTGTTGCTGATTCATGGTATCTTGCCACGTGCTTGTAGGTCTGCGTCGCCGAAGAAAGCGAAGTGGGAGGCGTCTGCGCTAGAGGACTCGTGGCCTGGCTTGGCCTCGTCCCCTCTGGCGTAGATGGTCGGTGGAGGAGCTTCAGCTTCCAGTGCAAGGGTGTCGACGCAAGGCCCAGAGGTCCTGCCTCAGGCGGAAGTGACGATCCCAGCTCCGTCCGCTGGGGTCGCCTGGGCTTAAGAGGTCTTGGCCACGCCCCAGCCCCCTGCTGTGACCATGCCGTCGGCTCGTGGCCCTCCTGCTTCACCTGGCGCCTTGGAGGAGGCCTTTATAGCACTGAAGCAGCTCCAGGATGACCTTCAGGGTGCTGATCGTCGTCTGGTGGCCGGGCGCCTGGAGCTGGTCTCCGGATGGCTGGGTTCCAACACATATGTGCGAGACGCACCGAGCCAGGCCGTGGCGGCTTCCGTGGAGGACAAGCGGGCTGCTGACCAGGCTGCAGCTGCTTGCGAGGCGGCACTGCTAGACGCTCGGGTCGCCCAGGAGCGCTGCCAGTCAATGGATGCCGAGCCAAAGGACCTGCGTGGGAAGTGCAAGGCAAACGAGGAGAAGATGAAGGCTCGAGAAGATGCTGTGGCCAGCCGCGATGCCGAGCTGGAGCAACTGACGAAGGATTTGTCTGCGGAGCGCGGTCAACTGCATGAGCTGAAGCGGCTGACAGAAGCTAGGGAGGCCCAGCTGGAGGCCAAGGTGAAGGTGTTGGCCGAGGACCGCGCGGCCTTCAAGACCCTCGTAGTGAGGTCCCGTCAGGCTCTGAGGGCACTCTACGACAAGGACTTGAAGAAGCCATTGGCAATGGATGATGAAGGCCCTGTCCAGCTGCTTCCTTTCCTTGTCCTGGCACTCGAGGATGTCGTGCGTGAGATCAACCCTCTGGCAGAGGAGGAAGCTTGCACACTTTCTTCTTCTGCCTTGACACGCGTCCTCAGCCAGCTGCACCTTCGCGACCCCAATGCTGATCTCGGGGCGCTGATCAAGCCTGTGGAGGCAGAGCACCACGAGGCCACCATTGAAGCTGTGAAGGACCATGTGGAGGCTCTGCTAAAGGAGTTCCTCACCATACACCCTTCCCCTTCAGTCGATGGCGCCGCCGATGACGCGGATGAGACCGCTTCCCCAGGGCGCGGTGGCGCCACTGGGGGGAGGTCCCCTCGGGTAGCAGCGCCCTAGGCTGAGGGGAAGGCCTACAGGTGTGGCACTCCGGATCAGAGCGACCGGTTTACCTTGCATTGCCAGACCAGAGACCTTGTCTTCTGGCAACACACAACATCTTGGTACAGAAAACAACCACTTTATTGATACTAGCGGACCATAGTTTTACATGACAACAAGTAGTGAGGCCAAGCGACACACACGGTGCGTCTGGACAATATGTACATTATTTAATGAACATAAAAGGCCTCGGTCATAAAAACTACGCAGCAGCGGAATGACTTCGTAGCGGAACTCCATCTCACAGGGACACCGATGTGGACATGGTCTAGACTTGGACGGCACTCCTTTCCACCGAAACTTTCCTAAAATCTGGCATGACACGCCAGGTCAGCAAATTGAATGTACTTGCAAGCTTACAGCAAACAAAATCATAATGACAAACAATATCATGATAATTATTCAATTGTTAAAATGCAGCACCATACTTGGATATACATATAACTAACATGCTATGCTCATGCCTTTGTGAATACAGACCCTCGGTCTGACTTACCCATGATGGTTTTTATTAAACTATAAACTTGTTC
This sequence comes from Secale cereale, assembly GCA_902687465.1. Taxonomy (NCBI): domain Eukaryota; kingdom Viridiplantae; phylum Streptophyta; class Magnoliopsida; order Poales; family Poaceae; genus Secale; species Secale cereale. Next base: position 589,481,573 of record LR738711.1, on the reverse strand, counting down.
ATCTCAACAGGACATGAATCGTGATCTTTCCGGCGATCACAACCCTGACCATACTTGGTCTCAAATCATCTCGGTGGCTCTTCCACCATTTTTACAGTACAAAAATTTAGAACTTAGTGAGCAAAATTTTATTATATGTTGACCCATGGTGTGACTTACTTTCGAGCATGGTCGTGACAGTGGACTCGGCTATCGATAGGTTAATTACACTCTGCAGAGGTAGTGCACTGTACCCACACCACGGAACCCATGGCCTCGCTTTCCCATTCGGGTGGACCAACGGCGTTCCGAAAAAACTCTTCCATTGCCATGACACTCTCCCGGCCACTCTGACTCATTCCCCACTAGAATAGTCCTGGGTGGCCCCGTGCCTACCAAAGGCACACCAACCACCGTCGTGGCCAAACTAAAACTGTCCCAAACGGGGACACGGTACCATAAACTTAACAACGGGCACACCTGGTTATGTCTGCTTACCAGGCCAGGGTATCGCATGCCCATAACCTTCCCTATTAGGAGGTACCGACCAGACGCATGACAACGGACCAAATAAAGACCTTCCCATAAAGGCAAATGTGGTTGCACCGGGAAAAACTTGATTCAGTGGCACCATGACCCGGTCAACAATTTATTCAAGTTGAGTTATTAACAGGTTCAACTTAAAGAGAATAAATAACCGGTGTCAAAAAATGCCATGGAAATGCAACATACCAAATGCATTACAAAAATAACTAGGTCAACTTTACTTTACTAAATGCAAGCATCACAACTTCCAATATTATTCTGGTTATGATTTACTTTCAATTAAAAACAAAATATATTCTAGCAAAATTTTACCATATTTATTATGTAAGAAAAATAACTTCACATAGCTATTTATATGCATATCCATATTAGTTTTCCATGATCCAAACTTTCTTCTAGCTATCTTAATAACTTAAACCAACTTCCAACTTTCTGTAAACTAAATAAAACAACTAAATACAGCAACCAACAGAAAGAAATTAACAAAAACAATTCATGTGCATAAATTAAATCATTAATTCTAGTTGGAAAATCATAAATATTGAAATGGCACCATGAAAATGTTGCTGTGGCTTGCCTTAGTGCAAATGAGGTTCACAAGCCTCCTGGTGATCCTCAAGACAAGCTTCACCTTCTGAAAATAATTAAAAGTACAAAAATAAAATATCACGAACCATTCAAAAATTCACCAGAAAATCTACACAACACCAAATAGTCTCGTTTTTGGTGTGTTGCAAGATTTCTTTACAAAGAACACAATCCAAAAAGAATCAATTCATTTTAAACTTATGGTCAAAAAGTTATTGCAGTTCGAAGTGTTCTGGAATATATTTAAATTTGGAATTTAAATAAACAGACTGAACAGGGGGTGACGTCGAAGGCGTAAAGGCCCAGGGCGCCACCACTCGTACCACTTCGCGTGGGTATAGAGAGGCTGACTAGCGGGCCCCGCTAGTCAGGTGAGGGGGAGAGAGGGAGAAGAACAGGGGCGGCCGTGGCCTCGGCGGAGCGCACGTCAGCGACGCGAGCTCCTTGGCCAAGATGGAAGGGATAGATCGACAGAGGAGGTCGAGGCGCACCTGCCCATACCCATAGAGTAATTAGGGGTGGTCGGACGGTGTCGGAAATGGCCTCCCAGGCGGAGGAAGAACTGGGTGGTCGCCGGAGTTGAAGAAGATGGTGAGCAACATCGACTCCAGAAGCTCCAACTAGGTGGAACGGCACCACTAGAGTGTGGCGGAGGCTCTGGAAAGGTTGCCCTAGCCTGAGAGGGGCTGGAGCTACCGCGACGACCCGAGGGGATCGCCGGCGAGCTCAAGCTCGGGGACGGCGGCCTGTGGGGTTCGGGGCCACGAGGTCCTACGCTGTTGTGGTGTGTGTTGGAGTGGAGCTGGGTGCTCGGGAAGGCTGGGAGGGGTCCTATATATAGACGAGCCGAGAGGGGGGTTCGGGGCTCCGCCGGCGACACCTGGACGCTGCGCCTGGCGACGAATGGCGTCAGTGAGAGGGGGAGAAGGCGACGGGGTTCACGCGGGAGCTGTGGACGGACGAAGACGAGCACAGGGGTGCTGGGGTGGCGACGAGCATAGTGTGCATCGCACTGTTGCCTTGGCCGGACCGCGCCCGTGCTCGCTGCGGCGAGCTTCGTCATCGGCGAGTGCTAGGGGGCGCTGTAGAGATCAAGACGAAGATGGTGGCGCGGGTTGGCAAGCTCTGGCAGGCGCTCAACAGAGCGCTCGGCGGCGTCCAGAGCGCGCCGACAAGCAGCCTGGCATCGTGCACACACGTGGTCACTACGTGAACTTTGCCTATTGGCCGACTTGGTGCCAAAGATCATGTCTGGCATGTTGTTCGTGGTAGATATGAGAGTTACCCAGGTTTAGTTTGGTTCCAGTTGCAGTAGAAAGAAATTCACACGGCTAGTAAGTTTCTGGACATAAACTTTGAGACTTACACAGGTCAATTGGCTAAGAGTTGGAGGATGTGCTTTGGAGGCTAGTCCTAAGTTACTAAGGTAAAGATGCACAAGGAGTTTCAGTAGCAATGGAGCAAGTAAAATGGTAGTTGCTGTAGAAACTACCATTTTTGTCCAGAATAGAAAAGAATTTTTGTAGCAAAAATACTCCCAAAAGTGGTGCAATATTTTTGCTCAGCAATGTGTCCTAGGGTCCAAAGAATATTTATGAATTTCCTCAGATTTTTGTGGGCCAGTAAAATTGGGGTTGCTTTGGAGCACAATGGATTTAACTAGGGTTTTGGAAGGAAAAATGAATACTTTTCAATAAAGTAAAATATTCCAATAATTATTTTAGTGTGAACCAGAGGGAAAAGATGATTTGAGATGGATATGAGGCACTTGGGTGAAAGCCAAGGGTACCCAAGTGTTTAAGTCCATATGAAAAGATTCAAAAATCCCAAGGTTCAAAATAATTCCAAATAAAACTCAGGCAAATAAAAGAGGGCAAAAAATCAGGCTGTCATAAACCTCCCCCACTTAGAATGAATCTTGTCCTCGAGATTCGGTTGCTTGGGAAAACCTTTCCGGATAATATGTCTGTAGGAATTCTTCTTGTTCCCAGGTTGCTTCTAACTCGGTGTGATGCTCCCACTGGACCTTATAAAACTTCCTTACTTTACTGCGAGTGACCCTTTCCATCTGATCCACAATTTTGAATGGTCTTTCTTCATACGTTAAATCCTTTGCCAATTCTATGTCGGTCAGGGGCAGTCCTTTTTTCAAGCAGCGATATGCACCGCCTCAACTGTGAGACATGAAACACGTTATGCACATCGGACAATTCCAGGGGCAATTCCAACTGATAAGCAATGGTGCCCACTCAGGAAATAACTGGGAAGGGGCCAATAAATCTTGGTGCCAACTTTCCGTGAGTCTAGAATCTCTTGACTCCTTTCATAGGAGTGACTTGGAGGTATACATGTTCTCCGGGTTTAAAACTGAGCTGTCGGTGTTCTGCATCGTAATAACTCTTTTGTCGGGATTTGGCCAGTTGTAATCTATCTCTGATCTCCTTGACTTGTTTCTCAGCTTCCATCATGAGGTCTATTCCAAAGATACGGCTATCTCTAGTCTGAGACCAATTTAACAGGGTACGACACTTGCGGCCATATAAAGCCTCGTACGATGACATCTTTAGACTGGTTTGGAAACTGTTGTTGTAGGAGAACTCGGCGTAAGGCAGACAATCTTCCCATTTAGATCCTTGGGCCAAGATGTAAGCTCGCAGCATATCTTCAAGTATTTGGTTTACCCGCTCTGTCTGTCCATCAGTTTGAGGATGATATGTTGTACTGTATTTCAGGGATGTCCCCAAGGCTTGATGGAGACGTGTCCAGAAAGCAGAGGTAAAGAGTGAACCTCGGTCGGAAGTGATGGTTCGAGGTACTCCATGCAGACTAACTATTCTGGACACATATATTTGTGCAAGTTGGTTTGCTCGATATGTGGTCTTGACCAGGATAAAGTGAGCTCCCTTGGTTAGATTGTCCACTATGACCCCTATTGCATCATTGCCTCGGTGAGTCTTGGGTAGTCCTGTGATGAAATCCATGCAGACGTCATCCCATTTCAATTGTGAAACTGGCAGCGGTTGAAGAAGTCCAGCTAGCTTCTGATGTTCTGCCTTTACTTTGTTGCATATGTCGCAACAAGTCACAAAATAGGCAATGTCTTTCTTCATATCATCCCACCAGAATATTTGACGAAGGTCTTCACACATTTTTGTACCCCTAGGGTGAATAGAGTATGAGGATTCGTGTGCTTCTAACAAGATTTTTTGTTTCAGGTCCGACTGATTTGGTACACAAATCCTTCCACGAAATCGGAGAGTCCCAAATTGATCCTTGTAGAAATCAGAGGTACGTCCTGCCAGCATATTCTTGGCATGCTTTTGTAGGACCGGATCGTTTGGCTGGGCCTTGCGGATTTCTTCCTCAAGTGTGGGGGTAACTTCCAAAGTATTAGCGAGACCAGCCTCAACGTTGTTTAGATGGAGTTCAGCAATCTCCTCTTGAAGTTTAGTGGGTAAAGATTTTCATATGACGTTTAGGCTGACCGGCTTCCGACTGAGTGCGTCAGCCACCACGTTGGCTTTATCCGAGTGGTAATTTATTCCAAGATCATAATCCTTAACCATCTCAAGCCACCTTCGCTGATGGAGATTTAAATCTGGCTGAGTAAATATATACTTGAGACTTTTGTGATCGGTAAAAATTTGGCATCTCTTTCCGATGAGATAATGCCTCCATATTTTGAGAGCATGCACCACCGCGACCAATTCCAGATCATGAGTAGGGTAATTTCCTTCGTGCGGTTGCAGCTGTCATGATGCATATGCCACTACCTTGCCATCTTGCATAAGTATGCAACCAAGTCCTTGTCTGGATGCGTCACAGTATACATCAAAACTGCAATGGAAGTCTGGAAGAGTTAATACGGGTGCGGTGGTCAGCCGTATCTTTAGCTCACTAAAACTTTTCTCACAGTCGTTAGTCCATTCAAACTTCTTATCCTTTTTGAGTAGCTCTGTCATGGGTTTGGCAATCTTGGAGAATCCTTTAGTGAAACGACGGTAATATCCAGCCAGTCCAAGGAAACTCCTGATCTGAGATACCGTTGTGGGTGGCAACCAATTGAGCACATCCTTTACCTTGCTTGGGTCTACGGCTATACCCTAGGCGGATAGCACGTGTCCAAGAAATCCAACTTGTTTGAGCCAAAACTCACATTTGCTGAATTTGGCGTAAAGCTGATGGTCATGGAGTCATTGTAACACTGCTCGGAGATGTTCTTTGTGATCCCCTTCACTTTTTGAATATATAAGTATGTCATCGATAAAGACTACCACGAACTTATCGAGGAAATCCATGAATACTTTGTTCATCATGTGCATGAAGAACGCAGGGGCAATGGTGAGACAAAAGGACATAATTGTATATTCATAAAGACAGTATCGAGTGGTGAATGCGGTCTTAGGAATATCTTCCTTTTTAATCTTAAGCTGATGGTATCCGGTTTGTAAGTCAATCTTGGAGAATACCTTGGCCCCACTGAGCTGATCGAACAAGTCATCAATTCATGGCACCAGATATTTGTTTTTGATGGTGACATCATTCAGCTGACGATAATCCACACACATGCGGAGGCTGCCATCTTTCTTGCTTACAAAGAGTGTCGGCGATCCCCATGGTGAGGAACTGGGACGGATATACCCTTTCTGGAGCATTTCATTGAGCTGCTTCTTTAATTCCACAAATTCTGATGAGGACATCCTGTAATACTTCTTGTATAACAGTGTGGTTCCGGGTAACAGATCTATTGCAAACTCGAGCTCTCGATCTAGCGGCATGCCTGGCAGTTCTTCTGGAAATACATGAGGAAATTCACTGACCACGGGAATTAATTCCAATTTAGCCACAGCAGTGAATATCATTCCCTTTTTTGGTATGCTTCTGCGGGAGTAGAATATTGTAGCCTGCCCTTTTTGACTGGTCAGAGTGACTTCTCGGGTTGCATAGTTTATGCATACTTGATATTGGGTCAGCCAATTCATGCCCAAAATAACGTGCAACTGTACCGACTCAATGAGTATCAACGAAGTTGGAAAGCTTATCCTGTTGATATTGATTTCCAAATCACGATAGACAAGATTACTCTTGATTAAAGATCCCGGGGTTTGTACCAGCATATTTTTGCCCAAAAGAAAACAAGAAAATTTGTTTTGGGCAACAAAACTCCGAGCAATAAAAGAGTGGGAAGTCCCCGAGTCAAATAAAATTACTGCAGGTATGCTATTAATAGAAAACATACCAATGACTACTTCATGGTTTTCTTGGGCTTCATCTGCGGAGAGGTGATGGACGTGCCCGACGATGTTTTGCTGGTTCGGGTATGACCCCATAAAGTTGACTTGTGGCCGGAATAAGGCGTTCGCCTTGCTGTTCTTGGGGCACTGCCTGGCATAATGTCCACTTTGCCCACAACTAAAACAAGAATTGTTGCGCTGATGCTCCTCGTGTACTGGGTTGGTGACAACATTCTTGACTTGGGTAGTGGTCTGGCTACCATTCTGTTGCCAATTGGGCTTGTATTCCACCTGAGTCTGCTGCCAGGTTCGAGCCTTCTGCAGTGCTTGTCCCCCTTTACTTGGTTCAAACTTACGCTTGTGCTCGCTATTAGCAGGTCGGTTATCCAGTACGAGCTTGTGTTCTCTTTCCGCAATGAAAGCTTTATTCACCAAAGTTTGGAAGTCTGGAAAATCGAACGTGCTGAGAGTGCACCTGAGTTGCGAGTTTAATCCTCCACGAAATCTGTCAATCTTTCTTTCTTCAGTGGCCACGTCATATAGGGAGTAACGGGCCAAGTGGTTGAATTTCTGCAAATATTCACCCATGGACAGATTTCCTTGGGTGAGTGCAAGAAATTCACGCTGCTTGGTTTTCATAATTCCAGTAGGGATGTGATATTTTCGGAACTGATCCTTGAATTTTGACCAGGTGAGTTCTTCATGAGCAGGCCACATGGCTTTTGCATTTTCCCACCATATGGCAGTAGCGCCTTCAAGATAGTGAGTTGCATATGGAACTTTGTCCTCTTCTGCAGTACGGGCAATCTCAAGTTTCCTTTCAATGGTCCGTAACCAATCGTCGGCATCCAAAGGGTCAACAACTTTACTGAAACTGGGAGGCTGAGTTCTTTGAAAATCTGATAGCTTGGAGTGATGACCGTTCTGATTTCCATTCTGACCAACCATAGCTTGAACACTTTTTAATATCTCAAGCAGATCATTACTTCTTCTTTCCTCAAACATATGCAGAATTTGCTCAGTGGTAGGGGGATTTGGCGGTGGAGGCGGTGGTATGTACGGCTCGGGGGAGTGTCCTGCCAGTCGGGCGGAGCGACGAACAGGAACATCCTCGTGAGCGCTGCTACTGTTGCCTCCCCGCGTCATCCTATTATGGATTTTCCCAAGACAACACAACCGAGAGAATCATTCAAAAGAAAATATGTGGGGAAAAGCCAGCAACAAATCTCGAGGGAAAACTAAATTGCGAAGAGAGACAACGAGTAAAAGAAATGCAGCTTCATCATAATTATACATGGACTCAAACATGAAAGGTAATTAACATGCCCGGTTCCACTACTCCCATACATGAAACGAAACATCATGACTTGTACAACTACATTCGTACATCAGCCTGACAACTGCGAATACTCTGGAACACTACTGCTCTGCGGGTGCTGCGGGGTCCTCCCCTGAAGTGGACTCGGATCCTGAACTGACGAGGTTAACTGAAATTTCGGGGTTAAAGATAACACGGCGACGCTGCCTCGGAGGCTCTCCTTCTGGGGCGGGAGTAGGGTGGATCATAGGAGCTACAGGGGTAGTGAGAAGTGATATCCACTCAGCAGGGGCACTAAGAGAAGTTATGGTCGAGGCGCCTGAGCTACTAGGAGGGGTTACTGGTGAAATAGGGGAAACGGAACTGGGGACGTAAGGGGTAAATCCCATGGAGGCGGGAATGGTGACTGACCTAGTAGTGGCTAAAGCAATACGAGTGTTAGTCAACTCGCGAACCAGCTCGTGGATCATCAGATAGCTAGCAGTAGTATAACGGGAAAGATGGCTAGCAACACTATCAGACTCCGGATCAATCGCGGAGAAATGAACATGACCGTTGTCGTGTAGAGAAGGATAGTATTGGAAACCTGGGTGGTTATGCATGCGGACCTCGCTGTGATGGAGCTCAACAAGGATCTCAAATGCAGCAAATTGGACGGCCTGCGAAGCGGTAGAAGCATATCCGCTTCGAGAGATACGAGTGTAAGAGCTGGAGTCGGAACTGACGCGCAGAGTCACCACTGCCTGATACTCATATATTGAGTCTGTTAGACGTTCCCGGTACACACGATAAACTAGGTCGTCTCCATGAGGGTACAGTCGACGCCACACGTTATGAAGGAGGTGCGGTGACGTGTACGGCATCAGCTGCAAATGGCACGAATACGGTACTGGAGCCATCTACACAACTATCATTAGGTTTGCATAAAAAAATAAGACAAGTATATGCAAAGCAACAACAAGCTATACAGACTACCGGCACTCAACCTAGACGCGTATCTGGCGTTTAGTTAGCACGTCTTAGTCTAAGATGTCCTACAGTCAGCACGGCTCTAATACCAAGCATTGTGGCACCCCAGATTAGAGCGACCGGTTTACCTTGCATTCCTAGCCCAGAGACCTTGTCTTCTGGCAACACACAACATCTTGGTACAGAAAACAACCGCCTTATTGATACTAGCGGCCCATAGTTTTACATTACAACAAGTAGCGAGGCCAAGCGACACACACGGTGCGGCTGGACAATATGTACATTATTTAATGAACATAAAAGGCCTCGGTCATAAAAACTATGCAGCAGCGGAACGACTTCGTAGCGGAACTCCATCTCACAGGGACACCGATGTGGACACGGTCTAGACTCGGACGTCACTCCTTTCCAGCGAAACTTTCCTGAAATCTGGCATGACACGCCAGGTCAGTACATTGAATGTACTTGCAAGCTTACAACAAACAAAACCATAATGACAAACAATATCATGGTAATTATTCAATTATTAAAATGCAGCACCATACTTGGATATACATATAACTAACATGCTATGCTCATGCCTTTTTGAAAACAGACCCTCGGTCTGACTTACCCATGGTGGTTTTTATTAAACTATAAACTTGTTCATCTCAACAGGACATGAATCGTGATCTTCCCGGCAATCACAACCCTGACCATACTTGGTCTCAAATCATCTCGGTGGCTCTTCCACCATTTTTACAGTACAAAAATTTAGAACTTAGTGAGCAAAATTTTATTATATGTTTACCCATGGCGTGACTTACTTTCAAGCGTGTCCGTGACCGTGGACTCGGCTATCGATAGATTAATTACACTCTGCAGAGGTAGTGCACTGTACCCACACCACGTAACCCATGGCCTCGCTTTCCCATTCGGGTGGACCAACGGCGTTCCGACAAAACTTTTCCATTGCCATGAGCCCATGATACTCTCCCGGCCACTCCGACTCATTCCCCACTGGAATAGTCCTGGGTGGCCCCGTGCCTACCAAAGGCACACCAACCACCGTCGTGGCCAAACAGAAACTATCCCAAACGGGGACTCGGTACCATAAACTTAACAACGGGCACACAAGGTTATGTTTGCTTACCGGGCCAGGGTATCGCATGCCCATAACCTTCCCTATTAGGAGGTATCGACTAGAGGCATGACAACGGACCGAATAAAGACCTTCCCATAAATGCAAATGTGGTTGCACTGGGAAAAACTCGATTCAGTGGTACCATGACCCGGTCAACAATTTATTCAAGTTGAGTTATTAACAGGTTCGACTTAAAGAGAATAAATAACCGGTGTCAAAAAAATGCCATGGAAATGCAACATACCAACAGCATTACACAAATAACTGGGTCAACTTTACTTTACTAAATGCAAGCATCACAACTTCCAATATTATTCTGGTTATGATTTACTTTCAATTAAAAACAGAATATATTCTAGCAAATTTTTACCATAGTTCTTATGTAAGAAAAATAACTTCACATAGCTATTTATATGCATACCCATATTAGTTTGCCATGATTCAAACTTTCTTCTCGCTATCTTAATAACTTAAACCAACTTCCAACTTTCTGTAAACTAAATAAAACAACTAAATACAGCAACCAATAGAAAGAAATTAACAAAAACAATTCATGTGCATAAATTAAATCATTAATTCTAGTTGGAAAATCATAAATATTGAAATGGCACCATGAAAATGTTGCCGTGGCTTGCGTTAGTGCAAATGAGGTTCACAAGCCTCCTGGTGATCCTCAAGAAAAGCTTCACCTTATGAAAATAATTAAAAGTACAAAAAGAAAATATCGAGAACCATTCAAAAATTCACCAGAAAATCTACACACCACCAAATAGTCTCATTTTTGGTGTGCTGCAAGATTTCTTTACAAAGAACACAATGCAAAAAGAATCAATTCATTTGGACTTATGGTTAAAAAGTTATTGCAGTTTGAAGTGTTCTGGAATATATTTAAATTTGGAATTTAAATAAACAGACTGAACAGGGGTTGACGTCGAAGGCGTAAAGGGCCAGGGCGCCACCATTCATACCGCTTCGCGCGGGTACAGAGAGGCAGACTAGCAGGGCCCGCTAGTCAGGTGAGGGGGAGAGAGGGAGAAGAACAGGGGTGGCTGCGGCCTCGCTGGAGCGCACGCCGGCGACGCGAGCTCCTTGGCCAAGATGGAAGGGATAGATCGACAGAGGAGGTCGAGGCGCACCTGCTCGTACCCGTAGAGTAGCTAGCGGTGGTCGGGCGGCGTCGGAAATGGCCTTGCAGGCGGAGGCAGAACGGGGTGGTCGCCGTAGTTGAAGAAGACGGTGAGCAACGGCGACTCCAGAAGCTCCAACTAGGTGGAACAACACCACCAGAGAGTGGCGCAGGCTCTGGAAAGGTTGCCCTAGCCTGAGAGGGGCTGGAGCTACCACGACGACCCGAGGGGATCGCCGGTGAGCTCCAGCTCGGGGACGGCAGCCTGTGGCCTGCCTGACCGGGCCACGAGGTTCTACGCAGTTGTGGTGTGTGTGGGAGTGGAGTTGGGTGCTCGAGAAGGCTGGGAGGGGTCCTATATATAGGCGAGCCGAGAGGGGGGTTCGGGGCACCGCCGGTGACACCTGGACGCTGCGCCCGGGGACGAATGGCGTTAGTGAGAGGGGGAGAAGGCGACGGGGTTCACGCGGGAGTTATGGACGGACGGAGACGAGCACAAGGGCGCCGGGGTGGCGACGAGCACAGTATGCACCACACTGTTGCCTTGGCCAGACCGCGCCCGTGCTCTCTGCGGCGAGCTCCGTCGTCGGCGAGTGCCGCGAGGGCGCTGTAGAGATCAAGACGAAGATGGTGGCGCGGGTTGGCAAGCTCTGGCAGGCGCGGAAGCAAGCACGCGATCAACAGAGCGCTCAGCGGCATCCAGAGCGCGTCGACAAGCAGCCTGGCATGGTGCACACGCGTGGTCACCGCGTGAACTTTGCCTACTGGCCAACTTGGTGTCAAAGATCATGTCTGGCATGTTGTTCATGGTAGAGATGAGAGTTACCCAGGTTTAGTTTGGTTCCAGGTGCAGTAGAAAGAAATTCACACGGCTGGTAAGTTTCTGGACAGAAACTTTGAGAGTTTACCGAGGTAAATTGGCTAATTGTTAGAGGCTGTGCTTTGGAGGCTAGTCCTAAGTTACTAAGGTAAAGATGCACAAGGAGTTTCAGAAGCAATGGAGCAAGTAAAATGGTAGTTGTTGCAGAAACTACCATTTCTGTCCAGAATAGAAAAGAATTTCTGTAAAAAAAATATTCCAAAAAGTGGTGCAATATTTTTGCTCAGGAATGTGTCCTAGGAGCCAAAGAATATTTATGAATTTCCTCAGATATTTGTGGGCCAAAAAATTTGGGTTTCTTTGCAGCACAATGGATTTAACTAGGGTTTTGGAAGGAAAAATGAATATTTTTCAATAAAGAAAAATATTCCAATAATTATTTTAGGGTGAACCAGAGGGAAAATATGATTTGAGATGGATATGAGGCACTTGGGTGAAAGCCAAGGGTACCCAAGTGTTTATGTCGATATGGAAAGATTCAAAAATCCCAAGGTTCAAAATAATTCCAAATAAAACTCAGGCAAATAAAAGAGGGCAAAAAATCAGGCTGTCACAGCAGGTTGGTGACGGTGCTCCCCTTTTATCTTCATTCTTCTGCGACATGAGTAAGCCTCGTGGGGGCGTTAAAACTTCCGTTTGATGTTTCGAAGGACAATTTGGATTGCAATAATTGCTAGATATCATCCCTTCTTTTCTTGTTTATCGTTCTACATCGGCAAGGCCCGACCCCGCGCATACCTCAGCCGCCGGCTGGCTTGTCCAGGTCACTGGGTCCAGACCAGGGCGTGAGGCGCTACGTGGCCAATTAGGCTCCTGAGTCGCGATGCTCAGGAGTCCCCCTTAATGTCCAAATGATACCCAGGCAGGAAGTGCTCAGCAGGGCTTTGGTGTCCTACGTCAGCAGGGCCCGGCCCGCACGTACCTCAGCCACCACTGGCCTTGACCGGAAACCATGACAAGACTAGAGAGTGAGGGGCTACTGGTCCAGTTAGGCCCTTGGGTTGCGATGCCCAAGGGTCCCCCTTGATGTGCGAACAACCCTGAGGGATGTGAGTACTGGACTTAGGCTTTGATGTTCTGCGTCGGCAGGGTCCGGCCCGCGCGTACCTCAGCCGCCGCTAGCCTTGATCGAAAACCAGGACAAAACCAGGGAGTGAGGGGCTACGGGTCCAGTTAGGCCCTTGGGTCGTGATGCCCAAGGGTACCCCTTGACATACAAACAGACCCCATACCTGTCCTCGTCGGGCTTGCGCTTGGGACGGTTCTGTGTCGACCAGGCCAGGGGGACCTGGTGGGGCGTGCGACATGCGTGACCTGAACGCAGCCCCCGTGCCCAGCCCCCTCGCTCTACCTTCCCGAAGGGAGCGCAGCGCGGTGGGGCTGGTCACTGAGCCGAGGGGCTCCCTGAGGTTAATGCAGCCGTAAAGCCGCCCCTAGTTGTTTATCACCAGCGCGGAGCATAGTGCTGTCGCTCTTGCGCGGGCATAGCGGCTCCTCGACCATGTCGTCAGCCAGCGTGGATCATGGTGCTTCCTCTGGACCGTGGGAGGGGACTCCCTACTGCGGAGAGCCCCCGGGCGTATACAGCCCAGCCCGGACACGTGGCTGGAACGGTGGGGCTTAGACAAGGTGTATCTAGGCACCCATGAGCCAACGCTGGACTCACGAGGCCCTACCTCAAGGCGGGTTGCGCCTGGTCTTGTGTGCAAGCACTTGAGATTATCCTGCAAGGTGGTTAGACAACCCGCGCCGGGTGAATCCCTCAAGGTCACCCTATGGGAAGGCCGGGCACCAACGACCCCAGGAGGTGACGTGAACGGGGCTGGCCCGCCAGACAGAGCTCAACTGTTGGATTTATCGACGCTGCAGGGATGGACCCGAGCACAGACGCCGTGCCTAGTCTTCTCACGTGGACGTCCTAAGGGAAGCCACCCGGTGCACAGCTCCCGGAGCGACAAGACATGGTACCGTGCACCCCAACTCAGCTGCTGGTATCCGGTTTGAGCTTGGGCGAGGCACCAAGGGCCACAGGAGGTGACTTACACGGGGCTGGCCTATGAGCCAGAGCTTAGCCGCTTGGATTTGGCGACACTACAGGGACGGACCCGAGCACAGGCGCCGTGCCAACCCCAAGCCATAAGATGGATGCAAGCGAGTTTGCGGGGGCGTAGGATGTTTAAGGCATGAGAATGGTGGTCAAACAGATGACTCGAATGCAACATGACTAGGATGGTAGCACTAGCTTTGGTAAAATGCAAGGGAGATACATGCCACCTGGGCGAACCTGTGCGGCCTGGGGATAGTGCGGCCCGAGGGGGCGCCCCCAAAAGGTGACCTTAGATGCAAAAGGATGCGCGTCGCAGGGACAGACCCGTGCGACCTGGGAACAATGCTGCCTGAGGGGCGCTCCCAGTTGAACAGAAATCGAAAGATGTCACCTGGCATAGTTGCTGAAGTAGTGTTGGTGTAGCTGAGGGTGCTCGACAAAGGCGCTGCTCCTTACGTGCGATCAGGCTCCAGCCCCTCGCGAGGCTCTGGGGCTCCCCAGATATCACGGAGGGCCGAGTGCAACTCCGCCTGGATCTCCTTGTGCATGGCCTCGCGAGCCACCAGGACTTCCCGCATGTGGCGCTGGTGTAGGGTCTCCTGGTTCGGCAGGACGAAGGGGATGCGCACGTACCTGTGAAGGGGACCCTGGCACCAACCCACCTGGGAAGGCTAGGAAAACTCCTAAGACGCGATCCTGTTGAGTGCCGGGACATTGACGCAAACGCGTAGCCCGTCTCCTGAGCCTCGACCGACAACTGCCCTTGGAGGAACCGAGCGGCGCTCGCCTCGCATGGCTCTTGGCTCCTGTAGGTCTTCGATGGTCTAGCTGATGAACTCCAGAGCGCTTGGTGCCTCATGCCTTGAGGCCTCCGGAGGGAAGTGTGCAGCAAAGCACTCTTCCCCGTGGTGCCCGAGCGCCTCCTACGTGACATTGGCTAGGTCTGAGGCCCTCCAGAGGAGAGCCCTCGAGCCGAGCCTGAGAGGGGCGTCGGGCACACCTCCCTATGCGAGAGGGGGTGGAGGCCCTGTGGTGCTGCCTCCCTGTGATGTCTTCTCATGAGGCTCCAGAGCCAGCAGCTGCTTCTTCTTCTTGGGAACGACCTCCGGTGGGTAGATGATGTTGTCGCTGTCTAGATCTTCGACTGTCGCCGCCTGGTAAGCGCCCTCGAATGAGCACACTGCGTTCTTCTCCTCGCACACGATTGTGATGACGCCGCCGCTCCTAGGCATCTTGAGAACATTGTAGTCGTGGTGAGTTAGTTCCATGAACTTGGCCAGGGCCGGATACCCGAGGATGGCGTTGTAAGGGAGATGGATGTGGGTGACATCGAAGTCGATGAGCTCAGTGTGGTAGTTGTCACGCTTGCCAAAGGTTATAGGTAGGCGAGCTTGCCCCATAGGGTGGTGGAGCCATCAGTCACTCTCGGAGAAGGGTTTGGTAGGCAGTAAATTTTCGTAGGGTACTTGGAGGCTATCGAATGTCTCGATGGACAGGACATATAGCCCTGCACCACTGTCAATGAGGGTCTTGGTAACTTGGATGTTGCTGATGATGGGAGAGCAAAGCATCGTGTGGGCGCCAGCCATAGCTGCACACTTGAGCTGGTCTGCCGAACTAATGGTGCTGGGGCACCTGGACCACCTGAGTGGACGGGTAGCCTCGAGCTAGGGGAGAGCCGCGTTTACTTCATGGGTGAACTGCTTGAAGAGGCGCTGAGAAGCTGGGGCCTGTGCTCTGCCCAAGATGCAAGCGATAGCATGCGGCTCCTGGAAGCCCCTAGCCCCCTCGTCCTGGTCGCGTTTCTCCTTGGCGGTGGCAGAAGTTGTAGGCCGACCCTGCCCTGAAGACGGGCCTCTCGGGGCTGATCCCTCCAGGCGTCCTCGTGGGGCTGGCCGTGCCAACGGTCCTCCTGAGGCTTATCACGCCACTCCTGACGCGGTCCGCGGTCGTCCCAGCGTCCTCCGGTCCGACCTCCCCCGCGGCCGTAGCCATGGCTGCTGCGCTCGGGGCATTGGATGATGCGTACTTCGCAGAGGGCCCTGAGCTCTTGAAAGTCGTGGGTGTTGTGGTCATGCACGTTGTGGAAGGCGCAAAATGCTCGGCCGTTCTTGGGTGGCTCCGGGTAGTCGCGGTCGTGCTTCATTTCTGGTTCGGATGCATGCATTACCGCTCCCTTGCGCTTCACATCCTTGCCTTTGGCCTTCTTGTCTTCGGCTTCGACAGCAGGGAGCTCGACAAGCGAGAGGCGCCCCTCCTTTGCCCTGGCGCACTTGGTTGCGAGGTTGAACAACTCCAAGATGAGCACAGATCTTCGTGGATGGCGAGCTCTTCTTTCATCTTGACATCACGGACACCATCTGAGAATGCAGAAATGATGGCCTCGTCCGTGACCTTGGGGATCTTGACGCGGACACTGTTGAAGCGCTGGATAAAATTCTTCAGGGTTTCTCCTGGTTGTTGCTTGATACGTCGCAGGTCGCCTGCGGCTGGGGGACGATCTCGAGTGCCCTCGAAGTTGGCGATGAACCGGTCGTGCATCTCGCTCCAAGTGGAGATCGATCTCGCGGGCAGGTTGAAGAGCCATGATCACGCGCCCTCCTTGAGGGCCATGGGGAACCAGTTCGCCATGATCTTCTCGTTGCCGCCGGACGCCTTGATGCTCAGCTCATAGAGCTGTAGGAACTCCGCAGGGTCGGGGGTGCCGTCGTAGCATCGACGCAGGTCGGGCTTGAACTTCCCAGGCTAGTTGATGTTGCGCAGCTCGGGAGCGAGGGCCTTGCAGCCTGCTCTCGGCACCGGAGCTTGCTGGGGTGGTGGGACTTGGTCTTGGTCTTCGCACGGCGCCGCGGCGGGGGGGCGCGGTCTCAACGCTGCGGTGGAGGGAGCGCACGTTGGCACCGCGCGTGTGCGGTCACGCCGCTGGGACACACGCCTTGGGTCTTGGACGATGCCTTGACGTTGGGGTAGCAGTGGAGCTTCTTGGGCCTTGTCATCCTCATGGGGAGGCAGATGAGGTAGGGAAATGGACGACGCCGGAGAGCCCCCTGTGGCGCTGACGAGCTCGGCGATGCGGTCGAGCCATTCTTCATAGAAGTCGTCGGCGGGGTGGTAGCATAAGAGCTCTAGTGCCATGATCAACGTAGCCTACACATCATAGCGAGTTCGCGGCGAGCATAAGATCAAGAGATCCCCGGAGTCAGTGACGGTGTAGCGGTGCGTCCATCATGCCGCACGGAGGGGCGTAGGGACGATGCTTGCTGTTCTTGCCGCGTCGAACCGGTGGCGGCGTTGGCAGCAGGTGATGGAGAACGACGGGGTGGTCCGCCAGCAAGAGTGGTCTGAGCGACGCGGGCGGCAAGGGCAGCCTGCCGCTTAGCATGGGCTGTGCGAGCGTCGGGCATGGACTGCTGGAACGACGGAAGGGAAGTTTCAGCACACCCCTACCTGGCGCGCCAAATGTCGGATTTCGGGTTCCGGCAAAACCGTTAAGGTTCGAACTCTGGGGTGCGCACGAAGATCTCTCCTTCCGCCCTAGATCCTCTACTCAACAGCCTAAGCCTAGCTCGTCAGATCCAAAGAACAAGAGACAC
Organism: Secale cereale; assembly: GCA_902687465.1. Classification (NCBI taxonomy): domain Eukaryota; kingdom Viridiplantae; phylum Streptophyta; class Magnoliopsida; order Poales; family Poaceae; genus Secale; species Secale cereale. The sequence continues at coordinate 589,464,170 of LR738711.1, read as the reverse complement.
AAGATTTATAATGGTTCGGGGCACTGTTGTGGTGTAACACCCTAATCCAGTGTGGTGTGGTGGATTTCCTTGGAGGCAGGGGACGAACTAGTACATGGATGAACTGCCTCCTGGGGAGAGGTGTTCTTGAGCTCGGATGAGCTTGTGGTGTGTGGTCTTCTAGCTGATTAGCTCATGATGAGATCAACTCCGTCTCCGATGAGATGATACCTATGGTGGTGGCTAGTCCTATTTATAGTGGCTAGGGTCCTCTTCCCAAATATTTAGCGGGAAGGAATACCACAACGGCGAAATTTGAAGGGGGACAGCTAGTACAAGCTTTCCTGACAAAGGTGGTGTTCGCTGCCAAAGGTTCTGGTGGTGACGCCGCCGTGGGCTCCGTGATGACCTCTGTCCTGCCGTCCTGCTGGTCTTGGTCTTGTTGCACCGATATGGAAACCTTTGCCTAACGCCTCGGGACTCCGTGCCTGCACCTGCTCCTTTATCACCGAAGGGGAAACTGGCACTCTGCGCCCGCTGGCGTCCGCCTGCCTTTGGTCGTCACTGCTCACGTCACGAGGACCTCACGAGGTGTCCCTCGCCTTGATCTCTCCGATCCTCACGAGCCGGCCTGGCGAGGCCGCCCCAGGGGATGTCCTGTGTCGTCCACCTCGCGAAGGTTGGCCCCTTGCGAGGGTCTTGAGTGTTGCTGAAGATGCTGGGCCAAACTAGGTCGCCTTGTGAGCCACGCCCTGGGCCGCAGGCAGGCAAGTCTGGGTACCCCTGTTCCCAGAACGCCGACAGTCACTGTCACCACTAGAGTTGCAAAGCGTCAGCTCTATTCTCTTAATGCCAGCTCTCTTCCAGACCTTGAAGATATCCTGGTAGTCCGAGACTTTTCGGATGTCTTTCCAGAAGAACTGCTAGGTGTTCCACCTGACAGAGATGTAGAGTTTGTCATAGATCTTATCCCAGGAACCGCTCCAATCTCAAGGATACCTTACAAGATGGCACCCTTAGAACTAGCTGAGCTTAAGAAACAACTTGATGAGTCCTGGCAAAAGGGTTTCATCCGTCCTAGTTCTTCTCCTTGGGCATGCCCCGTACTCTTCGTCAAGAACAAGGATGGTATGGACCGGATGGTGGTAGATTATCGTCCTGTTAATTTGGTCACGATAAAGAACAAATATCCGCTCCCCAGGATCAACGACCTGTATGATTAGCTCGCTGGATCCTCAGTCTTCTCGAAGATGGATTTGAGGTTAGGCTACCACCAAATCAAGATCAGAAGTGGGGACATCCCCAAGACGGCTTTTGTCATTCGTTATGGCCAGTACGAGTACACCATCATGTCCTTCGGTCTAACCAACACTCCAGCTATATTCTCCCACTTGATGAACTCGATCTTCATGGAGTACTTAGATAAGTTTGTCGTGGTTTACCTCGATGATATTCTTATTTACTCAAAAAACGAGGAAGAGCATGCCGAACATCTTAGACTTATGTTAGAAAAACTCAGAGAGCATCGCCTTTATGCCAAGTTCTCCAGGTGCGAATTTTGGTTGCCAGAAGTGACCTATCTAGGCCACGTGATATCTGGTAAGGGCATTTATGTCAATCCCGAGAGAGTTCTGGCCATCCTTGATTGGACTCCACCTGAGTCACTTAAACAAGTTAGGAGTTTCCTTGGTCTAGCCAGTTATTGTCACTACTTTGTTGAAAACTTCTCCAAAGTGGCCAAACCTATCATGGAACTTCTCAAGAAAGATAAAATGTTTGAGTGGTCCCCACAGTGTGAGTACAATTTTCAGGAACTGAAAAGATGCCTGACTTCATCTCCCATACTTGTGCCACTGTATTTCAATAAGGACTTTGTTATCTATTGTGATGCCTCACGACAGGGACTAGCTTGCATTCTTATGCAGGATCGTCATGTGATTGCCTATGCATCTCGACAGTTGCATCCACATGTGGAAAATTACCCTACACATGATCTAGAGTTTGCAGCCGTAGTTAATGCACTTAAGACATGGCGACATTACCTTCTTGGTAAACATTGCGAGATCGACACCGATCACCTGAGTCTTAAGTATATCTTCACCCAACCTGATTTGAACCTTAGGCAAAGACGTTGGTTGGAGTTGATCTCAGATTATGACTTAGGGATTACATACACCCCAGGCAAGGCCAATGTCATGGCTGATACACTAAGTCGTAAGTTCTATTGCAACAATCTCATGTAGCGGCAGGGCCAACCACTTCTCCATGAGGAATTATGTAAGCTTAACCTTCACATTGCTCCTCAAGGATTCCTTTCTACCTTGGTGGCGAAATCTACTCTTGTGGATCATATAATAGAAGCCCATAAGCATGATTCAGGGATTACCCGGATCAAGAGAAACCTTGCCAAGGGCATTGCTGGTAGTTTCTCTATAGATGATCGAGGTGTTGTTTTCTTCCAGAACCGCCTGGTGGTTCCAAAGAAGCAACATCTTCGACAATTGATCCTTAAGGAGGCTCATGAATCTCCACTCACGATTCATCCCGGTAGCACTAAGACATATCAGGACCTACGCCAGAGGTTCTGGTGGACTAGGATGAAGAGAGAAATTGCTGAGTTCATTGCTAATTGTGACGTTTGTGGTCGCATTAAGGCAGAGCATCAAAGACCTGCTGGCGCCCTTCAGCCTCTAGCTATTCCTGAGTGGAAATGGGATAAAGTTGGTATGGACTTCATCACCGGCTTTCCCATGACCAAGAGAGGGAATAACGCTATCTTCGTAGTCGTTGATCGTCTTTCCAAAGTGGCCCACTTCCTACCTGTTCGAGAGAGTATCACTGCTAGTCAACTTGCTGACTTATATATTTCTCGGATAGTGTCACTACATGGTGTCCCACTAGAGATCAATTTAGACCGTGGTAGTCTTTTCACTTCTCATTTCTGGGAGACTTTCCACATTGCCATGGGCACCCATCTTTCCTTCAGTATCGCTTTCCACCCTCAATCAAGTGGTCAGCTGGAACGGGTCAACCAAATTCTCAACGGCATGCTCAGAGCTTGCGTTATCTCATTTGGTATGGATTGGGAGAAGTGCCTTCCTTTCGCCGAGTTTGCTTATAAGAATAGATATCAATCCAGCCTAAAGAAAGCACCCTTCGAGATTTTGTATGGATGAAGATGTCGAACACCTTTGAACTGGTCAGAAACCGGTGAAAGACAATTCTTTGGAACATACATGATCCAGGAAGCAGTAGAGCAAGTTCGCATTATTTGTGAGAATTTGAAAACAGCCCAGTCTCATCAAAAGAGCCAGTATGACCATCATCATAAGGAATTGGCTTATGAAGTTGGTGACAATGCTTACCTTCGGGTTACCCCTTTGAAGGGTACCCATCGTTTCGGTATCAAGGGAAAGTTGGCTCCTCGTTACATTGGTCCTTTTCGCATTCTCGCTAAACAAGGAGAGGTTGCCTACCAATTGGAACTACCCCCACAACTTTCTCGAGTTCATGATGTCTTCCACATCTCTCAACTCAGGCGTTGCTTCTCGGATCCCATCCGCGCAGTGGACCACGAAACGCTTGATCTCCAAGATAACCTCACATATCGGGAGTACCCCGTTCTCATTCTGGATCAAGCAGAGCATGTCACTCGACGTCATAACATCAAATTTCTCAAGGTTCAGTGGTCTCATCATTCTGAGAGAGAAGCTACTTGGGAGCGAGAAGATCGTCTTCAACTTGAGTACCCCACTTTCTTTCCGCCGACTCCTGAATCTCGGGATGAAATTCTTTCGAGTGGGGGCGATATGTCACACCCCTAGTTATGGTATGACTTAGACTAGCTAGTTATGTGTGCATCATGGTTAAACTCAAATGAATTTGAATTGGGGATTTGTGAAACCCTCAGAAATCATTTCTGGAAATGACCCAGATAAAAATTTCTCTGAAAAGGTCCAATAAAATTTTCATGTTTCTCTTTGAAAATATTGGTCAGTGGTAAAATTCAAACCAATATTTTTAGGAGCTCATAAATATTTATTTTGGGCATTTGGAATTAATGCAATAATTATTTGCATTGGATATATATATGTTATATATTTTATATATGTCCAAAAATTCTGAATTGTTGTGACGGGCTTTGGAATAATCCTTTTTAGTCCATGCAAAATTTATCAAAAGAAATAAAATGATTTAGCGCCTAAAACTAAATCAATCAAATTACAGAAATAGAAAAGAGAAAAGAAATAAAGAAGGAAAACTTACCTGGCGGCCTGGCACAGTGCAGCCCAGCAACTCTAGCTGGTGACCCAGCCCACCACACGAAGCGGCCGTCTTCAACCTCTGCCAGTAGGCAGATGCGTGTCGACGCGCGCGCGATTGCCGTGGTGAGCTCCCTGCCTGCGTGACCTCCCCCCCCCCATCGCCCTGGACGCCCTAGACGACACCACGACAGCCCAGCTCACTCTCCCCCCTCTCTCCCGTGGCTTCCCCTCCTCTCCCTCGCTCTCTCTCTCTCACGGCCAAGCGTTGCCGTCGCCGCCGCTCGTCAGTACTGTAGCCACGGCCGTCGCCTCGCCCCGTGGACGTGTCCCAGCACTCCGCCACGTCATCCTCGGCCTCTCCGTCAAGCCACGAGACGCCGGACACCCCGTGGAGCCGTCACCGCCGTCGTCTTCACCTCCTGCCGCCTGAGATTGCCTTCGCTGCCCTGCATGCTCCGAGCCTCTCCCGAGCTCGCCGATGACGTCTCGAAATCCGTTGTGAGCCCTGCCATCATTCCCCCCTCTCCGATTCGTCGTTCGCACATCATAGCTAGGTCAGCCGTCGAGGCCGAGACCTCACTACCACCAGCCATGTCGCTGCCATGGCCAGAGCCACCGTAGGTCGATCCCGAGCACCTCACCGTCTTCCTTGCACCTCGAGGAGATCGTAGAGCCCCTCAGCTCGACTTGTCGTGCCCTGTAGCCCGCGCCCGCTCAGAGCCGTGCTCCGGCATGCGCCGTGAGCTCCGCCCCGGCGATCTCCGGCCACCCCAGCTCCAACCACCACCACCACTTGATGCGGCTCGTCCCCAGCTTCACGCAGGTGGTCTCCGCCACCAAAATGGTCGCCGGAGAGGCGATTCCGAGCCCCTCCGCCGTGTTTGTGGACGCCGGCGTTGAGCCGCCGGCGGGTCAGCCTCATCCGACCAGGGGTTTGACCTCCCCTGGCTCACTGATGTGCGGACCCAGCCTACCAGGTGATTAGCTTAAGGCTAATCACCAGTTAACTAAACCCATGTGACACTGACATGTGGGCCCTGTCACCCTAAACTTTAGTTAGTTTAGAAATAACCCCCAGTTTAACATTTTGTCACTGACGTGTGGACCCCACGCGTCAGGTTTGACTCCAGTCAGCTCTGTTGACTTGCTGACGTATGCATGATGCAGTGCTGACGCAATAAATGATTTTCTGGATTTTAATTAACTCAGGAAATTCTAGAAAATTGTTTAAACTTCAAAAAATCACAGAAATTCAACCGTAGCTCAGATTGAAATAATTTATATACGAAAAATTATCAACAAAATTCAATCTATCCATTTGTACCAGTTCCATGCATGACAAATGAGGTTATACCTACTGAATATATGAAAAAACATAAAGGGCATTTAAAATGCTTAAGTTTGGAGTTGCATTTGAATCCTTGATTCAAATAAGCTCCATTGAACTCGCTGCTAGTTGTTTTAGCTCAAACAAGATCACATCTTCATGCCATGATCATGCATTATATTGTTGCATATGTTTACGTATTGATTGTTGGCACCGTCCTTCTCGATAGGTCCTGCTCCGGAGACCGTTCCAGAGTACCTGTCAGAGGAGCAGTGCTCTACCGTTGATCTACCAGTCAAGCAAACCCCCTTGTTCATTCTGATACAATTCCACTCTCTCGCTCCTGCTCTCTGTTATTGCATTAGGACAACAATGATTCAACTGCTACTTTATGCTGGGGTAGTTGAACCCATTCCTCTGCATGACCTGTCATTGCCAAAGTAAATAGTTGAAACCCACTAGCATGTGTAGGAGTTGATTGAAGCCATGTTGTGTTCCTACCATGCCATGCCTGCTATTTCTTAGAGTGTGTCAGGTCTGATTCATTGGGAATGAATTCGAGTGTTATACTATGTTCTGATGCTGAGAGTTAAGTGTGTGAACACGATTTGGTAAACGTAGCGGTGAAAGGCCATGTAGGAGTACATGGTGGGTTGTCTCACTTCAACCGTCCTAAAGCACCGAGTTCTGGTTATGTTCTACAGTGACTAGCTAGTACCACACATTGGGTTCCGGTAACTCGACACCTCTCGACTTATTAATCAACCTGATCTCTGTCCAGGAGTTGCAACAAGTTTCTGGTGTTTGTAGGTAGTGCTAGTAATCTACCAAGTGGCACCCGGCCAGGTGGGCTTGGGACAGACTAGGCACCATGGCACGATGTACCAAGCATAGATCCATAAGGCGAGGTGGGCTTGGGAACCCTGCTCACATCGTTCAGGGCCGTGAGTGACACCTCGGCCGGATCTCCTTGCGGATGGAACCCGAATAGGCGATAAACCTCGACTAGAGACTTGTGTGGTTAGTCAGGTCGTGGCCGACACCCTCGCCAGGCTTCCGCTTGAAGGTTGCCGAGATACACGATGTGTACATGGCGGTAAGTGGCAAGAGCGTGTGTGAAGAAGTACACCCCTATAGGGTTAACATGATCTATTCAAATAGCCAGCTCCGCGGTTATGGACTTCTTGGATGCTTACGTGGTACATAGACAACTTGAAGTGGATACTCTAAAATGTTCAAGACAAGTGTGAGTGCTATGGATGGCCTTCTCGTAGGGAGATGGGAATGAATCCATATTACTGTATTGTGTGGTGATTAGTGGACTCGTGTGCGCTTTCTCACCTCAAAGAAGTAACCAGTAGTCGTAAAACAGGATAGCCACTAAGTCAAAGCTGGCTTGGTGCAACTAAACCCCACCTTGCCTTATTGATACTTATGCATGTATGATAGGATCTGATGTCAGTCTTGCTGAGTACCTTTGTACTCACGTTTGCTTAAATTATGTTTTGCAGATGTGATATCGGTCTGACTAGTAGTTCCGCTTGGACTTCGACAAGTAGCTGTTACCTCAGCTAAGATCTTGTACGGGTGTTGTAGATAGTCAGGCTCCTTAGCCTTTTTCATTTGTAGTTGTCTGTACACATACATGTTATGCTTCTTTGTGTTTCTTTTATGCTCTGTATGTTGGGTCATGAGACCCATGTTTGTAATATCTGGCTCCTCGGAGCCTAATGAATAAATAATTTGTTTCATAGAGTTTTGTTGTGATTCCATGTTGTATTTGCACATATCGAGCATATTGTGTGTATGTTATTGAAATACTTGGTATGTGTGGGATCCGACAACCTAATTGTTTATTCTAGGTAGCCTCTCTTATGGGGAAATGACTCCTAGTGCTTCCACTGAGCCATGGTAGTTTGCTACTGCTCCGGAACACTTAGGCTGGCCGGCATGTGTCCTTCTTCATTCTTGTGTCTGTCCCTTAGGGGAAATATCACGTGTTGTTCCTTTCAGTCCTTGTAGCTTGCTATGACTTGGGTTCATACACTGATGACCGACACGTTCGTTGCTGGGTCATGTATGCATGTCCCTGTAAGTTAGTGCCACCTTGGGTTTACAACTAGTCATGTTGGCCCGGGTTCCCTGTCATATGGATGCTAGCAACACTATCATATACGTGAACCAAAATGCGCAAATGGTCCCGCGCCAGGTAAGGTGGCACCCGTGGGGATACCGTGCGTGAAGTCGCAAAGTGATATGATGTGTTACATGCTAGATCCATGTGACTTAGGATTGGGGTCCTGACATTTATCACCAGCGCGGAGCATGGTGCTACCGTTATTGCATGGGCATATCAGCTCCTTGACCGTGTCGACTGCCAGCACGGAGCATGGTGCTTCCACTAGAACGTGGGAGGGGACTCCCTACCGCAGAGAGCCCCTGGGGCATGTATAGCCCCGCCCTGACACGTGGCATCCACGGTAGGGCTGGACAAGGTGTATCTGGGCACCCGTGAGCCAGCGCGGGACTCACAGGGCCCTACCTCAAGGCGGGTTGCGCCTGGTCTTGAGTTAGAGCGCTTGAGGTGATCCTGCAAGATGGTTAGGAAACCTGCACCGAGTGAATCCCTCGAGGTTGCCACATGAGAAGGCCAGACACCAACGACCCCAGGAGGTGATGTGAACAGGGCCGGCCCACCAGACAGAGCTCAGCCGTTGGGTTTATTGACGCTGCAGGAATGGACCCGAGCACAGACGTCGTGCCTAGTCTTCTCATGCGGACATCCTAAGAAAAGACAACTAGCGCACGGCTCCTGTAGCGACGAGGCACCGTATCATGCGCCCTTACCCGCCTGCTCGCATCCAGCTCATGCAGGGGTGAGGCACCAAGGACCACGTGAGTTGACGTACACGGGGCTAGCCCGCGAGCCAGAGCTCAGCCGCTTGGATTTGGTGACGCTGTAGGGACGGACCCGAGCACAGACGCCGTGCCTATCCTTAATCATTAGGCGGGTGTAAGCAAGTTAGTGAGGGCGCACAACATTCATGGCATCGAGGTGACGGTCAGGCAGGTAAATGATTTTAATGCAGCTGACGGAAAAGGTAGCGCTAGCTCAGGCACGATGCAAAAACGATACATTCCACTGGGATGGATCCGCGCGGCCTGGGATGATGCGGCCCGAGGGGGCGCCCCAACAGAGTAAGCTAAATATGCAAAAGGATACACGCCGTAGGGACAGGCCCGTGCGACCTGGGAATAATGCAGCCCGAGGGGCGCTCCCGACTGAACAAAACTAGAAAATGTCACCTGGCACAGTTGCTGAAGTAGTGCTGATGTAGCGGAAGACACTCGATGCAGATGCCGTTCCTTACGTGCCCCCTGGCTCCGGGTCCTCGTGAGGCTTCGGATGTTCCCAGAGCTCAAGAAGAACCGAGGCCACCTCCGCTAGGATCTCCTGATGCCTGGCCTTGCGAGTCGCCGGGACCTCCAGCACGTGGCGTTGGTGCAGGGTCGCTTGGTTCAGCAAGACAAAGGGCATGTGAACATAGCTATGAGGGGGGCCCTCGCACCGGCCTACCTGAGAGGGCCAGTAGAGCTCCTGAGACGCCATCCTATTGAGTGTTGGGACGTTGACGCAAACGCGGAGCCCGTCGCCCGAGCCTGGGGCGACAACTGCACTTCGAGGTGCTGGGCGGCGCTCGCCCCGCATCGCCCTCGGCATATGCATTTCTTCGACGGTCTGGCTGATGAACTCCTGAGTGGTTGGTTCCTCACGCTTTGAGGCCTCCGGAGGGAAACATGCGGTGAAGCACGCCTTCACATGGTTCCTGAGTGCCTCCTTTGAGACATTGGCTAGGTCAGAGGCCCTTCCGAGGAGAGCCCCCGAGCCCAGCCTGAGGGAGGTGCCAGGCGCGCCTTCCTGTGCGAGGGAGGGAGGTGCCCCATCCCTGGGCGCAGGTCCTGAGGTGTGGCTGCCAGGCGCCGCATCTTCATGAGGCTCTAGGGCGAGCAGCTGCTTCTTCTTCTTGGGGATGGCCTCAGGAGGGTAGACGGTGCCATCATTGTCCAGATCCTCGACCACCGCTGCCTGATAAGCGCAATCAAGCGGGCACACCGCGTCCTTCTCTTTGCAAGCCTTGATGATAACACCACCGCTTCCTAGCATCTTGAGGACGTTGTAGCCGTGCTGAGTCACTGCCATGAACTTGGCCAGGGTTGGGTACCCGAGGATGGCGTTGTATGGGAGACGAATGTGGGCGACATCGAAGTCGATGAGCTCAGTGTGGTAGTTGTCGCTCTTGCCGAAGGTGACAGGCAAACGGATTTTCCCTATAGGGGTGGTGGAGTCGTCGGTCACTCCGGAGAATGGCTTAGTAGGTAGAAGCTGATCGTACGGTACTTGGAGGCTATCAAATGTCTCGACAGACGAGACATTGAGCCCCGTGCCGCCATCGAAGAGGGTCTTGGTAACTTGGATGTTGCTGATGACGGGTGAACAGAGCATAGGGAGGGCGCCGGCCGTCGCTGCGCACTTGAGCTGTTCAGCTGAACTGAAGGCAATGGGGCACTTGGACCACCTGACTGGGCGCGTGGCTTCGAGCTTGGAGAGAGCCGCATTTACCTCTCGGGCAAACTGCTTGAAGAGGCACTGAGAGGCCGGGGCATGCGCATCGCCCAAGATGCAGGCGATGGTGCAAGGCTCCTGGAAGCCCCGAGCCCCCTCGTCCTGGTCGTCGGTCCTTCTTGGCGGCGGCAGAGGAGGGAGGCCGGCCTTGCCCTGGGGATGGTCCTCGTGAGGTTGGTCCCTTCAGGCACCCTCACGAGGTGGGTCCCTCCAGGCATCCCCATGAGGCTGATTGTGCCAACGGTCCTCCCGGGGCTGATCATGCCACTCCTGGCGGGGGCCGCGATCGTCCCAACGTCCCCCTGTCCGACTTCCTCCACGGTCGTAGCCACGGTTGTTGCGCTCAGGGCGTTGGCTGATGCGCCCTTCGCAGAGGTCCATGATCTCTTGACAGTCATGGGTGTTCTGGCTGTGCACGTTGTGGAAGGCACAAAATGGACGACTTTTCTTGGATGACTCTGGGTAGTCGCGGCCACTCTTCATCGCTGGCTCATCCGTGAGCACTGCCACTCCCTTGCACTTCACGTCCTTGCTCTTGGCCTTCTTGCCTTCAGGGTCAGCAGTGGGGTGCTCGACGAGGGAGAGGCGCCCCTCCTCAGCTCCGGCGCACTTGGTCACGAGGTTGAACTACTCTAGGGTCGTGCATTGATCTTCATGGATGGCGAGCTCCTCCTTCATCTTGACATCACACACGCCATCCAAGAATGTTGAAATGATGGCCTCATCTGTGACCTTGAGGATCTTGACGCGGACACTGTTGAAGCGCTAGATAAACTTCTGCAGGGTCTCTCTTGGTTGTTGCTTGATGCGCCGCAGGTCACCTACGGCCGGGGGGCGGTTGCGGGTCCCTTGGAAGCTGGCAATGAACCGCTCGCGCATCTCTTCCCAGGTGGAGATCGACCCCGCGGGCATGTTTTGGAGCCACGAGCGTGCGTCGTCCTTGAGAGCCATGGTGAACCAGTTCCCATGATCTTCTCGTTTCCGCTGGATGCCTCGATACTCAGCTCGTAGAGCTGCATGAATTTAGCGGGGTCGGAGGTGCCGTTGTAGCGTGGAGGCAGGTCGGGCTTGAACTTTTTGGGCCAGCTGATATTGCGCAGCTCAGGGGCGAGGGTCTTCCAGCCTGCTGTCAACACCGGGGCTTGTCGTGGAGGCGGGGCTTGGTCTTGGTTCTCGCGCGCCACCATGGCAGGGGATGCACGTTCTCGACGTGGCGGTGGAGGGAGCGCTGGCGCTCCTCCTCGGGGCCACTGGATCTCTTGGAAGCTTCCTTCTTCGTGCACTAGCGCCGCGCACGGGAGGTCGCGCCGCGGGGCCATGTGCCCTAGGTCATGGATGATGCACTGATGTGAAGGCAGCAGGGGTGCTTCATGGGCCACGTCGCCCGCATGAGGAGGCGGGCGAGGCAGCGAGAGGGACGGTGTAGGAGAGCCCCCAGCGGCGCTGATGAGCTTGGCGATGCGGTCGAGCCATTCTTCGTAGAAGTCGTCGACGGGGCGGTAGCGCAGGAGCTCACGTGCCATGAGCAGCGCAGCCTGCGCGTCCGCTGGTCCGCGACGAGCTTGAGACGACGAGCCCGCTGGGGTCAGCGACGGGGTCGCGGTGCATCCATCTCACCGCACGGAGGGGTGCAGGGACGAGGCCTGCTGCTCGTGCCGCGCCAGACTAGTGGCGGCATTGGCAGCGGGCGATGGAGAACGGTGAGGAGGTCTGTCGGCGGGAGCTGTCTGAGCAACGTGGGCGGCAAGGGCGGCCCTCCGCTCAGCACGGGCTCGGCGAGCGTCGACCATGGAACCGGCGGGGTGAAGGAACGTGGATCGACGGAAGGGAAGCTTCGGCACACCCCTAACTGGTGCGTCAAATGTCGGATCTAGGATTCTAGCAAAACCCTTGAGGTTCGAACACTAGGGGCGCACGGATATCTCTCCTTTCCGCACTAGCTTGCTCTCGCATCGATTCTTAGGCCTAGCTCGTCGAACTCAAAGAACTAGGGACACAAGGATTTATAGTGGTTCGGGCCAACGTTGTGGTGTAATACCCTAATCCAGTGTGGTCTGGTGGATTGCCTTGTAGGCTGAGGAAGAACTAGTACATGGGAAGAACAGCCTCATGAGAAGAGGTGTTCTTGTGCTTGGAGGGCGCGAGGGAGGTTTTGATGATACAATCCCTCGTCCTAGGTTTGGGTCAGCTCCAGATGAGATGCCCCAAATGGTGGTGGCTAGTCCTATTTATAGAGGCTCGGGTCCTCTTCCCAAATATTGAGCGGGAAGGGATCCCACAATGGCCAATTTTGAAGGGGGCGGCTAGTACAAGGTATCCTAACAAAAGTTGGTCTTTGCCTTGAAAGGACTGAGAAGAGGTGTCTAGAGTGGGGGATGAATAGACTCCTAGCAAGAAAAGTGGCAGCTTTTAAATTACTTTGAGTTGATGTGGAGTTTTTGCACATGTTAAAGTATTCACAAAATATATCAAGCATGCATGACAAGAGTATATGGGCAACGGAATGTAAAGCATGCAACTTTGACTACTTGAACAAATAAAAACCTAGCCTTTTCTCAGTTTTGAGTCTTGGCAGATTTTAGCAATTGGGAACAAGTCAATCAATCAACCTACACATGCAATTCTAAGAGTTTAGCAGTGGAATGTAAAGCAATTGCACATGAAGGTAAACGGAGGAGTTTGAAGGAGAAAACACAATGTAGACACGGAGATTTTTTACGCGTGGTTCCGATAGGTGGTGCTATCCTACATCCACGTTGATGGAGACTTCAACCCACGAATGGTAACGGCTACGCGAGTCCACGGAGGGCTCCACCCACGAAGGGTCCATGAAGAAGCAACCTTGTGTATCCCACCATGGCCATCGCCCACGAAGGACTTGCCTCACTAGGGTGGATCTTCACAAAGTAGGCGGTCTCCTTGCCCATACAAACTCTTTAGTTCAACCCCACAATCTTGTCGGAGGCTCCCAAGGGACACCTAACAATCTAGGAGACACCACTCTCCAAAAGGTAATATACGGTGTGTTGATGATGAACTCCTTGCTCTTGTGCTTCAAATGATAGTCTCCCCAACACTCAACTCTCTCTCTCATGGATTTGGATTTGGTGGAAAGATGATTTGAGTTGAAAGGAACTTGGGGAAGGCTAGAGAACAAGATTCATATGGTAGGATTGGAATATCTTGGTCTCAACACATGAGTAGGTGGTTCTCTCTCAGAACAATGAGTAATGGAAGTGTAGGTATGTTCTGATGGATCTCTCCACGAATGAAGAGTGGGTGGAGGGGTATATATAGCCTCCACACAGAATCTAACCATTACACACAATTTACCAAACTCAATGGGACCGATTCAGAGAACTCGGTCAGACCGATTTAGATCATAATGTGACCGTTAGGCATTTCGGTGGGACCAATAAGATCAACTCGGTAGGACCGATTTCATTAGGGTTAGGGCATAACGTAATCTCGGTGAGACCGATTACACAAAATCCATAAGACTGATTTTGGTAATAAGCAAACCAGAGAGTTGGTCAGGCAAACTCGGTGGGACCGATTCGCTCATTTCGGTGAGACCAAAATGTTACAAAAAGGCAACAGAGAGTTTACAATGCTAACTTGGTGAGACCGATCCCCACATCTCGGTTAGACCAAAATGTTTCAAATAGGAAACAGAGAGTTGGCATTCCCATCTCGGTGAGACAGATATCCCTTTCGGTTAGACCGAAATGATTAGGGTTTAGGTAGTGGCTATGTCAAATGAACTCGGTGGTGCCGGATAGAACTTTTCGGTGGGGCCGAGTTTGACTTTTGGTTTGGGACATATGTGGATGTGAGAAAGTGGTTGAGGGTTTTTGGAGCATGTCACTAAGCACTTTGAGCAAGAAACCCATTAAGCAACACCTCATCCCCTTTTAATAGTATTGGCTTTCCTATGGACTCAATGTGATCTTGGATCGCTAAAATAGAAAATGTAGAGTCCTGAGCTTTGAGCTTGAGCCAATCCTTTGTTCTTATCTTCTTGATGGGGTTCCAGATCCTCTAGTCCAAGAAACTCCATTTGTTGAACCTGCCTAAAATATAGTAGATGAAAGCATTAGTCCAACAAGAGATATGTTAACATTAATTACCAAAATCACCCTGGGAGCACTTGTGCATTCAATCTCCCCTTTTTGGTAATTGATGACAACATACATCAAAGCTTTAGATAAAGATATGAAGAATAACAGGTAAAGCTTTGGAAGGACATGTAACATGCATAGGATCCCCCTACATGTATGCAATCATGTAAATATGAAATATGAGAGCATGTGAAAGCATAGACATGACAGAGCAAGCAATGTGTTACATGTATCTTGGCTATATGCATCAGATCAAATGATATGAATACATGAAGAGTATCCTCATGTTCATGATTCCTTCTTGCAAACAATATGTACATTAGCAAGAAATCTTCATGCACGTGAGTGTGATGCATATACTTACCTTGTGGTCTAGAGCTGGCTTTTGAAGGGATGAACCTGAGTAAACAAGGTTAGATAACACAGGTACATCTACTAGACAGAGGAACAAAAGAGCCACAAGAGTACCAAGATTGGGATAACATGTAGAGAGTGAGTATTGTGTACTCTTGAATACAGACATGTTCCCAAAGGTAAAAGATATGCAATGAATTCAAAGACTTCTTTCCCTAGCAGTCTTTCCCCCCCTGAATCTTATATTGGATAATTAACATAGACATGTCTTTCCCCTCTTAAAGACATGTGACTTCTCTCCTCTTGAACACCAAGAATCTGGGGCATGTGATTCCTCTCTCTCCCCCTGTTTGAGACATTCTCTCATTAAGCTTTGATGTGAACTCTCTCCCCCTTTGACATCAATTTCCAAGAAGGGATCTTCTGGAGTGAGTCAAAATAGGTTTGGTCCTTGAGTCATAGAGCAGAGCAGCATATAAAATGTGATGCTGGTACAGGTCAAGAATCATTGAGTAGCGCTGTAACAAATATGCAGGAGGCAGATGACAAAGTGTCTCCTCAGTATTGAAATCGGTAGCACCGAGTTGTTTGCTTCGGTCGCACCGAGGTGGTTCGGTTGAACCGAAAGAGGCAAATCGGTGGGTCCGATTTCAACACAGAGAGAACAATTTTTCATCTTAGCTCACTAGGCAAATAATATGTGACAAAGTTTTGCAAGGAATTAACTGAAGGATTTGCAATGAATTGGATGCAGAAAATGCAGAACAAAACAAAGACAAGAAAATCTAGATGAAGTTTTTTTTTACAAAGGGGAAACAAGTTTGCATGAGACATATGCAAGAGCACAAAGAAACACTAGGGAACTTCATCTAGACTTGGTCGGCGACAAAGTCACCTATGTTAGAGTATACTGACTTAGGAGTCAAGTGAAGACACTTGATCATAGGTCATACTCATCGTTTAAGCTCAAAATGGGGTTACCTTTTTTCGTTTAAGCATTTGATGTATTCTCATCTTGTTGAGTTGCTTTGACCCATGGTTTGGAGTAAAGCTTCTCTAAGATGGAATAACATACCTTGGGTGGTGGAGTTGATCTTGATCATGTAGTTGAACTTGTGTGGGATGCTCAAAGTTGATGTAGCTCATCAAGAATTGGGAGCACCACTTGTAGTTTGAGTTCATCTACCTACATGGGTTAGTCTTGCAAGGAAGAGCACTTGTATACCCAACATGACAGTCATGAAAGTTTGAAATCAAATGAAATTTGATATATAGAAATTTTCAAAGGATATATGGAAAGGATTCACGCTTCCTTGTCTTCAACCACCATATTGGAGAGACTTGGTGATGTAGAGATTGCTCAAGATGTGAGTGAGTTGCAATCCCATGGATTTAGATTCATCCATGTGCCTACAAGGGTTAGATAGCATGCATGGGTACAAGTGTGTCGGTGTACAAAAAGAGGGGTACACTTTTTGTACCCCTATGACTATGCACGGGCAGTCTGAGCCACGGGCACCACCACACCAAGCATGGCGAGGGAGGCGAGCCGGGGCAAGACCGAAGCTTGATGGAGACTGGAGCGATGCCAGAACAAGACCACAAAGAGCAAAGGGACGAAGCGGCTCTCCCCGGCAAGATCCTTGCCGGGGCCAGTCCTGGCAGCCCCGGCAAGACCCTTGCCGCGACAGCTCGCCCTGCGCCTACGGAGCGAATCACCCTTGAGTCCACCGCCCCCATGGGGCGAGGATTCGGGATATATCCTAGTGATGGCATGTAGATCTTTGTGAAGACATTCAAGATCAGATACAAGTTAAGAAGGCGACGACCCTTGGCGGGATTCCAGCCAAGGAGAACCACAAGGCCTCCGGCAAGCACCTTGCCGGGGATGACAGCAGGCGCCACGGCAGGACCCTTGCCGGAGCCCCGGCAAGGCCCTTGCCGAGGACACCCGCGGGGCCACCGTCAGGCTTGCACCAACCAGATTTCCACCGACCCACGCAGCTGCCGACCCGACCAGCTGGACAGGCTCCTGCGTGGCAACCCACAGATCTTCATGGAGGCTCGTCGTTGCGCCTGCTTAGCTGCCTGTCTGCCTACATGGCACCTCAAACACTGCTGGCCAGGGCGCGTGTCAACACGAGGAGGGGCGGCGACGGACAAGACGGACGTCTCCCCTCGTCCCCGATAAAGCAAGGACACATAAGCTAGGCGCATTAAATGCACCTTGTCCTGTAATGCGAGGGATAACCTCGCATCACTGTACCCTTTCCACCTCTTGTGTGCCACTGTGGCGACCCCTTTTTCCTATAAAAGGAGGCCCGAGGCGACCAGGAGGAGGATTCGGCTTTTTAGAACTCCTCGCGACTCTTGGAGCTCCTCACTAGCTAAAGAACACAAACATATAATCCACCAAAGCAGGAGTAGGGTTTTACGCATCTTTGCGGCCCGAACCTGGGTAAAGGAACCGTGTCTTGACTGTTAGATTCGCTCTTTTCTCAACCCCGCGCCCCGCAACCGTAGTAGGGATTCTTGTGATCCCATAGGTGTCGATCCAAATACACCGACAACGTGTATCCAAGACGTATGATCAACATCATAAGAGAAAAAGTCAAGGATTAGTCAAAGGCTTATGCCTTGCATGTATCCAAATGGAGTTCCTACTCCAAGATTGAGGCATCAATAATGTTCAATTCACTGCTCAACCCACAAAACACTTTCTCATCAAGTGGTTCAGTAAATATATCCACTATTTGCTTATCGGTGTGAACATGTTTAAGATTGATATCACCCATAGCAACATGATCTCGAATGAAATGATGACGAACTTCAATATGCTTAGTTCAAAAATGTTCCACAGGATAATGAGCAATCTTAATATCACTTTCATTGTCACAAAGCAATGGAACATGTTTCACATAGATCCCATAATCTTTTAGAGTTTGGGTCATCCAAAGTAATTGAGCACAACATGAACCAGCGGCAATGTATTCCGCTTCGGCGGTGGATAAGGATATCGAGTTTTGTTTCTTGGAGGACCAAGGCACAAGAGATCTAACAAGAAATTGACAAGTACCCGAAGTGGACTTTCTATCAACCTTGTCTCCGGCATAGTCCGAATCAGAGGCCAACAAGATCAAAAGAGGACCTCTTAGGATACCAAATGCCAAAATTTGGTGTGTGTATTAAGTATCTCACTATCCTTTTCACAGCCTTAAGATGACATTCTTTGGGGGCCGCTTGATATCGTGCACATATGCACACACTTAGCATAATATCGGGACGGGAGGCACATAGATTAAATGTTTTTAACATAGCAAGAGGTGAAGCAAGTGCAAACTACCTATTTAGGCATTTTAAATGAGGCCGGAAATAACAACAACAATTCCGGAAAAAATCCCCATATGCATGTTTAGCAATTCTTAAAGCAAACAACAATTAAACATTCAAAGGTTGTTATCATGATGCAGATGACATGATCAAGTTTATGCAATTTATTAATTAAAAGTTAACATGAAGAGATATGAAGTATTGTCACCGTGGTGAAAGGAAAGGGTGCCACGGCAACGAATCCAAAAATGATGCAACGAAAACATCTCGGTTCCGGTAACTC
This sequence comes from Secale cereale, assembly GCA_902687465.1. NCBI lineage: Eukaryota > Viridiplantae > Streptophyta > Magnoliopsida > Poales > Poaceae > Secale > Secale cereale. Next base: position 589,445,887 of record LR738711.1, on the reverse strand, counting down.
GTGGAGAGACCGGTGCAAAAGATAAAGGAGAGCGTGACTTGCAAAAGAGATGGGGTGAACCCGGTTGCCCGGTTCCCGCTTGACAACGATAGGGAAAACGAGGGTCACGACGGACACGATGCAAACAATGGAAACATCTCATACAACACAACAAGCATTCATCCACGGGTCATCGTCTCGGGGTTATACCTTCGAAGCGTTCGTTCTCGAAGCGGATCGAGTCGTCGAGGGACGTAGTGGAAGCAGTGGTACACGGGTCGTAGAGGAAGTAGTTGTTCACGAGGTCGTCAATGAAGTAGTCGTTCACATTCCGTTTCAGAGAGGTACTTGTCGCGGCATCGGACGTCTTCGGGGCGACGGTAGTGGTACACGGTTCATAGAGGTTCGGGGCCGTCGTGGTACTTGCCGGTCTCGGTCTCGAGTCGTAGTTGAACTTGCGGGTCTTGGCGACGGTAGTGGTACACGGCGACGGTAGTCGTTCACGGAGCTCGTTTTTCTGTAGATGTACACACTCGTAGAGGTTCGGGTCACGTGTAGAGGTACTTGGCGCATCGTCGTGGTACTTGGCAATTTCGGAAACACGGTAGATGAACTTGATGGTCCTCGTCGTCCTGGTGCTTGGCCTCAAAAGTGCTAGGCAGCAAAGTGCACGCACAACAGGGCACAACAGAGGTTGTGCATGGCAGCAATGGGTCAGTCCAAAGGAGGCAGAGGCCATGGCGCCATGAAGCAGAGAAGCAGCGGTCAGGTCCTGGATGGCGACGCGGGACTTCACGGCAGCCTGGTGCGGGTCGATGCGTCTGGAGAGGCAACATGCAAGGGGTCGAGGCGCTCGGCCTTGGTGGAGGTGGCTGCAGCCCTCGGGCGGCAGCTCCTGGCCGAGGAGGGGCGCGGAGAGCTGGGCTCGCGGTGGCCGTTGCCGGTGCTGGGGCGGCCAGAGGAGGAGGTCGGGCACAGGAGGCGCTGGTGGCCGGCGCGAGACGATGTCGAGAAGGGCCGGCGGCAGCTCGCTCCAGAGGTGGCGGCGATGGCAAGGAGGAGACCGGAGGGAGGCGCTCGGCGCTGGAGGCGAGGCGGGCGACGCGGCCTGGCAAACGGGGCGCGCCGGGGCTGCGGCAAGGCGATGGAGGGCGCGGCAGGGCTCGAGCCAGGCAAGGCGGGGTGAGATCCGCGGTCGGGAGGAGGGAGGGAGATCGAGGGAGAGAGGCGCACGGGCGAGGGAGTTGGGGAGCGATGGAGAGAACGGGACGATGGGGTGCGGCGGCGCGAGGGAATAGCGAGGGGAGAGGACGGCGCTGGAGGTCGGCCTAGGGTTAGGATGGCATGGGCCTGGAGATGGAAGTTGGGCCTGGCCAGATGGCTGGGGCCAGGGGCCTTAGGGAGGCCGGCTGGTGGGAAGGTTGGGCCGACCTGGGAGAAGGCCAGTTGCGGCTATCTTCTGCTGAATTTTCTTCTGCCATCTCCAATTACAGAAAAAAATAGCCAGGAAGGAAAAGAGAAGAAAGGAAGGGTTTGAAACAGAATTTGGACATGGGTTTAATTTTCTCGGACTCATAAAAATGAGCTTGATCCAAGAAAATAGGAATGGGCAAGATTGCAAGATTAAATTCAAATTCCTTGAATTTAACTCGAAAGGTTTGAACTAGGACATGATTTTTGAAGTGTCCAAAAATGTTCACATTTTTGGAGGAACCTCGAAAAAAGAGATATGAGTTGTTGGCAAAGGTTTTGAAGTCAAACTTGAGATGGAATAGGCATGGGAATTTTTTTAACTGTGTTGGGTTAATTCCAAACAAATGGAATATTTATAATATAGCTCCCTATATATTGGGAGGATATGTTTTAAAGAGAAGTCATCCTTCCCTCGATTTAAATGGACCGAAGGTCCACACAATTTATTTAGTTGAGATGCAAAGAAATATGACATGAAGGCATGATGATATGATGCAAAGCAAAAATAAATAACGCAAGCACAAAAGAAACACATGGAAGAACCCGAAACATCTGGAATCTTCTGGAATCTTCTGGGATATTCTGGGACGCCGGTCTTCGGGCGTCACAACTCTCCCACACTAACAGAGGATCTCGACCCGAGATCCTAGAGATGGCACCGGATAGAAACGAAAAAGAAGAGGTAAACAAAGTTGCTTCTTTGACAGACGAGTGAAACCAAAGAACCTTGAGAGGTTAAACAAGTTGAAAGAACAAAACAACATAGATGAACGAAGATGAAACACTCCGTTAGAAAAAGAGGAACGAGGAGCATTATGAGAACCTTGAAGGTTGAAAGACATGAAACAAGAGCTTACAAACCAAAAGAATTCAAAACCACTCCGGTTAACCAAGATTGAGAAGGAATAAGAACGAAATAATTTGGACAGCACTTCGTCTGAAAATGGAAGGAATTAACAAGAACTTGAGGAGATGGAATGATACTTGATGAAATCAACAACACACAGCCTCTGAAACAATCGAAAGAATGGCACAAGGGGTAAGAAGGATTTCAGGCAGCACTCCGGTTGAAAAGAGAGGCAACCTTGATAAGATGAGGGAACTAGAAAAGAGGACGTAATACTCCGGTTAAATGATAAGCAAGGGAAAGAACATGATCTCGATAAAAAGATATGATGGTTTGGAGAGAGCAACATCACAATGCCTCCGGAATGAAAGAATAGCATATAAATCAATGAAAGAATTGAACGGAGAGAAAAAGACAACTTCTCCCACGAATGAATTAGGAAATCCTCCTTACAAAGAAGGGTTGAATGGGGTTGATGGTAAAAATTCAACACGAACTGAATAAGCTTGATGTGGGCTTATGGAAAACATCTCAAAATTAAGAGGTGACAACCAGCCACTTACGAAACATTTGATTGGATTGAGATCAACAAGGAGACGAAAAACTTATTTCACCGGAATGATAAATGAAGAACTTGGGTCATTTATAAGCACCATAATTAGCAACAATCCTTAGGTAAAGCTTTTAGGTGAAATACAACCCAAGATAAATCCAACGAATAAATTGAAGGGTTGGAAAAATCTCCTGAACAAGAAAATGATGGGTTTAAATATCTCATTCCTGACAACTTGTGAATCATGAAACATGAAGGGAAATTGTCAGCAATGACATAACACCATCTGAAAAGATAAGGTAGAAAGAATTGCACTTGGAAATGCAAGAAGAAGAATGCTTGATTCCAACAAGAATCTTGATGAAGACTTCGAGGATGAATTAAAACATAATGAACCACCATGAGAACTCCGGTAATGAAAAGCATGAGAAGCGAAAGATGAAAAGAATAAGATTCAAGGCCCACGATGAATTAGATGGAGGTTTGAAATGATAATTGAAATAACTTGGAGCTCCGGAAAACAAGATGAACAACTTAGGACCGAGAATATGATATGATGAACAAGCTCTGGAAAAAGAGATTAATCACTTCGAGGAAATAAGAATAAGATTTACTGTATGCTTCTCCTTCATCAAATTAAATTGATGACAAGCAACGGAATTGGCCTACTACTTATTCTCGTTGGAAAGAATTAAAGAGAGATCTCACACAAACTTGGGTAAATCTTCAACAAAGCACCGGTAGGATTATGAAAAGAACAAATGAATTAATACGATAACAACGAAAGAGTAATCTTGAATGAACCGCCGTAAGAATATGGAGACGAACGAAGAGGCATCAATGAAGAATATTTGGAGGACGAAGTTGCAAACAGAGAACGAAGAAATATTCTGAAATGATGGCCTTCGGAGGATCACAAAGAAAATAATTCAGGAAATGCTTCGGATGGCATAAAAGAATTCCTCACAATCTGAACAATAATGAGGATGGCAAGAAGCTAGAACCACGAGCCTTCAAGAGAACGGCCAAGATTTAAGAGAAACACTTCTCCGATCTCCAAATGTTGAGAGTGAAGACAAGAAATGCCATGAAGAATTTTGAGATACTCCGGACGAATGACAAGAGGAAGGTGGAGCTAAAGATGGAAATAATTGAAAACTAGCTTGGAGAAGGCATGTGACTGATGGAAATCATTCTTACGTCACACTTTGAAAAGAATTTCAGAATAACTTCGTAAATTAATTAGAAGAGTCAGGTAAGATCCTGGAAAAGACCTGTGGGTTAGGGCCCACTCAAGAAAACATGGTTGAAAAAGATTGCTTAAGAGATATAGCACCGGTTGAATTAAATGGCTTGAATAAGATAGCAATCCTCAAACAAAAGCTTGAACGGATTAAGAATGGAATTATGAATCTTCAGCACTCCGAATATGAATAGCAAGAGGAGAATGATTAATTGGTGCACCGGAATAAGAAAACATTGTGAAAAGGATAAGATCAACACCGAAATCTTGAATTACATCCACCGCAGAATTTGAGAACAAAAGAATGATGAACTTGAAACTCTTGAGCCTCTTCACGATAAATCACCGGATAAGAACATCGAAGGAAAAGAATGAAGAAATATCACAAGAATAAAATGGATATTTCATTTGAGAATTCTGGCTCAATGAAAAGGGTGGGAGGGTGGGGAAATAAAGACAACTTGGGATGAATGAAACAGACAAATCGTCAGATTTCTCAACGGCGTCCGTATGGAGTAAGAGAAGAGAAGGCACACCGGTTGAAAAGGATTAACATGAAGATCTATGGTCAAGAAGAATTAGCACTCCCATAGAAATATGAGAATACCGATTAGGAAGGTATGGAATCAACACTTGACATCGAAGCAACTCGAATACCAGAATCAAAACGAAAACAAAGGATAGATATGTTGCAACATTATCTTCACAATATCATTCGAACAGAGAATTGAACGAATGAATTCCGTAGGTACATCAACTTGTCGAGAAGCCACTTGGGAGAACAAAAGATAAATAAAAGCAACAAGGAGCAGATATAACAAATACAAGATAGAAGCTTCGTTCGACATATTCGTGCTGAAAGCTCATGGAACGTGTTACGAAAGGGTTTTGCAATCCCCAGATCAGCATAGCCAAAGACCCTTTAAGATGCAACTCCCGATCGGAACAACGCCCATAAACCACTTCACTCAATGTAGAACCCCGAACTCCATATCATGCATTCATTGGAAGAATGCCTAGAACTACTAGATGAACCCACCTATTAATTTCCGAAAGTTTCCAGTTATGCAATCAGGTGTTGGGGATACAGGGGAAGCACCGCGCACTCAACTCTAATCCTACATCCAGCTGTATCCATCCTTCAACACATAACCAGTCTTTCTCGGAAACCGTTTACCTCGGACCTTCGAAATGCATCTACTATACAAGCTATGGCAATACTCCCGAACTACCTCCCCAGTACTGGGTGATGTCGGGGTTATCTTGCCACTAACCGCATAGGAGAGTTTTCGATGTCGGCCGTCTTAAGTATTCTAGAACTGATGCGATATATTTGTGACGACAACACCTCGGAGCTCAACTCCCCGGGACACTGCCACAACCCCTAATGACAGGAGGCATCGAGAACAATGTTCTCATCACAAAGACATCGAAACAATCCAAACAATACTCGTGTGATCCTAAAAAAAATTGGTGAAATTTTGAGAGTAGAAGAGACAAGAGTAATCGTCAGGAGTCCTCACCAGAGTGAAAAAGAGATGAGGAGCAAAAGAAATCCTACTCTCCGATATATATATATATATATATATATAGGACTCAAAACATTTTCAAGTGTGTGCCTAGACTCAACCGTCAACGATTCGATCAATCAGTGGGGGCTTCTAGGTCGGAGAAGGCTCTGAATACCAACTTGTAATGCCCAGGATGGGACTATACCTCCTACGTGTCGAGGCACGACTTAAAGGTATAAGACCATTCTGGAATGATCTCAAGTTTGGTATCTTTGCACGACTCATGTAAAAGAGGGATTAAATTGCAAAAGGAGATAGTTGGCTTACACTCGCCACTTCACGCAATACATTACATAAGCAAAACATCATTCAAAACATCACAACCCGACTACGGGTGAAGATCCAAAAGAAAGATACCAAAACATAAAGCCACAGGTCCGAATCGCCCCTAGTAGAAACCACTACTGATCGTCGAAAACGTCACAAGCATACGGCTACTCTCTTAATCGAACTCCCGGTGAAGTACTTGAACCAGCTCCTGCATCATTCTCGGCTGAACCTGCATCTGGTGTTGTAGTATCTGTGAGCCACGAGGACTCAGCAATCCCATAACCATGGGTATCAAGACTAGCAAAGCTTTGAGGGTAGGAAGAGGTAAAGTGGTGAGGTTGCAGCAGCGGCTAAGCATATATGGTGGCTAACTTATGAGTACAAGAATAAGAAGAGCATCTACGCAAACGGTCACAAACTAGTAGTGATCGCTAAAGATCCTGAACTACATACGAGTCAAACATAACCCCACCGTGTTCTCTTCTCAAAGTGAAAAGAGACAGTCACGGTTACTCACACAGTTGTGTGTTTTACTTCGGATCCTCTATCAAGTTTTCTACAACCAGACATTAACAAATTCCAATCTGCCACATAACCGCGAGCACGGCTTTCGAAAGATCATAACCCAGCAGGGGTGTCCCAACTTAGCCCATCACAAGCTCTCACGATTAGCGGAAGTGATAAATATAATATCATCACCCCTTATCTTAGGGAAATCCGATCAGGCTCGGCATCTCGGTGCACAAGACATTTCGACAATGGTAAAACAAGTCCAGCAAGACCTCCCGGCGTGCCGACACCCTGATAGTAGCCGCGCGTATCTTGTCTCAGGCCACGTTCGGATGAGCAATACGTACATCAACCGAAGACCCCAGATAACTGGGTGGCACCGCAAGTGGCTCTAGTTTGGGACCAACACCATCAGCACTCGCCCCCCTGCTATGTATAAAGAATCCTCGGGTAGCGCTAACTCCCTATGCAATTTAATTAATTAATTAAGTTGTTATTATGAGCAAATTTAAAACCAATGTTGGGCCTTGCTGGAGGAGTTTTATTCAAAGTCGAACTATCAAGGGGTCCCCATCCACCCATCGTGTAAGGAACGCAAAATCAAGGAACATAATGCCGGTTTATCGGCGCCTAAGGTGGCATGAGTGGAACAAAACACCGAGCAAAAGGTCAAGCCTTCCACCCATGCCCAGTATATATGTGTGTTAATAATAATTATAGATATTGTGATATTCCAACAACAAGTTCCCTCCTGGAACGAACTTCATCGTCACCTGCAACTAACAACACTATAAGAGGGGCTGAGCAAGCGGGTAACATAGCCAAACAATGGTTTTGCTAGGAAGGTGTCAAAAGGTTAGAGGTTTCATGGCAACAAGGAGAGGCTGACATAAAAGATGGGTAGCGCGACATGTAACGATAGCATTGAGACAACTAAGCATGGCAATGGTAGTAAAGGTATCCAAAGGTATGATCATCTTGCCTGGGATTCCGCAAGGGAGAAGAACAAGTCCAAGAAGTAGACAGAGCAACATAGTCGAGCGAATCCTCACAACTCCGGAACAAAACCGAAGCTAACAAGAGAAGCAACCGGAAAGAAGCAAACAACACGGTAAACACACATATCATAAACATGGCATACGATGGACATCCAAGTATGATGCATGTCCGGTTTAATTATGCATGGCATGGCAATGTGCACAAACAAGTACTACAAGTTAAGTGGAGCTCAATATGCAACGAGTTGCATATTGACGAAACACCACATTTTAATTATTTAATTGACTCTCATTTATTTACAAGACAAGATTAAATGTTTTTAACATAGCAAGAGGTGAAGCAAGTGCAAACTACCTATTTAGGCATTTTAAATGAGGCCGGAAATAACAACAACAATTCCGGAAAAAATCCCCATATGCATGTTTAGCAATTCTTAAAGCAAACAACAATTAAACATTCAAAGGTTGTTATCATGATGCGGATGACATGATCAAGTTTATGCAATTTATTAATTAAAGGTTAACATGAAGAGATATGAAGTATTGTCACCGTGGTGAAAGGAAAGGGTGCCATGACAACGAATCCGAAAATGATGCAACGACAACATCTCGGTTCTGGTAACTCGTGGAGAGACCGGTGCAAAAGATAACGGAGAGCGTGACTTGCAAAAGAGATGGGGTGAACCCGGTTGCCCGGTTCCCACTTGACAACGATAGGGCAAACGAGGGTCACGACGGACACGATGCAAACAAGGGAAACATCTCATACAACACAACAAGCATTCATCCACGGGTCATCGTCTCGGGGTTATACCTTTGAAGCGTTCGTTCTCGAAGCGGATCGAGTCGTCGAGGGACGTAGTGGAAGTAGTGGTACACGGGTCGTAGAGGAAGTAGTTGTTCACGATGTCGTCAACGAAGTAGTCGTTCACATTCCGTTTCGGAGAGGTACTTGTCGCGGCATCGGACGTCTTCGGGGCGACGGTAGTGGTACACAGTTCGTAGAGGTTCGGGGCCGTCATGGTACTTGCCGGTCTCGGTCACAAGTCGTAGTTGAACTTGCGGGTCTTGGTGACGGTAGTGGTACACGGCGACGGTAGTCGTTCACGGAGCTCGTTTTTCTGTAGATGTACACACTCGTAGAGGTTCGGGTCACGTGTAGAGGTACTTGGCGCATCGTCGTGGTACTTGGCGATTCCGGAAACACGGTAGATGAACTTGACGGTCCTCGTCGTCCTGGTGCTTGGCATCAAAAGTGCTAGGCAGCAAAGTGCACGCACAACAAGGCACAACAGAGGTTGTGCATGGCAGCAACGGGTCAGTCCAAAGGAGGCAGAGGCCATGGCGCCATGAAGCAGAGAAGCAGCGGTCAGGTCCTGGATGGCGACGCGGGACTTCACGGCAGCCTAGTGCGGGTCGATGCGGCTGGAGAGGCAAAACGCAAGGGGTCAAGGCCCTCGGCCTTGGCGGAGGTGGCTGCAGCCCTCGGGCGGCAGCTCCTGGCCGAGGAGGGGCACGGAGAGCTGGGCTCGCGGTGGCCGTTGCCGGTGCTGGGGAGGCCAGAGGAGGAGGTCGGGCGCAGGAGGCGCTGGTGGCCGGCGCGAGACGATGTCGAGAAGGGCTGGCGGCAGCTCGCTCCAGAGGTGGCGGCGATGGCGAGGAGGAGACCGGAGGGAGGCGCTCGGCGCTTGGCGCTGGAGGCGAGGCGGGCGACGCGGCCTGGCGAACGGGGCGCGCCGGGGCTGCGGCAAGGCGACGGAGGGCGCGGCAGGGCTCGAGCCAGGCGACGCGGGGTGAGAGCCGCGGTCGGGAGGAGGGAGGGAGATCGAGGGAGAGAGGCGCACGGGCGAGGGAGTTGGGGAGCGATGGAGAGAACGGGACGATGGGGTGCGGCGGCGTGAGGGAATAGCGAGGGGAGAGGACGGCGCTCGAGGTCGGCCTAGGGTTAGGATGGCATGGGCCTGGAGATGGAAGTTGGGCCTGGCCAGATGGCTGGGGCCAGGGGCCTTAGGGAGGCCGGCTGGTGGGAAGGTTGGGCCGACCTGGGAGCAGGCCAACTCCGGCTGTCTTCCGCTGAATTTTCTTCTGCCATCTCCAATTACAGAAAAAATAGCCAGGAAGGAAAAGAGAAGAAAGGAAGGGTTTCAAACAGAATTTGGACATGGGTTTAATTTTCTCGGACTCATAAAAATGAGCTTGATCCAAGAAAATAGGAATGGGCTAGATTGCAAGATTAAATTCAAATTCCTTGAATTTAACTCGAAAGGTTTGAACTAGCACATGATTTTTGAAGTGTCCAAAAATGTTCACATTTTTGGAGGAACCTCGAAAAAAGAGATATGAGTTGTTGGCAAAGGTTTTGAAGTCAAACTTGAGATGGAATAGGCATGGGAATTTTTTCAAGTGTGTTGGGTTAATTCCAAACAAATGGAATATTTATAATATAGCTCCCTATATATTGGGAGGATATGTTTTAAAGAGAAGTCATCCTTCCCTCGATTTAAATGGACCAAAGGTCCACACAATTTATTTAGTTGAGATGCAAAGAAATATGACATGAAGGCATGATGATATGATGCAAAGCAAAAATAAATAACACAAGCACAAAAGAAACACAAGGAAGAACCCGAAACATCTGGAATCTTCTGGAATCTTCTGGGATCTTCTGGGACGCCGGTCTTCGGGCGTCACAATCATAGTGCGGTTAACTTTTTGATCAACCGGTTCGCCATCCTTAGTCATGTCAAGATGTCAACTAGTAGGCATGGGTGTAGTCATACCTTTGCATTCTTTCATGTTGAACTTCTTGAACAAGTCCTTGGTATACTTTGTTTGAGAAACAAATGCACCCTTGAGAACCCACAAGTGTAGGGGATCTATCGTAGTCCTTTTGATAAGTAAGAGTGTCGAACCCAACGAGGAGCAGAAGGAAATGATAGGCAGTTTTCAGTAAGGTATTTTCTGCAAGCACTAAAATTATAGGTAACAGATAGTTTTGTGATAAGATAATTGGTAGCAAGTGACAAACGGTAAAAGTAAATAGGTGCAGCAAGGTGGCCCAATCATTTTTGTAGCAAAGGACTAGCCTGGACAAACTCTTATGCAAGGTAAAGCGCTCCCGAGGACATATGGGAATTATTGTCAAGCTAGTTTTCATTACGATCGTCTGATTCACGTTCGTTACTTTGATAATTTGGTATGTGGGTGGACCGGTGCTTGGGTGCTGCCCTTACTTGGACAAGCCTCCCACTTATGATTAACCTCTAATGCAAGCATCCGCAACTACAAAAGAAGTATTAAGCTAAACCTAACCATAGCCTGAAACATATGGGTCCAAATCAGCCCCTTACGAAGCAACGCATAAACTAGGGTTTAAGCTTCTGTCACTCTAGCAACCCATCATCTACTTATTACTCCCTAATGCCTTCCTCTAGGCCCAAATAATGGTGAAGTGTCATGTAGTCGACTTTCACATGACACCACTAGAGGAGAGACAACATACATTTCATCAAAATATTGGACGAAGACCAAACTCACATGACTACTAATAGCAAGACTTCTCCCAAGTCCTCAGGAACAAAAGAAACTACTCACAATACATAATATCGTTCATGATCAGAGGGGTATTAATATGCATAATGGATCTGAACATATGATCTTCCACCAAATAACAAACTAGCATCAACTACAAGGAGTAATCAACACTACTAGCAACCCACAGGTACCAATCAGAAGTTTTGATACAAAGATTGGATACAAGAGATGAACTAGGTTTTGAGAGGAGATGGTGCTGGTGAAGATGTTGATGAATATAGCTCTCCCCAAGATGGGAGAGTTGTTGGTGATGACGGCGTGACGATTTCCCCCTCTCGGAGGGAAGTATCCCCAGCAGAACAGCTCTGTCGGAGCCCTAGATTGGTTTCTGCCTCGGTTCCGCCTCGAGACGGCGGCATCTGGTCCCGAAAGCCTCCTCCTTATTTTTTCTAGGTCAAAACGCTTCATATAGGAGAAGATGGTCAGCTGGGGCCCACCGGCTGGCCCTCGAGGCAGGGGGCGCGCCCTAGGAAGGGGAGCGCGCCCCCCACCCTCGAGGCTAGCCAGTGGCCCCCCTCGTGGGTTTCTTCCGCCAGGTATTTTTTATATTTTCCGAAAAAATGTTCTGTGGAGTTTTAGGGCTTTTGGGGTTGTGCAGACTAGGTTTCCAGAGTTTGCTCCTTTTCCAGCCCAGAATTCCAGCTGCCGGCATCCCCCCTTCTTCATGTAAACCTTGCAAAATAAGAGGGAAAATGCATAAGTATTGTGAAAAAACATGTATGAACAACCCATAATGCAATAAATATCAACTTATAAGCATGATGCAAAATGGACGTATCAACTCCCCCAAGCTTAGACCTCGCTTGTCCTCAAGCGAAAGCCGATAACGAAAAATATGTCCACATGTTTAGAGATAGAGGTGTCGATAAAAATAGAATGCGGACATGAGGGCATCATGATCATTCTCATAACAGCAACTTATATAAATATAGCCATATGATCATTATGCTAAAGTAACAATTCATCCACAATATCAAGTATGCATGATAAACTTCATTGGAAACTAACAAACTTTGGTCCCGGTCATTGAAGCAATTGCAATTTATCGTAACATCAGAAAGAGTCAATATAAGAGCTTTTCAGCAAGCCTACATACTCAACTATCATATAGTCTTTCACAATTGCTCACACTCACGCAATACTTATGTTTATAGAGTTTTAATCGGACACAGAGAAAGATAGGGGCTTATGGTGTTGCCTCCCAACCTTTTACCTCAAGGGTAATGTCAACAGTAATAGATCATGAAAACTTACATCCAAGTGGGTATATATATCAGGATCTTTCCAACACAATGTGCTTGCCAAAGGATAAAATGAAAAAGGAAAGGTGGAGCTCACCTTGACACTTATAAGCCAAGAATAAAAGATAGGCCCTTCACAGAGGGAAGTAGAGGTTGTCATGTGTTTTTATGGTTGGATGCACAAAGTCTTAGCATAGAAGAACTTCGCTTTATATTGCCACTTGTGATAAGGACCTTTATTATGCAGTCCGTCGCTTTTATTACTTCCATATCACAATCTCGTATAGAGCTAATTTCTCCCACACTAATAAATCATGCATATATTAGCGAGTTTACAACATGACAACTTACTTGGAAGGATCTTTCTCGATCCATAGGTAGGTATGGTGGACTATCATGGCAAAACTGGGTTTAAGGATATATGGAAGCACAAGTAGTATCTCTACTTAGTGCAAGGAGGTTTGGCTAGCATGAGAGGGAGAGGCAAGCTCAACATGTTGGAAGATCCATGACAATATACTTTATTTCGGATATAAGAAGACATAACCCATTATGTTGTCTTCCTTGTCCAACATCAACTCTTTAGCATGTCATAATTTAATGAGTGCTCACAATCATAAAAGATGTCCAAGATAGTATATTTGTATGTGAAGCCTCTCTTCTTTTATTGCTTCCTATTAATTGCAACGATGACCAAAACTATGTGTGTCAACTCCCAACAACTTTTATTTATCATACTCTTATATGTGAAGTCATTACTTCCCATAAGATCAATATGATCTCTTTGATTCTCTTTTTGTTTTCGTTCTTTTTTATCATGACCCAAGTGAGGAAATAAAGCCCTTGACTCAACACTAATCTTTATTATATAGCTCAGGGACTCGATTACAAAGGATAAAGCTCACAAAGCAAAAGCTCACAACTAGATCATGCTAATTTTATTCTAATAGATCAAGATACTACCAAAAGGATCGAACTAAGTAAAATAGTAAAGATAGGGGTGATGGTGATACGATACCGGGGTCACTCCCCCAAGCTTGGCAGTTGCCAAGGGAAGTGCCCATACCCATATGATTATGTCTCCTTCTTCGGGGTTGGTGATGATGGAGTTGTTGCTGACGTAGGCCTGCTGTTCTTCCAAGGCATGGGCTCACCATCGTAGAAGGATGATCGAGTCTCTGAGATACTCAAATCTGCAGCCAAACTCATGTTCTTGAATCTATATTCATACTCACAGTTTTGGTTTTGCAGGTCATAGATCTGGGCTTGGAGGTGATCGATCTTCTGTTGGAGATTAGAGATTGCTTTTCCGAAGATCCTTGAGTCCATCTTGAGATTGTTGGCAAGCTCCGAGATCATCATGTGGTTGGCGTCGAGACCTCGTTCCACCATACCTTGGCACTTGAAAACTTGTTGCTCCATTTCTTCGAGTCTTGTCTCCACGCTTCCGGTCCTCCTCGGCCCTTCAACATCACGGATGTGCAGCACCCCCTCATGCAACTCCATGGTTTTGGGGTGGTGCAGCACCTCCGCAAGGTAGGGGTTGATGGCCTTCTCGAAGAACGTGTCCTTGGGGGTGTTGGAGGACGCCATGATGATCTAGATCTGTCAAAAACAGCAGCTGAAACGGAAACAGAGGAATTCTACATGATACAGAGGTCAAAACCTTCGGGAGTATATATAATGAATTTTTCCACCACGAAAGGAGTAACCCACAAGAAAACGCTAATTTTTTTAAAATAATACATTTTTTATTAAATTTCATAAATATTACTCGGCCAAAAGAATTTTCAAAAATAATACACCGTCGGCCCGCAGCAGGCCGACTGGGCCTAGTCGGCCCACAGCTGGCCGACTGGGCTCCAATCAGCTTGCTGCTAGCCGATAAGCCTATCGGCCGCGAGCTCTCCAGTTGTCGGCCTGCTGCTGGCCGACAGGAGCACAGTCGGCTGGCAGCTGGCTGACAGGACCCCTATTGGCTAGTTGCTGGCCGATTGCATGCAACTAAACACCTCCCACGTTGTTCACTCCTTCCTGCCATATTATTCCCCCTTTGCTCTTTCCCGCCATAGGTTTCCGCATAGCTCGTTTCCGCCATATTTTTCCTGCTCTCTACTTGCCTCCCCCTTTGCTCGTTCCCGCCATATTTACCCGCTTTGCTTGTTCCCGCCCTATTTTTCCGCTTTGCTCGTTCCCGCCAAATTTTCCCGCTTTGCTCGTTCCCGCCATTTTTTCCCGCTTTGCTCATTCCTGCCATTTTTTTCCCGCTCTCTAGTTCCCGCCAGTATCTCCCGCTACCGAGTTCCCGCCTTTCTTTGTGTTCTGAGTCTATAAAACACCCTCGGCAGTAACATTGGTAAGCATTCAATTGTAGTCTCGTAGTCTCGCCAAGATGTCCGGATATCCTTTCGATCGTAGTTTTCACCCTAGTATGTCCAGATGTCTTCTGGATTTAGCCGCCGATTTCAGGGTAGACAACAAGATAGTTCAATGGGGGAAGCTCATCAGTTCTGACACCCTACTGAATGAGCTGGCTCACGCACTAAGTAGGTGCGGGTGGCCTTCCAGGACCTTTGAGGAGATACGGGAAGAACTTCTGAGGTTGCAGGGGAGATGGAAGAAGCAACAATCGAAGGGTGAATCATACCTAAAGTGTGCAGCCGAACATACTTTTCTATGGACTGAGGACGGTGAGGATGATGAGGATATCTTCATGGCGCCGCTTCCGGGTTCTACATATTCGAAGGGTAAGAGTTCAGCATCGTCAAAGGGCAAAAGTTCTCCATCGTCGAAGAGCAAGAGTTCTGCATCGTCGAAGAGCAAGAGTTCTTCATCATCAAAGGGCAAGAGTTTTTCATCGTCGAAGGGCAAGAGTTCTGCATCGTCGAAGGGCAAGAGTTCTGCATCGATGGAGGATGACGATGATGACTTTATGTAGTTTTTATCCTTTATCTTGTCAGTTAAGTTGTATGTGCCGTTTTATTTGGATGTAGTTATATCTAGTTGTTTGTACTTTCTTATTGTATGAACATTATATTCTATCTAAATAGCAGAGACTAAAATAGAGTAGTCATATGTCTCATACATAAATACATAGTCATTTGTCTCATACATAGAATAGACATAAGTCTCATACAGAATTAAATGGTCATGTCTCTACTGATAGATAGAAGCGTCACTGACGACGTCTACCTTGGCGCGGAGGCGGATCTTGCGGCGTCGTCCATCCGTACCTATGTATTGGCCTGATGTTACGAGGCGGAATCTCAGACTCATCCTGGTGATACTGTGTATCCTGTGTCGGGCCAGGTGGAGGAGTCGAAAACATGTCTGGCCACTGGATGTGCTGCGACATCTGACCCTGTATGTTGTCCTCAAGACGTTGATCACTCCCCCCATGTATCATGTGATGCAGACATAGATGCATGATATCCATAGGCTCCTGAACGATGGAACATTAAATCATGCAGAATAAGGTCGCCTAAATTAATATTGAGAAAAATACACATACCTGTTGGCTGTGACGGCTGCTCTGGCTGAAACACAAAGCTCGACGAGGGACCCTGTTGTTGTGGCTGTGGAGAAAACACAAAGCTCGACGTGGGACCAAAGTGGTCTGGGTGCTGCCACGTCGAACTGCCAGGTTGGTCAGGAGGGGGTGCCCTCATAGTCGGCTGATGTGCAAGATGCGGACGTGGCTGATGTCGATGTGTAAGACCTCGCTCCCAATCAGCCGGTGCGTCCAACGGTCCTATGGCATGACCTGCCAATGGTAGTCCGAGCAAAAGTGACACATCCTCTAGAGTAGGAGCCATCTCTCCCCATCGGAAGTGAAACGTGTGGGTCTCTGGCCTCCAATGGTCTACTAAGCAGCTCAACAAGGAGGAGTCGATGGCGAGGCGTTTGCAGCCCGGGATAGACTCAACCAGACACGCGAAAGGTAAAAGGCCGGCCCATTTCAACCTTCATCACAGAACATTACAGTTAGTGTCTCCAATTAATATGCATGTTAGTGTGCAAATTAAAAAGCATGTACCTTTGTTCCCATCCTCGGTGTATCCTCCAGTGCTCCTTAGGAGTGCGAGTGACCAGAGGCTCAAGCCTCCGCTCAGACCAAATCGCAGCATGATGACCCCTATCAATGTCTGCACGCAGCAACCCCATTCCCGACATTCCTGCGCCACACTTAATACAAATTTCAAACATAGCGCCACTTAATACAAATTTTCAAACATAGTGCCACACTTAATACAAATTTCAAACATAGTGCCACACTTAATACAAATTTTCAAACATAGTGCCACACTTAATACAAATTTCAAACATAGTGCCACACTTAATACAAATTTCAAACATAGTGCCACACTTAATACAAATTTCAGAATATAGTACTGCTGGCTTAGTTTCTTCCTCTACCTCTTACTCCTCTACCTCCTCTTCGTCCCCGGTTGCCACGTCCACGCCCAGTACCACTGGCTGTGACAAAAGTGGGACAATTAGTGTCCCTATGGACAAATTCATTGCATAGAATGCATTGAATTGTCGGACCTCCTGCTTCAGATTCATCCATATCATTCCGGATGCGACGACACTGATGTCTGCCTCTACTTGTACGCTTATGCTCTGGGTTTGGAATGTAACGCCTTTCAGAGGAGTTGACGATGTTGAAGTTACCCATTGATCGAAAACCCATCAGCTCACCTGTCCAGGTATTCCGGACAGCCTCTTTTAGAAAATATGGAGACACAAACGATATTGCGTCCAATCCAAGCAGCCCGCAAGCAGCAAGTACATGTGAGCAAGGTAGGTGCCACAATTTTGGTTTGTTGCATGTGCACTCACATGTTGGCCATGCTTCATTTCCAATTTTCACCTCATGTGTCGTCATCTCATTGGCACATCCGAATTTGTTGTTGGCTAAGCGGACCTCAATCCTTCTTTCTTGATTACCGATGGCGACTACAGTGTGTGACCTTGCTTTCTGCATCTTGTTCTCCATGTACTTAGTGACTCTTTCACAGTAACGTGTATTCGGGTTGTTCAAGATATGTTGCTCTGCTTTTTGACGTCTATCTCTGAAATACTTCACGGTGCCATAGAAAATACCCTCAATGATGGCTGTAAGCGGCAATGCCCGGTTTCCTCTGAGGACAAAGTTGTATGTTTCAGCGAGGTTGGTTGTCATGACACCGTACCTTGCTCCATGTGTGTCATGTAGCAAAGACCACCTCTCAAGACGATCATGCTCTATCCACTGCTGGAAGGTTTTAATCGACCTCCCGAGCCTTCTCCTAGTACCTGGTGGGTCAAAGCCTGGCAAGTCACATAGCCCAATAGGCTCCTCCTCCACGGCCGCTGTTCCTGTTGCCAACTGTGCAGCTACTGCTTCAACATGTGCCCTCACCGCTGCATCTCTTGCAGCTTTCATGTCCCTAACATGTCTCTGCGTGCACACATTAAGTCGGTCACGTATCAAATTGTACTTCCATAACTGGTTCTGCTTGCAGAGTTTTTTGAATAGATTCCTTAGGTTCTTGTTTCTGAAATGCGAGAAAAAATTAGCCCCCAGATGGCGCATGCACCAACGGCTCTGCAAGTCCTGCCATGGAGTTTGTTCCTCAGGGCCTGGATTTGTCAGTGTCCTTATCGCACTGAGTATACCTGCATGCCTGTCATGAAGGATGCACACATTGGGCTTCTCCTTAGCAACGGATATTTTCAATTGCCTGAAGAACCATGTCCAACTCTCAATGTTCTCACTCTCCACGAAAGCAAATGCGAGTGGGACAACTTGATTTTGGCCATCTTGACCTATGGCTGTTAGGATCTGACCTTTGTACTTGCCTGTGAGAAATGTACCATCTACACATATCATCGGTCGGCAATGCATGAAAGCTTCGATGCATACACCGAAAGAGAAGAAGAGACGATGCAACACTCTCATAGTTGGGAATTCTGGCATGAAGAGAGATATCGATATAGGTGCCTGGATTCCGCTGCTGCAGTGTACGGAGGAGCTTGACAACAGAGTCATATGCATCAAAATATGAATCAAATCTGCTCTCCAGTGCCAAATGCTTAGCCCTCCAAGCCTTGCCATAAGAAATTTTGTACTTAAACCTGGTGAAGACTTTTGTCTGGATTGCCTTCACTTCCATAGCTTTGCCCTGCACTATCTCATCATAAAACAACCAAGCAATAAGCGGCGATGAAAGGTTGGCATGATCTTGAGGGATGCACGGAATAAGACAAGTGTGATGCACTAAGTCACTGATCACCCAACTTGTGCCATACTTAGGTAGATAGCCGTGCACCATGGCAGGGCAATCTGCATTCTTGCATACCATTGTGAGGTATTTCTGACTTGACACCTGAGCTGTGAAAACCCTTTGCGTGGACATTGCCCAATTAATTATTGCAGCCTTCATAGCTTGCTTGTTCGGATACATAGCTCCCGTCGCAATATTGTTCTGGTGATATTGCCAGGCAGAATCATGTCCATCATTGACTATCATTGCAGATGAGAAGTCATGATTCCATGATGTAGGAATCGGGGCCATCTGTTCATTGTCTTCCTCATCCGACTCAGCAGAATGATCGGCATGACCCATATCAACATCGGTGTCTTCTTCTTCCATCTGGTCCTGCATGTGCCCATCTACCTCGTCAGCGTCCACCTCGCCAATGTAATCACCATCAGCATTTCCTCCTTCTACCTGACTACTCTGCCCTGGTTCGTAACCAGCAGCATTTCCTCCTTCTACTTGACTGCTCTGTCCGGGTTCGTAACCAGCAACATTTCCTCCTTCTACCTGACTGCTCTGCCCTGGTTCATAACCAGCATGGCCAGCATTTGACATAGATAACTGCCTCCCTCCACTACTCAGCCCAGGATCGTAGCCACCCTCGCCTTCATGTGTGGTGACCTCATTCATGACGGGAGTCACTAAGGCAACAGGATTGCATCCGCTGCGTTCACAACCTTGTAACCACCGCACCCACTCGGAGTCTCGCTCAATTGGCCTCAAATAAAAATATATTGTTGAACTTGACCGTGTCCACAATGCATGAATACCGACTGTGTGTGTTACAGTATCTAGCCCTAAACTTGCTGCAATCCATTCTTTCAACTGACTGACTGACCATGTTGAGGCGTGTTCAGTGCCACCTCTATGTGAGTAAACTCACTCAGATCAGCTCCCATCTCAGTTGTCTGGACAGTACCAGTACCGTAGTAAAATATGAACTTCACTACATTAGACATCTCGGCTCACCTATTTTTTTTCCAACAACGACAGACAAATAATAAGCAACGCTTTCAAATGTACGCACTACTAAGTATTAGACATGTATATATGTACGGACCAACTAAAAATATTCACATACATAAAAATATTCACATACCTAAAAATATTCACATACCAACTAAAAATATTCACATACCTAAAAATATTCACGGACCAACTACAAATATTCACATGCATAAAAATATTCACATACCTAAAAATATTCACGGACCAACTAAAAATATTCACACCTAAAA
Source organism: Secale cereale (assembly GCA_902687465.1). Classification (NCBI taxonomy): domain Eukaryota; kingdom Viridiplantae; phylum Streptophyta; class Magnoliopsida; order Poales; family Poaceae; genus Secale; species Secale cereale. The sequence continues at coordinate 589,426,065 of LR738711.1, read as the reverse complement.
ATATTCACATACCTAAAAAATACTACCAAACAATTACGAGAGATAAAATGTGTGTTGGAATATACCCTTGAAGCATGCAAACGAATGACGAACGGCGGACTTCAATCAACGGAACCGGAGCCGGAAACTCACCTAGCAACGCCAGAGCTCGACCACCCCCACTGCCTACACCGCAATGCCCGAGCTTCACCACCACCACCGCCACAACCTTCACCAGTGAGCTCAAAAAAAGCTCCACCAAAATACTAACCACGAACACCAAGAGCTACCCCATGAGTAGATCGAGGTATCCCTTAGCTCCCCTCACTACGTAGAACCCATTCATGGTGCCAAATCCGCAAAAAAAGGGTGAGTTGGGTGTATAAATTGGAGAATATATGTGTGAGGAGAGGGAGAAAGAAGAACAGAGAAGAGAAGAAGATAAGAACGAGCTGGAGAAAGAAGAAGGGAAGGAGAAAGGGGAAGGAGCCGGCCGCGGTGGGGCCCGCACCCTGTCGGCCCACAGCAAGCCGATCAGTCCGCGGCTGGCCGACAGGGGCGCCCGTGACCCAGCCGCGCCGACAGCGCCCGGGGCGACGTGGCCTGTCCAATAGTCGGCCTGCGCGTGGCCGATTAGCGACCTGTCGGCCCGCAGTTGGCCAATAAGGCTGGGTCGGCTCGCTGTTGGCGGACTAGGCTTAGTCGGCCTGCTGCTGGCCGATTGGGTCATATTTTTGAAATTTCTTTTGGCCGCGTAATATTTATGAAATTTACTAAAGAAAATGTATTATTAAAAAAATTAGCCAAGAGAACGGAGTCCAGGGGACACACGGGGTGCCCTCGAGGCAGGGGGGCGTGCCCTGGGAAGGGAGCGTGCCCCCTACCCTCGAGGCCACCTCATGTCTCCTCCGGACTGCGGTTTATTTTTCTAATTTTCTAAATATTCCAAAACGGAGAAAATTTGCCTTTAGAACTGTTTTGGAGTCGGTTTGCTTACCGTATCACGTACCTCTTCCTTTTCGGAGGCTGAATCATTCTGGAAAGTGTCCCTTATGTGTTCCTCCGGGGTTATGGTTTCAATGATATTAGTTTAGACATTTATAGGATTACCTGAGATGTAATGTTTGATCCTTTGACCATTCACCACCTTCAGATTTGTGCCTTCGAAGTTGTTGATCTTTATAGCACTGGAACGATAGACCTCCTCGATAACGTAAGGTCCTTCCCACTTGGAGAGAAGTTTTCCTGCAAAAAATCTTAAACGAGAATTGTATAGCAAAACATAATCACCTACGTTTAACTCACACTTTTGTATCCTTTTGTCATGCCATCTTTTAACTTTTTCTTTAAATAACTTGGCATTCTCGTGGGCCTGGGTTCTCCATTCATCGAGACAGCTAATATCAAATTGCCTCTTTTCAGCGGCAAGTTTGAAATCATAATTGGGCTCTTTGATAGCCCAATATGCCTTATGTTCTAGCTCAAGAGGTAAGTGACAAGCTTTTCCATATACCATCTTATATGGAGACATACCCATAGGATTTTTTATGCAGTTCTATAGGCCCATAATGCGTCATCTAGTTTCTTGGACCAATTCTTTCTAGACCTATTAACTGTATTTTGCAAGATTAATTTCAACTCCCTATTACTTAGTTCTACTTGACCACTAGTCTGTGGGTGATAAGGTGATGCAATTCTATGGTTGACATCATACTTAGCAAGCATCTTACGGAAAACACCATGAATAAAATGTGAACCACCATCAGTCATTAGATATCTAGGGACTCCAAGCCTCGTAAATATAACTTATTTAAGCATCTTAATAGAGGTGTTATGATCAGCACTACTAGTTGGAATAGCTTCTACCCACTTAGTAACGTAATCAACAGCAACTAGGATATGTGTGTACCCATTAGAGGAAGGAAAAGGTCCCATATAATCAAAGCCCCAAACATCAAATGGTTCGATAACAAGTGAATAATTCATAGGCATTTCTTGACGTCTACTAATATTACCGATTCTTTGACATTCATCACATGATAAGAAAAACTTACGGGCATCCTTGAAGAGAGTAGGCCAATAAAAACCGGATTGCAATACCTTGTGTGCAGTTCTGTCTCGCGCATGGTGTCCTCCATAAGCTTCGGAGTGGCACTTGCGTAAGATATGTTCCTGTTCATGCTCAGGCACACAATGTCTAATAATACCATCTACTCCTTTATACAGGTGTGGGTCATCCCAATAGTAACGTCTCAAATCATAGAAGAACTTTTTCTTTTGCTGGTATGTGAAGCTAGGAGGTATAAACTTAGCAACAATATAATTAGCATAATCTGCATACCATGGAGCAGTACGAGAAGTACTTATGACAGCTAGTTGTTCATCAGGGAAGCTATCATCAATAGCTTGTCGGTCAACAAGTATATTCTCTAACCTAGACAAGTTATCTGCTATGGGGTTCTCAGCTCCCTTTCTATCAATAATATGCAAGTCAAATTCTTGCAGCAAGAGAACCCATCTAATAAGTCTAGGTTTAGCATCTTTTTTTCCATAAGGTATTTGATAGCAGCATGATCAGTGTGAATAGTTACTTTAGAATCAACGATATAGGGTCTAAACTTATCACAAGCAAACACAACTGCTAAAAATTATTTCTCGGTGGTAGCATAATTTCTTTGGGCACTATATAGAGTTTTACTAGCATACTAGATAACATTCAATTTCTTATCAACTCTTTGCCCTAGAACAGCCCCTACAGCACAATCACTAGCATCGCACATAATCTCAAAGGGTAAGTTCTAGTCTGGAGGCTGGACAATAGGTGCAGAGATCAATGCTTTCTTAAGTATTTCAAATGCTTCTAGACAATCAACATCAAAGACAAAAGGAATATCTTTCTGTAAAAGATTAGTCAGAGGCCTGGAAATTTTGGAGAAGTCCTTGATGAACCTCCTATAAAACCCGGCATGACCAAGGAAACTTCGTATACCTTTGATATCCTTAGGGCATGGTATCTTTTCAATAGCATCCACTTTAGCTTTGTCAACTTCAATACCTCTTTCAGAAATTTTATGTCCCAAGACAATGCCTTCATTAACCATAAAGTGGCACTTCTCCCAATTCAAGACAAGGTTAGTGTCTTCACATCTCTGCAAAACTCGATCAAGGTTGCTTAAGCAATCATAAAAAGAAGTTCCATAAATGGAGAAATCGTCCATGAATACCTCAACAATCTTTTCACAAAAATCAGAGAATATAGCCATCATGCATCTTTGAAAGGTAGCAGGTGCGTTACATAAACCGAAAGGCATACGTCTATAAGCAAAGGTACCAAAAGGACAAGTAAAGGTGCTCTTTTCTTGATCCCCTTTTGACACAGGTATTTGAGAGAAACCAGAATAACCATCTAGAAAGCAGAAATGAGTATGTTTGGATAATCTTTCTAGCATTTAATCAATAAATGGCAAGGGGTAATGATATTTCTTAGTAGCTTTATTTAACTTACGGAAATCAATTACCATCCTATAACCTGTAACTATTCTTTTCGGGATCTATTCATCTTTATCATTGGGGACAACAGTCATACCTCCTTTCTTAGGAACACAATGGACATGACTTACCCACTGGCTATCAGCAATGGGATAGATAATACCTACCTCTAGAAGCTTTAGAATTTCCTTCCTTACCACTTCTTTCATCTTAGGATTTAACCGTCGCTGATGATCAATAACTGGTTTAGCATTTTCTTCCAGTTTTATCTTGTGTTGACATATAGTGGGACTATTGCCCTTAAGATCATCCAGAGTATATCCAATAGCAGCTCAGTGCTTCTTTAGAGTTTTCAATAATCTCTCTTCTTCATGCTCTGAAAGGTTAGTACTAATAATAACAGGATATATCTTCTTTTCATCAAGATAAACATACTTCAGATTATCAGGCAAAGGTTTAAGTTCAAACACGGGATCACCCTTGGGTGGAGGAGGATCCCCTAGGATTTCAACCGGCAAGTTATTTTTCAATACGGGTCCTTGTGTAAGGAATATTTCATCTATCTCCCTTCTCTCATTCATATGCATATCATTTTCATGGTCTAGCAAGTATTGTTCTAAGGGATCGTTAGGTGGCACGACAATAGAAGCAAGACCAATAAGTTCATCCTTATTGGGTGGTGCCTTTTCAAGGGGTTGTCTACAGAATTTAGAGAAGTTAAAATCATGAGACGTATCCCCTAATCCGACAGTGACAATATCTTTCACACAGTCTATCTTGGCATTAACGGTATTCACGAAGGGTCTACCAAATATAATGGAACAGAAAGCATCTTGTGGGGAACTAAGAACAAGAAAGTCAGCAGGGTATTTAACCTTCCCACATAAAACTTCAATATCTCTAACAATCCCAACTGGTGAAATAGTATCTCTATTAGCAAGCTTAATAGTAACATCAATCCCTTCTAACTCAACAGGTGCAATATCATGCATAATTTCGTTATACAAATCAAGAGGGATAATACTCGCACTAGCGCCTACGTCACATAAACCATGATAGCGATGATCTACTATCTTAACAGAGATGACAGACAGGCCTACAACAGGTTTATGTCTATTCCTAGCATTGGATTTGACTATTCTAGCAGACTCTTCTTGGAGAAAAATAACATGTCCATCCAAATCTTCTACCAAGAGATCTTTAACCATAGCAACTTTAGGTTCAACTTTAATTTGCTCAGAGGGTGTAGGTGTTCTAGTATTACTCTTACGGACTACAGTTGAAGCTTGAGCATGATCCTTTATCCTAACGGGGAAAGGTGGTTTCTCGATATAAGCGGTAGGTATAACAGGATCAACATTATAAGTGATAGTCTTTTCTTCAACTTTAATAGGTTCAACTACTTTTACTTCAATAGGGGGATGGTATTTAAACCACTTCTCCTCGGGGAGATCAACATGAGCAGCAAAAGATTCAAAGAAAGAAGCTACTATCTCAGAGTCAAGTCCATATTTAGTGCTAAACTCACGGAAAACATCAGTACCCATAAAAGCTTTAACACAATCAAACTTAGGGGTCATACCTGACTCCTTACCTCCGTCGAGATCCCAGTCTTCGGAGTTGCGTTTAATCCTTTCCAATAGATCCCATTGAAATTCAATAGTCTTCATCATATAAGAGCCAGAACAAGAAGTATCGAGCATGGAGCGATTATTATGAGAAAGCCGAGCATAAAATTTTTGAATGATCATTTCTCTTGAGAGCTCATGATTGGGGCATGAATATAACATTGACTTAAGCCTCCCCCAAGCTTGAGCGATGGTTTCTCCTTCGCGAGGCCAGAAATTATAAATATAATTACGATCACGATGAACCTGGTGCATTGGGTAGAACTTCTGATGAAATTCCAACTTCAGACGATTATAGTTCCAAGATCTCATATCATCGCATAGCCTAAGCCATGTCAATGCGTCTCTTTTCTAAGATAAAGGGAAAACCTTCTTCTTGATAACATCCTCGGGCATACTTGCAAGCTTAAACAATCCACAAACTTCATCCACATAGATTAGATGTAAATCGGGGTTAAGTGTCCCATCTCATGTATAGGGATTTTCAAGCAGTTTCTCTATCATACCCGAAGGAATCTCAAAGCAAACATTTTCAATAGGTGCAGTAGGTTCAGGAGCAACTCTTTGATCTTCTGCTCGGGGTGAAGATACCCCGAACAAGCCCCTCAAAGGATTTTGAGCCATAGTAACAAGTGACAATAAATTTCAGCACACTATATAAATTTTTCCTTACCAAAGGCGCTTCACTTCCCGGCAACAGCGCCAGAAAAGAGTCTTGATGACAAACAAGTGTAGGGGATCTATCGTAGTCCTTTCGATAAGTAAGAGTGTCGAACCCAACGAGGAGCAGAAGGAAATCATAGGCAGTTTTCACTAAGGTATTTTCTGCAAGCACTGAAATTATAGGTAACAGATAGTTTTGTGATAAGATAATTGGTAGCAAGAGACAAACGGTAAAAGTAAATAGGTGCAGCAAGGTGGCCCAATCATTTTTGTAGCAAAGGACAAGCCTGGACAAACTCTTATGCAAGGTAAAGCGCTCTCGAGGACATATGGGAATTATCGTCAAGCTAGTTTTCATCACGATCGTCTGATTCACGTTCGGTACATTGATAATTTGGTATGTGGGTGGACCTGTGCTTGGGTGCTGCCCTTACTTGTACAAGCCTCCCACTTATGATTAACCTCTAATGCAATCATCCGCAACTACAAAAGAAGTATTAAGGTAAACCTAACCATAGCCTAAAACATATGGGCCAAATCAGCCCCTTACGAAGCAACGCATAAACTAGGGATTAAGCTTCTGTCACTCTACCAACCCATCATCTACTTATTACTCCCTAATGCCTTCCTCTAGGCCCAAATAATGGTGAAGTGTCATGTAGTCGACGTTCACATGACACCACTAGAGGAGAGACAACATACATCTCATCAAAATATCGAACGAAGACCAAACTCACATGACTACTAATAGCAAGACTTCTCCCAAGTCCTCAGGAACAAAAGCAACTACTCACAAGACATAATATTGTTCATGATCAGAGGGGTATTAATATGCATAATGGATCTGAACATATGATCTTCGACCCAATAACCAACTAGCATCAACTACAAGAAGTAATCAACACTACTAGCAACCCACAGGTACCAATCGGAGGTTTTGATACAAAGATTGGATATAAGAGATGAACTAGGGTTTGAGAGGAGATGGTGCTGGTGAAGATGTTGATGAAGATAGCTCTCCCCAAGACGGGAGAGTAGTTGGTGATGACGGCGGTGATGATTTCCCCCTCCCGGAGGGAAGTATCCCCGGCAGAACAGCTGTGCCGGAGCCCTAGATTGGTTTCAGCCTCGGTTCCGCCTCGAGACAGCGGCGTTTGGTCCTAAAAGCCTCCTCCTTATTTTTTCCAGGTCAAACGCTTCATATAGGAGAATATGGTCACCTAGGGCCCACCGGCGCGCCCCCCACCCTCGAGGCCAGCCAGTGGCCCCCCTCGTGGGTTTCTTCCGCCAGGTATTTTTTATATTTTCTGAAAAAATGTTCTGTGGAGTTTCAGGGCTTTTGGAGTTGTGCAGAATAGGTTTCCAGAGTTTGCTCCTTTTCCAGCCCAGAATTCCAGCTACGGGCATTCCCCCTTCTTCATGTAAACCTAGCAAAATAAGAGGGAAAAGGCATAAGTATTGTGACAAAACATGTATGAACAGCCCATAATGCAATAAATATCAACTTATAAGCATGATGCAAAATGGACGTATCAACCCTCCTTAGTTTGCTTGATTTGCAAACCAAGAAAGAACTTGAGTTCACTCATCATAGACATCTCAAACTTTTGCGACATTAGCTTTCCAAACTTTTCACTAAAATATGATATCATCAACATAAATTTGGCACACAAATAATTCACCATTATCCCTTTTAGTAAAAAGAGTAGAATAAATTTTTCCAATCGCAAAGCCTTTTTAGGAACTTGCTCAAGCATTTATACCATGCTCTAGGAGCTTGTTTAAGACTATAAAGAGCTTTGTGAAGTTTGTAAACATGATCAGGTTTCTTAGGATTGAAAAAGCCGGGAGGTTGTTTAACATAAACTTCCTCCTCAATTTTACCGTTGAGAAAATCACTTTTAATGTCCATTTGGTATAAAGTGATATCGTGGTGATTTGCATAAGAAAGTAAGATGCGAATGAACTCAAGTCTAGCAACGGGGGCATATGTGTCACCGTAGTCCATACCTTCAACTTGAGTATAGCCTTGGGTGACGAGACGTGCTTTGTTGCGGACGACTTGACCATCTTCGTCTTGCTTGTTGCGAAACACCCATTTGGTACCAATGATGTTGTGGCTGTTGTCGGGCTTCTCGCCCAATGTCCACACTTGATTTCTTTCAAAGTTGTGTAGCTCTTTGTCGGTGTATTGAGAACGACACCTATGGGATCACAAGAATCCCTACTACGGTTGCGGGGCGCGGGGTTGAGAGAAGAGCGGATCAAACAGATAGCACATGGTTCGTTTATCCAGGTTCGGGCCGCGAGGATGCGTAAAACCCTACTCCTGCTTTGGTGGATTGTATATCTGTGTTCTTCAGCTAGCTATGGGGTGTGAGGAGCTCCAAAAAGCCGAATCCTCCTCCTGGTCGCCTCGGGCCTCCTTTTATAGAAAAAGGGGTTGCCACTGTGGCACACAGGACGTGGAAAGGGTACAGTGATGCGAGGTTATCCCTCGCATTACATGACAAGGCACATTTAATGCATCTTGCTTAGGTGTCCTTGCTTTATCGGGGACGGGGGAGAGAGATGTCTCGTCCGTCGCCGCTCCTTCTTGTGTCGACACGCACCCTGGCCAGCGATGCCTGAGATGCCACGTAGGTAGGCAGGCAGCTGAGGTGGCGCAATGGTGGGTCTTCACGAAGATCTCCATGTCGCCATGCAGGTGCCTGCCCAGCTGGTTGAGTCGGCAGGTGCATAAGGTGATGGAAGTTTAGTCGGTGTGGGCCCGATGGTGGCCCTGCGGATGTCCCCGGCAAGGGTCTTGCCGCGGCGCCTGCTGCCATCCCCGGCAAGGTGCTTGCCGGAGGACTTGTGGTCTTCCTTGGCTGGGATCCCGCCAAGGGTCGTCGTCTTCTTAGTGCGTATCTGATCTTGAATGTCTTCAGAAAGATCTGCATGCCACTACGGGGATGTCTCCCGAATCCTTGCCCCATGGGGGCAGTGGACTCAAGGGTGATTCGCTCCGTAGGCATGGGGCGAGTTGCCGCGGCAAGGGTCTTGCCGGGGCTGCTAAAGCCGGCCCCGACAAGGATCTTGCCGGGGCTGCTAAAACTGGCACCCGGCAAGGATCTTACCGGGGGAACCTGCTTCGTCCCTTTGCTCTTTGTGGTCTTGTTCTTGGTGTTGCTCCAGTTCCATCGAGCTTCTGTCTTACCCTGGCTTACCTCCCTTGCCTTGCTTGGTGGGGCGATGCCCGTGGCTCAGACTGCCCGTGCACAGTCATAGGGCTACAAAAAGTGTACCCCCTTTTTGTACACCGACAGGAGCCCCCGGGCCTGGGCCACACATAAGCGCGACGCATTGTTGGGCTAGGCCCAAAATGATGCGCGGGCAGGCGGGACGGTTTTTACCACGGTAAGATTTTCCGCGTGCTGCGCCTCCCATGATCTGCGCGCATGGCGCGGCGTGGAGGGGTGTGCGTGACGTGGGCGGCATGCGTGGGGTCGGTTCCCGCAGGCATGTGTCACATCATAGTTAATGTGAAAGGAGGCGGCCCGTGTTTTCCCCCATAAGAAGGAATAACCGCGGGCACGCTGCTCACTTTCTCCTCTTTCCTCGCGCCTCTTCCAATCTCAGAGCCGCCGTTTCCTCTCTTCCTTCCTTCCTAAGATTCCTCCGTCGCCTGCCATCGTTGCTTCGCCATCCCCCTCCCTCAGTCTAACTTTCTTAGCGGCCATGGCGTCCAATTCCGTCAAGGGCAAGGGGGTGGCCAAGGGCGCTGGGACTGTGGAGCCGCCGGAGAATGCGCTATTGGGGGACCGGACGAGGTCCGCCTTCTTCTTCCCCTCGACTGTCGATGTCCATGAGCTCCGGGCATCCTTCAAGCCTCTATGGGGAGTGAAGACGGGGGGAGAGAATTCGGGACATCCAGCTACGCGCGTCATTCCTGCCGCTTGCGCCAATCCTGGCCCAAATTGGTATGTCTTTTTCATCGATTATCTTTCTTGCGTGTTATGTCCCCCTTTCTCCGATTTCTTCTGCGACATTATGCACACCTTCGGCTTTTGCCTCTAGGATTTCACTCTGAATGCGGTGGCGTGCATGGCTTTCTTTGTGCATCTTTGCGAAGGCTTCGTCGGGGTGCAGCCCAACACGGCGCTTTTCCGCCATTATTTCTCCCCTCGGATCCAGCCGGGAGGTGCCGTCTCTGGATGCATCACCTGGATCCCAAGATCCAAGGGGGCGTACCTGGACGGTGCCGTGAAGGAGAGGTGGGACGAATGGTGTGGCCGGTGGTGCTGGATTGAAGATGAAGACCCGCCAAAATTCTGCAAGGTCCGCCGAGTGCCGCCGGTCCGTGGCAGTGATTGGAGCGATGTCGATGTCGCCGACGGGAGGCTCACCGTCGCCACTACCAGGATTCTCCGGCTCGCCCAGGCTGGACTCACCCTTGAGATGATCGGGGCGGACTTTATTCGTCGTTGGATCGCCCCATTGCACAACAAGGGGAAGCCAGCCTGGCTCTTTACGAATCCAGCTGACAATATGCGACTCCGTCCTGGCCTCGACCACAACTTCACGATGATGGCACATGCCCATTTCTGCCAGCGGCTTTTCCAGCTTGATGTGGGTCGCTATGGCGAGGTCGAACGGACCGGCAAGGCCGCGAGGGCTGCCGCAAGGGCCGGCAAGGCCATTAAGGGGCCATTTTTCGAGCTGCCAGTGGGGGTGGTCCCGTTGTGCAATAACTCACGCCGGTCCGAGATCATCGCTATGATGCCGGACTGCAACGCGCACTGCCCTGTCCCGAGCTAGAAGGAGCCGACGAACACGGATGTGCAACAATTCTTTGACACCCTGACTGAGGTGTATGTCAATGCTGACGCCGAGCGGTGGCTTGTCATGGATACCACCCAGGCAGAGCTGGACTACATCGCCACTAGGGCGAGGGAGGCGCAGCTTGCCATGGAGGCTGGCAGTGCCGGGGTGTGGAGGACAAGGCCGCAACAGCGGCGGAGGAGGAGGAGCTCACCCGGTGGGCGGCGGCCGCCGGGGAGGCTAGCAGCGCCGGCACTGTAGCACCGCTTCTCGAAGATGCGGCCGACAAGTCATCGGAGGAGGAGGACGTGGCGGCGGGCTCGACGCCAGCCAGGGGAAGAGGGCGAGTCCTGCGGCGGGCTAGTTCCGGCGAGCCGGTCCGGCCCGGCAGGGCTACGCAGCCTCAATTGACCCTGGAGGAGTCCGGGCGTCACACGAGGGCCACGGCAGCGAAGAGGCTGACGAAGGCCGCTGAGAAGAAGAAGGCAACAACCCCTTCCCCATCTGGGCGCGCACAAACCCCGCCTTCTTTGCCTCCTCCGGTAGATGTCGACTCGGATGTTGACGCGGAGCTCCCTTTTGATCTTGGGCCTCTCAGCCCGAAGAGGAAAAGGAAAGTGGTGGAAGAGGAGGAGATGGATGACCAGTAAGTACTCCGTTCCTTACTGCCATTTCCATTCCCCTGAATTGAGTCACTCATCTTGATCCGTTTTTGCTTTTGCAGGGATGCAGAGACGTTGGCCCAGAGGGTGAAGAGGGTGAAGGCCTCGTCGAGCAGCCAACCTTCGGTTGGGGCTTCAGAGACGCCACTGGTGGTGTTGAGCAACCCGAACAGCAGCCCTCGGCATAGCCCCCAGCGTAAGTTCGTCACCCTCCTCTTACTCGACATGTGGTAGGTGTTCGATGTTGTGGTGCTGACCTTGTCGGGTTTGTAGGAAGGGAGCGGCAGCAGGAGGAGCCGCAGAGGGCTACCCCCAACGCACCACCCCCATGGACTACGCCGCCGCGAGGGGCGTCCCCGGCAAGGGCATCAAGCACGGATACCACACCCGTGGAGGAAGAGGGGAACTTGGGCGCTGGTGACTCTGCCACGGCGCCAAATACTGGCGGGGAGGGGACTTCTGCTTCATAGCCTGGCACTGGTGAGTCGCCTGTCCTCTGTCTCTGTTTTTCCCTTATTCTTTTTCTTGGCTTCATTGCTCCCATTACTGCCCAGGCCCTCCTTCAACAAATATGGAGGACGTGGATACTGTTGTTGGGAATATTGCTGAGGAGGCCGCGGCAGAGGCCGACAGGATTGCCGCCGAGGAGACCGCCAAGGATGCTGACGAGGCCGCCGCCGATGAGGCCGCCAAGGATGCTACCGAGGACACCGCCGCGGGGGCTGCCAAGGCGACCGGTGAGGCTTCTGCAGAGGGTGCCAGCGGTGGCCTGCCGGGGGGGGGGGGCGGCAAGGCCACAGCTGAGGAAGAGGTGGTTGATGAACAACCTCCTTCCTCCACAACCTCGGGCCCCGGCAAGTATCTGAAGGTGGGCGACGATCTTTTCGTCCATCTTCCAGGGGCGTCAAGTTCCCGGGCGCCGCCGGAGGGGAAGTCTTCGATGGCGAGGTGCTCGCCGCCACCGGGCTCAAGGTGGTCGATGAACCGGGCGTCGGCGGCGACGGTTCTCCAGAAGAGCAGCTTTTTCATGCCATGGGGGCCAATTTCCGAAAGCTCCATGTGCTCTACCGTGCCCGTCTAAACAAGGTTAAGTCCAGGATGGCAACGATGGACAACGCGGAGATGGACTTCAAGGCGCGCGTTGCTGAGACGCAGGCCTGGTTTCACCATACTCGTGAGGAGCAGAGGGCCTTTCAGGGGGGGAATTGGCCAAGCGCGATGTAGAGCTCACCATGAAGATGGCTGACATCGAGAAGGCCCAGGAAGAGGCAGCGAATTTGGCTGTCGTGGCCGAGGCAGCACGGAACCAGCATCAAGCCGCATTGGATTCCCAGGAAGAAGACCTCTCCGCGCGTGAGGCGAAGCTTGCCGCAATGCTCCGCGGCAAGGATGAGGAGCTCGAGGCCCTTGTCGTGCGGCGGACTCGCGAGCTGGAGTAGAGGCACAAAGAGGCACTCGATGCCCAGGCTCTGGCCCATGCCGGCAAGGTGAGGGAGCTGGAGGTAGAGCGGGACGAGCTGAAGGAACAGGCCCTCAAGCTGTCCAACGAGAAGAGCACGCTCAACTGTGCCTTGGTAGAGGCGCAAGGAGCGGTCATCAGCAGGGCTGGGGAGCTCTCCGAAGCGCAAAACTCCATCAGAGATCTCAAGCTGAAGCTGGAGAATCTCGAGAAGATGTTGTCGGAGAGCACGACTCGGGAGGAGACCTTGACCAGGAGCTTGGAGGAGGAGAAGCAGCTACGGGCGAACGAGGCCGCCTCCCACCAGGAATATGTGGCGGGCGAGAACAGATGGATCAGCCGCCTGGAGGACGTCGTCGGTAGGGTCACCTCACAGTTGGCCATCATGGGGATGCCAAATGTGAGGTATGCTCCTGAGCGCAGCGGGACCATCAATGCCAAGCTGACCCAGTTCTTCGAGGGCGTCCTTGGAGCCTTGGCTTCTCTTCACTCCAACAGGGCGGCCACGTTGGCCAGGGAGGCCCGGCAACTTTGCCGGGGGGTCATGACCAAGGTCCTCAACAAGATGGCGTACTGGAGTCCCAATCTTGACTTCGAAGCCGCGATGGATAGCTTGCCGGATGGTACTGACCTCACGGTGCTCAAGGAGTGCATCAAGCCCGTCATCAGCTGCATCGACGAAATCAAGAGGGTGGAAGGCCAGCGCCGGGATTAGGCATCCCGTTCTTCTTCGCTGCTGCGGGTTCATGACCAAGACAAGTTTTATCTTTAGTTAGAACCGCAGCAATGATGTGATGTAACATAACTTTGAAGTACTTTTGGAATTATGCATGCTATTTCCCTATTTGTTGCCTCTTTGTACGTCCACCCTATGCTAGCTAGGTAGGCTTGCCGGCGCGGAAACCCAAGGCGGCGTCTTGGGGACGTGTCCCCATTGGCCTGCCGGGCGAACATGCTACCAGGTGAGCCACCTTACCACCCTTAATGTAGCTGCTCAAACTGTCGAGTTTGACTCGAGTCAGAGTCGAGAGCCTTGCCAATTGTGGAAGGCTACCCTACCGTTTCCAACGCAGCCATTTGAACCATTGAGCGGACTCGAAACAGAATAAAGGCATTGCCGATCGGGCAGGGCATCATTTGCGTACAGGTTTCTTTTTGTACAAAAAACGACAGCTCCGAGGATAATAACTTTATATAATTGAATGGAAATATCCGGGGTTCAATGTAACTTAGCTCTTGTTTGTAGCCGCTCGAGTGTTGATCTTCTGGCCTCCTTTCTTTTCAAAGAGCCACGAAGACGAAGGAGCGCTGGGCTAACTGCTAGAGCCGATTCTCACAACTGCAGCCCCCTACCTGGCGCGCCAAAGATATCGGTGTATTGAGAACGACACCTATGGGATCACAAGAATCCCTACTACGGTTGCGGGGCGCGGGGTTGAGAGAAGAGCGGATCAAACAGATAGCACACGGTTTGTTTATCCAGGTTCAGGCCGCGAGGATGCGTAAAACCCTACTCCTGCTTTGGTGGATTGTATATATGTGTTCTTCAGCTAGCTATGGGGCGTGAGGAGCTCCAAAAAGTCGAATCCTCCTCCTGGTCGCCTCGGGCCTCCTTTTATAGAAAAAGGGGTTGCCATAGTGGCACACGGGAGGTGGAAAGGGTACAGTGATGCGAGGTTATCCCTCGCATTACATGACAAGGCGCATTTAATGCATCTTGCTTAGGTGTTCTTGCTTTATTGGGGACGGGGGAGAGAGATGTCTCGTCCGTCGCCGCTCCTTCTAGTGTCGACATGCGCCCTGGCCAGCGATGCTTGAGATGCCATGTAGGTAGGCAGGCAGCTGAGGTGGCGCAATGGTGGGTCTTCACGAAGATCTGCATGTCGTCACGCAGGTGCCTGCCCAGCTGGTTGGGACGGGAGCTGCATAAGGCGGTGGAAGTTTAGTCGGCGTGGGCCCGATGGTGGCCCTGCGAATGTCCCCGGCAAGGGCCTTGCAGGGGCCCCGGCAAGGGTCTTGCCGCGGCGCCGGCTGCCATCCCCGGCAAGGTGCTTGCCGAAGGTCTTGTGGTCTTCCTTGGCTGGGATCCCGCCAAGGGTCGTCGTCTTCTTAGTGCGTATCTGATATTGAATGTCTTCACAAAGATCTGCATGCCACTACGGGGATGTCTTCGAATCCTTGCCCCATGGGGGCAATGGAGTCAAGGGTGATTCGCTCCGTAGGCGTGGGGCGAGTTGCCGCGGCAAGGGTCTTGCCGGGGCTGCTAAAACTGGCTCCCGGCAAGGATCTGGCCGGGGGAACCTGCTTCGTCCCTTTGCTCTTTGTGGTCTTGTTCTTGGTGTTGCTCCAGTTCCATCGAGCTTCGGTCTTACCCTGGCTTACCTCCCTTGCCTTGCTTGGTGTGGCGGTGCCTGTGGCTCAGACTGCCCGTGCACAGTCATAGGGGTACAAAAAGTGTACCCCCCCTTTTTTGTACGCCGACACTCTTCGTGCATGGCGTTCACCCAATCTGGATCATCAAGAGCATCTTCAACCTTCGTAGGTTCAAGGTTAGATATCAAAGAGTAATGTTCACAAAAGTTAGCTGAATGAGTTTTAGAGCGAGTGATTCTCCCAGTTTGGATATTGTAGACTTGCTCTACAGGATGATCTCTACCAATTCTTGCTCTAACTTGTGAAAGATTTTGCTTGGGTCGGGGTGGAACACCCTCTTCATCTTCTTCTTCTTCTTCTTGTCCTTGTTTACTGTTGTTTGTGTTGTTGTCCCCTTGTGGAGGTGGAGAAGGAGGTCGATGAGTTTCATCTTGATGCACTTCCTCGCTTCCTTCAGCATGGCGTGTCCCACTTGTGGATTCCTCCAAGTCAACTTGTGGTTCACCTTGTCGTGACGTAGAAGCTTCCACATGGACGGACGAAGTACTCTCTTTCACCTCCATTGGACGGATCTTGCCAACAGACAAGTCTTGAATTGCTTTCGAAGGATCTTTATCTCCTACATCAATTGGCAATTGCTCTACTTGCGAGCCGTTAGATTCATCAAACTTCACATCTACCATCTCTTCAACCTTTCGGGTGAAATTATTATAGACACGGTAAGTGTGAGAGTTTGAGACATAAGCAAGTAGGTAACCTTCATGAGATTTAGGTGCAAATTTAGATCGACGATGGTTATCAAGAATGTAGCACTTTGAGAAGAATACTCGAAAGTATCCAACTTGGGGTTTGTTACCTGTGAGAAGCTCGTATGCCGTCTTGCTGAGAAGCTTGTGAAGATACAAGCAATTGGTTGCATGAAAAGTTGTCTCAGCGACTTCTGCCCAAAAGTGTCTTGGCATCTTGTATTCATCAAGCATCGTTCTGGCCATTTCGATGGGTGTCCGGTTCTTCCTCTCAACAACTCCATTTTGTTGAGGAGTGTACGTAGCCGATAACTCATGTGAAATCCCTTCTTCGTCAAGAAAGGTATCCACATTTGCGTTCTTGAACTCCGTTCCGTTGTCGCTGCGAACCTTCTCGATCTTCACTTCAAACTAATTTTGGGCCTTCCTAGCGAAGTTTTTGAAGATCTTTTGAACCTGCGATTTATCATCAAGAAATAACACCCACGTAAATCTTGAAAAATCATCAACAATGAATAATCCAAAAGAGTTACTACCGAGGTTTTTGTAAGCATTGGGACCAAAAGGATCCATATGAAGTAGCTCAAGTGGTCTTCTCATAGTCATGATGTTTTTCACGGGACGACTTCCTCCAACTTGTTTTCCTGCTTGACAAGCACTACAAAGTCTATCCTTGTCAAATATAACATCTTTAACACCAAGGATGTGATCACCTTTAATAAGCTTATCAAGATTTCTCATACCGACATGACCTAAGCTTCTATGCCACAACCAACCTTTAGAAGATTTAGCAATAAAACAAGTGCGAGGTTGGGCTTTCTTAGTGAAGTCAACAATGTATAGGTCACCTCTACGAATGCCGGTAAAGATCATATTATGATTATCTCTACGAAAGACTTGGCAATCAACATGAGTGAATAGCACATCTAAACCAAAATCAGCTAATCTAGACACGGAGAGAAGATTATACCCTGAGGGATTCTACAAGCATGACATTATTGATTGAGCTATCATTGGATATGGCCACCTTACCAAGGCCAACAACTTTACCCTTAGAGTTGACACCAAAGGTAACATACTTTCGTGGACCATCATTTCTAGCAAGCTCATCAAACATGTCCTTTTCTCCGGTAATGTGATATGTGCATCCACTATCAAGCACCCATTCCTTTCCTCCGGCAGCGTAACCACGAAGATTTGCCATAAGACCAAAATGTCGCATTTGTTCATCAAAATCATAGTCATTATCATCATCCTCATCATAGTATCCATGTTCCACATCGTCATGTGATTGATCAACACCTAGAGATAGTGATTCATTAGAAGTATGACCGTAACAATGTTCATCTCTATGAATTCTAATGACTTCGAAAATGATATTGCTAATAATTCCTACATCTCCTTTGGCACGCATGAGATCACGAAGCTCAAATAAGCAATCACTAAACTTAGGATCACTAGTACTCATCCTATTCAAGGCAATAGATTTATGAAGAATCTCATCCAGGTTTTTCAAGGAATAATTTGGGAATCGTTCCTCTAGGAATCTCCATATAGTATAAGCACATTCAAAAGTCGACAAACATACAAGCAAGTTTCTAGGCAATCCTCTAGTGATAAGATTAACAGTTCTAAGATTTCGAATCATGTCAAGTTTCTCATTGGAAGTAGGATTTGAAGCTTCAATTGGGGCCATGCAAGGATTATCAATATACTTGTTCAAATGATATTCATTGAAGATCTCAAGCATCTCATTCTTCCATTCCTTATAAAATTCTCCATCAAGCATAGGTAATCTACGTCCAATACTCCCCAACGTAGACTGATCCATCTTCCTCCAATGGTGATTAAACCAAAGCAATGGAAACCAAAGCTCTGATACCAATTGAAAGGATCAAGAAGAGGTGTCTAGAGGGGGGTGAATAGACTCCTAGCAAGAAAAGTGGCAGCTTTTAAATTACTTTGAGTTGATGTGGAGTTTTAGCACATGTTTAAGTATTCACAATACATATCAAGCATGCATGACAAGAGTATATGGGCAACGGAATGTAAAGCATGCAACTTTGACTACTTGACCAAATAAAAACCTAGCCTTTTCTCAATTTTGAGTCGTGGTAGATTTTAGCAATTAGGCACAAGTCAAGCAATCAACCTACACATGCAATTCTAAGAGTATAGCAGCGGAATGTAAAGCAATTGCACATGAAGTTAAAGGGAGGAGTTTGAAGGAGCAAACACAATGTAGACACAGTGATTTTTTATGCGTGGTTCCGATAGGTGGTGCTATATCATACATCCACGTTGATGGAGACTTCAACCCACGAAGGGTAACGGCTGCGCGATTCCACGGAGTGCTCCACCCACGAAGGGTCCACGAAGAAGAAACCTTGTCTATCCCACCATCGCCATCGCCCACGAGGGACTTGCCTCAGTAGGGTAGATCTTCACGAAGTAGGCTATCTCCTTGCCCGTACAAACTCCTTGGTTCAACTCCACAATCTTTTCGGAGGCTCCCAAGTGACACCTAACCAATCTAGGAGACGCCACTCTCCAAAAGGTAATAGATGGTGTGTTGATGATGAACTCCTTGCTCTTGTGCTTTAAATGATAGTCTCCCCAACACTGAACTCTCTCTCACAGATTTGGATTTGGTGGAAAGATGATTTGAGTGGAAAGCAACATGGGGAAGGCTAGAGAACAAGATTCATATGTTAGGATTGGAATATCTTGGTCTCAGCACATGAGTAGGTGGTTCTCTCTCAGAACAATGAGTAATGGAAGTGTAGGTATGTTCTGATGGCTCTCTCCACGAATGAAGAGTGGGTGGAGGGGTATATATAGCCTCCACACAAAATCTAACCATTACACACAATTTACCAAACTCGGTGGGACCGAGTCAGAGAACTCGGTCAGACCGATTTAGTTCATAATGTGACCGTTAGGCATTTTTGTGGGACCGATAAGATCAACTCGGTAGGACCGATTTCATTAGGGTTAGGGCATAACTTAATCTCGGTGCGACTGATTACACAAACTCGATAGGACCGATTTTGGTAATAAGCTAACCAGAGAGTTGGTCAGGCAAACTCGATGGGACCGATTCGCTCATTTCGGTGAGACCGAAATGTTACAAAAAGGCAACAAAGAGTTTGCAATGCTAACTCGGTGAGACCGATTCTCACATCTCGGGTAGAACGAAATGTTTCAAATAGGAAACAGAGAGTTGCATTACCATCTCGGTGAGACCGAGATCCCTTTCGGTGACACCGAAATGATTAGGGTTTAGGCAGTGGCTATGTCAAATGAACTCGGTGGCGCTGGATAGAACTTTTCGGTGGGGCCAAGTTTGACTTTTGGTTTGGGACATATGTGGATGTGAGAAAGTGGTTGAGGGTTTTTGGAGCATGTCACTATGCACTTTGAGCAAGAAACCCGTTAAGCAACACCTCATCCCCTTTTAATAGTATTGGCTTTCCTATGGACTCAATGTGATCTTGGATCACTAAAATAGAAAATGTAGAGTCCTGAGCTTTGAGCTTGAGCCAATCCTTTGTCCTTATCTTCTTGAAGGGGTTCCACATCCTCTAGTCCATGCCACTCTATTTGTTGAACCTGCCTGAAATATAGTAGATGAAAGCATTAGTCCAACAAGAGATATGTTGACATTAATTACCAAAATCACCAAAGGAGCACTTGTGCTTTAACGCCTGCCAAAGGCTCTGGTGGTGACGCCGCCGTGGGCTCCGGGATGACCTCCGCTCTGTCATCCTGCTGGTCTTCGTCTTGTTGCATCGATATGGAAACCTTTGCCTGATGCCTAGGGACTCTTGGTCTGCGCCAGCCCCTTTAGCACCAAAGAGGAAACTGGCACCCTGAGCCCGCTGGGGCCCGCCTGGCCTTGGTCGTCATGTCTCACGTCATGGGGACCTCGCGAGGTGCCCCTTGCCTTGATATCTCCACTCCTCGGGAGCTAGCCTAGTGAGGCCGCCCTAGGGGAGGTCTTGTGTCGTCTGCCTCGCGAGGCTCGGCCCCTCGCGAAGATCTTGAGTGGTTGGTGATGAGGTTGGGCCATACCAGGCCGCTGGGTGAGCCACGCCCTGGGCCGTAGGCAGGCAAGTCTGGGTACCCCCATTCCCAGAACGCCGACAAACCCCCATGTAGATACTACTGGGGTGTTCGGAGTTGCACATGAATACACCTAACCCAACGTCTTGGTCCATGAAGTAGGTATCAGTGTGGCGAACCAGGAAATCAGACTATCCTGTTTTATTACTCTCACTTAGCCATAGGAGTTTTAACAATGGGTCTACGAAGTAGCCCCTAGTATGTACGCGGCTCCCAATGTGGGTGCGTTACATATGTGACCGGGAAACAATCCTTCGTGTAACATGGGAAAAAATTGCTAAAGATTGTAATAAGTCGTCGAGCAGCCGACCATCTCTCGCTCCATTATGACAGTCAGTTTTCAGCTTTCTCTACTGAGGTGCTTGATCGGGCAAACCAAAAACAAAATCACAGTAGTTCTCCCTTTACTACCCTAGCCGATCAGGCGGAACTTAAGGTAGAAAACACAGGAGCCGGGCAACCCAACTATTGACCAAAGACATGATTCGGAGCTAATGCATATACTGCCGAGCTCGGGGCGCCGAATTGTGCTGTTAAGTTTTTCGGACTTTTTATTTGGCAACTGATACGTCTCAAACGTATCTACTTTTCAAACCCTTTTGCCCTTGTTTTGGACTCTAACTTGCATGATTTGAATGGAACTAACCCGGACTGACGCCATTTTCAGCAGAATTGCCATGGTGTTGTTTTTGTGCAGAAATAAAAAGTTCTCGGAATGACCTAAAAATCCACAGAGAATTATTTTGGAAAATATGAAAAATACCTGCAAGAAGATCCAGACCAGGGGGCCCACACCCTGTCCACGTCCCCCTAGGGCGCGCCCCCTGCCTCGTGGGCCCCCTGGTGCTTTACCGACGTATCCCCAGATCCTATATATTCACTTTCAGGGAGAAAAAATCAGAGAGAAAGAATTATCGCTTTTTTCGATACGGAGCCGCCGCCAAGCCCTAATCTCTCTCGCGAGGGCTGATCTGGAGTCTGTTCGGGGCTCCGGAGAGTGGAGATCGTCTCCATCGTCATCATCAACCTTCCTCCATCACCAATTCCATGATGCTCACCGCCATGCGTGAGTAATTCCATCGTAGGCTTGCTAGACAGTGATGGGTTAGATGGGATCTATCTTGTAATCGAGTTAGTTTTGT
The DNA here is from genome assembly GCA_902687465.1 of Secale cereale. Taxonomy (NCBI): domain Eukaryota; kingdom Viridiplantae; phylum Streptophyta; class Magnoliopsida; order Poales; family Poaceae; genus Secale; species Secale cereale. The sequence goes on along the minus strand of LR738711.1, from coordinate 589,404,996 downwards.
TAGGGTTTGATCCCAAGTATCCACTATGTTCTGAGATTGATGTTGTTATGACTTTGCTATGCTTAATGCTTGTCACTAGGGCCCGAGTGCCATGATTTCAGATCTGAACCTATTATGTTTTCATGAATATATGTGTGTTCTTGATCCTATCTTGCAAGTCTATAGTCACCTATTTGTGTTATGATCCGTCATCCCCGAAGTGGCAATAATCGGGACCACTCCCGGTGATGACCATAGTTTGAGGAGTTCATGTATTCACTATGTGTTAATGCTTTGGTCCAGTACTCTATTAAAAGAGGCCTTAATATCCCTTAGTCTCCAATAGGACCTCGCTGCCACGGGAGGGTAGGACAAAGATGTCATGCAAGTTTTTTTTTCCATAAGCAGGTATGACTATATTCGGAATACATGCCTACATTGCATTGATGAACTGGAGCTTGTTATGTGTCACCCTAGGTTATAACTTTTACATGATGAATTGCATCCGACATAATTTCCCATCACCGATCCAATGCCTACGAGCTTTTTGCATATTGCTTGTTGCTTATCTACTTTCCCGCTGCTACTATTACAGAAACTACAAAAACACTACTGTTACTTTTATTGCTGCTACCGCCACTATCATATTACTTTGCTACTAAACTATCTTGCTGCAAATACTAAGTTTCCAGGTGTGGTTGAATTGACAACTCAGCTGCTAATACTTAAGAGTATTCTTTGGCTCCCCTTGTGTCGAATCAACAAATTTGGGTTGAATACTTTACCCTCGAAAACTGTTTCTATCCCCTAAACTTGTGGGTTATCAAGACTATTTTCTGGCGCCGTTGCCGGGGAACATAGCTCTATTATTTAAGTCACTTGGGATTTATATCTGTTGATCACTAGGAAGAATTTGATGGACTCAAAAACCAAGATCTTACCCTCAACTACGAGGGGAGGTAAGTAACTGCCATCTAGCTCTACACTTGATTCTCCTTCTGTTATGGGTAAATTTGCGACACCTACTCATGCTATTGAATCTGATATGTCGTACTTCTACTATGTATGATGAAACTACCTCTATGTTTGATAATACTGTGCCACTAGATGAATTTCTAGATGAACAAATTGCTAGAGTTAGGGAGAATGCAAATATTGAAACTGGTGATATTTATGAAAGTGATGATGAAGCTTCTCCCAATAGATATGAATTGCTTGTTGTTCCTGAGGGTTATGTTATGGATGAAGAAACAGCTAGAGACTTCCTTGCTTGCAATGATAGATATGATCTTTAAGAAATTATTAGCTAAGCTGAAAGAAAAGTCCTTGAATGCTAGAATGAAACATGACCCTGCTTTTGCTACTTCACCTATCTGTGTTACTGATAAGGACTATGAATTCTCTGTTGATTCTGAGTTAATTACTTTGGTTGAATCTGATCCTTTCCATGGCTATGATTCTGAAACTGTTGCGGCACATCTTACTAAGTTGAATGATATAGCCACCCTGTTTACTAATGATGAAAAGATTCATTTCTACTTTATCCTTAAGTTGTTTCCATTCTCGTTAAAGGGTGATTCTAAGACTTGGTTTAATTCTCTTGATCCTGGTTGTGTGCGTAGTCCCCAGGATATGATGTATTACTTCTCTGCTATATATTTTCCCGCTCATAAGAAACAAGCTGCCTTACGGGAAATATATAACTTTGTGCAAATTGAAGCAAAGAGTCTCCCACAAGCTTGGGGGAGGCTTCTCCAATTACTGAATGCTTTGCCTGATCATCCTCTTGAGATGCATGATATACTTGATGTCTTCTATAATGGACTAACCGATGCTTCCAGAGACCAGTTGGATAGTTGTGCTGGTTGTGTTTTCAGGGAAAGAAATGTTCAACAAGCTGAATTACTATTGAATAATATGCTGGCCAATGAAAATAATTGGACACTTCCTGAACCAGCCCCTAAGCCAACTCCGAAGAAAAGAGGTGTTCTATTTCTCAGTCCTGAAGATATGCAAGAGACAAAGAAATCTATGAAAGAAAAAGGTACCACCTATTGAAGAAATACATGGTCTTGATAATCTGACACAGGTAGTAAAGGTAAATTCTGTTAATAGATTTGATGAAGGTGATATTCCTCATTATAAGTCTGCTAGCCAATGCTTAGATGAGTTTGACAATTTTATTGTGAAACAAGAAAACTTCAATGCTTACGTTGGTAGACAATTACAACACAATGCTTATATGATTGAACGCTTGAGTGATTACCTGTCTAGAGCTAAAGGTGAACTGAAACTCATTAGTATACATGCTTCTATGGTTACCACTCAAGTAGAACAAGTACTTAAGGCTCAGAATGATTTGCTCAATGAATTAAATAGTAAGAATAATGATAATGCCATTAGAGTTGTGACTAGAGGTGGCAGAATGACTCAGGAACCTTTGTATCCTGAAGGCCACCCTAAGAGAATTGAGCAAGATTCTCAGAGAGCTAATTTAGATGCACCTAGTTCTTCTAAGAAGAAGAAAAAGAAAAATGATAGAACTTTGCATGCTTCTAGGGAACCTGTAGCTGACACACCTGAGAATCCCAATGATATATCATTTCTGATGCTGAGACACAATTTAGTAATGAACATGAACCTAGTGATAATATTAATGATGATGTTCATGATGATGCTCAACGTAACAATGATAATGATGTAGAGATTGAACCTGCTGTTGATCTTGATAACCCACAATCAAAGAATCAACGTTATGATAAGAGAGACTTTGTTGCTAGGAAGCACACAAGGGAAAGAGAACCATGGGTTTAGAAACCCATGCCTTTTCCTCCAAAACCATCCAAGAAAAAGGATGATGAGGATTTTGAGCGCTTTGCTGAAATGATTAGACCTATCTTTTTGCATATGCGTTTGACTGATGTGCTCAAAACAAATCCTTATGCTAAGTATATGAAGGATATTATTACCAACAGAAGAAAGATACCTGAAGTAGAAATTTCCACCATGCTTGCCAATTACACTTTCAAGGGTGGAATACCTAAGAAACAAGGAGATCCAGGAGTACCTACTATACCTTGCTCCATTAAACGGAACTATGTTAAAACTACATTATGTGATCTTGGAGCCGGTGTTAGTGTTATGCCTCTCTCTTTATATCGTAGACTTGACTTGAGTAAGTTGACACCTATTGAAATATCTTTGCGAATGGCTGATAAATCAACTGCTATACCTATCGGTATTTGTCAGGATGTGCCTGTTGTAGTTGCAAATGTTACTATTCTAACGGACTTTGTTATACTTGATATTGCCGAGGACGATAGTATGTCTATTATTCTTGGTAGACCCTTTTTGAATACTGCAAGGGCTGTTATTGATTGCAACAAAGGCAATGTCACTTTTCATGTCAATGGTAATGAGCATACGGTACACTTTCCGAGGAAACAACCTCAGGTCCACAGTATCAATTATATTGGAAAAATTTCAACTATTACTATTGGAGGTTTTGAATTTCCTCTTCCTACTGTCAAGAAGACATATGACATCCTTATTGTTGGGGACATACATATCCCCATTGAGGTAACCTAGTGTTATTCGAAAATTCTCCGGTTTCATGTTATTCAGAAAGAGTTTATTAACAAGACCTGATCAACCTTGTTAATGGATTCCTTTTGATGAGCATGAGATGGGTGAATCTAGATAGCACAAACCTTCTGTACCCTCTTTTTACTTTCTGTTAATTAGGATATATAAAGCAAGAATATTATTTTCTGTCTGTTTCTAGACTTATCCCTGCAAAAAAAATACCCCGAAAATAAAAGTTCTCCAAATGCCATGAAAATGAAATATGATTTTTTCTAGAATATTTGAGAAAATATGGCACAAAACACACAGCGAGGGGCGCCAACACCTGGCCACGAGGGTCCAGGACGCGCCCCCTGCCTCATGGGCCCCACGTGGCCCCCCTCCACTTATTCCTGCACCCTCACTCTTCTTCTTCCTCCCAAAAAAATCACCAACCAGCTCAAACCCGAGTTCTAGCTCATCTTGTTGCCATTTTCGATCTCCTTGCTCAAAGCACCATTCATCAAACTATTTGGGGAGATTGTTCCTTGGTATGTGACTCCTCCATTGGTCCAATTAGTTTTTGTTCTAGTGCTCTATTTATTGCAAATTTATGCTGCTGTGGTGACCTTGTTCTTGAGCTTGCATGTCAATATTTATTGGTCCCAAGTAGTTCTATTGCATGATATAGTCTCTAGGCACTAGTAAGAGTTGTTGCTATCAATCTTGTTGAGTTTGGTTAACTTTTATTTTGAGTTACTTAAAATTTCTGAAAATGCATAGGAAAAACTTCCAAGGTGGTTCTTCAAGGAAGCACGAACCGAGGCTCGCGTTCCGTGAGCCAGACGATGAACTACCGAGGGATGCTGACGTGCGGCCTTGTGAATGGTCGTCAGATGACTTTATGGATCAGGTTGGCATCAAGGATGAATTTTACGCATCTGTGCGCAACGCTGACCTCGAGGGCATCATACAAGATAAGTGCCCTCAATACCGTGGCTTAACTGATAGTTTTATGAGAAGGTTTAAATTTTCATCTTCACGTAATTCTCACACTGTCCAGTTTGACCTGTATGATAAATCTTATACCATGGACTTAGAGGATTTTATTGATGCTTGTAAGCTCCCACAGCGGGGTAGTATGTGTTATCCTCGTAAATCTGAATTTAGCGAGTTTCTTGCTAGTATCACTATGGGGGAATCTAGAGAAATCACACAGGCTACTATAGGGATCATCCATTTTCCTGCTATTCATTACTTTGCTCTCTTTATTGGTAGATGCATAAATGGTAAAGATGAAGCTTGTCACATGTGTGTCCTAGATCTTAGTGTTCTGAGGAGTGCTGTACTAGGTGATAGACAATATAACTTGTTGCACGTAGGCTACACCATAATGGTATGAATGGAGAATTATTTGGTGGGATTTATGCCACTCGCATAGCCCGCCATCTTGGTGTGCCTGTGCACGAGAATGACGAACCTTTACCTCCTGCTCATTTAGATTGCCATGCTATGGCTAGTCACCGGTTTATAGAGAGGGATGATCAATCCCTCAAATATCGACTAATCTTTAGCAGGCAGCATGCCATCCCTATTGTTCTTCCTGCCCCTACTTTGTTTTACTTTCAGGCAAAAGGGAGATACACTATAACTATGGAGGAGGCAAATGCGTATTACAATATGACAGAAGCAGCCCGCCTTCGAGCTGCAACTCAGCATGCAGTAGCTGCTGCATCTCAGTACAACCCCAACTACGACTTTGGATATCCATCAGGCCAATACTGGCCATAGACCAACTTAGGCCAAAAGCCTAAGCTTTGGGGAGTACGTGTTTCTCACCGACTTTACATTCATGTTCACACTTATTCTAGTTATCGGTGCTCACACTCTTTCACTGTACCATCCATGTTAGTTTCATTTCTTTTTCTTAGTCTTTTTCATCATGTGCTAGAAAAACCTTAAGAAAAACAAAAAAATATTAGCCGTAGTTTCTAGCTAGCTTACTTTCCTTGTAGTAGTAATTAAAAAGGAAACCCAAAATGATTTCTCGTTCTTCTTTTGCATGTTGGGAGCTTTCCCTTGTAAATAGTTTCTTTTCTTTTCTTTGGGGGTCAAGAATAGAAGACCATGACTGAAAATGCTTAGTGGCTCTCATATGTTTTATTGTTGATTTAACCTTGAGCCATATTACCTTGTCTTCTTTCTTGTATTAAATGCCTGCAGATTCCAGCTTAGTCCAATGCACGTGCACTATTATTATTATCCACGCCGTTCTGTCATGCGAGTGAATGGCAATAAGGATGATATATGATGAACTAATTGAGATGAGAAAAGCTGGTATGAACTCAACCTCTCTTGTTTTTGTAAATATGATAGTTCATTGTTCCTGATTCATCTTGTTATGAATGAAACATGCTTGCAATGACAATTAGAGATCATAGCTGCTTATGCCATGCTTAATTAGCTGAGAGTTTATAATGGTATATCTTGCGTGCCAACATGTGAGAACTCCTTTGAACGATTCAAGTGGTCTGACTTGGCACATGTTCATGCATGTAGTTGAAACAAATCAACATAGCCTCCACGATATTTATGTTCATGGTGATTTATATCCTACTCATGCTTGCATTCATTGTTGATTAATTTTAATGCATGTTCATGACCGTTGTTGCTCTCTAGCTGGTCGCTTCCCAGTCTCTTTCTAGCCTTCACCTGTACTAAGCGGGAATACTGATTGTGCATCCACTTCCATAAACCCCAAAGTTATTCCACATGAGTCCACTACACCTTCCTATATGCGGTATTTACCTGCCATTCCAAGCAAATTTGTATGTGCCAAACTCTAAACCTTCAAATGAAATTCTGTTTTGTATGGTCGAACAACTCATGTATCAACTAGGGTTGTCTATATATTCCATGCTAGGTGGGTTATTCTCACGATGAGTGGACTCCGCTCATCATTCATGAGAAAATGGCTGGTAACCGAGATGCCCAGTCCCATGCTCAAAATCATAATAATTAAACAAAACTCCCCCAGTGCTGTTGCTTGGTTGGACGGTAGCCCGTGGATTTGGATGGCCGTGGAGTGTGCTTGTTGGTGGTTGGGGGAGTATAAATTTTACCATTCTGTTTGGGAACCGCCTATAATGTGCGTAGCATGGGAGATATCGATATTCTTGGTTGTTATGTTGACAATGAAAGTATACCCTCAAAATGTTATTCATCTCTATTTAAAAATCGAGCTCTGGCACCTCTACAAATCCATGCTTCCCTCTGCGAAGGGCCTATCTATTTACTTTTATGCAGAGTCATCATCCTCTTATAAAAGAGCACCAGTAGGAGAGCACCTCTGTCATTTGCATGTATTACTATTAATTTGCATTGGGTATGATCATGACTGGATCTCTTTTACCATGAATTACAATGTCTAGTCAGTCCTTGATCTTTAAAGGTGCTCCGCATTTATGTTTTGCGGTCTCAGAAAGGGCTAGCGAGATACCATCTTGTTATATCGTATCATGATTGTTTTGAGAAAGTGTTGTCATCCGAGGTTTATTATTATTGCTCGCTAGTTGATTACACCATTGATATGAGTAGACTTGAGACCTGAAAGTAATTGTGAATGTGGTTAGTTCATGATCCTGCTGAAAATCTGAATGCTGGCTTACATATTTACAACAACAAGAGCAAACAGAGTTTGTCAAAGTTTTTCTTTATCACTTTCAGTTTATCAACTGAATTGCTTGAGGACAAGCAAAGGTTTAAGCTTGGGGGAGTTGATATGTCTCCAACGTATCTACTTTTCCAAACCATTTTGCCCTTATTTTGGACTCTAACTTGCATGATTTGAATAGAACTAACCTGGACTAACGCTGTTTTCTGCAGAATTGCCATGGTGTTGTTTTTGTGCAGAAATAAAAAGTTCTCAGAATGACCTGAAAATCCATGGAGAATTATTTTGAAAAATATAAAAAATACCTGCAAGAAGATCCAGACCAAGGGGCCCACACCCTGTCCACGAGGGTGGGGGCGCGCCCCCCTGCCTCGTGGGCCCCCTGGTGCTCCACCGATGTATCCCCAGATCCTATATATTCACTTTCGGGTAGAAAAAAATCAGAGAGAAAGAATTATCGAATTTTACGATACGGAGCCGCCACGAAGCCCTAATCTCTTTCGGGAGAGCTGATCTGGAGTCCGTTCGGGGCTCCGGAGAGTGGAGATCGTCGCCATCGTCATCATCAACCTTCCTCCATCACCAATTCCATCATGCTCACCACTGTGCGTGAGTAATTCCGTCGTAGGCTTGCTGTACGGTGATGGGTTGGATGGGATCTATCATGTAATCGAGTTAGTTTTGTTAGGGTTTGATCCCTAGTATCCACTATGTTCTGAGATTGATGTTGCTATGACTTTGCTATGCATAATGCTTGAAACTAGGGCCCGAGTGCCATGATTTCAGATCTGAACCTATTATCTTTTCATGAATATATGTGTGTTCTTGATCCTATCTTGCAAGTCTATAGTCACATACTTTGTGTTATGATCGGGCAACCCCGAAGTGACAATAATCGGGACCACTCCCGATGATGACCATAGTTTGAGGAGTTCATGTATTCATTATGTGTTAATGCTTTGGTCTGGTACTCTATTAAAAGGAGGCCTTAATATCCCTTAGTTTCCGATAGGACCCCGCTGCCACGGGAGGGTAGGACAAAAGATGTCATGCAAGTTCTTTTCCATAAGCACGTATGACTATATTCGGAATACATGGCTACATTGCATTGATGAACTGGAGCTAGTTTTGTGTCACCCTAGGTTATAACTTCTACATGATGAATTGCATCCGACATAATTTCCCATCACCGATCCAATGCCTACGAGCTTTACCTATATTGCTTGTCGCTTATTTACTTTTCCATTGCTACTATTACAAAAACTACAAAAACACTATCGTTACTTTTATTACTTTGCTACTAAACTATCTTGCTGCAGATATTGAGTTTCCAGGTGTGGTTGAATTGACAACTCAGCTGCTGATACTTATGAGTATTCTTTGGCTCCCCTTGTGTCGAATCAACAAATTTGGGTTGAATGCTTTACCATCGAAAACTGTTGCGATCCCCTACACTTGTGGGTTATCAGCAACACATATGTTACCTTATTGAGCCCCTGGAAATTTATTCCGAGGTGTGTTCGTGAGACAACTAAAGAGACGACATTTGAGTAAAGACGATGTTGAACAAAAATTTGCCTAATTGTAATCTAATTGACACGTCAAAGCGTAGTCTTACAAAGGGTACCACTACCACGAAGGTCATTTTACATGCCGGGGGTCTAGGGCTGAGGGAAAAAAGCTATATACATGTTCCTTGAGGGGAGTTTGCGGTCTACGAAATCCCTTGTACCATCCTGCCACTTTTTCCAAAGTAAGAAAGATTCCTTGAGGGGAATGGTCTTTGGCTATCTATACGGAACCAGGCTCGGAGAGAGTCCTTTGTGAGTTCGTAAGCTGAGTAGGTTTTGATTGTACCTATGATAGAAAGCAAAAAGAATATTAGCTAAAGGGGAGGGCCATATAAGGTTGAACCGTGCTATAGTCCTATCATGTGTATTGCCTCTGCCGTTGTCCAGGGTATTTTGAGTGCATAGTTATGTATGCAGTGTGTGAATTTCGCTGTTGTACATGGTGATCAACAAAGGCCCAGCTGCTAATCCAGCCCTGGGTTTGTCGAGCTGTTGGTGTGCGGAACTGTCCGGACTTGCGCGCTAAGGCCCGGCAGTTTAGTAGCTGATAAGGTGTGTGGCTTGACAGGGCCGCTTTGTACGCTGGCCGTGATGACCGCGATATTCTCCTCAGTACAGAGGGGGTGCTCTACGCTTCCGTTGCTTGTAATAATGCCATGTGGATCGGGCATCTTGAGCTTTAGGTAGGCGTAGTGTGGAACCGCGTTGAAGCGGGCTAAAGCGGCACGTCCGAGCGGTGCATGATAGCCGCTGTGGAAAGGGACGATATCGAAAATCAAGTCCTCGCTTCGGAAGTTGTTCGGCAAACCGAAGACTAGTTCCAGTGTGATTGAGCCTGTGCAGCGGGTCTCCACGCTAGGTATTATTCCCTTGAAGGTAGTTTTAGTGGGCTTGACTCTTGACGAATCGATGCCCATTTTGCGGGCAGTTGCTACTTCTTGAGCTTGTATTGTATTCCCTCGAAGAGGAAAGGGTGATGCAGCACAGTAGCGTAAGTATTTCCCACAATTTTTTAGAACCAAGGTATCAATCCAGTAGGAGACCACGCGCGAGTTCCTCGCACCTGCACAAACAAATAAGAACTTCACAGCCAATGCGATAAGGGGTTGTAAATCCCTGTACGGTCACTTACAAACGTGAGATATGATAGATAGGATAGTTTGATATTTTTGGTATTTTTGGATATAAGAACAGAAAGTAAAAGCGGAAAAGTAAAGTAGATTGTAGGTTGATATGTTGAGAATAGACCCGGGGGCCATATCTTTCTCTAGTGGCTTCTCTCATTATAGCATAATTCTATGGTGGGTGAACAAATTACTGTCGAGCAATTGATAGAAAAGCGAATACTTATGAGACTATCTAGGCATGATCATTATATATAGGCATCACGTCCGAAACAAGTAGACCGAAACGATTCTGCATCTACTACTATTACTCCACACATGGACTGCTATCCAACATGCATCTAGAGTATTAAGTTCATAAGAACGGAGTAACACCTTAAGCAAGATGACATGATGTAGAGGGATAGACTCAAGCAATATGATATAAACCCCATCTTTTTATCCTCGATGGCAACAATACAATACGTGCCTTGCTGCCCCAACTGTCACTGGGAATGGACACCGCAAGATTGAACCCGAAGCCAAGAACTTCTCCCATTGCAAAAACTATAGATCTAGTAGGCCAAACCAAACTGATAATTCGAAGAGACTTGCAAGGATATTATAATCATACATAAAGGAGTTCAGAAAAGAACCAAATACTTCTCATAGATAATCTTGATCATAAACCCACAATTCATCGGATCTCGACAAACACACCGCAAAAAGAGATTACATCGAATAGATCTCCTCGAAGACCGAGGAGAACTTGGTATTGAGATCCAAAGAGATAAATGAAGCCATCTAGATACTAGCTATGGACCCGAAGGTCTGTGGTAAACTACTCACAACTCATGGTGAGGCGATGATGATGTAGAAGCACTCCGTGGTAGATCCCCCCCCCTCCGGTGGAGCTCTGGAACAGGCCCCAAGACGGGATCTCATGGGTACAGAAGGTTGCAGCAGTGGAACTAGGGTTTTTTCTCCGTCTCTGATGTTTTCAGGGTACGTAGGTATATATAGGAGGAAGGAGGGCACCGGGGGCCAAACGTGGGGCCCACGAGGCAGGGGGGCGCGCCCCCACCCTCATGGATGCCACGTGTACCCTATTCCGTGGTTCTCAAGTCTCCCGTGCGTATTTTGCTCCAAAAATATCTCTCCCAAAGTTTCATTATGTTTGGACTCTGTTTGATATTCCTTTTCTGTAAAACCCTGAAATAGGCAAAAAAACAACAATCTGGACTGGGCCTTTGGGTTAATAGGTTAGTCCCAAAAATAATATAAAAGTGTATTACAAAGCCCATTAAATATCAAAAACATCATAAATAATAGCATGGAACAATCAAAAATTATAGATACGTTGGAGACGTATCAAGCATCCCCAAGCTTAATTCCTGCTCGTCCTCGAGTAGGTAAATGATAAAAACAGAGTTTTTTATGTGGAATGCTAACCAACATAGTTTTCAATGTAATTCTCTTAATTGTGGCATGAATGTTCAGATCTGAAAGATTCAAGATAAAAGTCTATATTGACATAAGAAATAATAATACTTCAAGCATACTAACAAAGCAATCATGTCTTCTCAAAATACTATGGCTAAAGAAAGTTATCCCTACAAAATCATATAGTCTGGCTATGCTCCCTCTTCATCACACAAAATATTCTTATCATGCACAACCCTGGTTTCAGCCAAGCACTTGTTTTCATACTCTATTCTTTCAAACCTTTCAACTTTCACACAATACATGAGCGTGGGCCATGGATATAGCACTATGTGGAATAGAGTGGTGGTTGTGGAGAAGACAAAAAGGAGGAAGATAGTCTCACATCGACTAGGCGTATCAACGGGCTATGGAGATGCCCATCAATAGATATCAATGTGAGTGAGTAGGGAGTGCCATGCAATGGATGCACTAGAGCTAAAAATGTATGAAATCTCAACAAAAGAAACTAAGTGAGTGTGCATCCAACTTGCTTGCTCACGAAGACCTAGGGCATTTGAGGAAGCCCATCGTTGGAATATACAAGCCAAGTTCTATAATGAAACTTCCAACTAGTATATTAAAGTGACTAAACATGAGACTCTCTATCATGAAGAACATGGTGCTACTTTGAAGCACAAGTGTGGAAAAGGATAGTAGCATTGTCCCTTCTCTCTTTTCTCTTATTTTTTTGGAGGAGCTTCTCCCCTTTTTTTATTGAGCCCCTCTCTATTTTTTTGGGCCATCTTTTTTTGTTTGGCCTTTCCTCACATGGGACAATGCTCTAATAATGATGATCATCACACTTTTATTGATTTACAACTCGATATTACAACTCGATACTAGAACAAAGTATGACTCTATATGAATGCCTTCGGCGGTGTACCGGGATATGCAATGAATCAAGAGTGACATGTATGAAAAATTATGCATGGTGGCTTTGCCACAAATACGATGTCAACTACATGATCATGCATGGCAATATGAAAATATGAAGCATTTCATATGAACAGAACGGTGGAAAGTTGCATGGCAATATATCTCGGAATGGCTATGGAAATGCCATGATAGGTAGGTATGGTGGTTGTTTTGAGGAAGATATACGGTGGCTGTTTTGAGGAAGGTGTATGGTACCGGTGAAAGTTGCGCGGTACAAGAGAGGCTAGCAATGGTGGAAGGGTGAGAGTGCGTATAATCCATGGACTCAACATTAGTCCTAAGAACTCATATACTTATTGCAAAAATTTACGAGTCATCAAAACAAAGCAATCGACACATGCTCCTAGGGGGGAGGTTGGTAGGAGTTAACCATCGCGCGCCCCCGACCTCCACACAAAGGATGACACTCTACAAATACCTCATGCTCTAACTTCGTCACATAGCGGTTCACCATACATGCATGCTACGGGAATCACTAACTTTAACACAAGTATTTCTCAATTTCATAATAACTCCACTAGCATGACTCTAATATCACTATCCTCATATCTCAAAACAATTATCAAGCATCCAACTTCTCATCATATTCAATGCACTTAGTATGAAAGTTTTTACTACAATGATCTTGGATGCCTATCATGTGAAGGCTAGTTTTATAGCCTAAGCACATTACCATGCTATTTTAATAGACTCTCAAAAGGATATAAGTGAAGCATGAGAGACAAAAAATTCTACAAAATATAATTACCACCCTGCTCTAAACGATATAAGTGAAGCACTAGAGCAAACTATTCAACTCAAAAGATATAAGTGAAGCACATAGAGTGTTCTAACAATTCCTAGGCCATATTTATCTCTCTCAAAAAGGTGTGTCCAACAGGGATAATTGTGGCAAACTAACAAGCAAAGACTCAAATTATACATGACACTCCAAGTAAAACACATATCATGTGGTGAATAAAAATATAGCTCCGAGTATAGTTACCGATATATGAAGATGAAAGAGGGGATGCCTTCCGGGGCATCCCCAAGCTTAGGCTTTTGGTTTTCCTTGAATTTTACCTTGGGGGTGCCTTGGGCATCCCCAAGCTTAGGCTCTTGCCACTCCTTGTTCCATAGTCCATCAAAGCAATACTCAAAACTTGAAAACTTCACAACACAAAACTTAGCCAAAAATCTCGTGAGCTCCGTTAGTATAAGAAAACAAACCACTACTCAAAGGTATTGTAATGAACTCATTCTTTGTTTATATTGGTGTTAAACCTACTGTATTCCAACTTCTCTATGATTCATAACCTCCAATACTATGCATAGATTCATCAAAATAAGCAAATAACACACGAAAAACAGAATCTGTCAAAAATAGAACAGTCTGTAGTAATTTGTAACTTTCGCATACTTCTGTAACTCCAAAAAAATTAAAATAAATTATTAAAGATGAGGAATTTTTCTATTAATCATCTGCAAAAAGAATCAACTAAATAGCACACTCTAGTAAAATCTGGTGACCATTCTAGCAAGCGCTAATGATTCTATTTTTCACAGCAAGATCATATAAACTTCACACAAGTCTTCCCAAAGGTTCTACTTGGCACAAACACTAATTAAAACACAAAACCACATCTAAACAGAAGCTAGATGCAATATTTATTCCTAAATAAAAGCAAAAACAAAAAAATATAAAATTGGGTTGCCTCCCAACAAGCGCTATCGTTTTACGCCCCTAGCTAGGCACGATACATGGATAGATCTACGTATTGCCATCTTTGGAAGGCAATCCATAAGTGGCTCTCATAATATATTCATATGGTAATTTGATTTTCTTTGTAGGAAAGTGTTCCATGCCTTTCCTTAATGGAAATTGGAATCTAATATTTGCTTCCTTCATATCAATAATTGCACAAATCGTTCTAAGGAAAGGTCTACCAAGAATAATAGGACAGGAAGAATTGCAATCTATATCAAGAACAATGAAATCTACGGGCACATAATTCCCATTGGGAACACTAAGAACATCATTAATCCTTCCCATGGGTTTCTTAATGGTAGAATCCGCAAGATGCAAATTTAAAGAACAATCATCAAGCTCATGGAAACCTAACAAATCACACAAAGTTTTTGGGATAGTGGAGACACTTGCACCCAAATCACACAAAGCAAAGCATTCATGATCTTTAATTTTAATTTTAATAGTAGGTTCCCACTCATCATAAAGATTTCTATGGATAGAAACTTCTAACTCAAGTTTTTCTTAATAAGATTGCATCAAAGTATCAAATATATGTTTGGTAAAAGCTTTATTTTGACTATAATCATGCGGAGAGTTTAGTACGGATTGCAACAAGGAAATACAATCAATCCAAGAGCAATTATCATAATTGAATCCCTTGAAATCCAAAGTAGTGGGTTCATCACTATGCAAAGTTTTAATCTCTTCACTCCCACTTTTAACAATTTTAGCATCAAGATCTAAAAACTCTGAATCATTGGGACACCTTAAAGTAGACTCATCTCCAATCCTATCTTCATCAAAATTTATACTAGAAAACAAGGATCTAATAGGAGACACATCAATAACTTTCAGATCTTCATCTTTATTTTCATGATAACTAGAAGAACACGCTTTTATATAATTCTCTCTTTTAGCACGCATCCTAGCGGTTCATTCTTTGCATTCATCAATGGAAATTCTAATGGCTTGGAGCATTGATATCATGCTTAGGTGGGATAGATCTAAGTTTCAAAGAATCAACATCAAGAGTAATTCTATCCACACTTCTAGCCAATTCATCAATCTTAAGCAATTTTTCTTCAAGCATAGCATTGAAATCCTTTTGCGAAATCATAAACTCCTTAACACTAGTTTCAAATTCAGAAGGCATCTTTCCATAAGAGTTGTTGTAGGAATTACCATAATTATTAGAGGAATTACTAGGAAAAGGCCTAGGATTAAAGTTCCCTATATAAGCATTGTTACCAAAATTATTCCTACCAACAAAATTCACATCTGAAGATTCATTGTTATTTTCAATCAAAGTGGACAAAGGCATATCATTAGGATCAGAATAAGCACTCTTAGCAGCAAATAATTTCATAAGTTCATGCATCTTTCCACTCAAAACACTAATCTCTTCAATAGCATGCACTTTTTTACTAGTAGATCTTTCGGTGTGCCATTGAGAATAATTAACCATAATATTATCTACGAGTTTGGTAGCTTCTCCTAAAGTAGTTTCCATGAAAGATTTCTAGAAGCAAAATTCAAGCCAACATAAAAGTTTTGAATAATCATCCATAAGTTCAAACCATGTGTAGGGCAATTACGTATCATTAATTTCATTCTCTCCCAAGCTTGTGCAACATGCTCATGATCTAGTTGCTTAAAATTCATAATATCGTTTCTAAGAGAGATGATCTTAGCAGGAGGGAAATACTTAGAGATAAAAGCATCTTTGCACTTATTCCACGAATCAATACTATTTCTACGAAAAGAGGAAAACCAAGTTTTAGCACGATCTCTAAGTGAAAACAGAAATAACTTCAATTTAACAATATCATTATCCGTATCCCTTTTCTTTTGCATATCACACAAATCAACAAAGTTATTTAGATGGCTAGCTGCATCTTCACTAGGAAGGCCGGAATATTGATCTTTCATGACAAGATTCAACAGAGCAGCATTGATCTCACAAGATTCAGCATCGGTAATAGGAGCAATCGGAGTGCTAATAAAATCATTATTGTTGGTATTGGAGAAGTTACACAATTTGGTATTGTTCTGAGCCATAGTGACAAGCAAGCCAACACACACAAGCAAACAAGAAGCAAGCGAACGATAAACACACGGCAGAAGAAGGGCAAATAAAACGGCAAGGGTGAAGTGGGGGAGAGGAAAAGGAGAGGCAAAAGTGTTATGCGAAGGATAAGGGTTTGTGATAGGTACTCGGTATATGACTTTTGCGTAGCCTCCCCGGCAACAGCGCCAAAAATTCTTCTTGCTAGTTCTCGAGCTTGCGTTGTATTCCCTCGAAGATGAAAGGGTGATGCAGCACATTAGCGTAAGTATTTCCCTCAGTTTTTGAGAACCAAGGTATCAATCCAGTAGGAGACCATGCGTGAGTCCCTCGCACCTGCACAAACAAATAAGAACTTTGCAGCCAACGCGATAAGGGGTTGTCAATCCCTTTACGGTCACTTACGAAAATGAGATCTGATAGAGATGATAGTTTGATATTTTTGGTATTTTTGGTTATAAGAACAGAAAGTAAAAGCGGAAAAGTAAAGTAGATTGTAGATTGATATGTTGAGAATAGACCCGGGGGCCATAGTTTTCTCTAGTGGCTTCTCTCATGATAGCGGTATTCTACGGCAGGTAAACAAATTACTGTCGAGCAATTGATAGAAAGGGAATAATTATGATACTATCTAGGCATGATCATTATATATAAGCATCACGTCCGAGACAAGTAGACCGAAATGATTCTGCATCTACTACTATTACTCCACACATCGACTGCTATATAGCATGCATCTAGAGTATTAAGTTCATAAGAACGGAGTAACGCCTTAAGCAAGGTGACATGATGTAGAGGGATAAACTCAAACATAGTGATATAGACCCCATCTTTTTATCCTCGATGGCAGCAATACAATATGTGCCTTGCTGCCCCTACTGTCACTGGGAAAGGATACCGCAAGATTGAACCCAAAGCCAAGCACACCTCCCATTGCAAGAACTATAGATCTAGTAGGCCAAACCAAACCAATAATTTGAAGAGACTTGCAAGGATATTATAATCACACATAAAGAGTTCAGAAAAGAACCAAATATTTCTCATAGATAATCTTGATCATAAACCCACAATTCATCGAATCTCGACAAACACACCGCAAAAAGAGATTACATCGAATAGATCTCCTCGAAGACCGAGGAGAACTTGGTATTGAGATCCAACGAGAGAGAAGAAGCCATCTAGATACTAGCTATGGACACGAAGGTCTGTGGTAAACTACTCACAACTCATGGTGAGGCGATGATGATGATGTAGAAGCACTCCATGGTAGATCCCCCCTCCGACGGAGCTCCAGAATAGGCCCCAAGATGGGACCTCACGGGAACAGAAGGTTGCGGTGGTGGAACTAGGGTTTTCTCTGTTCGTCTGATAGTTTCGGGGTACGTAGGTATATATAGGAGGAAGGACGGAACCGGGGCCCAGACGGGGTGCCCACGAGGCAGGGGGCGCGCCCTATAGGGGGGCGCCCCCCACTATCATGGACGCCACATCATCCCTACTCCATGGTTCCCAAGTCTCCCGTGCATATTTTGCTCCAAAAATATCTCTCCCGAAGGTTTCATTCCGTTTGGACTCCATTTGATATTCCTTTTCTGTAAAACCCTAGAACAGGCAAAAACAGCAATCTGGACTGGGCCTTTGGGTTAGTAGGTTAGTCCCAAAAATAATATAAAAGTGTATAACAAAGCCCATTAAACATCCAAAACATCATAAATAATAGCATGGAACAATCAAAAATTATAGATACGTTGGAGACGTATCAGGGGCCTGCTCCTCTCCGGCATCGTCGTCTATACCGTCGATGTCTTCGGAGGCGTAGTCGAGCATGTCGGTTAGACCCTCGACAGTGGCTGTAAAGTGTGTGGTGGGTGGGAAGTAAAGTTCCCTATTGTCAGCCCCTAGTCCGGGCTGGGCGTAATTCAGAAGCGGTTCCTCTGTGATGGTGAGGGATCGCATCAAATCGAGAGCCTCGTTTAAGAGCGAGGTTTGGATGGGGACCGAAGTTCCTTGGCCGAGCTTGCAAGATGCGGATTTCGAGAGTTCGGAGCTAGTGTCTAGAGAAGAGTCCGGCTTTGTGATAACTGCCAGCGGCGCTGTCCACTCCGGTTCTCCAGTGTTGAGCTTTATGGCCACAGGTAGTCCGGCGGGCTCGAGACTCCTGTCTTTGGACTGAGTGACACGCTCCGGATATATGGCTGAAGTGATGGTTGGAGCCGCGAACCCTTGAAAGATCAAGTCTCCTCGGATGTCAGCGACATAGTTCATATTTCCAAAACTGATCTCGTGACCAGGGCATAGCTGTCGATCTGCTCCAGGTGACCAAGCGAGTTGGCACGCAACGCGAAGCCGCCGAACACGAAGCTCTGGCCGGGGAGAAAAATCTCCTCCCTAGCGGCGTTGTTGTAGATGATCGATGAGGCCATCGAGCCTTTCGATGACAGCACAGTAGAACTCTCAATGAAAGCACCAATGTCGGTGTCAAAACCGGCAGATCTCGACTAGGGGGTCCCAAACTATGCGTCTAACGATCGAAGGTAACAGGAGGCAGGGGATGCTTTATTTACCTAGGTTTGGGCCCTCTTGATGGAGGTAATACCCTACTTCCTGCTAGATTGACTTTGATGAGTACAGGGGTAACAAGAGTTGATCTACCTCGAGATCGTAGTGGCTAAACCCTAGATGTCTAGCCAGTATGATTATGAATGACTACGTACTGAACCCTTCGGTTTATATAGACACCGGAGGGGGCTAGGGTTATACATAGTCTGTTTACAGAGAAAGGAATCTTCATATCCGCACGCCAAGCTTGCCTTCCACACCAAGGAGAGTACCATCCGGACACAGGGGAAAGTCTTCCATCTTGTATCTTCATGGCCCATTAGTCCGGCCCACTTTACGTAGCTCGGACGCCCGAGGAACCCGTAATCTAGGACTCCCTCACACCCATGACAACAAATACTGAGAGGGTATCCTGTGCGGCTCTAATTGCCCTCCCAACGGCTGCCGACGACGAGCGGCAGTTCACCATGCATGCCATAGTGGACACCCATAGAAGGTTCACGGAGCTCTCGATGGTGCACACCAACAACATGATCTAGGTGGACAATTCCATCCAAACTATGGAGTTGTTGCTTGCTGCAGAGAAGTACAAGGTGGTCTGGTTTGACCTCGAGTACACCCGCGCTCCTGCCAGGTCACGTTACAAGGTCGCCATCGCCCAGATGTGCATGCGCAATCACGTCCTTGTCTACCACTACTGCCTAGCCACAAGGCCCTGCGATCGATTCGCCAGGTTTGTCAACAACCCCCACGTTCTCTATGGTGAACATCACCAACGATGTAAAGGTGCTCAAGAATTTGAGCATCGCCTTGCAGAATCTTGTCGACAGCCAGGGCCAATACGAGATTTGGGGCAACAAGAAGCATGAGAAGGACTCACTGATTCACCTCGCCGAGGCCATCATCGACTCCCTACTACAGAGACATGAAGTACTCCTACAACAAGGACAAGCATAACAACAACAACAACAACAACAACAACAACAACAACAACAACAACAACAACAACAA